>CM066031.1:1847925473-1849125473 GCA_033557465.1 Ichthyophis bannanicus | reverse complement strand
GTGGTGGCAGGATTGGGGGTGGGATGGGAATGCATAATTGGGGGTCTAATCTTGGTCATCTGAATTGAAGTGTCAAACCTTACCTCAGATGACCTTTTGTTTCCTCGGCAATCTCAATACATGCGCACGGGTGCCAGCCTGGCAATGCAGATCTCTGTGCATGCGTCTGGCTTGCTCTCCATGCTTTACGCAAGCTGTTTGCACGTGACTCATTTGCATGCTGTTGGCTTCCAGCACTTAGGAACCGTGCAGTAGAACTTTGGCATTGGGTTCTAGTGTAGGGTTTCTGTACAGAACTGAGAGTCAGTCTCCACATGGAATGCCTTGTATGCAGCTAGGGGGCGAAAGAGAGCAGAGCAGAGGGGATGGGATGGGAAGCTAGCTCTCAGCAGCCATGGGCGAAGTCCTTGATTCCCTGGTGCAAAAGTAAGCAGGAGGATTTCCAAAGGATACCATGTTAAAACCCTCGGCCCAGTGTGCAGCAGAAGCCAAGAGAGCAAATAGAATGCTAGGTATGATAAGGAAAGGAATGGAAAATAAAACAAAAGATATTATAATGCCTCTATATCATTCCATGGTGAGACCGCACCTTGAATATTGTGTGCAATTCTGGTCGCCGTATCTTAAAAAGGATATAGCGATTTTAGAAAAGGTTCAGAGAAGAGCCACCAAAATGGTAAAGGGGATGGAAGGATACTCCTATGAAGAAAGGCTAAAAAGGTTAGGGCTCTTTAACCTGGAAAAGAGACGGCTGAGGGGAGATATGATAGAAGTCTATAAATTAATGAACGGAGTGGAACGGGTAAACGTAGATCGATTGTTTACCTTATCAGAATATAGAAAGACTAGGGGACATGCAATGAAGCTACAGGGTAAACTATTTAAGACTAATAAAAGAAAATATTTTTTCACTCAACGTGTAATCAAACTCTGGAATTTGTTACCGGAGGATGTAGTAAAGGCTGTTAGTGTAGCTGGGTTTAAAAAAGGTTTGGACAAGTTCCTGGAGGAAAGGTCCATAAACCATTATTAAGAAGGGACCCAGGATATCAATGCTTGAACCAATACAAGCATTGTGGAACCTGTGTCCCTTGGGGAAACTGCTAGGTACATATGACCTAGATTGGCCACTGTTGGAAACAAAATACTGGGCTTGATGGACCTTGGTCTGACCCAGTATGGCATATCTTATGTTCTTATGTTCTTAAGAGACGAGTTGGACTGCCAGAGAGCTTTAGCAGTAAGAAAGTATTTCCCTGCACAGCAGACAAAGGCTCCTATGGGGGCAGATCCAGTTAGTGTAGAGCTGAGCTGCAGCCTGACTGAGAGCAAGGACAGAGGAACACCCAAAGGGAAAAATCCCCAGAGTCAACCAGGAGTAACCAGCAGAAATTGTACTCAGTGACTGGGAGAAGTACAGTATGTGAGCTGAACTGGGAAACCAGAGCAGTTCTGGGGACCAGCTAGTCGAAGAATAAATTCAAACTAAGTAGGGCTCCGAAAGGATTTAGTTAGAGCCAGTGTGGTTGGGAAAATTTCCTGCCTCAAATGTATTCTTTATTTTCCTTTAGAGTGCTCAGGGAACTGTGCATTTATCAGAACTAAAACCTAGCATTCTAACAGTGGTCACCAATTAGACTGCACGGACATCCTGCAGAATATTTTTGTTTTCTGAATGTTACAGTCATCTTGGCTACCTGACCCTCTGTGTTTTTTTTTCTTTCAGTAATTGGGCATAAGACGACAATTGCAGTTATATCCTCTCTCTTCCTGGCCAGGGTTTCATCTAGTTTAAACCTACATTGAATGTTTTAAGTTGAAGTCTGCCTGATATTTTATTTTCTTACAAATACTATTAATGCTCCCTTATAAGGTACAGTTAACAAGCAGAGGCTAGTAAAGTCACTTATTGAACACTGTCCGTTTTCTGGTGAATTCTGTGGGAGCAAGAGAGCATAGCCTAGGGTTTAGGGTTTGGGCGCAACTGTCTCCTTTGATACAGGCCATTCTAACTTTGTCACGGGTTTATGCTATTTTCATGGAATGGTCTGCCTTTAACCATTTATTTTATTGATGATCTTATGGGGTTTAGGAGGGCAGTGAAAACATGTTTATTTCCCCAGGGTTGCTGAGTACAATTCTGTAGATTGCCCCGAGAATGCTCACGGTGTCGTTGTATTGTATTCATTGTATAATTTTATTTTATTCATTTTATGCACACTTTTTTTATGTCCTGCCTTGAGCTTTTTGTAAGGACAGGTAAAATATCTAATAAATGAAATGAAACAGGTTCCAGAACCCTAATTCCAGCTCCTGGAGGGCTTTTGCCATTATACAGGATGGCAGCTTGACCCACAGCAGTAGTAACATGAGACTACCATTAGGGGTTGAGGGGCACCATTCTGAATATAGAGCCAGATGGGGAAAGAGAACTGACTATCGCTGCTATCCTGTTCCACTAGACCACTAATAATTGGAGATGTAGGCTTGACGGACGTCTATGGGAGAGTGGGGGAGATCTTCTGAGGGGGTGGGGAGTATTGACTGGGGATCCAGGGGACCCTAGGGAGTGGAGGGATTGAAGTGAGAATATTGAATGCATTTCAGGTGATTAAGGGCTTGTAGGGGGTATCTTTAGTGGAGAGGCTTTTGTGAGGAGGAAGGGGGACCATACTGCTATTCTTTTCCTACCAGCCCTTTTAAGGTGGTCTCCAGAAGCAAGTAAGGCCACATATTAGCAGCCTGATACTCCAAAACTGAGAAATGAATAAGAACATAAGAATATAAGAATATAAGATATGCCATACTGGGTCAGACCAAGGTCCATCAAGCCCAGTATCCTGTTTCCAACCGTGGCCAATCTAAATCATAAGTACCTAGCAGTTCCACAATGCTTGTTTTGGGTCAAGCAGTGATACCCGGGTCCCTTTTAATAATGGTTTATGGACCTTTCCTCCAGGAACTTGTCCAAACCTTTTTTAAACCCAGATACACTAACAGCATTTACTACATCCTCCGGTAACAAATTCCAGAGCTTGATTACACGTTGAGTGAAAAAATATTTTCTCTTATTAGTTTTAAATAAGTTACCCTATAGCTTCATTGCAAGCCCCCTAGTCTTTCTATATTCTGATGACGTAAACAATCGATCTGCATTTACCCGTTCCACTCTGGGCAGGCCTTTTTTTCCAAAAATAAAACAACTTCTGATTCCTTTACCATGAGAGCCACTAATCTGTGGTACTAAGTTGCCACAGGTTAGTGACTACAGCAGTAAACTAAGCTACATAAAATATGGCATTTTACCACAGCTTAGCAACTTTTCTTCTTAAATCGTATGTACATTCTGTGATAAGGAAGCTTATCATAGCTCAGGAAGGAGCTATAGAAAAGGTGAAGTGACTCTGAACAAGCAACCTGTCAGTTCTGGTAGAAATAAGAAAACAGAATTTTCCCATAAAAGACTACCAGTCCCAGAATGCACCAGGTTTCCAACAGCCATTAGAGGAGCTGAAGTGGGGAAACGTGTGTTCAATCAGGAGGGCTATGAGGTAATCCCTAAGCACTCATCTCAAAGGGCAGGGCCTGATTCAGCACAGCTGTGCTGTATTAGGGGGGAGCACTCATCTAGGCAGAATAAAGGTAGAGTTTATTCTACAGAGAATCAGCTTGAGTTTGATCATCTTCATCATCAGGAGGATCATCAGAAGCAGAAGCCAAAACAGACGGACAGAGAGGGAAAGAAACCCTTTGGAAGAAAGAGGAGAAAAGCCTTTGAGAGGTCTAGAAGAGTCCAGAGCAGTACATATACTGGGAGGCATTCCAAGGGCCAGCATACGCCATTGGACTGGGGAAAGCCAGAGGAATGGTGCTGCAGAGCTAGGAATTTCCAGACGTTACCTGTGAGGGAGACGGCTGCACGTGGAAGGGACCCTAAGACCCGTGCCAGAAGGTATGTGAAGAGAGATCCAGTGTCCAGGGATCTGGATTGGAAGGCTGGACATAAGAACTGGACTACATACTGGCCAGGCTATATAGAGAGGAACTCTAACAGCAATGGAAGCTCAGGTATGAACACTGATCTATGCCCTAGCTATAACCTTGAAAGACAGCAGGGAAACAAGTATTCTCCTGAAAGTGCTCCATTGGGAGATTCATCTGTGCCAATCCATGATATTGAACCCATGCTTGTTGAAGAAGAGGGGGTGATAGCAGATGAAGAATCTGTTTACATGGACTGCTCTCTGTCTAAACTCCTTTGGTGATTTTCTGTTACAAAGTACAGCAACCATCACAAAGAAATACAAACTTGTTCTTTAATCTACTCAGAAAAGCTCCTGAGTAGGATTTTTAGCCACGCAGTAGAAAGCAAGCCAGCTAAGGGGTTTCAGCTGGATAACTGCTAGCAATTGAGCCTTACCTAATTGCTTGTGAGCTCTGAGAGAATCACTTCTGAATCTATGTGGGAAGATATAAGAAGTTAACCTGAAAAGAACAGTTTTTCTCTTCTTTGTGGCTTTTGTTTGTTGTTTGATACATTGCTAAGAGAATATTAGCTAAAGCCTACAGAAAAGACCAGTTTGTTGCCAACCAGGTCTTATTTCTTTTGCTTTGATTGCCTGACAAGTTCAAATGTTGTTTCCTGATTTTTGATTTTCCAAGTTTAACACTGAAAGCAAGTAACCTGATTTATGTGCTACCAAGCATATCTGTGTTGGGAGAAATACCCCATAAATAAATATCTTATTGGCTTTACACTTGAGCACAACTAAATTATTGTGAGCAGCTGTGTCGGGTGTGAATGGACTGCATTGCCCACAATCCCTTGCAAATCATATTGACATATGCACTTGCCAAGACTGTGAACATTCTCACCCAGGCAGCCGTCTGACAAATGGCGTAGTTTTTCGGATTGCTTTTTCACAAAAGGGATTTACTTGCTGAGGATTACAACTAAAGTTCAAGTTTAAAGCTGAAAAAAAAGATTTTCCCTCAACTGCACTTTGGAGGAGAAGTGGATGTTCCAGGTAGCTGTCCCAGGAGGAAAAGACCCTGTGCAGAGCTGGATTCATCACTGGCATAAGGTAACAAGTACCTGGGCATGTCTAGTGGTGGATGGGAGTAAGGCACATGGGTAATTGGGAAAAAAAAGTAGAAAAAAACAAAACAAAACACCTGTTTGGAAGGTGGTGCGCTTTGTTTTTTTCTTTGATTCTTGCAGCGATCAAGATGGATCCGAGGGAGATGGCTAGCTGGATGGCAGCCCAGTTTAGCAGGCAACAGGAGCTATCACAGCAGGCACAGGACACTGCTATGAAAGCCATAATGGACCAGCAGAAGCCAGTGCTTGATCTGGTGCAAGCCCTAGTTAAGCTGCAGAACCAAAGTGGAACAGATGCAAGACCAGCAGTAAATACTGGTACACCACATATGGACAGTGTGGGACTCAATCAAGGAATTGGGGCATTTAGTTTTGGGAAACTAACTCCAGATGATAATGTTGATGATTTTCTAGTCTTTTGAAAGAGTGGCACAAGCATTAGCATGGCCAGAGACCCAGTGGGCAGTAAGGCTGGCAGCCTCATTAACTGCAGAGGCGCTTGCAGCTTATAGAGCAATGCCAGCAGCCCAGGCTTTGAATTATAAGGATGTAAAGGCTGCTATTAGAGATCGCCTAGGGTTGTCTATTTCAGAGTATAGGCGAATGTTTAGAGCTACTACATTGAGAGTGGGTGAAACACCCAGGGCTCTGAGTCAGAGAATCAGAGGATTAGCTGTAAAATGGTTGGAGCCTGAGCAAAAGACTGTAGAGATGTTATTAGACATTATAATGCTTGAACAATTCATGTCTGCGGTCCCTAAAGATTTGCACACTTTCCTTATACAGCAAAATTGCCAAAATCTTGGAGAGGCAACCATGCTAGCAGAGAGATTCTTGGAAGCCACGCAGGCTTGCCATAGAATGGGTGGCCCTCTGAAGATTGGTGCTGAGGCAAGATGTACTGTATCAGAAAAGAAAATAATTAAAAATGTTTCTGAAAATGAATGTACTGTATCAAACCAGATGACACAGTGGAGTAGAAAGAAATGTTTCAAATGTGGAAAATGGGGACATTTAGAAAAGGGATGCCAGACACACACTAGCTTAATGGGTGTGGATTTAAAACAGCCCAAAGAGGGATTTCTTTTGATGGTTGATGTGCAAGGAATTACCACAAATGCTTTGTTAGACTCTGGGGCAGACCAGAGTATGATGTCAAAAAGGCTTTGGAAGAGAATAGAGGCCCAAGAAGGATTTGTGCCTAGAACCCCTGAAAGCCAAGTTCACATCAGATGCATTCATGGTGCTGCAACATCATATCCCACCTATAGGCTAAAGGTTAAGTGCCTGGGGGAACAAGAGGAAGTCCTGTTAGCGGTGGTGCCTAGGCTACCCTTTGATTTGGTTCTAGGAAGAGACTGGCCAAGATTTAAGCAGGGTCTAGTGGAAGGACTAGGAAAGAAGGAGGGAGAAGGTTTAATGGTAATAGCTCCTGGGCCTTTATTTGGAAGTCCTCAGACCCCAGCTAAAAAGATGGTTAAGCGTCCAGAAGACCAAGCTACCCCAAAGCAGACATTCGTCCTAAAGTACCATAGGGTCACAGAGAAGGCCCAAGCTCCTAAGCGGGCAACCCCTCAAGCTGCTGGGTATGACCTGTGCAGCATAGAAAATGTGACTGTACCTAGCCAAGGGAGAGCCCTGGTTGACACCGGTCTCCAAGTGGAAATACCTATTGGATGCTATGGGAGAGTAGCCCCAAGGTCCGGATTAGCCCTTAAATATTTCATCGATGTGGGTGCGGGAGTAATTGATCCCGATTACAGGGGCAATATTAAAGTTCTGTTATTTAACTTTGGACAGAATGATTATCACGTGAAGACAGGAGACAGAATTGCCCAATTGATCTGTGAGAGGCTGGGTTTTCCACCTGTGGAGGAGGTCACATCCCTGGAAAATTCTGAGCGTGGAACCAAAGGCTTTGGTTCTACTGACGTCAAAGGGGTTAAAAGCCTAGCTGCCACCTGTGCCCGAGAGAGGGAGGTGAATGAAGAGGAAGATTTGGGACCCCAGATATCTGATTGTAAAGAAAAATCAGAGCCCCAAATAGGTGAGGACCTGACAGTGGTACAACAGGAAGAAATTAGGAAATTGCTTAAAGAATTCCCAGATGTGTTGACACCCATACCTGGGGAGACACATTTGGTTGCCCATGAAATAATAACTTCACCTGGGAAATTAGTTCGTCAAAGGCCATACCGCTTGCCTGAAGCCAAGAGACAGGAAGTAGTGGCACAAGTCCAGGAGATGTTGGACATGGGAGTAATAGAGGAGTCAAAGAGTCCCTGGAATAGCCCCATAGTCCTGGTGACGAAGCCTGATGGATCTTTAAGATTTTGTATTGACTTCCGGCAGGTAAACGCAATATCAGTTTTTGATGCATATCCAATGCCAAGAATTGAAGAGCTGTTGGACCAGCTGGGACAGGCTCAATACTTAACCACCCTTGATATGACAAAAGGATATTGGCAAATCCCTCTAACCAGGGAGTCGAAGCCGAAGACTGCGTTCAGCACCCCCGTTGGCCTTTTCCTGTTCAAGAGGATGCCTTTCGGACTGCATGGAGCAGCGGCTACCTGCCAAAGGTTAGTGGATCAGGTACTTCGACCCCACCAAAATTATGCTTTTGCATATATGGATGATGTCATAATCCATAGTAACACCTGGGCGGAGCATCTAAAGAGGATCAGGGCAGTCTTGTGCTCCATGAAGCAAGCGGGAATCACTTTAAACCCGAAGAAGTGTGCCTTTGCAAATAGGGAGGTAAAATACCTGGGCCACCTAGTGGGAAGAGGAAAAATTAAACCTCTAATGAGTAAAGTAGATAGCATCAGGAATTTTCCTCCTCCGACAACAAAGAAACAACTAAGAAGTTTCTTGGGACTTATTGGATACTACCCCAGATTTATACCGCAATTTGCCGAGAAAAGTGCAATTTTCACGGATATGCTGCGGAAGAATTGTCCAAACCAGCTAAAGTGGACACCTGAAGCTGAAAAAGCGTTTTCAGTCTTAAAAGGAAAATTGTGTACAGGACCGGTACTGAAAGGGGTGGATTTCAAGAAACCCTTTCTGGTTCAAACAGATGCATCGGATGTAGGGCTAGGAGCGGTTCTATCCCAGTGTCATGAAGGGGAGGAGCATCCTGTGATGTACCTGAGCAGGAAGTTGTCACCGGCAGAACAAAAGTATTCCACAATAGAAAAAGAATGTTTAGCTATTAAGTGGTCAGTGGAGGCGTTAAGGTTTTACCTTACAGGGAGAAAGTTCCAGTTGGTCACAGACCATGCCCCACTTAAGTGGTTGCAGCAAATGAAGAACCACAATGCCAGGTTGACACGCTGGTACGTGGCCTTACAGGCATTTGATTTTCAAGTGGAACATCGTGCTGGGAAGTTACACAAGAATGCGGATGCCCTTTCCCGGATTACGGACTGTAGAGAAGAAGTTTCACCAGTTACACCAGTCTGTAATAACTTAAGCAGGGGGGTATGTGATAAGGAAGCTTATCATAGCTCAGGAAGGAGCTATAGAAAAGGTGAAGTGACTCTGAACAAGCAACCTGTCAGTTCTGGTAGAAATAAGAAAACAGAATTTTCCCATAAAAGACTACCAGTCCCAGAATGCACCAGGTTTCCAACAGCCATTAGAGGAGCTGAAGTGGGGAAAGCGTGTGTTCAATCAGGAGGGCTATGAGGTAATCCCTAAGGATTATAGTAATGTAGAAATCTTTGTCTTCTTTATCCATACACTCATGAAGAGGCATGTTTACTAAAAGTTAGTGTATGGTAACATTATGCAAATATTTATGCAAATGAGGCCCCTTATGCAAATGAGGCCCCGCACCGAGTCTCCGCACATGGCCCCGCACCCCCCTTGGGCTGCCCCTGTCCCTAAGCACTCATCTCAAAGGGCAGGGCCTGATTCAGCACAGCTGCGCTGTATTAGGGGGGGAGCACTCATCTAGGCAGAATAAAGGTAGAGTTTATTCTACAGAGAATCAGCTTGAGTTTGATCATCTTCATCATCAGGAGGATCATCAGAAGCAGAAGCCAAACCGGACGGACAGAGATGGAAAGAAACCCTTTGGAAGAAAGAGGAGAAAAGCCTTTGAGAGGTCTAGAAGAGTCCAGAGCAGTACGTATACTGGGAGGCATTCCAAGGGCCAGCATATGCCATTGGACTGGGGAAAGCCAGAGGAATGGTGCTGCAGAGCTAGGAATCTCCAGACGGTACCTGTGAGGGAGACGGCGGCACGTGGAAGGGACCCTAAGACCCGTGCCAGAAGGTATGTGAAGAGAGATCCAGTGTCCAGGGATCTGGATTGGAAGGCTGGACATAAGAACTGGACTACATACTGGCCAGGCTATATAGAGAGGAACTCTAACAGCAATGGAAGCTCAGGTATTTGTTTAACAGTATTTCTAAACCGCCTTATCTTAATAATCAAGGTGGTATCACAGCAAGCAATCAGGTAAAGTGTGTGTGTTGTACATGCAGTGAGGATGAAACTTAGTTGTGTGAGGGCTGTGTTGGGTGCTTGATTTGTTTGAGCTATGTACAAGGTGGGCTATTTACAGTGGTGCTAAAAACGCATTTTATATACATACAGTTGTTTAGGAGGATTGGAGTGCTGTTATCCATTCTCTTAGGTTATGTGATGTGACCATAGTGCTCTATGAACAGCATGGTTTTCAGTTGTTTTCTGAAGTCTTTGAGGTCTGAACACTGATCTATGCCCTAGCTATAACCTTGAAAGACAGCAGGGAAACAAGTATTCTCCTGAAAGTGCTCCATTGGGAGATTCATCTGTGCCAATCCATGATATTGAACCCATGCTTGTTGAAGAAGAGGGGGTGATAGCAGATGAAGAATTTGTTTACATGGACTGCTCTCTGTCTAAACTCCTTTGGTGATTTTCTGTTACAAAGTACAGCAACCATCACAAAGAAATACAAACTTGTTCTTTAATCTACTCAGAAAAGCTCCTGAGTAGGATTTTTAGCCACGCAGTAGAAAGCAAGCCAGCTAAGGGGTTTCAGCTGGATAACTGCTAGCAATTGAGCCTTACCTAATTGCTTGTGAGCTCTGAGAGAATCACTTCTGAATCTATGTGGGAAGATATAAGAAGTTAACCTGAAAAGAACAGTTTTTTTCTTCTTTGTGGCTTTTGTTTGTTGTTTGATACATTGCTAAGAGAATATTAGCTAAAGCCTACAGAAAAGACCAGTTTGTTGCCAACCAGGTCTTATTTCTTTTGCTTTGATTGCCTGACAAGTTCAAATGTTGTTTCCTGATTTTTGATTTTCCAAGTTTAACACTGAAAGCAAGTAACCTGATTTATGTGCTACCAAGCATATCTGTGTTGGGAGAAATACCCCATAAATAAATATCTTATTGGCTTTACACTTGAGCACAACTAAATTATTGTGAGCAGCTGTGTCGGGTGTGAATGGACTGCATTGCCCACAATCCCTTGCAAATCATATTGACATATGCACTTGCCAAGACTGTGAACATTCTCACCCAGGCAGCCGTCTGACAATTCCTATTTAACTCACTAGTTCTGGAGCTGTAGCATTGTTTTGGGGTCTAGATTTGGGGGTATGTTTACTAAACTGCGTTAGTGCAATTCGCGTTAGGAGCCACGGTAGAGACAGAAATCCCAAATAAGGATATGGGCGGTACATCGTTACCGAGAACGCGCCGAGAACGCGCGTTACAAGGTGCCATAAATGAATGAGCGCTACAGGGCACGTTACCGCGCATTAATCTTAAGAAGGCACGCAGGCATACAAGCACAGCAATAGAGCTGTAGCACAATGGTTACAACACTGACTGATGGTGCAGGGGTCATGGGTTCGATTCCTCAGTGGGCCTAATGTATAAGGCTGGCTGAGGCAGCACCCTTTACAATTAAGTAGTGATTGTTGAGGCATTTGACATGTATTTTAATTAGTGCTGCCAGCAAACACATCCTCACAGTGGTATAACCTAAGGTGCCGCATAAGGCACTCCATAGGGCACATTATAAAGTGTACTGTCCGCCAAGGCACCCTATAATGTCCCCTATAGGACACCTTATAAGGCTGTGAACAAAGCCCTGGCTGGCTGCAGAAGAACTGCACGGCACCACACAAACTGTCTGCTGTGGTTACCAGGATAGGGTTAACCCACCCGTACCCATGATGCACTGCACATGCAAATCAGCAGATGAGAGATGGGCACAAGATTGGGTATGCACCCCCACAGCACCTCGGCCTGGTAGGGGCAACAGACTGTGTGTGGCACTGCCACAGAGTAGCCACAGACAGTCACATTGTGCGGGTGCTGTGCCCACCCTGACGTTGAGGTGGGGCGCCCAGCACCAGGTCCACAGCACCTTTCATGGCTGAAATATGCCATGCTGCAGGTCCCCATCAGTGTGTGATAGGTAGTTCCATTAGACACACCTAGGATACATCTGTGTCCTGCTGTATGTCTCGGTCATGTCTAGTCCTTATGGGCGATGATGCACCCTGAATAGTGCATATCCTGTGTTGGTGTCATGGTTACCTGCTGTAGGTGAAGGGGGGGTGGTGGTGTATGGACCCATAGGCAGATTATATACCACCACACAACCCACCCTCTGGGGCTCAGATCCACAGTCTACCTCCCTGCAATGTTAGCAGTAGAGGGGACCATCAACCTCAGTCCTGCTGGGGAACAGACAGAGCGGTACACATCCATAACGAAATAGCAGACAGACAGTAGGCCTGGAAATGCTCAGCTGGCCCCACCATTATCTGACATTCTCCAGCAGCAAGCATCCAGCCGCTGCACCCTGCAAGGTGTTCCAGCAAAATACATACTAGCTGCAGACAGTCCACCAGCTAGTCCATAGTGCATGGTCCTGGAAAAGATGCATGTACCCAGAACGGGGATGTCAGCATACACACCAAGCAGATAAGTCAGTGATTGGACCCCAAAAGAAAACCCATAAATATCACATGGGAGAAATGTTATACAGCACTATGGGGGAACCTAGCCATGCCATGGTCACTGCTCAGTCAGGGTGAGAGTGACCTCCCAGCAGGACATGCTATGGCCACCCTGTCCATGCAGGTGGTACCGGGCACTACAATGTCCATGCCATTGCCCTATGCTATGTACAGATGGACCCAGGCCAGGCCATCCTATCCTGGCTGTTCCCACGGTACCTTGCTCCTCATTATGCACATTGGCAGGCCACTACTGGCAATGGTGCTAACAGTGTGGGCTGTGGAGGGTGTTTGCAGCCACCACGCACTGGATAGACAGACACACACTCCCCACACCTATGCCAGCATTGTGCAGCTATAGAGGTGTTTGGCAGCCTTGGCCACCACACCAGTCCTGGGCAGAGTGCAGGCATGGCTACAGTAAGCAATACTGTTGGGATCACTCCCCAGGGTGGTAAGCACTGCGGCCCTCTGTATCCCCTTTTCCGGCATCTGTCCAGTTGCCATTCTGACATGCCCGCCCTGCTGTTTCCGCACATGTGCACACCATGGGACATCTGTCCAATGGAGAGGAAAACCCTGCACAGCGCAATTTCACTGTGGGCTCATTCACTTTGTATGGGGACGGAGCATAGACCCTTCCACTATTAATATCGTTTTTTTAGAGCTTTCCCGGGGGGGGGGGGATTGATGGTACCCATTAATATCACTATTGGCAAGCTTGGTTATGGTTTTTTTCCAGTTTGTTGAGGTCATTTTCAATGTTTATGTGCCCTTTTGTTCTGTGCACATGTATCACACTTATCACTTTGTTTAGGGTTCCCTGCCTATGCTGTACATTGCTGACACTGAAATGGTTTCTCTCCCCTGAACTGTGCATTTAACGGTAGGTTTTCAATCGTGTTAGGATTCAGCTCTTCAGACCAGCGCGTTAGTATGCAGGGAGCCTCTCCCCGCCCACACTCCGCCCATTGACCCCTTCTCTCCGCCCTCTCTCCAGCTTCTGCGGTGTTTTACCGTGCCGCGGAGCTTTATGATCATTAACGCATCATAACACGTGTTATGTAACGTTAACGCTCGTTAGCGCATCATAACGCATGTTATGATGCGCTAACAATCGTTAATGTTACATAACGCGCATTATGTACCGTTACCGCAGTTTAATAAACATACCCCTTAAATTCCAGTATTTCCTGGTGGAAACGTTCATATTACTCCTCTGAGTATGCTCCCATGTTCTCCTTGAATTTATCAAGATGAGCATCAAGGATATGGACTTTAAGAGATCCTGCAGCCCATTTTGCCGTTATTCTTAACCTGAGTCTCAAACACTCTACATCGTTTTCGGTCTTGTGATTTCACAGAAAACCACAAACCATTGCAACAAAACTGTTCCAAGCTGCTTTCTCCTTCTTAGTAAGCAGTTTTTGAAATTCCATGCACTCAAGAATCTTTTTTATTTATGGTCCAACAAAGATACCAGCTTTGACTTTTGCCTTAGACAGTTTAGGGAAGAAGTCTTGAAGGTATTTGAAGGCTGTCGACTCTTTCTCTAGAGCTGTGACAAATTGTTTCATAAGGCCCAATTTCATGTGCAGTGGTGGTATCAGCACCTTCTGTGGTTCCACCAATGACTCCCACTTCATTTTATTTGTCCCAACAAAAAATTCAGTTCACAGTGGCCAGTCCCGCCTGTGGTAGTACGCCGCGGTGTCCCTGCTGTTTCAAAGACAAAGATAGCAGGGAAACTTGGTAAAACCGCTTTGGAGACCCATCAGCAATGTTACCATTTTAAAGTTTCTGATAACCCCCCAGCCATACTCAGCATACTTAAAGGTTTCTAGCAAGGGTTTGATGCTGCTGTAATTTTCTTTGAGGCTCACTGAGTGAACTAGGGGAGAGGCGGGTCCTTGTTCCATTATGTAGCAGCACGGCTTTGAGGTTCCTGGAAGAGCTGTCAATGAACAGGCGCCACTTCTTCGGGATACATGCAATTCCAATAGTGTTGAACAGACCGGTCACATTGTGACAAAATCAGAGCCCAACGTGACTAGTGAAGAAGCTAGAAAAAGTGTGGAAATGCTTCCTCTGACCTATGACTTGCACACTTTCATCCAACAAGTTCCCCTGCTTGAACCTGGACGTCAAAAGCTCAGCATTAGACTTGATGAGGCCAAGATCTCTGTCCAAGTCGTTGATGTCATTTTGGTTCAGGTGGTAAGGGTTTCTCTCCTCAGCGCCATCTCTGATATTGTAATTTAGATCTGCAATGTTTTCTTCATTATGTGAATTGCTGCTTTCTTCTGAAAACAGCTGCTTTCTCTATGGAGAAGTGGGTACAGGGAGCTCTGGGCAGTGTGGCACCAGGGCAATGGATAAAGGAATACTTGGATACATGACAGAATTCTTGCCAGTCCGACATTTGGAAGGATCCACCATGCAGAAGTAGCCATTGCTCAAGTGGACAGTATCATCCTGCCAAAGAAAAAATAAAAATATGAAAATAAAAAATATTTATACATATTTATTTATTTATTTATTTGAATTCATTTTTATACCGCTTCTTCCAGTGATCAGCAGCGGTTTACATTTTAACATTTAATTCTGCAATGACAGTAGTTACATATAACAATATAGAAACTATGGGGTATGTTTACTAAACTGCGGTAATCGTGAATAGCATGCGCTGTATAATGTTAACGCTTGTTAGCACATGATAGCGTGTGCTATCATGCGCTAACGAGCGTTAACATTATACAGCGCGTGTTATCACGTGCTAACGAGCGTAATGCTCCGCGGCGCGGTAAAACACCACAGAAGGTGGAGAGAGGGCAGAGAGAAGGGGTCAATGGGCGGAGAGTGGGTGGGGAGAGGCTCCCTTCACACTAACGCGCTGAAGTTCAGAGCTGAATTCCAACGCGAATGAAAACCTACCGGTAAAAGCACTTTAAAGGGGAGAGAAACCATTTCAGTGTCAGCAATGTACAGCCTAGGCAGGGAAACCAAAAAAAGGTGATAAGTGTGATACATGTGCACAGAACAAAAGGGCACAGAAACACTGAAAATGACCCCAACAAACTGGAAAAAAACAACAACCAAGCTGGCCAATAGTGCTATCAATGAGAAACATCAACCCCCCCTCCCCCCGAGTAAGCTCCATAGAACAGATATAAATCGTGGAAGGGCCCATACTCCGTCCCCATAAAAGGTGAATGGGCCCACAGTGAAATAGCGCTGCTCATGGATTTCCCCACCATCGGACAGGGTTCCTATGGCGTGCACATGTCCCGCAACATCAGGGCGGGAATGTCGGAATGGGCAACCGGGTAGATACTGGTAAAGGGGATACAGAGGGCAGCAGGCGGCACATGCTGTGGTGCAGCTGGGCCACAGTGGGGACTAGGGTGATGCCTAGCTGGCCCATAGGAAAACTGAAACAGTAGAGCAGCCAGACAGCAACTGCTGAGGGCCCAACATGGGTAAGAGTGTGCTTCCCACAGTGTCACAGGGAATAGTACCCAGCAGGTACCCCCAATGGCACGGAACATTGGCAAGTGGTGCTGGGGGAAAGCGTGGACAGCTATGCAGGCACCCCTACCCCAGAACCCGCACCATAGGCAGCTGCCTACCTGCACACTGGATGGCCTGAGACTGCGCACCACCAGCTCCACCAGCAGAAGGGCATGTCAGCATGGTGGCTGAGGGATACTGGTGGTGGAGGGGGCAGTGGCAGCTGCCCACAACAGACCGTGGCCTAGCCCTGTATAGGTGGGTGCCGTGCACTGCAACAGACAGGCCCTATCTGACCAACAGTCATGGTAGCACCAGGGAATGCACCATCTCTGTGAGAACATGGTGGTGCAGTGCACAGAACCAGTGTATTCAGAAGCAGAAGGTCACAGGTTCAAGTCCCAGCTGTGGTTTCCGCCAACCCAGTCCTCATATTTTACCCACTACTATAACGTGCTAATACAGACAGAACCGTTCTTGCAGATGACGTAAACATGCCCAAAACACCCACCTTTTACCCTACAGAGCACAGACACCATAAACATGCACACTACCTAGAGCAGAGACTCCCAAATGCAGTCCTGGAGGGCCAAACACCATTCCGGTTCCATGCTGCCTCTGATGAAGATGCCTGTGCTGCATTTCTATGCGCCACCCCCATGGTATGCAGATGTATCTCATGCATATTCATGAGGGACAGCATGAAAACCCGAACAGTGTTTGGCACCGCAGGACTGGAGTTGGGAACCTCTGCCGTAAAGCAGCAGCCAACAGGGGCAGACACACCCGCACCCACAGGCCCCATTATCCACAGCCTCCTGGAGAGGCAGGACTTTGGGCTCTGCGTGCAGCTCCCAATACTAGCACATGCATACCGTAGTAATGCCACCCTAAACCTGGGAATATGGTACACATCTATCAAAAGGTTGCTATGATTACTGGCAGATAGCAATTCCTAGGTTAAGTACAATTTCCTGAGTGAGCTGCGTCATAGCAACCTTTCTGATGTCTCTGGAGTGTGCTACAGGTCTTGTGTCTGACAGTGTTTACCAACCTGGGGAGTGACTCCTACAGTATTGCGTACCATAGCCATGCCTGCACTGTGCCCAGGACTGGTGTGGTGGCCTGGGCTGCCCAACACCTCTATAGTTGCACAATGCTGGCATAGGTGTGGGGAGTGTGTGTCTGTCTATCCCAGGGGTGGGCACCTCCGGTCCTGTAGGGCCGCAGACCAGTCAGGTTTTCGGGATATCCCTAATGAACATGCATGAGATATATATGCATTAGAGGTATCCTGCCAACCTGACTGGTTTGTGGCCCTCCAGGGCTGGATTTGGAGACCCCTGCCTTACACCTCTGTCATTTAAGATCGTGAGTGGGCAAGGTACAGATGTCCTAGACATCAAAAGGGTATATAGAATGTGTCACATTCCTCCTCGATTCTCACCACCACCAAAAAGTTGTCAAGAAGTGAGGAGGACTGTGACAAATTCTATCTAACCTTTTTGATGTCTTGGACATCTGCACCTTGTCCACTCACAATCTTAAATGACAGAGGTGTAAACAAACCCCTAGAGCCCATTTAAACACCTGCAATTTGATGCATGGACTGGGGAGCCCCAGCCAATGATAGTAGTGCTCTATTAGCAACAGTATCATGGTGCCCAAGTATGAAAGGGCACTATGTTAATGGTGCAAATGGGGTAAAGGAGGTGGCACATGGGTCATGCAGTGGGGGTTACTGGTGCACGGGAGGGGAGGGGGACCAGACAGCTGCTCAAGTGGCACATAAGAACAGAATACCATATGATATGCCATACTGTGTCAGAGCAAAGTCCATCATGTGAAATATTGTGGTACCGAAAGCATGCCTGAGCAGATGGAATGGCAAAATAGTGAGCACTGCACCTTTAAAAGTGTCCCAACAAAAGCCAGAGCAAGCCAGGTTTCCATGACAGCAGGAAGCTTTCAGAGAGAATGCAGCTCAGTCAGAGGTATGACGTAAGAGCTGGAAGCAGCCCTAACGAGGTGCACCTGGATAGTCAGAAGGGCGTGCCTGAACAAGGAAGCCGTTTTAAACCAGCTTCAGGGCAAGTCTTTCAGAACAGCACGCAGTACCAGAACAGCCGACAGGATTGTCAGCAGAGAAGGAAACTGGACAGACAAGAAGGCAGGGAAAAGCCTTTACAGGACATGCTAGGGAGATAAAGTTCCTAGATGAAATAAATGACTGCTTCTTGGAACAGCTGGTTCATGAACCGACCAGAGGGGAAGCAATATTAGACCTAGTCCTTAGTGGAACACCAGATGTAGTGCAAGAGATAAGGGTGTTGGGGCCACTTGGCAATAGTGATCATAGCATGATCGCCTTTGATTTAATTAGTGGAGGAGGGATAGTAAGGAAATCCACAGTACTACCCTTTAACTTTCGAAAGGGAGACTATGATAGAATGAGGAAAACAGTTAAGAAAAAACTAAAAGGAGCAGTTGCAAAGGTTAAAGACGTACATCAAGCTTGGGTGTTGTTGAAAAATACTATCTTGGAAGCCCAGACCAGCTGTATTCCACGCTTTAAGAAAAGTGGAAGGAAGTCCAAAAAATTGCCAGCATGGTTTAAAGCTGAGGTCAGAGAGGCTGTTGTTGCCAAAAAAGCATCTTTCAAGAAATGGAAAAAAGAGCCAAATGATGAAACCTGGAAACAGCACAAGCACTGGCAAGTCAAATGCAAGGCATTGATAAGGCAGGCAAAGAGAGAATTTGAGAAGAAGCTTGCTGCGGAAGCAAAAACGCGAAATAAAGACCTTTTCAAGTACATTCGTAGCAAAAAACCCGTGAGAGAGTCAGTTGGTCCATTAGATGATAAAGGGGTTAAAGGAGCACTAAGAGGCGACAAGGCGATAGCGGAGAGACTGAATGAATTCTTTGCTTCGGTCTTTACTGAGGAAGATGTAGGGATGTTACCCACGACTGAAGTGGTATTTAAAGGTGTGGAAGAATTGAAGGAAATATCGATACATCGGGAAGATGTCCTACAACTATTAGATAAACTGAAGAGTAGCAAATCACCTGGGCCGGATGGTATACATCCAAGGGTGTTGAAAGAACTGAAATTTGAGATTGCAGACCTGCTATCAGTAATCTGTGAACTATCATTAAAATCATCTCTAATACCTGAGGATTGGAGGATCGCCAATGTAACACCAATTTTTAAAAAGGGTTCGAGGGGTGATCCGGGAAACTACAGACCGGTGAGCCTGACATCAGTACCGGGAAAAATGGTAGAAACCATCATAAAGAATAAAATTACTCAGCATATAGATAGTCATGACCTAATGGGAGACAGCCAACATGGCTTTAGACAAGGAAGATCTTGTCTTACTAATCTGTTATGTTTTTTTGAAGGAGTGAATAAACAGGTGGACAAAGGTGAGTCGGTTGATATTGTGTATCTGGACTTTCAGAAAGCCTTTGACAAGGTCCCTCATGAGAGACTTTTGGCAAAACTAAAGAGTCATGGGATAGGAGGCAGTGTACTACTGTGGATCAGGAACTGGTTAAAAGATAGAAAGCAGAGGGTAGGGCTAAATGGCCAATTTTCCCAATGGAGAAAGGTGAATAGTGGTGTACCCCAGGGATCTGTGCTGGGTCCGCTGCTTTTTGACATATTCATAAATGACCTGGAAAGTGGAATAACGAGTGAGGTTATCAAATTTGCTGATGACACAAAACTATTTAAAGTTGTTAAAACCCAGGAGGATTGTGGAAAATTGCAAGAGGATCTTGATAAATTGGAAGACTGGGCATCAAAATGGCAGATGAAATTTAATGTGGAGAAGTGCAAGGTTATGCACCTAGGGAAGAACAACCCAAACTATGGTTACACGATGCAAGGTTCCACATTAGGAACCACCACCCAAGAAAAAGATTTAGGCGTCCTTGTGGATACCATGTTAAAACCCTCGGCCCAGTGTGCAGCGGCGGCCAAGAGAGCAAATAGAATGCTAGGTATGATAAGGAAAGGAATGGAAAATAAAACAAAAGATATTATAATGCCTCTATATCGTTCCATGGTGAGACCGCACCTTGAATATTGTGTGCAATTCTGGTCGCCATATCTTAAAAAGGATATAGCAATTTTAGAAAAGGTTCAGAGAAGAGCCACCAAAATGGTAAAGGGGATGGAAGGCTACTCCTATGAAGAAAGGCTAAAAAGGTTGGGGCTCTTTAACCTGGAAAAGAGACGGCTGAGGGGAGATATGATAGAAGTCTATAAATTAATGAACGGAGTGGAACGGGTAAACGTAGATCGATTGTTTACCTTATCAGAATATAGAAAGACTAGGGGACATGCAATGAAGCTACAGGGTAAACTATTTAAGACTAATAAAAGAAATATTTTTTCACTCAACGTGTAATCAAACTCTGGAATTTGTTACCGGAGGATGTAGTAAAGGCTGTTAGTGTAGCTGGGTTTAAAAAAGGTTTGGACAAGTTCCTGGAGGAAAGGTCCATAAACCATTATTAAGAAGGGACCCAGGATATCAATGCTTGAACCAATACAAGCATTGTGGAACCTGTGTCCCTTGGGGAAACTGCTAGGTACGTATGACCTAGATTGGCCACTGTTGGAAACAGAATACTGGGCTTGATGGACCTTGGTCTGACCCAGTATGGCATATCTTATGTTCTTATGTTCTTATGTTTAAGTGTTTAAACCTCTTCAACAAGGAAGGCAGCAACTGAGGAAGTCTTGGAACCCAGCTCTAGGCAAGAGGGATTCTGGTGGATCCAATCCCAGTTACCTTAAAGCTAAGTCAACGCCATCGTGGGAGCTACCTGAAGACAGGGACAAGCATTTTACCTGTAGAAGGGAAGAGAGCTCCAAGCACAGACCGGGCAGTGATAGCAGACAAGGTACGTTGGATTTTCTGCCTAATCAGAGTCTTGTTGAAGACACTGTAAAACAATTAAAAGCCAGTGCTAACAAGTGCCACGATAGCACGGCTGTAAAACCACCTAGCAGAAACACTTGGAATAAATGGTTTAATGCAGATGTAGAAACCATAAAGAGAAGCTTACGTACTAACCAAACTCCTGAGCTAGAGGACATCACGGCTAGTAGAGGAGGGAATCTTCTAGAACAGCTGCAAAAGGCTATTCCAGGATGCCAGCCTAGAAGTTCTCCTATGCAGAGCTGTGAGAATGAAAGTGAGGACATGATCATTGACGCAGCAGATGTTCCTGAGTCCTCTGGTTCTTTTGAGATGGACTGTTCTATGTGTAATAGAGTGAACATGAACTTATGTTAAACAAGCTTTGGTAAGAAGAATTACAAAGTTGTTTGGAAGTTTTGTGCTGCTGTGAAGAAACAGTTTTTCCACTTTTATTTGATGCTTTTCATTTGCTCCTGTTTTTATTCTGGAAAATAATTATATTGCTTTGCTTATTTGCCTGAGAACCTCTGTGAGGGGAAAAACCCAACAATAATAATAAATTGATCTGTTCCAAACGACCCTTGTGCCACAACACATTTTTGTGAGAGTGAAACCTAAAGAAACTACATATCCCAGCAACCCTTGCTGCTAGATAGTATAAAGGACACTCAGAAGCAAAACAGCGGTCACCCCTACTATAAAGCCTTCAGCCTGTAGCAGGGGAGCGTGACAGTATTCTATGTCCAACAGTGACCAATCTAGGTCACAAGTGCCTAGCAGCTTCCCCAAAATACACAAGGTTCCATAATGCCTTTAATGGGGCAAGAGGTGGATTTCCTGGATCCCCTTGAATAATGGGTTATGGACATTTTCTCCAGTAACCTGTCCAAAGTTTTTTGAAACCCAGCTACACGAACAGCTTTAACACTAGAAGCCCCAAAGTGCATCAATTGATGCAAATGAATTTTCGAACAAACAATAAACACATGGTGACATCATGCAATGACGTCACATACTGCACGTTTTTAACAAATAAGAAACTTCACATTAATTCACATCTGCATTTCATGCTAAACGCAGTCGTCGTGATAATGCGTCAATTGACACACTTTGGGGTTTCTAGGTAAAATAATTTTTGGGGCTTCTAGTGTTAACTACATCCTCCGGTAATAGCTTCCAAAGTTTGATTATTTATGTATTTATTTAGACAGATTTGTATGCCACCTTATCCTTCAATCAGATTATGCATTGACTATCAAAATATTTGCTCGTATTAGTCTTAAATGTGTTACACTGTAGCATCATTGCATGTCCCCTGGCCTTTCCACTTTTTGATGCCGTAAAGAATCGATCCACATGTACCCGTTCGACTCGTTGCACCGTTACATTATAGACCTTTATCATATCTTTCTCCAGGTTGAAGATCCCTAACCTTTCTAGCCTCTCCTCATAGGGTTATCCTTCCATCCACAGTACTATCTGTGATGTCTGGCATGATGCCACAGTGACAGTATGACAGTAGGTTTATATTATCAGTTAAGTGCCGTTGAAAGTTTTTCCTTGTTTTTAATGCATTTAAAAATTGTGAAAACCATTAGTGCACTTTAGAAGCCTATGAATGACAACAGGGGCAAGTTTATGAGCTGTGTATAAATACTTTATTGCATTACCAGCCAAATTACTGCCATCTCAGGCTTCTCTTCCTACCCCAATCTATCTCCTCCTATATGTGGTAGTTTGCCTACAGGAGCTCCCAGTATGGCGTAGTGAGTATGCTTTGAGCCAGGGTTGATTTTTCTGTACCTTTCTCCTTGTTGTTGGTTATTACAGTGACAGTGGCAGTACACAGACATGCTGCTGCTGTGGAAATGAGATGTGCCACATGGAGTGGTCCAAGGGTCCTGGCACCCTAGGCAGGGATCCCGTCTGCTCCCCCACCCCTGCTGCCACTGAACCCAGCTGTGGAGGAAGAGGCTGATGGCGCCAGAAGCTCTAGCCCTCCAGGTAGTTGCAACATGCAGGTGCCTGGGGAACTACTATAGCAGTGACTGTCATCCTTCCTCTGAGATGTATCAGTAGCAGGCAGGATGGGACCCCTGCAAAGGCAGGTGGTTGGGGGGGGATGCCTGGCTGTCCATTTGTGTATCTGCCCCCCCATCTGGACTTTGCACCCTAGGTACCCGCCAAACTCACATGTTGGACAGGCTGGGAATGCACGCCACCACCACTGATAGCACACAAGCATGTCAGCATGGTATGGGGATGTTGGTGGAGGGGGGCAGAGGGACCTGGCTGCAGCAGACCAAAGCCATGTCCTGGTCCTGTGTGCTGTGCATATTGCAACATGTGATAGGGTCTGTGCTAAGGCATTCTAGCACCAGTCACAGCACTGTGGCTCAACATATATGAGCATACATGAACAGAGGGTCCCAGGTTCAAGTCCAGGCTGAGGTTCATGCATTGTAGTCCTTCTGGCTAAACTTTAGCCTACAGTGCCGGTACAACACCAGCATGTACAATCCACAAATAACCAGCCAGCAAGGGTATAAACACCCATCAGCCACACAGACAGGCTCCACCATCCACAGTTGGATGGAGAGGCAGTCTGCTAGCATAGGCACACTGAACGGGCATTAATGTGAGAGCACACCACTAGTGCTTGCACAATGAGTGCACATTAACAATGCTTGAGCTGATATGGAGACCAAAGTGGCAGGCAGGAATGCCAACCATCCCTACTTTTGCATAGCGTAGTGATGTGAGGGAGCTCATGTCCATACATACCCCATGTGCCTGGTATGGATAACATTTCTGCACTTGTTATCAGAACATTTGCCTGAGGTGTTGTCTGGTGGCTGTGTGGCTAGGGCAGATGTAAGTCCAACATGTCTGGTATCAGGCCTTCCAGGTGGCATTGCAACATATTTTCATGCACAGTATAGATACGCTGGGGATGGAACCTACAACACATCGATGCTACTAGCCCATACCACCCTCTCCTCTGCTGTCATCCGTCCTTCAGGCCATCCATCCCCTGCCCAGGCCATCCATCCCCCGCCATCCATCCCCTGCCCAGTGTGCAGTGGCAGCCAAGAGAGAAAATAGAATGCTAGGTATCATAAGGAAAAGAATGGAAAATAAAACAAAAGATATTATAATGCCTCTGTATCGTTCCATGGTGAGACCGCACCTTGAATATTGTGTGCAATTCTGGTCGCTGTATCTTAAAAAAAGGTTAAGGTATCTTAGAAAAGGTTCAGAGAAGTGCCACCAAAATGGTAAAGGGGATGGAAGGATACCTCTATGAAGAAAGGCTAAAAAGGTTGCATTTAACCTGGAAAAGAGACGGCTGAGGGGAGATATGATAGAAGTCTATAAATTAATGAATGGCGTGGAACGGGTAAACATAGATTGATTGTTTATGTTATCAGAATATAGAAAGACTAGGGGACATGCAATGAAGCTACAGGGTAAACTATTTAAGACTAATAAGAGAAAATATTTTTTCACTCAACATGTAATCAAACTCTGGAATTTGTTACCGGAGGATGTAGTAAAGGCTGTTAGTGTAGATGGGTTAAAAAAGGTTTGGACAAGTTCCTGGAGGAAAGGTCCATAAACCATTATTAAAAAGGACCCAGGATATCAATGCTTGACTCAATACAAGCATTGTGGAACCTGTGTCTTTTGGGGATACTGCTAGGTACGTATGACCTAGATTGGCCACTGTTGGCAACAGGATACTGGGCTTGATGGACCTTGGTCTGACCCAGTATGGCATATCTTTTGTTCTTATGTTCATCCACCTCTGTCGGCTGGGTGCAGTGCTGTCTTCTCATGCAGGCTGCTATACTATGGCCTACACTGGTACTCTTTCCCACAATTTGGGACCACACCTTTCCTGTGCCTAATCTGTTCATCACCATCCCTACTCTGTTGTCCTTTCACTGCACACATCCTGCCACTTCTGACTCCACTGGGGGAAACATGTTCCACATCCTACGCCACATACTGTCATTGCATCATATTACATTGACACCTCCTGTGCATCCATTCACCAGTTTCCCACATGCTTATCCACTTTACTGGCTGCCACATAGGGTGCCCACTGATCTGGTAGATCTATCATCTCCCACCTGTCCTTCCATCCATCACCTTCAGATTGTGTTCCCTTGCTGCTCCTTTATCCAGCGTTAGGGTTACAGACATTTTTGGAAATTAAGGTGCCTGCTTGATGCCTTAATGTCCGATGTCACATCACTACCCGTTAAATAGCCTATTTATGCCGGTATGCCTCCTACCTGCCCAGAGTCTCTTTCGCACAGAAACCCCCTTTCACTGCTCAAACTGTAGCCAGAACACATAACAAATTATAAGGATGTGTGTCTTCTGGTCACAGCAGAGCCCGGACTGTTACAGGCATGACAATGAACTTGGTCAGAGTGAGAGTGCAGATGGACACTACAAAGTCTCAGCCATTGATCCTACCTCTGATGCAAACACATCCTGGGCATACTGCTGTGTTTCAGGCCACACCCACCATCCTCTGCTCCTCATCATGCACATTTGCAGACTAATGATGGGAACAGCCTAGGCAATGTGAGGCACAGTACAGTGCAGAAGGTCACGGAACTCTAGAGAGACACACACATACACACTCTCAAATCGCTGAGCTGTGCAAAAGTGGGGATGGTTGGCATTCCTGCCTGCTACTTTGATCTCCATATCAGCTCAAGCATTGTTAACATGTGCTCATTGTGCAGGCACTAGTAGTGCACTCTGACATTCGCAAGCGTTGTTAATGCCTGTTCAGTGTGCCTGTGCTGATAGCCTGCCTTTCCATCCAGTTGTGAATAGTGGAGCCTGTCTGTGTGGTTGAAGGGATTTTGTACCGTTGCTTGCTGATTCATTGGGGGTTACACATGCTGGTGCTGTACCTGCACTGTCAGCTAAAGTCTATCCAGACAGGCATGATCCACAGCCAGGTCTTGAACCTTTGCTCCTCCATTCATATACACACTGGCTTTGTGTGTTGAGCCATAGTGCTGTCACATGATTGCCTTTGTCCCCGGGGCTGGCATGTTTCCCATCAGACAGACCTTGGCCCATGTTGCGATGTGAACGGCACAGAGGACCTGGACATGGATTTTGTCTGCTGCAGACAGGTGATGTTGCACCCACTGCCAATAAACATACACCATGCTGACATGCCAGCATGCTGTCTGTAGGGGGTGATGTTCAGTCCCGGTCCATCCACCATACAACTTTGGTGGATGCCTAGAGTGCCAGATCCAGATTGGGGGGTGCAGAGACACACACTGACAGCTTTGTTGTTCTTCCCAACTAACCGCCACTGCTGGGCTCCCATCCTCGCTGCAGCCGATATGTCTCAGGGGGAGGCAGGCAGTCTCAGCTGTGGTATTTCCTTGGGCACCTGCATTTTGCAGCTCCCTGTAGCACTACAGCTGCTGGTGCTATAGGCCTCTTTCTCTGGAGCTGGCTTCAGCAGCAGTGTGGTGGCCAGCCGGGGTCTCTGCCTAGGGTGCCAAGTACTCTTGGGCCGCCCCATTTGGCACATCACTTCTCCATAGCAGCAACATGCCTGCTTGCTGCCTCTGTCGATGTGGGATCATAATGGACATTACAGATGTGCCATCTGGGTAGCTGATTGGTTGGCAACCCCCACTGCATAATCAATATGTCACCTCCTTTGCCCCATTTGCACTATCAACATAGTGCCCTTTCATACTTGGGCACTAGGCTGGTGCTACTAATGGAGCACTACTATCACCAGCTTGGGCTCCTCTGTTTGTGCATCACATTGCACACATTTAAAAAGGCTCTCTCCCCTCAAAATACACCCTTTCCGTGATGTTTTGTTTGCCGTTAGGGTTCCCAGCGTTAAAGAGCGCTAACGCACACTTACACAACCGACGTTAAGGGAGCACCCACTGTCAATGCCCACTCTCCGCCCCGTTAACGCCCACCCTCCACCTACTGTTCCCTTGATGCTGCAAGAGCCTTTAACACTCATTAATGCAGTGTTTTCACAGCATTAAGGGTACAAGGATTCTGGAAATGTACAACTGGACAAGGTTAGTGTCTTTCAGTTACCCCCACTCTGTGGAGTTTTCCAGCCTGAGGTACTTGGCCACTGACTAAAAGCAGTCACTTTGGGGGTAAAAGTGAGGCTGGATTGATCCTCAGAGATATGGAAGCCACAGTAAGTTTGCCTACATAACTGGCTGGCAATTTTTGTTACTAGATCATTTCTGTGCACAAAGTACTGCATTACCCACAGAAATACCTTGACAATGTATCCTCCTCATTTCAACCCAGTGTGTGGCTCCTTGCAAAACATTTTTCCTGAGCAGTTACTATAAACACTCAAGACAACTTGGGTGCACTGCAAATGATTTGTATTAATGAGGTTTGTAGCATTACACTAGTTGATTATGAGTTATAATATAATTGGCATATACAGTAGATTTAAAATTAGTTACAACATAATTGGTGGTTTGTGTTGAAATAATTGCACAATTCATATAAGAACATCATTATTATAGCACCATTGGGAGTAAATGCTAAATTGCTGTTACAGTCTCTGATTAAAATACATATAGCTCCTATTAGAGGATCTGAACACAGGTGAGAACAAATGCTAGCTATTTTTAGCCTACATTCCTTGAACTTAGCTGGCATTTGTACAAGTGGAATAGAAGTGCTTTTATAAATTAATTAATTTTGAAATAAAAAGAGCTTATGAGATTACTCTGTGTGTATGCATGTGTATCGGGACGCCGAAGTGTTCCTTGCTTTGAATAACATGAAGAACATTCTGAATCCCTGCTCCAGAGTACTGCCAATTAAAGACAATGAAGAGACATCTAAGCACTGAGTCAAACAGTGAACATTCCTTTATTTGAAGGAAAGAATAGAGAAGATGTAGGGAGTAGCACAGGGGATTTTCTCTGTGAGCCCAGAGAAAGATGTAGGAGGTATAAGTCTGGCCTGGCCACCTAGGTGTGACAGGAAGTGATCCCATAGATAGGACCTGCCCACTGGGTGATGCAACATCCTCTCACAATGATGATGTATCTCTAGAGACTTCTGCCCATGAGGGAAGGGTTAGGATGGCTAGTGTATTTGGCTGATTGGCATGGTGATCACTTCAAAACTTGCCTACCTGGTGTGAAGATGGTAGACTTCAAGCATCACCTACAAAGGATTTTAGAGACTACAGGGGAGGAGTCATAAGAACATAAGATATGCCTTAGTGGGTCAGACCAAGGTCCATCAAGCCCAGTATCCTGTTTCCAACAGTGACCAATCTAAATCATACATACCTAGCAGTTTCCCCAAAAGACACAGGTTCCACAATGCTTGTACTGGGTCAAGCATTGATATCCTGGGTCCCTTCTTAATAATGGTTTATGGACTTTTCCTCCAGGAGCTTGTCCAAACCTTTTTTAAACCCAGCTACACTAACAGCCTTTACTACATCCTCCGGTAACAAATTCCAGAGTTTGATTACACGTTGAGTGAAAAAATAATTTCTTTTATTAGTCTTAAATAGTTTACCCTGTAGCTTCATTGCATGTCCCCTAGTCTTTCTATATTCTGATAACATAAACAATTGATCTACGTTTACCCGTTCCACTCCGTTCATTAATTTATAGACTTCTATCATATCTCCCCTCAGCCATCTCTTTTCCAGATTACAGAGCCCTAATCTTTTTAGCTTTTCTTCATAGGAGTAGCCTTCCATCCCCTTTACCATTTTGGTGGCTCTTCTCTGAACCTTTTCTAATAATGCTATATCCTTTTTAAGATACGGCGACCAGAATTGCACACAATATTCAAGGTGCGGTCTCACCATGGAACGATATAGAGGCATTATAATATCGTTTTTTTAAATTTCCATTCCTTTCCTTATGATACCTAGCATTCTATTTGCTCTCTTGGCCGCCGCTGCATACTGGTCCGAGGGTTTTAACATGTTATCCACAATGACGCCTAAATCTTTTTCCTGGGTGGTGGTTCCTAATGTGGAACCTTGCAACGTGTAATCATAGTTTGGGTTGTTCTTCCCTAGGTGCATAACTTTGCACTTGTCCGCATTAAATTTCATCTGCCATTTTGATGCCCTGTCTTCCAATTTATCAGATCCTCTTGCAATTTTCCACAATCCTCATGGGTTTTAACAACTTTAAATAGTTTTGTGTCATCTACAAATTTGATAACCTCACTCATTATTCCCTTTTCCAGGTCATTTATGAATACGTCAAAAAGCAGCGGACCCAGCACAGATCCCTGGGGTATACCACTATTCACCTTTCTCCATTGGGAAAATTGGCCATTTAGCCCAACCCTCTGCTTTCTATCTTTTAACCAGTTCCTGATTTACAATAGTACACTGCATTCTATCCCATGACTCTTTAGTTTTGCCAAAAATCTCTGATGAGGGACCTTGTCAAAGGCTTTCTGAAAGTCCAGATACACTATATCAACCGACTCACCTTTGTCCACCTGTTTATTCACACCTTCAAAAAAACGTAACAGATTAGTAAGACAAGATCTTCCTTGTCTAAAGCCATGTTGGCTGTCTCCCATTAGGCCATGACTATCTACATGCTGAGTAATTTTGTTCTTTATGATGGTTTCTACCATTTTTCCCGGTACTGACGTCAGGCTCACCGGTCCGTAGTTTCCCGGATCACCCCTGGAACACTTTTTAAAAATCGGCATTATATTGGCGATCCTCGAATCTTCAGGTAATACAGATGATTTTAATAAAAGTTCACAGATTACTAATAGCAGGTCTGCAATCTCATATTTCAGTTCTTTCAACACCCTTGGATGTATACCATCCGGCCAGGTGATTTGCTACTCTTCAGTTTATCTAATAGTTGTAATACATGTTCCTGATATATCGATATTTCCTTCAATTCTTCCGCACCTTTAAATAACACTTCAGTCATGGGTAACATCCTTACATCTTCCTCAGTAAAGACCGAAGCAAAGAATTCATTCAGTCTCTCCGCTATCGCCTTGTCGCCTCTTAGTGCCCCTTTAACCCATATCTTGGTACATGTGGGTATCAATAACATAGGAAAGTGTGGGAGGGAAGTTCTGGAATCCAAATTTATGCTTTTAAGTAGAATGTTGAAATCTAGAACTTCCATGATACCATTCTCAGACATGTTTTCTGTTCCATGCACAGGTCGCAAAAGGCAAACAAAACTCCGGAGTTTCAATATGAGGATGAGATGATGGTAAAGGAAAGAGGGATTTAGATTAGTTAGAAACTGGGCAACATTCTGGAGAAGGGGATTCTATTCTGAAGGCAGAGGCACATTCCAACCTGACCATCCAACCCCTTGTGCGGCCGACCAGGAGCAGGATGCCCAAAGGTAGACCCGATTCTGATCCCATGGGGGCTAGACATGTCCATGGAATCAGAATCAGGTCTACAGCCAGAACGTGCAGGCCGGGTCCCAATTCTGGTCAGTCTGTATGCCCAGCAGATCCCCGGCTCCCTCAGTCAGGCTCCTGAATGTAACCGCAGTGCCATGGCGTCCCATCGCCATGGCACCACGGCTCCATTCAGGAGCCGCAAATGCCAGCTGCCACAGATTTTCTTCTTTCCCTGCAGCTAGACCCTTGATCCAGCTTCCCATGACCATTGTGTGGCTGCGGAGATCTTTTTGCACCCCACCTACCTTTTTGTCCTGGCCCAGCAGCATGATCCCCCAATGTCCAGGGGTAATTTCATCTCTGTGGTGGAATAAGTCCCCCATCTATGTTCATGGCCCCGGACATACAGAACCAACCTCAGAATTGGCCCTGTTTGTCTGGGGACATATCCAGCCCATGTGCTGCCCTCGCTCTGCCTCAGTAACGCCCCTTCCTGTTCCCATCTAATCCTCCCCATACAAACACGCTGTTCATATGGGAAGGCATTAGTCGGGGCCAGTGGGGGAGAGGGAATGGACGTTATTTTATAGCTTTTTTTTTGTTTGAGAGAGTATGATGCAGGATCAGCATTAAGGCAGTTCTACTTTTTTGTGGGGGATTTTTATTGTATGTAGAATGTTGTTTCCCTTTTTCATTTTCTTTGTTGCTAAAATTTATTTTATCTATTTAGAAAACTTAATATACTGCCATTCGGATCAATGGCCATCAAGGTGGTTTACAAATATGTCAGTTATGCTGAAAAAAACAAGCACACACAGACACAATAGGAAAGAGGTGAATGGCACAACAATCATAAACCTTCAACAACAGGAGAGGAGGAAAGATGGCAGCTGAGTGAATTCATGGCATTTTTCTCCTCAGTCTCTGTTCTGTTGGGGTGTAGTTGTGCTGTCCTGGTTGTTGGAGATGGGGAGGAGGAAGCGCAAGCAGACATTCCTACCCTCAGGTAATGCCGGGACAATCGATGCGGGCCAACAAACATTGCAGACTTGTGGACTTGCACCATTGAGTTCTGGAGCGGCATCTTCGGCGGCAACACCAGGAAATGACCTGGCAGAGCTGAGCATTTCGGGGGTTTGGCTTTCCCCCGAATCGTGGACTCCTCCGATTCGACCCGGAAGTGTTGGGGCACATGGTAAAGTGCCTCCTAGTGAGCTGGCTGTAAGTATGCTTGTTTTGAGAGGTGAAGAGGGCTCACTGGTGCCTGGATACCACTTATCTGTGGGCTTTGGCGGGGACATCACAGGTGCCACCAGAAGCTGCAGCAGGAGGTGGTGGGTCTGCTCTGGGTGTCAGGAGGCTGGAAAAACCCATGAATATTTCAATGGAGATGCTTTGGGATGCTGTTGCACCTTTGAATAACTCCTTATTGCTTGTGGTTGGAACTGTGAGTAAAGACGTTGTGACTTTTAAAGATGAATTACAAGGGATCTCTAGAGCCTGGTGGAACAGTCAGTGAGGTTGACCCAAGTTTATGCAGATTTAGAACCACTTTGACGAGTTCAAGAGACCCAGATTAAAGATGGGACTGTGTCCTCAAGGAAGGTGGCGTACTTGGAGAATCATGCTCGGAAGTTTAATTTGAGATTGTTGAATTTTCCATGTTCCCCAATTTGTTCCCCCCTTGAACATGGTGCGTAGATACTTCAGGGAAGTATTACAGCTTACCCAGGAACACCTACCCTTTCTCAATAGGGCTCAGTACCTATCTCTGGGCTCTTCTATTTTGGTTGCTGCAGGTGACACGCCCAGTGTGGCAGGGGACCTTACTGGTTTCCTGCAGAACTCACTGGATGTGGTGACTGAGCGCTTCACTTTGCTTATTACGCTGGTTCTGGAGTCTGATAAATCTTTCATCCTTTGATCCTACTTCAAGAATTTTGGCGTGCAGTTTTTGGGTTCATTTGTTCGTATTTTCCCAGATTTGGCTTGTGATACCCAAGCAAGGAGGAGGGAATTTTTGGGATATAAATCCCGGGTTCACTCCCTCGGTGGATTTTTTTTCTTAAGTTTCCTTCTTGATGTTTTATTTCCTACAATGGAAAAAGTTTTCTGTTTTTTGAGCCGAGACAGCTGCTGGTGGCCAGGGAAGAACTCATTACTGTAGCGGCTTCCTGTCCGGCTGATGCATGAGACTCCGCTTAGCCTGTATGATTGTTTTTCAATTTTGGGCTCCTGATTTATGTATTTCTTATTTCTCTTCCCCCTTTTCCTTTTATGGTGGGCTAAATAGTGGCATTTCTTTTTTTTGAAGTTGAGTTGTACTCTCTGATGTGTTTTCTTTTTACCTTTTTTTGTAGTGTTACTAAATGGAAGTTACCATGTATTTTCCTTCATATGCTTGAATGTATTGTATTAAAATTTAATAAGTAATAAATATAAAAAAAATAATAAACTTCAACAACCTGCCAGGGTCTGCAACACAAGAGGGAATTAAAAACAAAAATAGAAACATCCACCCGTCCCCTACTGTCAAAATCCATTGCTTTAAGACCAGCTTTATTTTTTTTTTCAATGAATTCTTAACCCATAAATCAAGCAGCAACACATTCCAGAAAGTAGATGCCATGAAACTAAAAACAGAAATAGAAATCCACTCAAGCTTAAAGCATGAAGGTGGCAACAGTCAGCAAATGAGTTTGAGACAATCATAACGTGCGCCCTGGGCAGTAGAAAATCACTGCCGAAGATAAAAAAAAAGGGTATTAGTATGAAGAATCTTATGCACCAACAAAATGTTGTTCTTAAGTCTAAAGGTTACTGGCAACCGGGCAAGTTCCCTTAACAAAGGTGAGATGTGAGCTGACCCTCTCGCTCTATGAAAAATATGTGTTGATATATTCTGGATTGATTGTAGTCGTTTAATACTGTAGGCTGGGACCCCAACCATACGAGAGTTACAGTAATCTAATTTGGTGAAGATCAGGGCCTGAATTCATGTAATAGTATCTTTATGATCAAGACAATGTAGGAAAGAGCAAACTAATCTTAGAAAGGCAAAGCTTCTCTTAATCATTGTGAGATGTTCCTGGAAAGACAGAAAAGATTCCAAGAGACCAAATATAATCTCCAACCGGTAATGAAATGCCTGCTACAACAGGCACAAAAGTCACAGGAATTTTATTCCTAGACAACCACATTGCTTCTGATTTGGACACATTCAGAAGCAACCTAGGGAGAAGAAAGACACATCATGCTTGTCCGAAAGGCCTGGGCAAAGAAATACCTGAAAGGAGCTGTTCCAGGTTGGATGTGTCACCAGAATCTGCACATCATTGGCAAAAAAAGAAGGGGCTGAACCCAAAGTCCCGAATAATGGTTCTCAACAGGGATTGAAAAATATTAAAAAGCAATGGGGCCAAAACTGAGAAACCCCAGATATAAGCAAATAACACTTTGAGGAAATATTATTTACCAAAACTATTAAGGTCCTAGAGGAGAAATATGCCATGAACCATTTAAATGCTATATCTGACACCCCAAATTCTTGCAATCTATGGAGCTCCATTTACCTATACCCTTTGTTGCATCCCACTCAACCAATTTCTAACCCATTCGGTCACGTTGGATCCGATTTTCAAAGGCAGTTACACGGGTAATAGCCCATGTTACCCATGCAAAGACGCCTTTTGGAAAATCCCGGTTAAGTTCCTAATGCGCCCAGATGCTATATACTTAGCATCAGGGCATGTTGGGAGAATTCCAGGGGCAGAGGCAAGCGCTACCTGGGTAGCAGTGATTTTCGATGCTATCCGGTTAGCCTTTGGCCCCTTAAAGATAGGCGTGGAAAACCCTCACCTATCTTTAAGGCAATGAAGCTAATCATGTATCATCGAAAATCGGTGCTACCTGGCTATCTCTTGCGGCTTCTGGGTTGTGTGGCTATAACTGGATTTTCAGTGCCGGGGCTGCTTATGTCCCCTGACATTGACAATCTGGGTTAGATGGATAGCTGGCAGGCTATGCGCCGACAAGGCACATAGCACTGCCCGACTGAATATCGGGCCCTTTATTTATAAGTCACCTGTGAAGAACAATATCAGGGGCTTTACTAAAATCTAAATACACCCATATCTAGGGCGTACTTGTAGAGTAGATGGGCTTGGGGGAGGTGTAAGCAGAGCTTTGCTAGAGTCACAGTTTATGCACTTATTTTATCAAATACAAAAGTATGTGTGTAAAGGCACAAAAAGGGAACATCCCACCTGCAATGACTATAAGGCACAGAGAAAGCAGGATACCCCATGCCATAGAATGCAACAGGGTCCAAAGTTGGTTCAAGGTATTGGCACCCTAGGTAGACCTTAATCCTTACACTCACCTTGGCTGCCAAAATCTACCATTTAGCTTGAATGGCACTGTTATTTGCTGTGCCCTCTCCTTTCCCCCAGAGGTTGCTGCCCTAAGCAACTGCCTAGTTTGCCTAATGGTTGGGCTGGCCCCTCCTGGTAGTGCTTTAGGAATGATAAGTTGTATTAGAATTTGTAGTAGTGGTAGAGGGAAATGGCTGGCTGCCTTCCTTTTTCTACCTGTCCTGTCTATGTCCTTTTTGGGTTTTGTTTCTCTCTGAATTTTCTGTTCTCTCTTTCTGACTCTGGAGTCTGAGATCCTGCAAGATATTTAAAACTCAACTTTTCTCAGCTACTGAGGCAAAAAACAGTGCTGTCTGTCTCTTTCTCAGACCTCTGTTTCTGCTGTTTCTCTATGACTAGTCAATCATTCTCTGTGGTTCTAGAAGTAGAAAGCCAAAAGATTTTTAAAACTCACTTTTCTCTGCCACTGAGACGGAAAACTTGCTGCCTGTCTTCCTCTCCTAGCCCCATCTTAATCTTTGGATGATTTTTCTATTTCTTAAAGCATTTATAGCTAACTACTAATATGTGCTTCCATGCCAGTGTGCGCTAACATTGTTAAAGTGCATTATTAGTAACAAGGGAGCTACAGTAAAGTAGCATGTGTTAAAAGTGTGAATGAATAACTCTAGCTGTTAGTCCTGGATCTTGCTTACTTTTAGCCAGTTTCCAATCCATAATAAGGCACTGCCTAGGGTGAAAGAAACATCCCTTCACATGTTCTTATTGAACTTTTTGAATGCTTAATTATTGCCTGTTTCCATTCGAGAGCCTGAGGCAATGGCAAAAGTTCTTGCGGAGGGTCCCCCCTATTTTCTCCCCCACCCTGCAGTGCTCTGCTGCTCTGGTGGTGGCCTGATACCCCCCCCCCTTTGCTCCGCTGGTGGTGGCATGATACCCCCTGTGCTCCGGCAGCAGCAGCGGTGGCATGATACCCCGCTCTGATGCCAGTGGCAGCAGCCACGATTGAGGCCCATGCGGCAAACTTACTAACATTTGTTTGGCATGGTGCCTCTGCTCCAGGCCCGGGGGTGTTCTTCCTGGCTGAAGTCCCCCAGTAAGGCTGTTATCATGAGACTTCAGCCTGTGGGCTAATAACTGGTCCCAGAATGGAGTTAGCATGGCAAACAAATGGCTGTGCTGCTATGAGGGCTCCCTTTCTGTCGGGCCCCCCCTGCATTGCAAGGGCTGCTTGGGCGGAATTTATGTCGCTGGCATAAGGACAATTATATATGTCCAGACATGTATATTACTCTGCCTAGTTAATAGTGCAATTCTATACGATCAAGTGCCATACTGAGCTCTGTGAAGCTGCAATGACGTACCAGTAAATGCTAGGTGACATATTATTCCTAATTAATTAGTTCATTATTATAAATTTTCTTTACCGCCTTTCGAGCTAAAACACATCAAGATAGGTATGGGAATGCCCTGTGCGAAGACAACATCCTCATTCTCTGCAATTCCTTTGCAATCATGATCCCACTGTTCTTCCGGTACAATGATGTTACAATGTTTACATAAAGGCACATTTTAGAAACGACGTCCAGGTGAGAATGCTTCAAAAAAGGCCATGCACGCCCTTTCAGGCACAATTTCAGAAACGTGGATGTATCCCAAGACCTTTTTAGATGCCTGTTCGTGCCCTGGAGCATGTGGAAACTCGGACGAGGGTGGAGATGGGCAGACCGTTTCTGAAATCGGACATGCACGTCTAAAGCCTTTGGAATGCCTTGGGCTAGTCGCTGCCTTGCCCTCCCATCCTAGATAGATGTCTCCGCAATGGGGACATCTCATAACCATTTTATAAACTGGCTCAGTGATTTGGACATCTGTATTCATTTTTATTTAACTTGTCTCCTTGCCCTTCGGAGGAGCCGGTTACTACGCAGGGCGAATGATACGAAGCAGGGATAGGGGGGAATGGGGTGGAGAGTACTGAGAACAGTATACCACTAGTTTAACATCTTTCAGAATAAAAAAAAATAAAGATGTTAATTATTGATGTATTAACTTTCCAATTAGTAGCCCAGTGTGCTTGACAATTCATTCCTGTGTGTTTGGGAATTACATTTTGATTAACCAATTTATCTACCATCTCAGTTTTCTTTACAGAAACAGCTCAAGGCTTGGAAACACTTCAAACGAAAAGTTTTCACGGTAATTGGCTCTGGCTTAGAGAAGGCCTCTGGTGACAAATGCATGCTGATGAAGTTAGCACTCCACTAATTAAACTCTTACTAAACACTGTCCTTCTCTCTGAACAGTCCGATACTTCTCCAGTGAAGGGAAATAGTAATTGCAGTACAAGAAGGAGGGAGTAGATTCCTTGTGAAGGTAATCTTATATTAGGCCGCCTAACGTTTGCATCAGGTATGTATGCCATTTAGACCAATTTCAAAGGAAAAGTATACACATACTTGCCCTTTGGGAAATTACTGCGTGGAATGTTAAAATGCACATTTAGACCTGCTCTAATTTCCAAGTCTATTTGAGATACCTATAGACCTGTTTTATAAAGCATGTGCATAAGTGTAAACTGCACCGCAGCTCTGCCTCTGGGAACACCTCCACGCGGGTCAGACAAACTTCCATGCATTCAGTCGCATTGATTCCAGGTGATTTTATTAAATGCTAAGTGCAGGGTTTAATTTGCTGTGGAATGGGGTGGAACGGAGTTCTGGCACTTCTTGAGGAGGTGGAAGTAATTCACATTCCATCTCCCACATCCTCTCTCTGCTCTGCACTGCCGCAACCGTGTAACACGTAACACGGCCTTGGGAGCATTTTCCTCCGTGCCTATGCTGTACTGAAGCAAAATAAGCAATTCCTTTTTTACTGAAAGTGCCACAGCTGGGCTGCTTCAGTACAGAATAGGCATGGAGGAAAGGAAAAGGCTTCCTTGGCTGTGTTAAATATTAATATGGTCACGGCTGCACAGAGCAGGCAGAGGAACAGAGGAGGTAGCTGGCTTAACACAAGTGTGGGAGTGTTGTCGTTTTGCACCCAAGATTGGGTTGAGCATGGGACAGGCAGGGAGAGGAAAAGAGGCTGGCTCAGAGTATTGTGGGGGAAGGAGGTGGGTAGATTGCCAGAGCTGATGGGGGGAGGCTGAGATTAGGGAGCTAATGTAGGGTGAGGGAGAGAGAAACTGGAAAGGGGGTAGGGCACTGGAAATAGGCTGATGGTGAAAGAGAGGACTGGGACTGGAAGAGGGCCAATGCTGGGGGGGGGGGGGGTTTGTGACTGGAAATGAGCTGATACTGGGGGTGGGGAGAGAAAGGTAACTGGAAATAGACTAATACAGGCCTGGGGGGAGTGAGACTGGGCATGAGATGATACTGGGTCCATGGGAAGGACTGGTACAAAAAATGAACTGATACTGCGGCTGCAGGGGGGATGGGGACTGGGACTGGACATAGGCTGCTACTGGGGCTGGGGCCAGAAATGGACTGATACTGGGACTAGAAGGACAGGACTGTAACTGGAAATGGGCTGATACTGGGACTGGAAGGGCAGGACTGTAACTGGAAATGGGCTGATACTGGGGTTGGGATTAGAAATGGGGTTATGTTGGAGGGGGGCTGGGATTGGAAGGGGACTGATTCTGGGATGGGGCTAATTTTAGGGCTTGGAGACCTGGTACTGAAAGGGGGATAGTGCTGACCAATGCTGGGGTCAGGGTGAGGACAAAGAAGGAAATGTTGGGAGAGTGACAAGGGAGAGGAGGATAGATATTGTGAAGGCTGAAGAATAAGTAAAGTCATAACCAGGGAAAGGTTGAGAGGGCGGGCTATAAGATCAGATGCTGGGGTCAGAAGGAGGAAAGGAAGGTTTTTGTTTTTTGGGGTTTTTTTAAATTCTTTAATTTATGCTTTTGAACAATACAACAAAATCAAACACACTCCAAACGCAACAATACACAAACCAACAACAAAAAGCACCCCCCCCCACACCCTACCCCCCCCCTGGCTCTCTGAGGGTACAACACTATATGTCTTCCAGCACAGAAATCTAAGTACATAAGCCATAAACAGCCCCACAATCAAACCTCCCAGGAAACCCATCCCCTCAGGGAGGGTCCCAGCTTATCTGAGCACGAGCAGCAAAGTTATCCAGCAATAGCCATTTATTTAAGCAGCTCTCAGCTCTGTCAGGAGAATGAAGTTTACTGTACAGCACTGTTCCCTCTAAGCTGTGCGCGTGTGCGCGCGCACATACCTCGCCGAGTGAGCGCACATACTTTACAACAGAGCGCACAAAAATTACGGTTCTGATTCTGATAGAAAACAACACAGACGTTCTTAAAATTGAAAAGTTGTTGTGTATTTATAGTTTTCACAAGTTCTACAATATTTTCTAGTGCAATCAATGTGGTGTACATACTGTATTCTGACGTGTAGTCAAATTTTAAAGTATATAACTCCGAGTGTCGTCATGTGGCGCACAAAAATTTAACCTTCCTTCAAAAGCTGCACAGCTGATATTTTATGCGCACACAGCCTACAGAAAATTAGAGGGAACATTGCTGTACAGTTTCTCATACCTGGCATATTGACAGACTAAGTTCCACCACATATCAAAACACAACCTGCTCGTATTCTTCCAATTTACAAAGATAACTTTCAAAGCAATAGCAATCATAAAATTAAATAAAAACAATTTGCTTTGGTTAGGCCAGGTACCTGTAGTGCCGCTCTTAAGCAAACCATGCTCCAGGATAATGTGCCTGTAACATTTAAAACAGCCTGCATTCTTAACCATATAGATACCCAGTATCTCTGAACGTGGCAACAATCACACACCACATGCTTAAGAGTGCCAGCATGCATCTGACATGACCAACATTTACCCGCTGCAGTCTTATCCCATTTAGCCAACTTCACGGGGGTAACATGGGCACGATGCATGAAAAAATATAGAGATTGAGTGATCGCAGCAGACTTAGAGACCCGAGACACAGGAACCCATATAGATCGCCAAGCTCTACTAGGTATGGGATCCGGAACTTCTAGTTCCCAGCTTCTTACCAAGCCCCGTAAACAGAATGGGGCTTTGTCCCTCAAGAACGCGTAAATTTTGCAGGCAAGTCCCCCCATACCGACTGCCTCCGCTAGTTGCTGGAAGGTACAATCCTCTCCAACCAAATCTGCAGCACTAATTTTGGCCGATTTAATGCTATGCTGCAGCTGCAGCCAGTAAAAATAAGCAGAATCAGGTAACAAAAACTCTTGTTGCAAAGCTTTAAAGTCTTTCCAATTTGAATTATCTAGCAGCTGCCCCACACTCCAAATCCCACACGCTTGCCATCTTTTCCATGCAAACATCTGACCATCAATTCTAAATTTAGGGTTCCACCACAGCGGGAGCCACGTGCCCGTAGGTCCGCCGACCACCGCAAGCTGGACCAATGCCAAATAGGCCGCTTGCGTCGCAAAAACCACTGTCCCAACCTGAGACTTTGCAGGGTGCTTCATACCAAGAAGCAATCCTACTGGACAAGGGTGGACAATCCGCTTCTCCACTTCGAACCACACTGGCCTAGATAACAGACCCTCTCCGGAGGCCCACAGCGCGCCTTGCTTTAGAAGGAACGCCTGATGGTACCTCTTGAAATCAGGAAACTGGACACCACCTTTATCCTTAGACATTTTCAACTTCTTAAGAGCTATCCTAGGCTGCCGGCCACGCCATAGGAATCTACTCAAACACCTTTCTACCTCTGTGTAAAATCCTGAATCTAGTGGAACCGGTAGCATGCTCAGCATATAATTAATCTTGGGGGTTAACGTCATTTTTATGGTCTCTAACCTCCCCCACCAAGACAGCTGAAGGGGGGACCAAGCTATTATAGAGTGCTTTAAATTTTGTAACAAATCCACCATATTCTCTTTAATAGCTCGCTCAATGGGAACACCATATTTGACTCCCAGATACTTGATGTTACCGGACTCCCACCGAAACGGAAAAGAAGCCAGATGTTCCGCAGTAGCATTACTATTCATTGGAAAAGCCACTGACTTAGACCAATTAATTTTGTAGCCAGACAACCCAGAATAATGCTCTATCAGGCTTAAAATCGAAGGAATATCTGAGGGCAGAGTGAACAACAACAAATTGTCTGCGTACGATGAAACTTTAACCTGCCAGTCCCCCACTGCCAAACCTGTAATATCTTTAGCTTGCCTTATTGCAATGGCTAACGGTTCAAGAGCCAAATTAAAAAGCAGAGGTGAAAGAGGGCAGCCTTGGCGGGTGCCCCAATGCAACGAAAAGGAGCGCGAGAAGGCTCCATTTGCCGCAATCTGGGCGATGAGGTGCGCATAAAGACTACGCGACATGTTGATAAACTTCCGGCCGATACCAAATCACTCTAACATTTTAAAGAGAAAAATCCATTCCAGCCTGTCAAAGGCCTTTTCAGCATCCAAAGAAATACCCACCAGAGGATCATCAAGAAATGGAGCTCTTTCCAACAAATTACAGAAAAGCCGGATGGATCAGCTCCTCCAAGACTTTACCGAGCCTTTTCGCTAAAACCGTGGCATAAATTTTGTAATCAGCGTTCAGTAATGAAATAGGCCTGTAATTGGAGACTGCTGTGGGATCTCTCCCAGGTATCTCCAAAACAACTATTGTTGCCTCCGCAAAATTACCTCTATAGGCTGAAAATTCACCCAAATCCTTGAAGAAAGTCAACAGATGGGGAAGGAGGTCTTTTCTGAACACTTTGAAAAATTCAGCGGGGATGCCATCCGGTCCTACCGCCTTGGCCGTGGGCATACCAGCTATGGCATTACAGATCTCCTCCTCTGTAAATGACTTATTCAACTCCTCTGCCTGTTCGGCTGATAGCGTCAGATGCACTAAATTGCCTAAAAAATCCTCTTTTGCCACAGGATCCGGCGTACATTCTATGGAGTAAAGTTTATGATAATACTCCGTAAAAGCCTCTAGGATCTGATCCGTGCTGACCAGAGGCCCACGGCTCTGGTCAACAATAGTTGCGATTCTCGCCTTGTCCTGCATCCTTTTCAAAGCATTAGCCAACAACCTGCCCCCTTTATTATTTTCAACATAATACCGCGATTGCTGTTTCAGAAAAACCTGTTCTATATCATAACTCAAAATCTCATTATACTGAAACCGAAGTCTCTGCAACCGGAGTAAGATGCTTGACTCCGCTTGTTTACAAAAAAGCCTCTCCCCGGCCTTAATCTGTTCCTCAAGCACACACAGTTTAGCTTTTTTCTGTTTGGACTCTTTAATGGAAAAGCTCATGATCCTTGCCCGTAAGAACACCTTAAAGGCCTCCCACCAGGCCCAAATAGCCGTTTCCCCCCACTTATTAGAGTCAAAATAGTCCCTAATAGCAGCCTTCATTTCCTCTTGGAACACTGGTTCCGCCAAAAGAGACCTATTAAAAGACCACGCCTGCGGTTGCTTGCTCCCACCACCCCAGTTTACATGTAAAGAGATGGCAGCATGATCGGAAATATACATACCCAATATTTCCGCTCTTTGGAGACCTGAAATCAAACTTTTAGAAACGAGAAAGAAGTCGATCCGCGACCACGATTGAAGCGGAGGCAAAAAAAAAGGTGAAGTCCTTATCCCTGGGGTGAAGAAGCCGCCAAGCATCTGACAGCCCAAGGGCAGCACTCAGAGCCGCCAATGCCACCCTCGCCCTGGAGGACTTCTCCAACCTTACTGGCAGTTTATCCAAAAAGGGGTCAAGAGAAACATTGAAATCCCCTCCAACAACCAATGGAGACGGAGAATGTTCCTGCAATACCCTAGAAAGGTCCCTGTAGAACCCGGGATCATCAGAATTTGGCCCATAAACATTAGCAATGGTGAGTCTCTTCCCCACACTCTACAGAGACTAACACCCATTGTCCCTCCGTGTCACTGCGATCACTCAATACTCTAAAACCCAAGGAATTCCGCCCCAGAATGGCTACCCCATTCCTTTTGTGAGCAGCAGGAGATGCACCTAGTAACAGAAACTGTTTATCCTCCAGTTTTCTCGTCTCCACCAAATCTAAATGAGTTTCTTGTAATAAAATCAGATCCGCCTGCTGATGCTTACAATACGCAAGTATTCGTTTCCTTTTAATAGAGCTTCAGATCCCTTTCATGTTCAGAGAAAGGAAATGTACGACCCTAGCTACACTCCCTGTCAAGGCCATGATACCCAGTTAGGACTGCATGGGAACCACACATTAAAGCCATTGTTTTATCCCCCTCAGAGAGACACTGAAAACCCCTACATACCAAAAATAAACCCCACATACCCCTGGCTGGGCGAGTCAGCAATTGGCCCAGCATGCCACAATCAGACCCTCCATCCAAAACTAGTCACAACAAAAAACCTTCCCTGCGCACCCCCACCCCTCGATCCCATCCACCTAAATACCCAAGCAACATCTTGAAAGCACACACACAGAATAGACTAGCATAAAAGTCCGGCGAAGTCCAGGCCCCCACAAAGGGAGAAAAGGCAATCCAACTCCAAGCTTCCAATCTCTCATTGCATTTGAAGCGCTTCTTGGGCAGCAATAAATTTCTCAAGTTCATTCGGATCCTCAAAGTTCTTAGCTACATTGTTGAGGGTAACCCGAAGACAAGCAGGGTAGAACAATCCGTACCGCGCTTGAAGGCATTGGAGCCTCTACCTAAGCGCAAGAAATTGTTTCCTTCTCTCAACCGTGGCCTTGCTGAAATCCTGGAAAAAAGAGACTTTCTGGCCCTCAAACTGTAAATTAGTAGAAGCTCTCGCGGCTTGCATGATCTGTACAACCTGCTGATGTCTGAGAACGCACAGAATCATCGGCCTGGGGCCTTTAGAGTGTAGGCTTAAAGCCGATGGCACCCGATGGGCCCGTTCAATCTCAAATGGTCGAGACAAGTCCAATTTAAGTATTTTAGGAATCCATTCCTCCAAAAATGCAATAACATTTTTCCCTTCAGTTCCCTCCGGGAGTCCAACAATACAAATGTTATTTCTCCGAGCCCTGTTGTTCATGTCCTCCAGACTATGATCCAGCAATTCCAACTTTCACGTAGTTTTACTTAGCTGCGCCATCTTCTCCTCATACAGCGCGACTTTTATCTCAACATTCTCCACCCTTGCCGCCAGTGACAACAATTGCTCTCTCAGTTCTTTAATAGTCGACTGCAAATCTGCCAGGCATTCCCCGTTAGTATCCACGTGACTGCGAATCACCCGGACTTCACTCAGAATCTCTCGCACCCAATCCTCATGATCACGCTGCGGCGCCATCTTGAGAGGGGATAGTGGATCTGCTTTCGAGCGCTTTGCTCCGGGGTTTGAGGGGTTAGAAAACTCTAACCTCTTCTGTTTACTGCAAGCCATGGTCCAATGTCACTAGCCTTAAACGGCTGGGTCAAATGCGCAACCACGCAGGGAGGGACAGGATTCTTCAGACTAGGTCCGCGGGAGCTCTCCCTTAAGTGTCCATGCGGGTCTCCAGCTGGCTCCGCCTCCTCATAGGAAAGGAAGGGTTAATAAGTATTGGAGAAGGAGGTAGCTGGGTGAGCACTGGGGACATGGGGATGTAGGAGATCAAGGACTTAAGTGGAGAATCTAAGGGGTACGTTTACTAAACGGTCCTAATGTTACCGATACTAGTTGCAGCGATAACGTGAGGAATGCCATATAAGTTGGTGGGTATTCCAGCATAAAGGAAGCAATGGCAGGGTATCGTGCGATAGAGGGCGCCCTTGCCAACATCGTGCGATACACGCGCCGTGACACGTCATCGCGCAGTAACCCTAAGTTCGTGCGCTGAGCTGCAATCAAAGGACTAGAGGTGTAGCACACTGGTTAATACAATGACTGCTGATACAGCAGTCATGAGTACAATTCCAAAAAAAAAAGGTCATCCCTGTGCCCTAACCTAAAGCACCTTTTAGGGCGCACCATAAGGCACATCATTAAGTGCCACGGCAACCAAGGCGGGTCAGAATGTGGCCCAGAGGGCAGCACGAATGGGTGGTACCCTCCAAGGCATCATATAAGGTGCCCCAGAAGCTGGCCGAACCCAAGGTGTTGCAAAAGATGCCCCAAGGATGTTAAGGTGACCAAAGAAACGTTGGCCAAGGGCAGTAAGGTGCACCAACCTCACAAGCATGAAATGTATGGGTCAAACACAGATGTAACTCTAACACTGCATAGAGCAGTAACGAAAGCCAATGAAGAAGTGATGTAAGGAAATAGATGTCTGAGGTGATGGACATGCCAAATCTGTGAGCAGCCCATGTGACAGCTGGTAAAGTGGACAAATATATCAGGGTCAGCAGTACCGATGCACAGGGTGATGGTACTGTAAAGTGCAATAATGACAGTGTGTGGCAGAGTATGGGGATACGTGAACAGCAGAGGAGCCAGAGGTGGCAGGAGAAGTGCAATGACAGGAGGACAGAGGAGTAGCAGTGCCATGCAAAGCAGACACAGGAGAGGCAAGCATGAAGAGACGCAATGCAGAAAAGGGTGCCAGTGCAGGACATGGGGTAGCAGCCTGCACAGTAGGGCAGGACGCCACAGAGCTTGCAGACACAGACAGACTGACAGAAGGATGTTTGGCAACAGTGATGAGGGTATAATGTGGCAGGAGCACAGATCGTCACAGATAGGACTGTGACAGGAATGCAAAGTATGCGTGGATGAGAGGCATAAAATAATTAGAACAGAGAGGAATCAAACCCATGACCAGTAGCACCAATGGCAATGCACAAACCAGTAGACTACAGCACCAATCTGAGTGCCATAGCAAAGGCTGCATACAAGAACACTGGAGGGCACCACACCAAAACACAGCTGGCTGCCAGGATAGGGCAACCCCCAACAGTAATGAAGATGCAATGCACGTGCAGAACCAGTGTGTACAACTCATATCACTGTCAGTAATTGCGACGACAGCCACATATAAACACATGCACACACACACAATGAAATGTTATGCAGTGGACACAGCATGCAAAAGAGCAAAGAACCTAAACCCAATGGGCGGCAGGGGATGCTCTGTGGAGCAGGGCAAAATGAAGAACAGAACGGAAAAGGAGCATGTGAGACATGAACCTACTAAAAGACATGGACCAGATCAGATCAACAACAGCAATGCCAATCCCCCAAGCCGACATGGACAGTACAAAGAAAGAGCCATATGCAACAGCTAATATGTGACGGATAGGCTGCATCAAGGGCATACTGTGGTGTAAAGTGAAGAGATGGAAGGGTGTGTGAAGAGGTGACTAATCGTCAGGCAGTTCCTGGTCAGGTTAGCACAAAACAAGGAACATGTGGGACATGAACCTGTAACCACCAACACATGTCTGCAACCACTATTCCAAACAACCACAGCAAGCACAACCCAAATATGTCCCCTCAAAGGGAATGTCGGTATGGAAACCTGTAGCACCCTGTGATGTGTCAGATGGCTGCCACATAGCCAGCTGCCACCGTACAAGGATGTGAGCACAGGTGGGCCATGTACATTACCAGAACATAACTAAAGACATGTGTCAGTGTGGTCAAGCAGCAGCAGAGAGAAATGTGGGTCAAACACATACTTATTGTGATCAATCAGTAGACATATCGTATATACCGCCTGTCATCATATCAAGGTGGTTGGTTTACAGTGAACAAACTGAAAACACATTGAGAATGCCAGCTACCCACATGTCACCCCAAAGTCACTGGCACGTCTACAGATGATGGGCAGGAGAGATAATGTGCCATAGCTGCATGGTGTTCACTATGCAGTATTCCCCCACCCCCCACATGCTGCTGCACCTCCCAGATGCCCTAGTCGCATGTAGACACTAGGCGGTGCATGCTGAGGGACCAACACACATCAGTCATGAATTGTCCCCAAAAACATATCCGTCTGCGAATACAGGTCCTGGTGGGCCCAACACGATTCAGGTTTTCATGATGTCCCTAGTGAATATGCAGGGGATACATTTGCATACAATGGGGGTGGTACATACAAATGCATCTCAAGCATATTTCCTAGGGACAGCATGAGACCTGAATGGTGTTTGTCCTTCCGGGACTGCAGTTGGGAAACTGCTCTAGGGACTGCACATGTCTATGGTGAATGTGCTCTGTAGGGTAGAATATAGGCGTTTATGGCGTGTTTATTTTATCTGCAAAAAGGTTCCTTCTTTCTTACCACAGTTTAATACTGGGTTATAGGGACATGGTCTGCAGGAGCCACTGCTGGTACTTGAACCTGTGACCTTCTGTCCCTGAATGTACTGGCTGGGTGTGCTGCACCAAACTGTTGCCACAGAGGTATGTCATTCCCTGGGTATACCATTACTGTTCGTCAGATGGTCAAACGTCTTTTTTTTTTTTAATGCTTTATTTTCGTTTTATAACAACAAAGGAAAGGAAGACATACAGCTAAAAGACAAATACATACATAGAATGTGATACATACACCAAAGTAAACCCCTACCACCCCCCGCCCCCCGGCGTCGTCTCTAGAAACTAGTCATTCCCGAAAACGGGCGTGTACTGACATTATTGTGGTACAAAACCTAACGGTGATCTGAAACATGATGAGTATACATTAAACAGACATGTCGGAGCAATGGGCAGAGTGTACATAATCATTGAGCATCTGCCATTTAGACAAGCGAAAGTGAGTTTGGATATGAGGAATAGCTCTCCGAGATATCTGCTCATATTTACTATATAAGCAGACAAGGTTCCACCATTCATTGGCAGTAATTCGAGAGCTATCTTTCCAATTCCTCGTGATTAAACATATGGCTATACCCAGCATGAAATCAAGGAGAAAGTGACCCTTCTTAGGAAGAGAGGGGACCTCCGCCGCTGAGCGGAGTCCCACAATCTTCCAAGAAAGAGGCTCGTGGAGGTGTAAGATAGATTGAATACGACCCCAGACCCGCCCCCAGTAAACCTGCAGTTGAGGACATTCATAAAGAACATGAGCGAGGGTTCCCACAGCAGCATGGCAAGACCAACACTGGTCCCTAGCAGTTGCATTCCATTTGGCTATTCTTTCTGGAGTATAAAAGCATCTATGTGCAAAAAAGAAGAGAGTTTGGGTGACAGAGGCAGATCTGGACACCCGCACCACTTTGCTCCAGAAAACGCTCCATTGCACCGGGGTTAAAGTGGTTTGCAGTTCGCGTTCCCAGGCTTGTTGAGCTCTACAAGTAGCAGTGTCGGTACCCTGACATAATAATTTATAAAAGTTAGAGGCTACCCCATGTGTACTACTGATAGAATGAATTAGTTCTAATAGCCCGTTCTCAATAGGGGCAGAGGGCGGCAGGATTTGAGCACTTTTGAGGCAGTGTTGAAGCTGCATCAATTGAAAGTAATGTTTCGCTGGTAACGCAAATTCCTTTTGTAAGTCAGAAAAGGTCTTCCAACGAGCTGCAGAGAAGAGTTGTTGGGGTGTCCAGATCCCCCTAGAGTACCAGGGTTTCCATGCAATCGTTTTATTTAGGACTTGAATTCTGGGGTTATTCCACAGCGGGAGTCCGTCCTGAGGACATACGTTTGGGCCCAGTGACAGAATGAGAGTGTTAAAGGCCGCAAGAGTATCAACAATCATTGGGGGATGGCGTAGGTCTACTTGATGGGACATGCCGGGGAGATGGATCAACGGAATTGGGCTACTTAGCTCCTCTTCAATGTCAAGCCAAACTGGTCTGTTGTCTGTTGAGGCAGCTAGCCATCGGGCACCTTGTTTAAGTAGGAAGGCTTGATGATATCTAAGAAAATCAGGAAAGCGGGCACCCCCTAGTTCCTTCGCAGACTGTAGTTTTTGTTTAGCTACTCTTGGTGGTTTTCCCTGCCAGAGATAACGGACGAGAAGGCCCTCTATGTCTTTGTAAGTGTGTAGCGGGAGGAAGCAGGGCAGCATTTCTAAAATATAGTTCACTTTAGGGACTATCATCATTTTGACGGTTTCTAGGCGCCCCACCATGTAAGGGATAAGGGAGACCACCGATTTGTGAGCTCACGGACTTTGGAGACTACCTCCTTGGCATTAAAGCTAATAGTGTCTTCTAAAGGAGAACAGTAGTGGACGCCAAGATATTTCACCATGCGGGATTGCCAAAGGAAAGGAAAGGCCTGCATGTCAGCCTCATGTACCCAGCGGTTCAGTGGGAATGCTACGGATTTGGTCCAGTTTATTTTATAGCCCGATAATTGCGAGTATCCATCAATCAGGTCCAAGACAGCCGGGACCGAATCAAGGGATACAAAGAGCATAAGGTCATCTGCATATGCAGAGAGTTTAATCTCTCTGTGACTGAAGGGGATACCTCGAATACGTGCGGACTGTCTAATAAGGAGGGCGAGGGGTTCAAGAGCTAGATCAAAGAGCATTGGTGATAGGGGGCAACCTTGACTCTTTGAAGATTAAAAGGCCGAGAATTCATGGCATTTACACTTATACTGGCAACGGGTTGAGAATACATGACTTGGAGGTTTCGGATGTAGCCCTACACAAAGCAATTCCTTCGGAGAACTGCAAATAAGAAGGGCCATTCCAGGCGATCAAAGGCTTTTTCAGCATCTAGAGAAAGACCCACCCATGGGTGGTCTAAATTGGCAGCACTGGATAGCACATGGCACAAGGTCCGAGCATTGTCAGCGGTGGAGCGGCCGGGTATAAAACCACATTGGTCGGGATGGACTAAGGTGGCCATCCTGTCAGATAGTCGGGTGGCCAAGATCGTAGCGAAGATCTTATAATCGGCATTAAGTAGGGAGATTGGACGGTAGTTGGCGGTTAGCAGCGGGTCTCTGCCTTCTTTCTCAAAAACTACCACATTAGCTGCAGAAAAGGATCCCAAAGAGGATGTATCTACCGCAAGGGCAGTAAAGTAAAGTTTTAAGTAGGGAACTAAATCTGCACTGAACGTTCTGTAGAATTCTGTCGGGAGACCATCAGGCCCAGCGGCTCGACCCGAGGCTGTTCGTTTTAGGGCAGAGTGGATCTCTGAAGTAGAAAAGGGTTCATCCAGCGCATCCCTATCAGCTTCAGAAAGGGTCGGCCGCTGAATACCAGAAAACAAGCGCTCGAAGGTCTCGGACGAGAACTCACATTCAGATTGATATAGACGGGTATAGAAATCCCGAAAAAGTTCTACGATATCGGAGTCTGTGGTCAGTATACCCCCTCCCTGTGGGGCGCGAAGGGCCGCTACGCGTTTGGCTTCTTTTTGACCTTTCAAGGCATTAGCTAAAAGTCGACCGGCTCGGTTGCTTTCACGGTAGTATGTCCCTTGCTGAAGTGCAATACTCTGAGAAGCTGCAGTTGAGAGGATTGCATTATATTGAAAACGGAGACGCTGTAAGCGAACTAAGACGCATGGATCAGTACGTGAAGTTAGAACTCGTTCGCCTGCTTTGATTTGTTGGTCTAGTTTGAGGAGCTGCTGTTTGCGCTGTTTCCGCAGGCGAATTTGATAACTAGTGATCGTTGCCCGAATGGCCGCTTTAAAACCCTCCCACCAAGCCCAGTTTGCAGTGTCCTGGGGTAGATTAAAGTGAAAGTAGTCCTGTATGGCTACTCGAATTTCTAACTGGAACTCTGGTTGAGTTAATAGGGCTCTATCAAAGAACCAGGCCCCCGAATTTCCTTGGGGCGCAGTGGTATGTAATTGAAAAGAAATAGCAGCGTGATCTGAGATATGTTGGGAGTGAATCTTTGCAGTGTCTACCTGAGGAACTAACAGTTTTGATATTAGAAAGAAATCTATGCGAGACTGGGATTTATGAGGGGAAGAGAAGAAGGTAAAGTCAAGCTCATTGGGGTGTAGTAACCTCCATAGATCGACTAAAGCAAGATCTTTGATCATAGAGGTAAGCGTAGTGTGACTCTTGGGGGGACCACTCGTCCTAGGCGGCTGTTTGTCAATCAGGGGATCGAGAACTAAATTGAAATCCCCCCCAATTATCAATGAAGTATTAGCAGAGGCCTGCGCAACCTGAGCAATGGTAGCAAAAAAGGCAGGGTCATCTACATTAGGAGCATAAAGGCATATACATGTAACTTCAAGGTTACCTATCTTGAGATGAGCCCTGGACCATCTGCCTGCTGTATCTGAACTAGTCGCAATAATAGTAGCATGCAGAGATTTCCTAACCAGTATGGCAACCCCACATTTCTTAGAAACAGCTGGGGAATAGGCGGCCACCATGTAAGGTTTAACATTGAGTTTAAGAGTTTCCTTCGAATTTAAATGCGTTTCTTGGAGGAAAATCAGATCAGCAGCTTCATGACTTAGATAGCTCAGGATTTTCTTCCGTTTTATCGGGTTGTTGATGCCTTTTACGTTCAATGATAAAATCTTACATGGTGCCATCAATCGATAAAAGACATTTTAGGTAAGGGCGCTTGAAAACATACAACATAAGCAGAGTCTGTACAGCAATGACATAATCACCGAGTATGCTGGCTAATACACCCCATATTGAAAAGCATGTACCAAAGTAACTTAGAGAAGAAGCAAAACCCCCAATGAATATGGCGACCATATGTCTGCGGGAGGAGGCCCTGGAGAGGAGGATAAAGACATGAAAAAAGAAAAAAAAAACACCAGAGTTCTTAATTAACACTGTCTCTGATATTCATCGAAGCTACTCTGGGTAGATGGAGTCGGGTCACAAATATCATCAAAATAAGGCAACAAACCGCCCTCGACAGCTTCTTTGCTGAACCGTGGCAAATCCAAAATGGCGGGTACAGCGGATATGAGAACACTGGTAGGAACACTCTGGAAGTCAGCGCATCAAGTCGGCTTCTTTAGCATCCAAAAACTCCGCTAGTAGATCAGGGTCCTCAAATGTTCTTGTCTGATTGTGTAGCGTGACTCGGAGCTTGGCCGGGTACATCAGGCCATAGCGTGCTTGTAATTGTTGAAGCCTCGGCCGGAATTCCAGAAAGCGCTTTCGGCGGTCAACCGTGGGTTTAGCCAAGTCAGGATAGAAGGAGATCTTGTGGCTCTCAAACTCCATATGGCCCTTCGCCCGAGAGGCGCTGAGAATTTGCTCCACATGTTGATATCTCAAAAGTCGAAAGATGATAGGCCGCGGGGTCTTCCTGTTGAGCGTTATGTTCGTGGGTACACGATGAGCGCGATCGATCTCCAATTCTTTGGTAAAGGTGATTTGGAGCAGAGAAGGGAGGATTTTATATAGAAACTCCTTCATGTCTCCCGATTCCGCTCCCTCCGGTATGCCCACTAGTCGTAGGTTGTTGCGGCGCGCTCTATTATTGCCATCTTCCACTTCTTTCTGCAAGGCCCGCACCTGACGTTCAACTTTGTCGAGTTTGGACAGCCGGACCACATGGGAGTCTAATATGCTCTCCATTTTGTCCTGACGCGAGGAGAGCCCCTCTAGCCTGCCTTGCAATACACCAAGGTCTTCCCGCAGCGCTCGGAGTGCTTCCCCGTTTGACTGCACGAGGTCTTTAACCCCTCTGATCTCTGCGAGGATCTCCTGCTGCATTTCGGGGCCCTCGCGTAGAGCCAGCCCCTTCTGCGGGGACGGGGGTTCAGTTTTGGAGCGTTTGCCGTGAGAAGCCGCTGGAGATCCAAATTCCAGGCGCGTAGGTTTGGTCCCCGCCATCTCACCAATGTGCCCCGGTAAGATCAGAGCATAAATTCAAGAATGTCCGGTGTTAATTCAGGATTCTGAGTAGGCCTCTCGGGAGCCTCAGCGTTATGCGACCATCCCGCTGGACATCAGGCTCCGCCCCCCGGTCAAACGTCAAACGTCTTTTGCAGTGCACGGCACCCACCTAGACAGAGCTTGGCCTTGGTCTGCTGTGGGCAGATGTCACTGCCCCCTCCACCACCAGCACCCCTCCACCACCATGCTGACATGCCCTTATGCTGGTGGCGCTGGTGGTGCGCTGTCCCAGACCGTCCAATATGTCGGTAGGCAGCTGCTTATGGTGTGTAATCTGGGGTAGGAGTACCTGCATGGACATCCATGCTTACCCCTGGCACCGCCTGCCAATGTTCCGTGCCCTTTGGAGTATTTACTGGGTACTGTCCCCTGGGACACTATGTGCAACACAACAAAAGCAGATATCACGTTGAAGGTAGAAACCAGTCCAAAACGTGATTAAATGTTGAAAGACAGAGCCTTTATTAACCAATTGACAACCCGACACAGGCCGTGTTTCGCTATCCTTCGTCAGGGGTTTGTCAAACAAATTCTAAAAACATAAATATATAAACACTTAAAACAACGTAAAAAAACAGAGCACTTAAAACCATATATAATCAAATTAAAAAGTTTTTGAAAAAATTATTAAAAATGTCATCAATAGATAGAATAAATAAAAATCAATGAATCTTTGGAACAAAATTTTGAAGTATTCAACTGTGTAAAAGCCCAACTAACAAATGCCAACATACTGATAAATACATAGAAGAATACAAAACCACAAAGAAAAGGATGTGACACATAAACTGTAAATACCTCTGCTAAAGAACTGAAGACCAAATGGTCTTGTGTCTCGTAGTGGTCTATTAAGAGTCTGTACACTATAAAGAAAATATAAATAAAATAAATAAATAGTTACAATTAATATACATAAATCAATGAATATCAAGCATCATTGCATGCATAAATAATGTATAAGTGAGCAACATGAGAAAGTGGAAAAAACAAAAACATAAATTTTATCTGTAAAGTACAAAAACCCTGGGACACTATGGGACACAAACACTCGTGGGCATGTTTGACCTTGATCAGCTGCTGATATTGTGTTTCTGTTTTTCTATGTGTCACCTAGGCATCTGCCTAGCCTGCCCTATGCCCCAGCTGCCTCACTGCATGTCACACCTGCAGCCCCCTGTACCCCATGTGCAGCCTCACCATAGTGCCCTTTCGTACTTGGGCACTACCTGCTACTGCTGCACATGTATCACTAGTATCACTGTTCTTGGTCTCCCTGCTTTGCTGTACATTGCTGACTGAAATGGTTTCTCTCTACTTCACTTTTGCCTCTAACGCCAGGTTTTCACTCATGCTATTTTTCGAACCTTCATTTCACGGCGCTAGTGTGCCTGGAGCCTCTCCCCGCCCACCCCCGCCCATTGACCCCTTCTCCCCGCCCTCTGAGGAGCCTTACTCCACCTTTTCTGTGTCATAGCGCTGCCAGGGACGTTGTCGGGCGAAACGGAACGCTATCGCATGAAGATTTTATTTATTTATTTATTTATTTAACAGCTCTTATATACCGCGCTATTTGACATCAGTGCGGTTTACATTAAACAAAATACACTCAGATTTAGAGAACTTGTCCAAGTTACAGGTAACAGGGGAATAAAACAAGGATTAACTGGGGAATAGCATATAAATAAAAGCAATTACATCAGACTAGAGATCTTGAGTGGGTATAGAGACATGTCATAAATAACATTTAACAGAGCAGGTATATACAGTGAAATATCATAAGGTGGAACGGTCTAACATCATCATTTAACTATTATTGCTGAGTTGAGATAATGGGGTGAGAGGGGGGAAATATTGATGTAAGAGAAGTGTTGTAAAAAAAAGATGGGTTTTTAAAGCTTTTCTAAATTGCGATATATCTTTTATCAATCTGATATTTAATGGAAGCTTATTCCAGCACCTTGGAGCAAAGGGTGAAAATGATCTGCTAATGGTAGTTAGAGTACATTTTACTAATTTATTTGGAATCACTAAAGTATTTTCAGTTGTAGATCTTCTTGATCTGTTGTTTTGGGTATGAATGAGTAGATCAGAGATTGAAGGAGGTGAAATATTATGGAACGCTTTGAAGGTCATAAGAAGTGTTTTATAAAATAATCTACAAATTATTGGGAGCCAGTGAAGCTCCATTAGAATGGGGGTTATGTGTTGTCTCCTTGTAATTCCGCATAGTGATCTAGCTGCTGCATTCATAGCAAGCTGTAATGGATTAAGCGTAGATTTAGGTAGGCCTTGCAGGATAATATTCGCATAGTCAAAATGTGGGGTGACTAGCGCTTGGAATGTGCGGAAATCATCGGGGTCTAACATGGGTTTTAGGTGTCGTAGAGTATTAATCTTGTGATAAATGGATTTTACTGTGGACTTTATATGCTCATTAAATTCAAGTCGCTGGTCGAGAATGACACCTAAGTATCGAATGGTGGATTTAATAGGTAAATCAGCATCTCGTACTCTTAATGAAGGTGGTGAAGAGAAGTCATTGTTTCTTGTAACGATAAGGACTTCGGGTTTTTTAAAATTTATTCGAAGGTTCTGAGTGAGCAGCCAATCCATTATTGAATTGAAACAGTTAATTAAAACTGTGTAATCAGGGCTAATCACATTAATAGGTGTGAACAACAGCACATCATCAGCATAAATAAGACAAGATATACCAAAGGTACGGGCAATATTACAGATTGGTTGCATATAGATGTTAAAAAGCAATGCTGATAGTGAGGAACCCTGTGGAACACCTTGTTTCTGTTGGAATGGATAAGATGTATTGTTATCAATTCGAACTTGTTGCCATCGGTCTTCTAGATAAGACTTGCACCAGTCCCATGCAATTCCTTGTAGTCCCTTCTCATGGAGGCGGACTATAAGTTGTTCATGATTAACTGAATCAAATGCTGCTGCAATATCTAGGAAGACCAATGCAACTCCGGTCTTGGTATTATCTATAGCAATGATAAGGGAATTCATTAAAGAGGCAAGAAGAGTCTCAACTCCATGTGCTTCCCTAAAACCGTGTTGGCTTGAGTCTAAAGGGGCTTCAGTATCGATATGTTGTTGGATCTGTCTCAAGGTCACCTTTTCTACAATTTTAGCTAATAGGGGAATACTAGAAATTGGACGATAAGAGTCCTCCTTCTTTGGGTCAAGTTTGTTATTTTTCAGCAATGGTTGAATTGATGTCTGTTTGAGGATTGCTGGGAAAACACCGGTGGTGAATGATTTGTCTGCTATAGATGCTATGTATGAGCTAAGTTCCACTTTCAAAGCTCTGATCCAATGAGCTGGACATGGATCATTTGGAGCTGTGGTGGTATTAATATTTATTTTATTTATTTATTTATTTAGCTGTATTTATATCCCGCTTTTCACCGGGTCAAAGCGGTCAATTGGGAGATACATTTAACACAAGGGGATATGACACACATACGCTAAATACTTACAGGGAACATGGGCAATGGAGGGTTAAGTGGCTTGCCCAAGACCACAAGGAGTGCCTATAGGACTAGAAATCCCAGTCCCTCCGGCCTGAGATTGCTGTCCCCAGGTGGGACTTGAACCCCCAGCCCTCCGGCCTGAAGTACCTTGTCCTAACCACTAGGCCACTCCTCCCACAGTGGCTAAAATGGCCACTCCTCCCATAGTGGCTAAAATGTCTTTAATGGTACTTGGAGAAGGAGATGTAAATTTATAAGATGTTAGTTTATCACACAATAACATCACATATTGTGCAATAACGTTACGTATCACGCGCTAATTGCGCCGCTGCTACTTTATCAGCGTTTAGTAAACATACCCCTAAGACTGGGTGAGAAAACAGAAGAAAGACTAACATAGGCTGCATATTGAGCATGTAAATGGGGACTCGGGGCTTGGGTAGGATTGTGAGCGAGGACTCAGGGACTGGGTAGGGTGGACAAGTGGGGACTTGAGGTTGCCTGGGGGGATAGTGGAGGCTAAGAAATTGATCAGAGATTAGGAGGACAGTGAGGAGAAGGTGATGGTATTTTTTATTTATTTTATTTATTTAAAAGGATTTATATACTGCTTTATTCTGAAATCAAAGCGGATTACACGGCAAACAAATCAAATCAAATCATATCAAATTACACAGCAAACAAATCAAATCAATTCAATTTCATAGCAAACAAATCAAGTGGTATGAGAAGGGCTGTGAGACCAAAGTGCAGAAATAGGGGGGGGGGGGCAAAAATTTGAAACAATTCTGGCCCTGGCTCTGCCCCCACAGGTTACTTCCAGCCTTTGCCATGCCCACAGTTCCACTTCTTTTTTAGAAACATAGAAACATAGAAACATAGAAATATGACGACAGAAAAAGACCACATGGCCTATCTAGTCTGTCCTTCCATAACAACTACAACAGTCCACTTTTTACCTTTAGAGATCCTCTGTGTTGGTCCCATGCTTTTCTGAATTCAGTTACTGTCCTCATCTCTACCACCTCCACTGGGAGACTATTCCACGGATCCACTACTCTTTCCGTAAAGAAATATTTCCGCATATCACTCCTGAATCTATCTCCCTTCACCCTCATCCCATGTCCCCTCGTAGCAGAACTTGCTTTCAATTGAAAGAGGCTCTCTCCCTGAACATTTATGCCATGGAGGTATTTAAACATCTCAATCATATCACCTCTATCCCGCCTTTCCTCTAAGGTGTACATATTAAGATCCTTAAGTCTGTCCTCATATGCTTTATAATGAAGCCCATTAATCATTTTGGTAGCCACCCTCTGCACCGACTCCATCCTGTTCACATCCTTTTGAAGGTGCGGTCTCCAGAATTGCACACCATACTCCAAATGAGGTCGCACCAAAGACTTATACAGAGGCATTATCACCTCCTTTTTTCTGCTAGCCATTCCTCTCCGTATGCACCCAAGCATCCTTCTAGCTTTTGCTGTCGCCTTTTCCACCTGTTTAGCTACTTTAAGATCATCAGACACAACCACGCCTAGGTCCCTCTCTTCTTTAGTGGACAAAAGTACTTCACCTCCTATACTGTATTGCTCCCTTGGATTGCTGCAGCCCAAATGCATGACCTTACATTTTTTAACATTAAATCCCAGCTGCCAAATTCTAGACCATTCTTCAAGCTTAGCTAGATCCCTCCTCATGTTATCTACCCCTTCCTGGGTGTCTACTCTATTGCAGATTTTGGTATCATCCGCAAAGAGGCAAACCTTACCCGACAGCCCTTCCGCTATATCACTAACAAAGATGTTAAAAAGTCATTTGTGAGTGTAAAACACTGTTTTACTCCTGAAAATGCCTTTTAAAATTACCCCAATATGTCCATGTGTGTACCTGCAGCATAGTAGATGTCATGCTACATTAGAAACTTTTCAAATTCACCTTCACCCAAGCACTTGAGAGGAAGGGCAGATGCCTGTTTCCTGTTTCCTGATACCTGCCCTGTCCTCCTTTCTTCCCTTTTCTATGACATTTTTTGGTTTATTTCTTTTCTTTAAATTGTACTCTAAGCTCTAAGGATGGTCTATTATATGCTGTGAATAAATGAAATAAATAAATACTTTGAAAATGAAGAGCGGGAATGTATGCCACTATGTTCGCTCACATCTGTACAGGCCATCAGTTCACTTAGGAGCCCTTTAGCTAAAGTGCGCTTAGACGTTAACTGGTGGGTACTCAAACAGATTCTGGAGTACAGATTGACCAAAGTCGTTGCTGCATCAGGAGTCCCTGTCTAGACAATAGTGAGAGGTGAATGTGTGGATGTCACAGCCCTGCATATCTCTTCAATTAAGACCGAGCATAATTTGGCCACTGATGGAGACATAGTTCTGACATTGTAACATGATGATCAAGGCTCTGGCCTGCCTGGGCATAAGCAAAAGAGATGCAGTCTTTTTAGCCAAATTGAAAGAGAACATTTCAAAATTGGAATGCTGCTGCTCCAATTTCTCTGGAAGGAGAAACTTGACAGCTCAGCGAGGTCATACATGATGTTCTTCAAGAACTTGCCCATGTAGAGCTGGTAGGAGGCCATGTGGGCTATGAGCATGGAACTCAGAAAATATGTTCTCCCTAAAGAGTCCAATGTACGATCCTCCCTCCCTAGAGGTAGCGAGGAATGAGTCTTGGTACTCTTGGATCTCTGAATGTGGATTCAGCCACCAAGGAAGGGTGAGGAAACTGAGCCTTCTAGAATCCAGAAGCCTTCTGAACTCTGTACATAGAGTCAAGTCTTTTACTGTCTGGAGGCACAGTGAAGGGGCCTTCATACATTCTCATCTGCACTCTCTGCAGGATGCGGTGTACGGGTACTGTCACTGCCTCCTTAGGGGATAAGTTGCTCTGCAGGATCTCCAACCCTTCTGCCCTGGGTTCATCCTCAATCTCCAAAAATAATGGTATAGATTTTTCCATGTCCCTTATGAAATCCTGGAAGGTCATGACCTCAGGAGGGGGCTGCACTGCTTATGAGGTGGAGAAGGGTCCAATGGAAGATTGCAAGACCTATCCTCCAACAAGTATTCAGATTCCACATTGGTTACCCAGCCTTCTGAATCAGAGTCAGAGAGGAAGTCAAAATATTTGTGAGTTGTGGCCTGGATCACTCTGCTGATCTGAGGGGATTGGAAGATCCTTTGGAAGCAATAATGCACCAATGCTCTTCTAGATTTCGAGGGTGCATTAGATCCCGAAACTCTGGAGGGGGATATTGGCTGGACAGGTACCAGTTTCAGGGTCCTTCGATGCCCCGATGTCTATGTATCTCCCACAGGCAAGGCATGCATCTTGAAGATCTACTGCAGCCAAAATCCAGGCTCTGGCATGTTGCACCATCAAGAGCACAGTGATACATTCCTTGAGAGTTTGCAGAAGTGCTTCTCTAAGGCTGCCAATTTTAAAGGCTGTGGGGCCTCAGCAACTTTGACTGGTGTATCCAGTAACTGTACAGGGGTATCAGTGGCTTGGTCTCAGTTCTCGGTAGGCTGTCGATGCCCCCGTCCAGTCTGCCAGCCCTGGATGTACAGGGCTGACTTCAGAATCAGGCCTGTATGTCTTGGACCATGAATCACACACTGCCTGCCCTAACTCCGACTCCGCACTGCCCCCTTCTGCCCCCATCTAAGCCTTCCCATACAAACTCGTTGTTCATATGGGGAGGCTTAGGGGGATGAATAGCGGGACAGAATAGACCCCGTTGTGTCAACAAAGATGAAGATGAAACCTTCTCATCCTTTGATCAATGGCTGATGCGCAGAGACACTACAGGTGCTCAGCTCTGAGTGGGCTTGAAAACTCTTCAATGTCAATGCACTGTCACCATCCGATTCAGCCCTTGAAGCCATTGATTCATGCACTGTCGATGTAGACAGTGGATCGGCCTTTGAATGCCAAAAAGTGATTCACACAGCTTCTCTTGACCTTTGAGTCCTCTTTTTGTCATGTGCAAACACAAATTACAAGAGGGCTGATGACTGGCTCCCAGGCACTGAAGGCACCAACTATGGGTATTTGTAGCGCATGTGGTCCTAGCGCACTGCGAATACTCTTTGAACCCACTGGTCAGTTTCTGGGACATGTCATCCTGAAAGATAGACACATGAAATCAAACAGCTCAGTTTTTAATGAAAGGCCTCACTGGTGCATTGGCACCTAAGGAAGCTGAGGTGTCATCGGGAAAAAAAAATAAATGACTGAGAAGGGCAAAAACAAAAGGGAAAAGAGAAAATTCATGACAGCAGGCAGTCATGAGTGAAGTCAGAAGCACAGAAAACGCTCAGAACCAATGTCCAGTAGGGTCCTCTTCACACAGGCCTAAACAGGCCTAAGCCACCTTTGTTCGAAACAAAACCCTCCAAACAACGTCCAATATGATCAATATCACATGGGCATAAATGGTAACCCAATGTTGTAAAGTTTCGAGCCTCCGTTATTCCCGGCTCTTCCTCAAATCCTGTCGCCTGTCTGAGCATTTCATCTCGATTCAAGACAGGAGGAATTAATTGCTCTAATGGTTGGATCCAGAGTGCTTTGGTTCTGTTATATTTGAGCGCTAATACTCTTCAAACACAGTGATGAAGACCTTTGGAAGTTCATTAGAAAACGTATTCCCTCAAGTTAAATACTGTTTCTATAATTCATTCATTGCTGGTTGGTATTGAGGGTTATGGTCCCTCGATCCGTTGCTGGGGTTGAATCCCTACATCTTAAAATAAAATAAAAAGGAATAACACGCTGCGAGAAGAGGGGGTTTCTCTCCTTTCTTCCAGGCGTGCATTCCAACAAAAAAACAAAACAAAATGAGTACAATTGGTTTCTCTTTTTGGTTGTGATTATATATGCGAGAACCAAGAAAGGTTTTTGGGTTAGTTATAAGGACATGATTATTGGCACCCTTATAAACAATTCAAATCAATTTGAACTGAAGAACCACATTCCCAATGCAGTAATATTAGACAAAACTGTGATCAATTGTCAGTACTCACATGACTTGAATCAACCAATGAATGATGGCTCTAATGATTAAGATGACCACATTCACTCCCTGTTCCATTTTCATGATAACGAAGACAAGAAGGCTGCCTGAGACCATCAGAAAAGTCATTATCACCAAATATGAACTTCAAAAGAGTACAAGGCCATCTCCAGAGACCTTGTGATTCCTGTGTCTACAGTTTGCAATGTTATTAAGACTTTTTCAGCTCATGGAACTGCCAAGAGCCTCCTAGGACATGGTGGGAAGAGGAAAATCAATCCAAGAAATCTTTGAAGGTTAGTGCAAACTGTTGGAAAAACACCATGTACAACATCCAAAGAGCTTAAGGCTGATCTGGAGCAATCTGGAGTGGTGGTTTCCACTCATACCATATGCCATGCACTAAACAAAGGAGGAGTTCATGGACAAAGTCCAGGAGGTTCCCACTGCTCAATGACAGACTTAAAGAGGCACTCTTGATCTTTGTCCAAACCACAATCCTTCTGGGAAAATGTTCTGAGGACAGATTAAACCAAACTTGAGCTTTTTGTCAATGCAGACCAGCGATACATTTACAAGCAAAGAAATTAAGCTTATAAGGAAAAAACACTCTTCCCACAGTTAAATATGGTGGAGACTCCATAATGTTGTGGGGTTTCATTTTGTTTTGCTGCCTCAGGTACTGGAGGCTTGAAACATATTAAAGGAATGATGAAGTCAGAGGATTACCAAGGTATTTTGGAGCAAAATGTACTACCTAGTATCAGAAAACTAGGTCTGTGTTGAAGGTCATGGGTCTTCCAGCAAGACAATGACCCAAAACATACATCCAAAAGTACAAAAGAATGGTTAAAAAAGAACAAATGGACTATTTTAAACTGGCCAGCAGTGAGTCCTGATCTCAATCCATCGAGAACCTTTGGAAAGAACTGAAATCTGCCATTGGTAAAAGAAATCCTTGAAACATTCATGAACTGGAACAAATCGCAATTGAAGAATAGAAGAAAACTATCAGCAGACAGATGTATGAGGCTTATAGATGGCTACAAGAAACATCATCACTGTCAAGGGTTGTGCAACCAAATATTATTGAAGGGTGTCATTAATCTTGTCCAGATCATATTTTGTTTTTTGTTTTTCAGAAATTACTATGTCTAAGTTGCATAGACATCTCTTTTTTTTTGTTGTTATTGTATACCTTTGAAGATACTATTACAATATTATTATGGCATACAGTTAGACTATTTCCAATTATTTCTCAAGATATTGTACACGACATAACTAAAATGCAAGGGCACCAATAATGTTGATCACAACTGTATAGGTTCTGCCTCCTCCCCTGACTTAGTTTTGTCTTGTGGAGTTCCCCAGTGGTCAGTTCTGGCCTTTGTACTATTCAACATCTTTCTGAACCCGCTTGCAACAATGATACAGGATATTGGGATTAGTACTTATATATACACCGATGATATTCATTTGCTTTCTTACACTGACTCACGCTCTCCTGATTTTGGACCCATGAATCAATGTCTGATTGCAGTGCCTTACTGGCTTAAACAAAATCACCTCATGCTGAACCTGGCAAAATCAACAGCAATATGACTCACTGGATTGTCCAGCTCTCCATCTCTTGCCCCAGTTTTTGCTGGTTCTCCCATTGCACTGACATCTTCATTTAATTATCTAAGCATTCTTATCAGTACCAAACTCTTTCTTGCAGCAACTAGATATCAATGTGCAATCCTCCTTTCATGTTCTTCGTCAGATTCATTCCATCCATCCTTTCCTTGATAAGAACACACTCATCACTGGCATTTTGAGCCTTGTCATTTCACGTGTTGATTACTACAATATCATCTATTCCGCTCTTCCAGTTTATGAGCTAAAATATTTGCAAATACTACAGAATATGGCCTTCAGATTGCTCTCATTTGTCCAGAAAATATGACCATACCAGCCCACTCCTAATGCAGTATCATTGTTTTCTGATTGCTTGTAGGATTATATTTAAAGTATTAATATTAACATTAACCCATAAGGCCTACAAAATGGTATTCGAGAATATTTATCTTCTCTCATTGCATTGTATGCCCCTGCAAGAGCTCTGTTTTCAATCCACCGTAATTGTCTTCATATTCCCTCTACTGCACGTATTAAGGATGAAGCTACTCGACAAACCTCTTTCTTTGTTAAGGCCCCTTCTTTATGGAACTGCCTTCCACCACCTAAAGTCTTCACATTGACAGTTTCTCTCAAGACTTATCTATTTGGGTCCTCATAGTTCACTTGATGGGGGGATTGGGGGGGGGGGGGGGAGAGCGCTGACTCATTGTTTCTGTCTTCTATTGTTCACAGAAAGGTGGTATATCAAAAATAAATAAAGCATAAACCATCATGGGCGCTACCTGTTAACGCAGCAGATAGAGTGCACTATTCGAGTGCATTAGCAGATAACAAAGGCAAAAGGCAAATAACGCTATCGGCGGAAAACACATTATCTGCATGCATGGGTGGGATTAGGATGGAGAGAGGGTATGTCTGGAATGCATGTGCTAACCGTCAAAGTTGCAGACAGCGGATGCACATGCTGCCACCTCAATGAATGACATTAAGTTCATCCATGGAGCTGCCAAGTGACACGATTTCTAATGCCAATGCGGAATCTGCAGAGAAAATGCTGGGCACTTTCCCAGCGGATAGTGCATGCGTTTTGCAGCAAACATGGTGCTATTTGTGGTAAAACACCGCATTAGCTACAGAAGCCTAATATGGCATAGTAAACAGACCCCTTAATTTAATACAATTTTAATTGCCGTTTACAGTCTGCTTCTTCCAAAAAAGATTTGAAGCAGATTATATCAATACAGAATTAAATAATTTGTACGTAACATTTTCTATTCTATTCTATTAAGGCATTTATATACCGCCCATCTTCTTAATAAAGATGTCCCTTAGTGTTTTTACCAGTTAATGACTCCTTGAAGTCTACCCTAACCGAGATGTCAGTTAATATTTCTGCAAATGCAGGCTGGATGTATGAGAATAAACTTGCCTTGGATATTATTACAACTGAAGTTTTATGGGTTGATCAATCAAATATAGATCTTTCTGCGCATAGCTTAAAACTAGGTAATATTCATCTGCCCATAAAACAGATATTCGATATTTGGGAATCCATTTAGATTCTCAGTCGACGTTAAACACCAGTTGAAAGGCTATTAAAGTCTACTTTTTATGTTATTTCTATTGCGCTGTCTAAAACCTTACTTAACCACAGAAAAAATTATGTTTTGCACTTCAAACTCTGTTAATTTCATCTATTGATTATTGCAATGCAATTTATTTACGTCTTCATAAATAGTATTGAAACACATTGTAAAAATTGCAAATTGTGGCAGTTCAAGTTATTTTTGGACTTCAGAGGTATGTTCAGATTAAACCATGTATTAATAAATTACATTAGCTACCTGTAGAATACAGGATACAGTTTAAAGTCTTAGGAGCCCTTTTACTAGTGTGGTAGGTAGTTACCACAAGGTTCAGCATGCGCTAAACAACAGCAGTAACCGCTACCATGCAACAAGTACAGAGAGCACAGGGTAAAATCTGCAGTCTGCACCTGTTTATGGCTGCCAATCATGTGGCTGCAATTACCTCCATTCCAGAGGTGAAAGTAATTGCAGTCATACCATTGGCAATCGGTAGTGTGACCATAGCCCAAGTACCCCCCTGTGATCCTGAACCCCCCAACAGACACCCCTTTGAGGACCTCCATGGCTGGAAAGCCTTCTAACCATGAAGGTCCTGCAAAGAGATTCACCAACCCCTGAGCCAGACAACCAAACCCTCTTTCAAAGGCCCCCTACTTCCTGCTCTTTCTTCTGCTTCGTTAGTCTACAAAATGGAGCTGGGATCACCTCATGCTAGTCTCACAACCCCTAGTGGTAGTACTGTGGGACTAACACGAGGTGATCCCGACGCCTTTTTGAAGACTGCCATTATCCCTAACTCCTGTATGCCAAATTACAGCAATCCAAATTGCAAGTTGGTACAGTTTACATTTTCTGGCATAAGTCGATCTCAGACAGAAAAGACCTAACCTGATTTACCAATTGCAAATTTTAAAAAGTCTTTTTTAAAACAGCATTGATCTCTTCTTATATAGTTAAAGCAGGATTAATTTTCAAAAGACTTACCTTCATCCATTTTCCAGTTACTTCCAAACAATTTTTCAGTGTCATATAAGCTATCTGCATGTATGTAATAGCAGGCTTAAAGTTGGTAAATGCTCTCTGGAAGATCATAAATGAACATTAAGCAATATAGTTGATGCTGGAAAGCCTTGAGAGACTCCACATTTCATGTACCAACTAAGTGAAACACTATCATTTTGTTTTACAATACATTGCCTTTGTTTCAAAAAATCTGCATACTTCCTGCAGACACTGCTGAAATCTCAATTTCATCAAATTTATATGATAAAGACTTGATTGATTAGGTCGAGTGCTGATGAAAGATTGATTTGCACAAATAATCTATTTTTTCCTTTATCTATTATGGATTTAAAGTCTTCCAAAAATGCAACTATTATTGAGGACAAAACTTATGATTGACAATAACAATTCAAAGCTGTCCAAATAGTGTTATAGTTGTTCAGCTACTGTATCTTCCAAAGGTTTTGCCAAAAATGATATATTCACTGTCGATAATAATTACTACATCATGCAATATCCTCTCTTTTGTCCATCATCTTTGGTTTTTTAACTATTTGTTTTCAAACTTGCTAGAGAACTTCCCACTTCTAATGTCAAATTAAAATGAGCCAGCCATTCTAAAATTGAATCTAGGAAATGCTGAAGACAGATGTGGATCTAGTTCACAATCACCTTTACTGAATTTTCTCAATAATTTGACAACATTTTGGATAGGCTACTGGCTGAAATTCTGACCAACAGTCCCTCTTAAGTTCCTCAAGATCTACCTTTTGTTTAATCATACTCAAAGCATCTTCTTTTAAATCCATTAGGCAAGATGTTTCTGAGAGTTTGCCTGATGGATTAATGTTCTGCTGCTGGACACCCCTTCATAGTTCCTTGATTTTATTTAATAAGAATTATATTCTGCCAGTGTTAAGGGAAAACACTTAGGTGCTCTTTTACTAAAGGGCACTAAGATGTTACACCTAACACGTCAGTAGCGCCAAGACTATGGTGCGTTATGTGCAACACCATCGTGTTAACAGTCAGGAATGGAGAAAGCATTTTCCTGGCGGTTATCAGAGAGCACCGTCCCCTAGCACGAGATTTATTAGCATGAATGCACTTAATTCCACCCCTAGAGGTTGCATTAGGTGATCTCATGTTAATGCAGTTAGCGCGGGTTGTGAACCCCGCGCTAACTGCTCTTAGTTCACCACGCCCACTCACAACCCTAACACGGGTTGCACAGTTAGCGTGGGAATCATCCCATGCTGTCCCGGCCCCGCGCTTGCTGGCAATGCTTGTCCAAGGTGCACCTTTAGCATGTCTAAAAACACACATTGTCGGCTATTACCCTTCAGTTAAATGCCCCTTTATTTTTCTTCCTTAATTGTCTTTTTCAACTTGTCTATTTTAGATTTGCAGTACAATGCTAGTTCTTCTACCGATGGTACAGAATCTACCCAGATCCTTTTCATTTCTGATGCATATAATCGTCTGTCGATTATTTCATACAGTTCTGTAGTATTACTCTCTCCCTTTTTAATCCTAGTAGCATAATAGCTTTTCTTTGCTTGAGTGGTAGCTTTTTGAAAGGACTAATGCAAATTCTCCATTCTAGTTTAGAGTGGAATTGTTCTGATGTTCTCTATTGACGTTCAGATTGTCTACATTTCTGCATCATTTGTAACAAATCCGCTGCATACCAGGGTGAGGCAGTCCTTTTAGGCTTCCCAAGACACTTCAGAGCTGCTATCTGATAGAATCCTCCAGTTAAAAATATCTCCCAGTCGTTAACAATTACTGTAATTCTGAATTCTATAGTTGCTTTTATTGGAGCTAGATAAATTAAACTTCACTCTAAATCTTTTTTCCCTGGTTAACATTTTTTTTCCTTATCATTAGAGGACATAATTGTCTGATAAAATTGTAAAAGATAATGGTCTGATTACACTACTGGGGTTGAAAAACCATTGACCATCTCCTGAAGAAATTAATATTAAGAAACCAAGATAGTATCCAATATCTGACCTGTCTGATGTGCTAGGTCTAAATTAAATTCACTAAATTGAGTCCTACAGCCTGCATTGCCAATATTTAATTTAGTTTAATTTACACGTTTATTTCCATCTATTCCACCAAGTTCTAGGTGGATTGCAATTCAAAGCGATTTTTGAAAAGTGAGCATATGCTAGAGAAAGTTGTGCTCACAGCTAGCTTATGGTTATGTTTGTTGCTAGTGTTTAGCTTTCCAAGTTTGTCAAAGCTGCTAGCTGTTGCAGGCACTAGGAAACAGGAGCGGTGTGTGAAGGTGGCTTGGCTCACAGAGTTGAATGTTATGATAGCTAGTCTATCACTATTTATTAGGGGTGTGCAGACAAAAAAGTGTTTGTTTCAGTTTTCAGTTGATAAAATATTTCATTCTATATCATTTTGTTTTTATCATTTCCCATTTTCCATTCATAGTGCACACTGTCGAGCCATAGTGTAGACTTTTGAGTCATAGTGTGCACAATTGAGACACAGTGTGCACTATTAAGCAATAATGTACGCTATTTGCAGTGATTGCCAAAGTCTCCAGCAACTTGTTCCTGGCCAAATCCAAGGGTCTATATCCAATCCTCATCTTCATCCTGCTTTTGACACTGTTGATCACCACCTTCTCCTCAACCTCCTATTCTCGCTTGCATTTAGGTTCTATCTTGGTTTTCTTTTAATCTCACCCATTATACCTTTAGTGTATGTTCTAGCAAATCTTCCTCCTCTGCTATCCTGCTTGCAGTCAGTGTATGTCAGGGATCTGTCTTCGAACCTCTTCTTTTCTCTCTATATATTCACTTCCTTGCTGCTCTGTTCTCCTCCCAAGGTGTTCAGTACCATACAGATAGCAAACTAAGGGGTATGTTTACTAAAACCCCGGTAATGTGCGGGCCCCGGTAGTGTGCGGGTGCCATATAAGGAGTGGGCGTTCCGTCCTGAAAAAGAAAAGCCGGAATTTACATATGCGCTAAGGTGCGCGGCGCCCATGTGCGCCCCGCACCGTAGCGCATGAGATAGCTGCGTGGGAGGCATAAGTGGCGCGCTGAAGTGCAAGAAAAAGAGTAGAGCCACAGCACAATGGTTAAGACACTGACTAATGGTGCAGGGATCAGGGGTTCAATCCCCCACAGGGCCCAATGAAGACAGCTGGCTGAGGTGCTAATTTATGAGGCACAGAAATACTGGGTGTCATAAGGCAGCATGCTGATGTTTATGGAGGCATTATAATACTGGGCGGTATAAGTGGCGTGCTGATGTACAGGAAGAAAAGCAGAGCCACAGCACAATAGTTAAGGCAATTACCAATGGTGCAGGGATCAGGGGTTCAATCTCCCACAGTGCCCAAGGGAGACAGCTGGCAAGGCATTACTTTAGGAGGCATTTAAATGATGGGTGTTATAAGTTGGCACGCTGATGGGCATAAGGCGGTGTGCTGTTTTAGGAGGCTTTTTAATACTGGGCGGCATAAGGCAGCGCGCTGATATACAAGCACAGGAACAGAGCCACAGCACAATGGTTAAGACACTGACCAATGGTGCAGAGATCAGGGTTTCAATCCCCCAAAGTGCCCAATGAAAAAGGCTAGCTGAGGCAGAACATATTAAGGGGAAGATTGCTTTAGGAGGCATTTTATTCATATTTTAATTATCACTACTAGCAAACGCACTCCCAAAGCGTGTTAACATAAGGTGCCCTATAAGGCACATTTTAAAGTGCACTGTCAGCCAAGGCACCCTAGAATGTTGCTTATAGGGCGCTTTAGAGGGTGCCGTATGAGGTACCACAAGGTCAGTGTACTGTTTTTTATGGCAGCACTGTGCAGTTTAAGGAATGAAAAGCATAAGTAGGTGTGCTGACAGGCAAGGAGGAGCAGCAGTGGAGCACAATGGTTAAGGCACTGACTGCTGATACAGGGGTCATGAGCTTGCTCCCCAGTGTGCCTAATACGTAAGGCTGGCTGTGGCATCAGCTTTGCATTGTACATATTTTGTCCTGCAGCACTTTAATTTTATGTTATTAATTGCTGCCAGCAAACACGCCCTCACGTGCCGTAATGGATGGTGCCGTATAAGGCACCCTATAAGGCACTCCATAGGGCACATTAGAAATTGCACTGTCCGCCACAGCACCCTAAAATGTCCCCTATAGGGCACCCTATAGGTTGCGTCACAGGATATTGTATAGTGCACCTTATATGGACGGGAACCATAAGGTGCCATATAGGGCGCCCTATAAAGCACCCTCAGAGGCACCTTATGGGTACAGTACGCTGAGGGTGTTTTTGCTGGCATCAAAATATGTACATTAAAAAAATGCATTGGACAACCCTATGAAAAAAACCTCACTGTGGGTTTGAACCCATGACCTCTGGCTTCAGAGACAGTGAAGTAACCATTGGGCTACAGCTCTATAGCTGCTAGTAAGCCCCTGGCTGGCTGCAGAGAGCATGCAAGTCACCACACAGACAGTCTGCTGTGGTCACCAGGATAGGGTTAGCCCACCCATACCCAGGATGCACTGCACATGCAAATCAGCTGTCCACAGATTAACACAAGATGGGCAATGCACCCCCACAGCACCTCGGCCCGGTAGAGGGAAGTGACCATGTGCACCCACACACCACCTCGGCCCGGTAGGGGGTACTAACCATGGGATTTACTGGCACAGAGTAGCTACACACCGTCACATTGTGCGGGTACTGTGCTCACCCTGAGGGTGCAATGAGGCGCCCAGGACCAGGTCCACAACACCTTTCATAGCTGACAGAAGCCATGCCAGAGTTCCAAAGCAGCGTTAATGTGTGAGATAGGTAGTTCCTGCACAAACACCTTGGATATCTCTGTCTGACTCAGTCAGGTGGGCCATGCACCCCTCCCCCCTTTCCCCCCTGGGCGGCAAACAGGGTCCCCCATCAATAGATCCACATTCTACCTCCCTGCAAAGGTGGCAGTAGAGCAGTCCATCAACCCCAGTCCTGCTGAGGAGCAGACACCACACAGGGCAGTCAATACAGCTCTATACACATCCATACCACAATAGCAGACAGACATTAGGCCTGGATATGGTGAGCTGCACCCCACCACTATCTGATATTCTCCTGCAACAAGTCATCAGCCACTGCACCCTGCAAGCTGCTCCAGCACAACACATACCAGCTGAAAACAGTGTGCTAGTTAGTCCACAGTGCATGTTCCCAGTGGAGATGCATGCACCCAGAACTGGAATGTCAGCATACACAGCAAGCAGATAAATCAGTGACTGGACCCCAAAAGGAAACCCATATCTATCACATGAGAGAAATACTATATAGCACTATGGGGGTGCCTAGCCATGCTGTGGTCACTGCACAGTCAGGGTGAGAGTGATCTCTCAGCAGGACATACTGAGGTCACCCTGTCTGTGTAGGTGGTGGCCGGGCATTAAAATGTCCCAGTCAGTGCCCTATGCCCTGTGCAGATGCACCCTGTCCGGCCTATACCCATGGTACCTTGCTCCTCATTATGCACATTGGCAGCCCAATACTGGCAACATTGCTGGCAGTGTGGGCTGTGGAAGGTGTTTGCAGCCACCACACACTGGATAGGCAGACAGCCACCCCCACACCTATGCCAGCATTGTGCTACTATAGAGGGGTCCAGCAGCCATTCCCACCACACCAGTCCTGGGCACAATACAGGCATGGATATGGTACGCACTACTGTTGGGGGTCACTCCCCAGGGTAGTAAACACTGTCAGAGACCAGACCTGCAGCGCACACCGCAGACATCACAATGATTGTTATGGTGGAGATCAATGAGCAAAATGTGCTTAACGTAGGAATTGATATCTGCCAGTTATCATGGGCAACGTTTGATAGCTGTGTACCATATACCCAGGTGTAGGGTGGCAGTGCTAAGGTATGCAACTGCTAGTATTGGGAGATACAGGCAGGGCCCAATGTCCTGCCTCTCCATGAGGCATTGGCCAATGGGGCCTGTGGGGGGGGGGGGTGTTTGGGTGTGTCTGGCCCTGTTGGCTGCTGCTTTACGGCAGAGTGTCCCAACTCCAGTCCTGGTGTTCCAACCACTGTTCAGGTTTTCATGCTGTCCCTCATAGATATGCATGAGCTACATCAGCATACCATGGGGGTGGTGCATAGATATGCAGCACAGGCATCTTTATTAGAGGCAGCATGGATCCTGAATGGTGTGGGGCCCTCCAGGACTGCATTTGGGAGACTCTGCTCTAGGTAATGCGGCTGTTTATGGTGTCTGTGTTTGGTGTGGTAAAATATAGGCGTATGAACCATGCGTATGTTCTCAGCAATAAATGTTTGTCCATACTATCACGGTTTAGTTGTAGGAAAAATATGTGGACTGGATTGGCAGTAGCCCCAGCTGGGCTTTGAACCTGTGAACTTCTGTTCCTGCACACACTGTCTGTGTGCACTGCACCACCGTGTTGCCACAGATATGCAGTGTTCCTTGGGGAGTCCATGACTGTACATCTGACAGAGCCTGTCTGTTGCGGTGGACGGTGCCAGCCTGCACAGGCCTAGGCCACTGTCTGCTGTGGTTTGCAGCCACTGCCCCCTCCACCACCTGTACCCTTCCGCCAACATGCAGACTTGTCCCTATCTGGGAAAAAGCATATGACCTGATTGAGTTGTAGCACTCCAGGACTGAATTTGGGGGACTCGGCTGTAGGTAATGCCCATTGTTATGGTTTGTGTTCAGTGTTGGGTAAAATATAGGTGTTGGAACCATGCTTATGTTCTCTGCAATAAAGGAGTGTCTGTACTATCACTGTTTAGTGGTGGGTAAAACTATGGGGACTGGGTTGGCAGGAGTCCCAGCTGGGATTTAAATCTATGACCCTCTGGTCCTACAGGCAGTGGCTGTGTCTGCTGCACCACACTGTGGCCACAGACACAGTGCAGTCTCTGGAGATAGGAAACCTGGCCGCACGAGTCAGACACCCTGCGCTGCACAATTTTACTGTGGGCTCGTTTACCTTGTATGGGGACAAAGGTGTGAATAAACCTCACAAATGCCCTCCAAAAAAGGGGAAGAAAACCAAAACCAAGCTGCGCAACAGTGATATCAATGGGCAACCTGGAAAACACTCCCAGGAAAGCTCCATTAAAATGCAGTGCTTTTGAATGAGTCTACGGAGCGTAGACCCTTCCAAAAATCATTTCTTTTTTTTTGGAGCTTTCCTGGGAGTGTTTTTTATGGTTGCCCATTAATATCACTGTTGCCCAGCTGGATTATAATTTATTTGGAATTTGTTGTGGTCATTTGCAATTTATATTTGCTATTTTGTTCTGTGCACATGTATCACACTGCTCACGTTTTGCATGTTTCCGCGGTTTTGCTGTACATTGCTGACGTAAATGGTTTCTCTTCCCTTTAAATCGGCTCTAACGCGAGGTTTTCACTCGCGGTATTTTTTTGCCGAAATTCAGCCACGCTCCTGTGCGGGGAGCCTCTCCCCTCCCACTCTCCACCCATTGACCCCGTCCCTCCGCCCCTCGGGAGCCTTCCTCCGCCCTCCGTACGCCTTTCCCCGCCTCTATCGCTAATCAGCGCCCCGCACATGTGCGCAGGCCCGTTAATGTGACGCGCACGCATGCGGGGCACTTAAGAGCACTTAAGTGCATCATTAGAGTATGCTACTGTGCGCCGCGCACGTATGCGCGGTTTAGTAAACATACCCATAAGACGGTAACCTGCCTTAGCCAAGACATGTAGATAGTTTCCCCAGTTCAACCAAAGTTTTTCTACCCTGTTTTATGTAAGTCCAGTATGGTTTCTCCTTACTCATGGACAAAGTTTCCGTTATCTGTGAACCGAGCTGATTTGAAGAGCGCAGTATAGAAAAGACTTTAAATAAAAATACAAATAAATAAATAACATTTTTATGCCAATGACTTTCAAACTTATTTCTCTGTATCTGAAATCTCTTTAAAAATCCAGACCTGTATCTCAGCCTGCTTGTCTGATTTTGTGCCTGGATGTTCTGCCGCCATCTGAAATTGAATATGAGTAAGACAGAGCTCCTTATCGTTTCCTCTAAACTCACCTCCCCCCTTTCTTCCTTTCTCTCCTTCGGTGGATAACAATACCATTTCCCAGTGTCCTTAACTCTCAACCTTGGAGTCATCTTTGATTCTATTTTTCTGCACACATCCAACAGATAGCTAAAACGTGTTGCTTCTTTCTCTATAACATCAGCACAACTTGCCCCTTTCTTTCTACTCATCCTACTAAGACCCTTTTCCACTTTCTGGTCACTTCCCGTCTTGGCTTTTGTAACCTGCTCCTTGCTGGTCTCCTTCTGAATCATCCCTCTCCCCTTCAATCTGTTCAAACCTCAGCTGTACAGCTTGTTTTCTGCCAGTGTCGCTATGCTTATGTCACCCCTCTTCTCAATTCACTTCACTGGTTCCCCATCTATTTCCGCATTCAGTTCAAACTTGTTCTACTGTCCTCCCAGTGCATTCATTCTTTGACTCCTCAATACTGTTCCTCTCTTATCTCCATTTCCCAAGCGGAGCTCCCAGCCTCTGAAAAGGCATGCCAGCAGCCCTGACATGCATCAAAGCAAGTACAGTGAAGGAGATGGGGTAGTGTTTAGTAGCACTGTCATGGGAAAAGCAGTGAGCAGCATCAAAGATGGTGACATGATGCATTGGGAAAATTAATGCCCTATATCAGGCATGTCCAACAGGTAGATCACGATCTACCTGTAGAATGCGGAGGGGTCAGAGGTAGATCGCAATCCCAACTTGGCTCCATCTCTCCAGCAGCTCGCCCTGTCGCTAGCAGAGAGCTTGTGCCGGCAGGCCGTCTGCCGAGGGCTTACCGCCGCTGCTGATCCTTTGCCTGTCTTTTTTCCCTATCTGCAGGAATCTTGCCTGTGGGTGTATTGGGGGCACTTGTTGTTTTCGGGCCAATAGTTTGTGGGTACCCCAGTGGGCTGCCACCCGTGCCCCGCGACGAGACACCAGAGGCCCGGCATCATACCTGGTCTCCTGCCTCTCAGAATCACCCATTCCTGCCCTGCCCCAACACCCCTTAAAAGTGTGTTATATACCGGGCGATATCCATTCACCCGGGCTTTACCTGAATACACTTAACATATTAGTTGTGTTGTGTGCTGGTCGCTGGTTGCTTTATAGTTCGCTTTCATTAAACGTTTTCGGGCAGACACAACAAAGTGTCAAGAATTTGGTGATTTTGGCGGGCTTTTCCAATTTTGTTCTAACTTGCCTATGCCTTGCCTTCGAATTGGTTCAAACCACTGTGACTTTTGCTTGCCTCTGCAATTTTATTTTGCCTAGCCTTTGCATTGATTCTACACTGCAATTTTATTTTGCCTTGCCTTTGCGTTGATTCTACACTATGTGCAGAATTTATTAAATTGCATGTGGTGGTATTTGAACTTGTTTGGAGATATTTGATTTTATCTGTTTTGCTGGACAGATGTTTGAGTTTGTTTGATGATTGTTTGGTGGTATTTGATTATTGGTGCCAGTATGATGGATTCTTATTTTTACTTTTAGAACTGCATGTGTGGTTTTGGCATCTCCAGTCCTTGTATTTATTTATTTATTTATTTACATTCTCTTATATACCGCGCTATTCTGCATCAGTGCGGTTTACATTGAACAAACTGAAATTACATTAAACAGGGCATTATAACTTGGAGATAACTATTTTACAGGGAACATGGGCTATGGAGGGTTAAGTGGCTTGCCCAAGACCACAAGGAGCACCTGTGGGACTAGAAACCCCAGTCCTTCCAGCCCAAGGTTGCTGTCCTCTAGTGGGATTTGAACCCCCGACCTTCCGGCCTGAAGTACCTTATTGCACATCATCCAGAGGTCTTCAGTTCCTGTTGACCTTTAATACTTTGGGACAGTGACAGTTTTGGACCAGATTCAGCCAGTGTTTATACTAACTTAGCAGATTTGGCCTTCTTACATCTAACCACCCCAGTATAACGAAGATGAGTGTTCCAAAGAAGAGCAAAACCTACCACTTTCATGATGAATGGGAAATGGACTACTTCTTCATCATGGTGAAAGACAAGTGTTGTTGTCTAATTTGTAATGCCCCAGTATCCTTGCCCAAAAAGGGTAATCTGGAAAGTCATTATAAGGCTCTGCATAGCAATAAGTTTGATGCTGATTTTCCACCCAAAAGTGAAATTCGTAAACTGAAGCTCAAAGAACTTAAATCAAAATTGGCTACTCAGCAACAGTTGATGGCGAAGCCAATGTCACATTCGGTCAATGTAACCATAGCATCCTTCAAGGTCAGCAACCTGATCGCAAAGAAAGGCAAACCTTTCACTGAAGGGGAATTTGTAAAAGTTTGTTTTCTTGAAGCAGCTGACAATCTTTTTGAAGGATTTAAAAATAAGAAAGAGATCATAGCTGCTATTCAAGATGTACAATTGTCAAGAAATACTGTCGTGTGGCGAATAGAAAAGATGTGTGGAGACACAACTGAACAATTGTTGGAGGACATTTCAAATTGTGTTGCTTTCTCACTCCAACTGGATGAATCTACAGACATAAGAGACATAGCCAAGTTGCTAGTCTTTATCTGGATGGTTTTTGAAGACTTCAGTGTTAAAGAAGAACTACTTGGAATGATTTCTTTAAAAGGGAGAACTACCGGTCAGGAAATATTCAGTTCTTTCCATTCTTTTGTTTCAAAGTGTAATCTTCCATTGCATAGACTTGTTTCCATCACTACTGATGGAGCAAGAGCAATGACAGGTGAGGTTAACGGTTTCATAGCCCTCTATAGACAGCATGACAACTTCCCAGATTTACCACTGCATCATTCACCAGCAAGTTTTGGCAAGCTAGAGACTCAATACAAAGACTGTCATGGACATTACTTTCAAAATTGTAAATTCAGTTCATGGAAGATCACTTCAAAGACGGCTTTTCAATCTTACTCTTGATGAAGGGGCAGCGGAAATCATTTTGCACACAGATGTAAGGTGGCTAAGTAGGCACAAATTTCTGCAAAGATTTCATGATTTGCAGAATGACATAAGAAGTTTTTTGAAGGAGAGGGGAGATGACCAAGCAGAGTTGGAAGATGAAGAGTTGGAAGTTGGAAGATGTTATCTGTCATTTCTTGCTGACTTTACAGGCAAACTAAGTGATATGAACCATGAACTACAAGGTAAAAACAAATGCATTGGCGAGATGATGAGTACAGTTTCATCCTACAAGAGCAAATTTGAGCTAATGATGACTGACCTTGCAAACAACACTTTTGATCATTTTCCTAATATGCAGGACCATCTGGGACAATATCCAAATTTTGTTTTTCAGAACGAGAAGTATGTGACAGAAATCTGTTCTGTTATCCAGGAATTCAAAAATAGATTCTGTGACTTCCAAAAAATTGGAACAGTTGTGGAGTACTTGTCATACCCATTCAAAGTAGATGTGAACATTAAAGAAACTGCAGCTGCTATCAGTAAAAATCACTCATTGAACAAGCCATCTCTTGAAAACGAAATATTAACCCTTAAAATGACATTTTTCTCAAGACCTGTGCTGAGCAAGAATTGTTTTGGAAGCTAGTGCTTAGAGACAAATTTCCCAACTTGAGAAGATGCAGTGAAGCTGTGCACTCCTGTTTTCAACTTATTTGTGTGAATCTGCGTTTTCCTATCTAAAAATGCCAAAGAGTACACGATGTTCCAACATGACAGATGAACATCTCCAGGATTCCCTGAGACTGGCCCTCACGCAATATTCACCCAATTTCAAAAAACTGGTGGATGAAATGCAGGCTCAGATGTCTCACTAATGAGCAAGAGTGAAATATTAAAGATTGTGCAAGATAAGCCTGGATCAATACTCAACCTAAATTTAACACAAATTATTCAATAAAAGTTAAAGAAAGTTATTAAGACAGTTAAAGAAAGTTATTACTCAATAAAACTTTAAGAAAAAATGTACTTTCCATTTCCCCTCGCAGTTCTTACTGGATCTTCATCTCTCTGTTTTGTTTTTGCTTAATTTGCTTAACAGCTGATCACATCCAAGTAAATGACAGAAGGTTCATTAAAAATGGGGGGAGGAGGGGATCCTCCAACTTTATTGGGTTAAAATTTAATTTGAAACTAATTTGAAACTTAATTTTCATGGTGGTAGATCACTGGCACTTTTGGCCGGAAAAAGTAGATCACGACCTGTTCGAAGTTGGACATGCCTGCCCTATATGATCAACCATCGCAAGTAATTGAGAACCTGGGGTTTAAGAAGCTGCTGCAGCTCTTAATTACAGTTGCCAAATGCCCTGAAGAATATCGTTTAGCAGGCAGGTGATCCATAGCCTATTTAATCATTTACATAGCCAGCAGCAGGCAGAACTGACAAGGTATAGGGTATCAGTGTACATTTCACAAATTAGCCTCGCCTTATTGACTTTGCGAACATTTAGCAATAAACAAGGTGAGGGGGATAAGATGCAATTTATTTTTATTTATTTATTTAGTAAACATTTGTATACCGCTACTTCCTACGATCAGTAGCGGTTTACTTTACAGAATCATAATGTATTGCAATACAGTAAATTTTTAAGATATACAGTTAGATTGAGTATTGATTTACACATCACTGGAAGATCAATTGGTTTCAATATACATTAGATGAGAACTCACAAATCTAAATATACATTTAATTATAGGGATGTGGGTGGGGGGCAGAAATATACAAATATACAGGTTAAATACCGGCTTACTAAATGCCTTCGCGGCAGACAGAAGCCATCTAGGTTCAGCGAGCATAGGGGTGTCGCAATCTAAGTCAGGTGGTAGTGAACCTGGAATAAGTGGGTTTTGAGTTTTTTCCTAAAGTCTCGCAAATCAGTCGTTGATCGCAGCTCGTGAGGGAGTTGGTTCCAGTGGATTGGTGCTGCATATGAGAATGCTCTATTGCTTGTTTCTGCTTTGACAGCTCTTATGCTGATTGGTACACAGAGAGTGTTGCTATTTATGGTTCTTCTGTTCCTGTTGTGTGGTTGGATAGTGATTAGGTTGTCAAGGTAGGATGGTGTGATATTGTGAATGAGTTTAAAAGTTGTTATGAGAAGTTTGAATATGATGCGGGCGGTAACTGGGAGCCAATGCAGCTCCATTAGTACTGGCGTGATGTGTTCAGAGACGCTTTTTTCCATGATGACTCTTACAGCAACATTTTGAGCCATTTGCAAGATATTTAGGGTGCTCTTGGGAAGGCCTTGCAGAATGGTGTTGCAATAGTCTAGGTGAGGAATGATGAGGGCTTGCGCAACAGTTCTGAAGTCATATTTCTCAAGGATATTGCAAAGTGGTTGTAGAACTTTCAATTTGTGGAAAATGGCTCGGTTGGTTGCTCGGAGGTGTTTATCCATCCTTAGGTTGCTGTCCAGTATGACCCCTAGATATTTTATTGCAGGCTTTGTATGATATATGTTTTCGTTAAGGGTTACTGTGGTGGGTGGGATGAAATCGGTTTTTTTGGAGATAAACATGACTTCTGTTTTCTTGTGGTTTATCGATATGTTGTTTTGTTGAAGCCAAGTTTGGAGCATGTTGAGGCATTCTTCCAGTGGGGTGAAATCCGGTTGTGCTATGTCAAGTTGCGTATACAGCATCACATCATCTGCATAGATGTGGTAATTGATGTTGTGCCTTTGAAAGATTTCACAGACCGGTTTTATATACAAGTTGAACAGGAGAGATGATAGGGCGGACCCTTGAGGTATCCCCTGGGTTTGGGGGAAGGCTTCGGCTTTTTCGTCATTGAATTGCACTTGTTGCATCCTGTTTGATATATATGATGAAAACCACTTCAATGGGGTCCCTGTTATACCTATGGATGCAAGGCGGTTTAGGAGGATGCCGTGGTGCACTGTATCAAATGCAGCAGAGATGTCAATGAATATAAGTATGAACATCACCTTTCTGTTTTCGAGGCCCCTGATGAGGTTGTCAAGGAGTGCCATCAGAAGGTTTCTACTCCGTGATGCTGACGAAATCCATATTGATGCATATCTAAGGCTTTCCTGTCGTCGATGTGATCCTGCAACTGCTGTTGCACTGCCTTTTCGATTGTTTTGGCCAGGAAGGATATACTTGAGATTGGGCGATAGGATGCGGGATCACTTTTGTTGAGGGTTTTGTTTTTTAAGATGGGTCTTATAATCGATCTTTTGAGATGTGCTGGCATTGTACCTTGTTGGAGGGACTGGTTTACAATGTAGGAGATTGGTTGTGCAATTTCTTTCTTAGTTGCTTTTATCCAGGCCGCTGGGCATGGGTCAAGAGGGGAGGTGGTGGATTTTAAATTGGTTATGATGTTTACTATCTGTTGCTCTTCTAATTGCTGGAAAGTACTCCATACTGCGGTAGGCTCTGATTTAGTGGCGGAGTCTGTTTCTTGTGGGGTGGAGTCTTCCGAAGTGTCTTGCTTGGTGATGGTGGTTCCTTGCGGGTGTAGTTTCTTGGCATAATGGTCTGCAAGTGTCTGAGCCTTTATTTCACCTGCATAGACAATGTCCTGGGCGGTTTTAGTGAGTGATTTAACAAGTTCAAAAAGCTCTCTGGGTCTGTTAAGCGCTTTATTGAGTATGTTAGTGTGGTGGTCCTTTTTTGCAAGGTTGACCTCATTCTTGTATTTTATGAGGAGTGTTAGGTATAGTTGCTTGCGTTCATGTTTGTGTTTTCCTCCATCTTTTTTCCAGTTTACGTAGCTCCCTTTTCATTCTGGATAGAGTAGGAGTGTACCATGGTTCGGTTTTGGTTCTCATTGCTGTGTTAGCGGCTTTTCAGGTTGGTTTTGCTGCATCTTCGATCGCTGCGTTCCATATGTCTACCAGTTTATCTAGGTCCAAGAGTTTGTATTCAAAGCGTGAAGATATAGATGTTACTAATGTTTCACTGTTGAATTTTTGGAACTTCCTTTGGAGATGTGTATTTGGGTCGGTTTGAGTCTGTTCTTGTATGGAGGGTAGGTATATTTCAATTTCAATTAGGTGGTGGTCTGACCAGGGGACCTGAGTTTTCTGAGTTTTGGGTTTTGGTATTTCTTTCAGCTGATTTTCGGATGATATGAACACCACATCTAAGGTGTTGCCTTTGTTATGGGTGGATTCTTGAATAATTTGATCATATCCGAGCTGGTTCATGGCTTCAAGGAAAGTGTCCGCTTGTAGGGGAGGGACGGATGGTAAGTTTAGGTCGCCCAGGATAATTTGCTGTTTCTTGATTGCAGAGGTTGAGATGATTTCTAGTGCAGTGGCCAGGGTTTCATGGTGGGATGAGAGGGGCCTGTAGATTAAACAGATGCTTATTGTTTTATTCTCAACTTTGAGTATATCGATGCCCTCTGCTGTAGTTAGGGACGTGTTTGCCAAATGTAGGGAGGTTTTGGCAAGTATTAGGACACCTCCTCCTCTCCTGTTAGGGCACGGGCAGTTAAATATTATGTATCCAGGTTTAGATAACTGGTTTACTATTGCTGGGTCCGTGTCAGTGAGCCATGTTTCAGTGATGCAGAGGATATCAGGTTTATTGTCGGTAATGATGTTGTGGATGATGTGTTTTATTTCTAATGGATCTAGTGTTGATTAGGCAAATTGTGATAGTGGATTGCGGTAGTTGGCCTGGTTGCTGGTGCTTGCTTTTCTTGGCTGCAGCTGTCATCTTCCTGTGCTTCTTTAGTTTGGAGCTGCGTTTATTACTGGGTTTGCCTGTGATTTTAATGACTGTTTTCTGGTCTGGGTTAGGAATTGCTGCATCATGAGCAGGGTAAGTTGGACATAGGAGAGGAACTATCGGTATCAGTATTGGGCTGTGTATAAATATTGGTTGCCATGATATTGTCTGGTGGTTTGGAAACTGTGGTATGTATGCATATGTGGATAGTGTTAGGCAAAAGCAGAGAGCAAGTATGTAGGTGAAGAGAGCCATGGGACAAAAGGACAAGGTTCTGGTCTGATCCACACAATGCTAAATTTAACTGTGCTAAATTTCACAAATGCTAAATTTCACAAATGCTAAATTTCACAATGCTAAATTTCACAAAAAGCAGAGAGCAAGTATGTAGGTGAAGAGGTTCTCCGGCTGGAGGTTCTGATCTGATCCACACAATGCTAAATTTCACTAGTGGATTAATATTGCTTTTATGAGAATTGTCTGCAATAACGCATGCATAAGTTATGTACATATAAGTTAAGCACGTAATCGAATTGGCATGTATAAGATAGGCACATATAGATTAATCACAGTTATGCATTTATCTATGATTACGCTTTTAGTAAATGCCTGTATTTAAGGCTCATGCTATCACTTGCTTAAAAATTCTAGCTGCTACAGACAGATTGCTGTGTACATCATCATGAGGCAGGGTACAAAGTTTCGACTGTGTTTAGGATACAATGTTGCTTATGCTCTAAAAGGTTTCGAATGCATTCAATACACAGTGTTAGGCTACAAAGTGGTTTATGTTCTAACATATAGGTGGGGGTTGCAGTGATAGAGTAGAATTATGTACATGCATCTGATTAGTGTGTTAAAGCGTCAGTTTTTTTTTTTGAGTGAGCTTTAGTGTCTATCGTTTTGTTAGCAGTTATTGTGGTATTGCTTTGTGAACAGTCCCGCAGTGAAGCGTTTACCTGGTCGGGTGCTCTGGAGGTGATAGCAGGGGCTGGCGAGCTCGACTTGGATAAGGGAGCTCAAGCCTAATAATAACCTTATTAGGTTCTACTCTCTGTGGATTTATTGATTTATTAATTGATATATTTCTATCCCGTTCAGTTCTGATGTTCTAAGTGGATTACAGTAAACATTTGCAATAGAAATGTACATTTTTCTTTCTTTGTGAATATCTCTACACTCTCATTTTCATCGATGATACCCTACCCATGACCACATATAACTTGGATAAAATCCAGGTGAATGCATAGGAACATAAGATATGCCATATTAGGTCAGACCAAGGTCCATCCAGCCCAGTATACTGTTTCCAACAATGGCCAATTTAGGTCAAAAGTACCTAGCAGCTTTCCCAAAAGACACACAGGTTCTATAATGCTTGTATTGGGGCAAACAAAGGATTTCCCAGATCCCCTTTAATAATGGTTTATAGCCCTATCTCCAGGAACTTGTCCAAACGTTTTTTAAACCCAGCTACACTAACTGTTTTTACTACATCCTCCGATAACGAAATCCAGAGTTTGATTACACTTTGAGTGAAAAAATTGGTTACACTATATAGCTTCACTGCATGTCTCCTAGTCTTTCTATATATTGATGGCATAAACAATTGATCTACAGTTATCCATTCATTAATTTATAGACTTCTATCATATCTCCCCTCAGCCATCTTCTCCAGGTCAAAGAGCCCTAACCTTTTTAGCCTCTCCTCATAGGGGTATCCTCCCATCCTTTTTGCCATTTTGATGGCTCTTCTCTGTATCTTTTCTAATTCCACTATATCCATTTTAAGATACGGTGACCAGAACTGCACACAATATTCAAGGTATGGTCACACCATGGAATGATACAGAGGCATTATAATATCCTTTGTTATTTTCTCAATTCCTTTCCTTATGATTCCTAGTATTCTATTTGCTTTCTTGGCTGCCGCTGCACACTGGGCGGAGGGTTTCAATGTATTATCCATGATGACACCTAAATCTTTTTCGTGGGTGGTGGTTCCTAATGTGGAACCTTGCATTTTGTAACCATAGTTTGGGTTGTTCTTTCCTAGGTGCTAACTTTGCACTTGTCCACATTAAATTACATCTGCCATTTGAACGTCCAGTCTTCCAATTTATCAAGGTCCTCTTTCAATTTTTCACAATCCTCTTGGGTTTTAACAACTTTGAATAATTTTGTGTCATCTGCAAATTTGATTACCTAACTCGTTATTCCTATTTCCAGGCCATTTACAAATATGTTAAAAAGCAGCGGACCCAGCAAAGATCCCTGGGGTACTCCACTATTCACCTTTCTCCATTGGGAAAATTGACCATTTAGAACTACCCTCTGCTTTCTATCTTTTAATCAGTTCCTGATCCATAATAATACACTGCCTCCTATCCCATGACTTTTTTAATTTCACCAAGAGTCTCAGGAGGGACCATATAAATCTTTAACCTTTGTAACTATTCCTTTTAGTTTTGTCTTAACTAGTTTTCTCATTTTATCATAGTCTCTCTTTTGAAAGTTAAAAGGTAGTACTGTGGATTTCCCTGCTATCCTTCCTCCGTTTATTAAATAAAATACGATCATACTATAATCACTATTGCCAAGTGGCCCCAACACCCTTATCTCTTTTACCAGATCTTGTGTTCCACTAAGGACTAGGTCCAAAATGGCTTCACCTCTTGTAGGTTCATGAACCAGCTGCTCTAAGAAACAGTTGTTTATTTCTTCAAGAAACCTTATCTCCCTAGAATGTCCTTCCAATCAATACCCAATCGATTCCGGGATAATTGAAATCACCCATTATTATTACTGTGCTGTAACTTTTATTAGATTTTTATAAATGGAAAAGATGTTCCTACATTTTATATATGGATATGGTTGCCAAATTTTGTATAGCCAGCCTTCTATGTGTAAAAGCTGGTTTTACAAGTAGAAAACATTTCTAAAATTTATGTTCTTTGTCAGGGGTACATTTTTTGAAGATCTGCTTAAAGAAAAGGAATACTAGAAAAGAAATTAAAACAAAGAGGTCAACCCTACTTCACAAAAGATTGAAGCAAATAAGCAAAACCCATAGAGGAAACATGAAAAATGTAAAAAAAAGAAAAATGTTGGGGGGCGGAGCCTGATGTCCAGCGGGATGGTCGCATAACGCTGAGGCTCCCGAGAGGACTACTCAGAATCCTGAATTAACACCGTACATACTTGGAACTTCTACTCTGATCTTGCCGGGGCACATTGGTGAGATGACGGGGACCAAACCCACGCGCCTGGAATTTGGATCTCCAGCGGCTTCTCACGGCAAACGCTCCAAAACTGAACCTCCGTCCCCGCAGAAGGGGCTGGCCCTGTGCGAGGGCCCCGAAATGCAGCAGGAAATCCTCGCAGAGATTAGAGGGGTCAAAAACCTCGTGCAGTCAAACGGTGAAGCACTCCGAGCGCTGCGGGAAGATTTTGGTGTGCTGCAAAGCAAGCTAGAAGGGCTTTCTTCGCGTCAGGACAAAATGGAGAGCATATTGGACTCCCATGCGGCCGGTTTGTCCAAACTCGACAAAGTTGAACGTCAGGTGCGGGCCTTGCAGAAAGAAGTGGAAGATGGCAATAATAGAGCGCGCCGCAACAACATACGACTCGTGGGCATACCGGAGGGAGCGGAATCGGGAGACATGAAAGAGTTTTTATGCAAAATCCTCCCTTCCCTGCTCCAAATCACCTTTACCAAAGATTTGGAGATCGATCGCGCTCATCGTGTACCCACAAGCATAACGCTCAACAGGAAGACCCCGCGGCCTATCATTTTTCGACTTTTGAGATATCAACACATGGAGCAAATTCTAAGTGCCTCTCGGGCAAAGGGCCATATGGAGTTTGAGAGCCACAAGATCTCCTTCTATCCCGACTTGGCTAAACCCACGGTCGACCGCCGAAAGCGCTTTCTGGAATTCCGGCCGAGGCTTCAACAACTACAAGCACGCTATGGCCTGATGTACCCGGCCAAGCTCCGAGTCACGCTTCACAATTAGACAAGAACATTTGAGGACCCTGATCTACTAGCGGAGTTTTTGGATTCCAAAGAAGCCGACTTGATGCGCTGACTTCCAGAATATTCCTGCAAGTCTTCTCATATCTGCTGTACCTGCCATATTGGATCTGCCGCAGCCCAGCAAAGAGTCTGGCGAGGGCAGTTTGTTGCCTTACTTTTGATGATATCTGTGACCCGACTCCATCTACCCACAGTAGCCTCGATGAGTATCAGAGACAGTGTTAATTATGGACTCTGGTGTTTCTTTTCTTGTTTTTTCATGTCTTTCTATTTCCTCTCTAGGGCCTCCTCCCGCAGCCATATGGTCGCCATATTCTTTGGGGGTTTTGCTTCTTCTCTAAGATACTTTGGTACATACTTTTCAATATGGGGTGTATTAGCCAGAATACTCGGTGATTATGTCATTGTTGCACAGATTCTGATTATGTTGTATGTTTTCAAGCGCCCTTACCTAAAATGTCTATTACCGATTGATGGCACCATGTAAGATTTTCTCATTGAACGTAAAAGGAATCAATAATCCGATAAAACGGAAGAAAATCCTAAGCTACCTAAGTCAGGAAGCTGCGGATCTGATTTTTCTCCAAGAAACACATTTAAATTCGAAGGAAACTCTTAAACTCAATATTAAACCTTACATGGTGGCCGCCTATTCCCCAGCCGTTTCTAAGAAATGTGGGGTTGCCATACTGGTTAGGAAATCTTTGCATGCTACTATTATTGCAACTAGCTCAGATACAGAAGGTAGATGGTCCAGAGTTCACCTCAAGATAGGTAGCCTTGAAGTTACATGTATATGCCTTTACGCTCCTAATGTGGATGACCCTGCCTTTTTTGCTACCATTACTCAGGTTGAGCAGGCCTCTGCTAATACTTCATTGATAATTGGGGGGGATTTCAATCTAGTCCTTGATCCCCTGATTGACAAACAGCCGCCTAGGACAAGTGGTCCCCCCAAGAGTCACACCACGCTTACCTCCCTGATCAAAGATCTTGCTTTAGTTGATCTATGGAGGTTACTACACCCCAATGAGCTTGACTTCACCTTCTTCTCTTCCCCTCATAAATCCCAGTCTCGCATAGACTTCTTTCTAATATCAAAACTGTTAGTTCCTCAGGTGGACACTGCAAAGATTCACTCCCAACATATTTCAGATCATGCTGCCATTTCCTTTCAATTACACACTACTACACCCCAAGGGAATTCGGGGGCCTGGTTCTTTGATAGAGCCCTGTTAACTCAGCCAGAGTTCCAGTTAGAAATTCGAGCAGCCATAAAAGATTACTTCCATTTTAATCTACCCCAGGATACTGCGAATTGGGCTTGGTGGGAGGGCTTCAAAGCGGCCATTCGAGCAACGATCACTAGCTATCAAATCCGCCTGCGGAAACAATGCAAACAGCAGCTACTCATACTAGACCAACAAATAAAAGCAGGCGAACGAGTTCTAACTTCACGTACTGATCCATGTGTATTAATTCGATTACAGCGTCTCCGTTTTCAATATAATTCAATCCTCTCAACTGCAGCTTCTAAGAGCATTGAGCTTCAGCGAGGGACATATTATCGTGAAAACAACCGAGCCGGTCGACTCTTAGCCAACGCCTTGAAAGGTCAAAAAGAAGCCAAACGCGTAGCGGCCCTTCGAGCTCCACAGGGAGGGGGCATAGTGACCACAGACTCCGACATTGTAGAGCTCTTTCGGGATTTCTATACCCGCCTATATCAATCTGAATGTGAGTTCTCGTCAGAGACATTCGAGCGATTGCTTTCTGGCATTCAGCGGCCGACCCTCTCTGAAGATGATAGGGATGCGATGGATGAAACTTCTCTACTTCAGAGATCCAATCTGCCCTAAAACGAACAGCCTCGGGCCGTGCCGCAGGGCCCGATGGTCTCCCGACCGAATTCTACAGAACGTTCAGTGCAGATTTAGTTCCCTATTTAAAACTCTATTTTACTGCCCTTGCGGTAGATACATCCTCTTTGGGATCCTTTTCTGCAGCTAATGTGGTAGTATTTGAGAAAGAAGGCAGAGACCCGCTACTAACCGCCAACTACCGTCCAATCTCCCTACTTAATGCCGATTATAAGATCTTCGCAACGATCTTGGCCACCCGGCTATCTGACAGGATGGCCACCCTAATTCACCCCGACCAATGTGGTTTTATACCCGGCAGATCAACTGCTGACAATGCTCGGACCTTGTGCCATGTGCTATCCAGTGCTGCCAATCTAGATCATCCATGGGTGGGTCTTTCCCTGGATGCCGAAAAAGCCTTTGATCGTCTAGAATGGCCTTTCTTATTTGCAGTTCTCCGATGGTATGGCTTTGGGGAGGGCTTCCTCCGATATCTCCAAGTCATGTATACTCAACCCATCGCCAGTATTTGTGTAAATGCCATCAAGTCTCAGCCATTTAATCTCCAAAGAGGCACGCGTCAAGGTTGCCCCCTATCACCGATGCTCTTTGATCTAGCTCTTGAACCCCTAGCCCTCCTTATTAGACAGTCCGCACGTATTCGAGGTGTCCCCTTCAGTCATAGGGAGATTAAACTCTCTGCATATGCAGATGACCTTATGCTTTTCGTATCCCTCGATTCGGTTCCAGCTGTCTTGGATCTGATTGACGGATACTCACAATTATCGGGCTATAAAATTAACTGGACCAAATCTGTAGCATTCCCACTGAACCGCTGGGTACATGAGGCTGACATGCAGGCCTTTCCCTTCCTTTGGCAATCCCGTATGGTGAAGTATCTCGGGGTCCATTACTGTTCTCCTTTAGAAGACACTATCAGTTTTAATGCCAAAGAGGTAGTCTCCAAAGTCCGTGAGCTCACAAATCGTTGGTCTCCCTTATCTCTTACATGGTGGGGCCGCTTAGAAACTGTGAAAATGATGATAGTCCCCAAAGTGAACTACATTTTAGAAATGCTGCCATGCTTACTCCCGCTACATACTTATAAAGATATTGAGGGCCTTCTCGTCCGTTATCTCTGGCAGGGCAAGCCACCAAGGATAGCTAAACAAAAACTACAATCTGCAAAGGAAAGAGGGGGTACCAGATTTCCTGATTTTCTTAGATATCATCAAGCCTTCCTACTTAAGCAAGGTGCCCGATGGCTAGATGCCTCCACAGACAGCAGACCAGTTTGGCTTGACATAGAAGAGGAGCTTAGTAGCCCAATTCCGTTGACCCATCTCCCTGGTATGTCCTATCAAGTAGACACCCGCCATCCACCAATGATTGTCGATACTCTTGCGGCCTTTAACACTCTCATTCTATCACTGGGCCCGAACGCATGTCCTCAGGACGGACTCCCGCTATGGAATAACCCCAGAATTCAAGTCCTAAATAGAACGATAGCATGGAAACCCTGGTACTCAAGGGGGATCTGGACACCCCAACAGCTTTTCTCTGCAGCTCGTTGGAAAACCTTTTCTGATTTACAAAAGGAATTTGCGTTACCAGCGAAACACTACTTTCAATTGATGCAGCTTCAACACTGCCTCAAAAGTGCTCGAATCATGCCGCCCTCTGCCCCTACTGAGGACGGGCTATTAGAGATAGTTCACTCTATTAGTAGTACACATGGGGTAGCCTCTAACTTTTATAAAATATTATGTCAGGGTACAGACACGGCCACTTTTAGAGCCCAACAAGCCTGGGAGCGCGAACTGCAAACCACTTTAACCCCTGTGCAATGGAGCGTTTTCTGGAGCAAAGTAGTGCGGGTTTCCCGGTCTGCCTCTGTTACCCAAACTCTCTTCTTTTTGCACACAGATGCTTTTATACCCCAGAAAAAATAGCCAAATGGAACACAAATGCTAGGGACCAGTGTTGGTCTTGCCATACTGCTGTAGGAACCTTCGCTCATGTTATTTATGAATGTCCTCAACTACAGGTTTATTGGGGGCGGGTCTGGGGTTGTATTCAATTTATCCTACACCTTCACGAACCTCTCTCTTGGAAGATCGTGGGACTCCGCTCTGTGGCGGAGGTCCCCTCTCTTCCTAAGAAGGGTCGCTTTCTCCTTGATTTCATGCTGGGTATAGCCATATGCTTAATCACGAGGAATTGGAAGGATAGCTCTCGACTTACTGTCAATGAATGGTGGAACCTCGTCTGCTTATATAGTAAATATGAGCAGATACCTCGGAGAGCTATTCCCCATGCCCAAACTCACTCTCGCTTGTCTAAATGGCAGATGCTTAATGATTATGTACAATCTGCTCATTGTTCCAACATGCCTGTATAATGTGCACTCATCATGTTTCAGATCACCGTTAGGTTTTGTAACACAATAATGTAAGTACACGCCCGCTTCGGGTATGATTAGTTTTCTAGAGAAGAAGCAGGGGGGAGGGGGGTGGCAGGGGTTTACTTTGGTGTATGTATTACACTTTATGTATCTGTCTTTTAGCTGTATGTCTTCCTTTTCCTTTGTTGTTATAAAACGAAAATAAAGAATTTAAAAAAAAAAAAAATGTTGTTGTTGTAAAGTGCCATTGAGTCGGTATTGACTCATGGTGACCCTCTGGATAGTTTTCATAAATTGTATTCGGTCTTCAGTCAGGCGGCTCATTGTTGACAGACTGGTACCCACAGCTGCTGTTATTGTATCAATCCATCTCATTGCTGGCCTTCCTCTTTTACTTCGACCTTCTATCTTGCCAAGCATCATTTATTTATTTATTTGTGCGTTTTTTTATACCGCCCCTTCCAGAGATCAGGAGCGGTTTACAGAAAACATGTCTCAAATGATCTCTCTCTTCGCATGATGTGTCCAAAGTATGAAAGTCAAAGTCTTGTCATCTGAGCTTCTAAAGAAAGCTTATGTTTGATCTCCTCTAGTACTGACTTGTTTGTTCTTCTTTGGCAGTCCATGGTATACGCAGTATTCGCCGCCAGCACCATAATTCAAAGGCATCAATTTTCTTCCTGTCTATCTTTTTCACTGTCCAGCTTTCACATCCATATGATGTTATTGAAAATACCATGACTTGAAAAAGTCGAACCTTTGTATGGAGAGAGACATCTCTGGTCTTGAGAATCTTATCTAGGTCTTTCATGGCAATTCCGCAAACAGCAATGTGTCATCGGATTTCTTGACTGCTTGTTGCTTCTTTATTTTTATTCATAGTTGATCCAAGTAGGTTAAAATTGTCCACGGTTTCAATTTCTTCTCCTTCAACATTGAACTTGTTCATTTTGCCTGTTATTATGATCTTTGTCTTCTTTATATTAAGGCACAGGCCCATTTTGAGACTATGTTCTTTGATCATATGACTCTGTTCTTTGACCCACTCACCAATGTCCACAAACCTTACCCTGTCACAAGTATTTTGAGCTTGCTTTAGCCCTTCTTGTATATACAATCCTAATCTAATTGTATTTTGTACATATGTTTATAGTTACCCTGTTGCTCCAAGTTTAAACTCCTGTTATAATGTAAACACAGAACAGTCTTCTGACTGTGCAGCCTTGTTATATGTGAACCACACTGATAACAAATAGCGCGGTATATAAAAGTTGTTAAATAAATAAGAAGCAAATGTTCATTTATTTACATTCTCTTATATACTGTGCTATTCTGCATCAGTGTGGTTTATATTGAACAAACTGAAATTACATTGAACAGGACATTATAATTTGGAGATAACTATTTTTCAGGGAACATGGGCTATGGAGGGTTAAGTGGTTTGCCCAAGACCTCAAGGAGCACCTGTGGGACTAGAAACCCCAGTCCTTCTGGCCCAAGGTTGCTGTCCTCTAGAGGGATTTGAACCCCTGACCTTCCGGCCTGAAGTACCTTGCCACAACCACTAGGCCACTCCTCCACTCCAGATCATTTTTCACTTTCAGAAAGTAATGTAGCATCATCAGCATAGCGAAGGTTGTTGCTGAGTCTTCCTCCAATCTTCACACCTCTGTTGTCTTCATACAATCCTGCTTCTCTGTGATTATGTCTTCTGCATATAAATTAAACAGGTAGGGGGAAAGTATGCAGCCTTGTCTTACACCTGTGCTTATTTTAAGCCATTCTGTTTCTCCTTGTTCCGTCTGAACTGTTGCTTCTTGATCAATGTACAGATTGTGCAAAAGAATGATTAGGTGTTCTGGTATACCCATGCTTCTTAATATGGCCCAGAGTTTCTCATGGTTTACACAGTCAAAAGCCTTGCTATAGTCGATAAAGCACAAATAGATATCCTTTTGGTATTCTTTAGTCTTTTCAAGGATCCATCAAACATCCACGATGATGTCTCTCGTTCCTCACCCTTTCCTGACCCCTGCTTGCACTTCAGGTAGTTCTTGTTCCAGGTATGGTTGTAGTCTCTGTTGAATAATCTTCAGTAGAATCTTGCTGAAATGTGGGATCAGAGTGATTGTGCGATAATTTCCACAGTCAGTTGGATCATCTTTCTTTAGTATTGGTATAAACATAGATCTTTTCCAGTCAGTTGGTCATGATGTTGTCTTCCATATTTCTTGGCAGAGCCTTTTAAGTACAGTAGCAGCTGCATCAGATTGCTGTAATACTTCTATGGGAATGCTATCAATGCCTGGCGCTTTGTTCTTTGATAAGGCTTTCAATGCTGCTTCAATTTCTTCTTTCATCACAAACGGTTACGGATCATAAAGTACAGGTTGAAATGGCTGTTGGTCCACTTGATCTTTATCATATAAAAATTATGTATATTCTTTCCACCTTTTCTTGATCTTCTCAGCATCATTCAGTATAGAACCTTGAGCATCTTGTAACATTCCAATTCAAGACTGGAATTTTTTCTTTAAATTTTGTAGCTTTAGGAAAGCCGATCTTGTTCTTCCTCTAATAGTTTCTCCTTCTATTTCCTTGCATGTGTCATTGTAGTACTTTTCCTTGTGCTGTCTTGCTGCACATTGGAAATCTCTGTTGAGTTCTGCGATTGTCTCTCTTTCTCCTTTGGCTTTAACTTCTCTGCATTTCTGGGCAATTTTCAGAGTTTCTTCTGTCATCCATTTTGGCCATTTTTGCTTTTTCAACTTTTGTAGAGACGTCTCGCTTTCTTCCAACACAACCTTCTTGATGTCATTCCATGACTCTTCTGGAGCTCTGTCATTTGTATCTAAAGCAGCAAATCGATTTTGCAAGCAGACTCTAAATTCCATTGGTATATTCTCAAGGTCATATTTTGCTAAATTCATGAGTAATTCGCTCTTTTTCAACTTTATCTTGAATTTGCATACTAGTAGTCGATGATCTGTACCACAGTCAGCTCCAGGTTTTGTCTTTGTTGATGTTATAGAGCTTTTCCTCATTGTCTTCCACAGTTGTAGTCAATTTGTTTTTGTACAATCCATTGGGTGAAGTCCATGTGTACAGTCGTCGCTTGTGTTGCTGGAAGAAAGTGTTTGAAATGAATAGATCGTTGGTCTTGCAGAATTCTATCAGTCTTTCTCCAGTTTTATTTCTGTTGTCAAGTCCATATTTTCCAACTACTTTGCCTTCTTCTTTGTTGTCAACTTTTGTGTTCCAGTTACCCATGACTATCAGGATATCCTGTTTGCATGTTCTGCCAATTTCAGCTTGAACTTGTTCATAGAACTCTTCAATTCCATCCTATTCTGCAGCTGTTGTTTGGAGCATATACTTGAATTATAGTTGTATTGATAGGCATTCCTCGTAGACGAATAGAGATTAAGCATTCACTTAATGCATTGTATTTCATTACAGTTCTTGCAAGTTTCTTCTTTATTATAAATGTATCACCATTTTTTCTTTGTCTTTCATTTCCAGCATAGTAGACCATGTGATCATCTAATGCAAAGTGCCCGATGCCAGTCCATTTCAGTTCACTGACACCCAACAGATCAAGTTGTACATTTTCCAGTTCATTCTTGACTACCTCCAACTTCCCTTGGTTCATGCTTCGTACATTCCATGTTCCAATATGTAAGACATCTTTACAGTTTCTAACTCTCTTTCATGCGAAGCTACATCAGCAATCAGACGTCCCAAGGGCTTTGATCCAAGCACATCATAAATGCTGACTTTACTCTGAAAAGTCTTCAGCTCTTCCCCAGTAGCTAGTTGAGTGCCTTCAGACCTGTGGGTCTCATCTTCCAGCACTATAGTGCAATTTGTTTTGTTGTGACTATCCATTGGGTTTCATGGCAAGATACAGAAGTAGATTGCCGGGCCTTTCCTCTGTGCAGTTTAAGTTTGGTGTTGTTGCCTTTGTCACGGAAATGTGATCCTCCGCTGTCAACACTGTCCCATTCTGTTGCTGCCCAGATGGGTGGTTTGTCTTGGTCTAGCACCTCAGCTGAGACCTGTCCATCTGCTAGTAATTAAACTACTGAAAATGTAGCCTTCAGCATCACTGATGCACACAAGCCCACACAGCAAGACAAGCAGCAAACCAAGTGAGGGAGAAGTTAAATACTATAATAAATAATAAGTAAATCATAGAAACGGACATAATAGCATATATTTATTATTCCTAAGTCAAACTAATTAATAAAAAAGTGTACAATAAAAAGAAATCACTTGAGGGCATATTTAATAATGTGCTCTAACTAAGCAGTTAGTGTGCGATTGAGCAGGAACTAGGTAAGTTGGGGCAGAAAGTGGGCATTGATAGCGCATCAGGGTTAGCATGGATGTCTTGGGCGCATGCTAACTGTGGCTGTTGCTGTTAGGCATGGGTGCATTTAATGCCACCTCAATGGATAGCATTATGTGCACCCATGAGCTGGTTAGCCTGGTGCCTCCACACAGCCAGGGGCCTCGTGAATAGGCGGCATAGATCACACACAGTTAGCACAGGTCTCCATGCTAGCTTCACAGCCCAATTGCACAGTAACTTACAGTGGTGTGCAAAAGTCTGGAATCACTTGTGAGTTTTGTGTTTTTCATACTTTCTAATGTTTCTTTTTTTAAAAATTTTTGTTAGCCCAGCATATTCATCTTTCTACCACATTAAAAGGGATACATTTGGCTATTACAGTGGACTTTTGCATTCCTTGCTTCCAATTTAAAAACTTTACAGACACTGGGAGATAGCTACTGTGATTGTAATGTAATGACAATTTTTAAAAAGGGTTCCAGGGGTGATCCGGGAAATTACAGACTGGTGAGCCTGACATCAGTACCGGAGAAAATGGTAGAAACCATCATAAAGAACAAAATTACTCAGCATGTAGATAGTCATGGCCTAATGGGAGACAGCCAACATGGCTTTAGACAAGGAAGATCTTGTCTTACTAATCTTTTTGTTTTTTTGAAGGTGTGAATAAACAGGTGGACAAAGGTGAGTCGGTTGATATAGTGTATCTGGACTTTCAGAAAGCCTTTGACAAGGTCCCTCATCAAAGACTCTTGGCAAAGCTAAAGAGTCATGGGATAGGAGGCAGTATACTATTGTGGATCAAGAACTGGTTAAAAGATAGAAAGTAGAGGGTAGGGCTAAATGGCCAATTTTCCCAATGGAGAAAGGTGAATGGTGGTGTACCCCAGGGATATGTTCTGGGTCCGCTGCTTTTTGACATATTCATAAATGATCTGGAAAAGGGAATAACAAGTGAGGTTATCAAATTTGCAGATGACACAAAACTGTTTAAAGTTGTTAAAACCCAAGAGGACTGTGGAAAACTGCAGGAGGATCTGGATAAATTGGAAGACTGGGCATCCAAATGGCAGATGAAATTTAATGTGTACAAGTGCAAAGTTATGCAGCTAGGAAAGAACAACCCACACTATGGTTACACGATGCAAGATTCTACATTGGGAACCACCACCCAGGAAAAATATTTAGGAGTCATCGTGGATAACATGTTAAAACCCTCCGCCCAGTGTGCAGCGACGGCCAAGAAGGCAAATAGAATGCTAGGTATCATAAGGAAAGGAATGGAAAATAAAACAAAGGATATTATAATGCCTCTGTATCGTTCCATGGTACGACCGCACCTTGAATATTGTGTGCAATTCTGTTCGCCGTATCTTAAAAAGGATATAGCGTTATTAGAAAAGGTACAGAGAAGAGCCACCAAAATGGTAAAGGGGATGGAAGGCTACTCCTATGAAGAGAGGCTACAAAGGTTAGGGCTCTTCAACCTGGAAAAGAGACGGCGGAGGAGAGATATGATAGAGGTCTATAAATTAATGAATGGAGTGGAACGAGTAAACATAGATCAATTGTTTACGCTATCAGAATATAGAAAGACTAGGGGACATGCAATGAAGCTACAGGGTAAACTATTTAAGACAAATAAGAGAAAATATTTTTCACTCAACGTGTAATCAAACGCTGGAATTTGTTACCGGAGGATGTAGTAAAGCTGTTAGTGTAGCTGGGTTTAAAAAAGTTTGGCCAAGTTCCTGGAGGAAAGGTCCATAAACTATTATTAAAAAGGGACCCAGGATATCGATGCTTGACCCAATACAAGCATTGTGGAGCCTGTGTCTTTTGGGGATACTGCTAGGTACGTATGACCTAGTTTGGCCACTGTTGGAAAGAGGATACTGGGCTTGATGGACCTTGGTCTGACCCAGTATGGCATATCTTATGTTCTTATGTTCTTATGATTTTTGTGGATCCTGCGTCAAAACTGGATCGAGATTATCCAATATGCACACGTTATTTCTGTTCTCCGGGGCTGCAAAGCATGGAATAAGCCACTGATGACTTACATACAAAGGAACAACTGGATCGTGTGGGCGAGAAAGCACTCAACCTGGTCGACTGAAATGTGGGAAAAGGTGCTATTCAGCGATGAAAGTACCTTCTGCCTGTTTGATAAACCAGGCCCACACCTATTTGAGGAGATTTCCTGGAGAGGAAGTCAAGCCTGAGTGTCTCAACCTCACTGTGAAGCATCCGTTGAAGGTCATGGTCTGGGGCTGCATGGCTGCCAGTGGCATTGGACGTCTTCACATCGTCGATGGAATGGTCAATGGGGCCAAGTACATCACCATACTGCAAAAGTGCATGGTGCCATCAGCACACCAGCTGTTTCCTGGCCAGTTCCTGTTCCAAGACAGGTGATCAGCTGGAAGCAGCAGAACAACATCAAGTCAATGGACTGGCCTGCCCAGTCTCCATATCTGAATCCTTTCGAGAACCTGTGGCACAAGATGGCCTTGGAAATATCCAAGAGGTATCTGACATCAAAGCGTGTGCTGATTGAGTCACTCATTGCAGCTTGGAACCGAGTTGTCACCAACGATCACCTTGTCAGACTAGTTCATTCAATGCTGACAAGGTTCAGTCAGGTGATCAAGAGCAAAGGGTGGCCCATAAAATACTGAGCCATCACTGACACATAAAAATGGTCTTTTTCAAGGCCACATACATTAATTTGAAGGAAACCTGGCGTGCGCCCATAATATTTTAAAGCATACTTACAATAATATATCATTGGCCAATGATGTACATTACACGATTTTCACAGAAAATCTATCAACAGGACAACTATGGGGAACAAACTCAGAAAATAAGGGGTAAATAGTCATGGCCTAATGGGAGACAGCCAACATGGCTTTAGACAAGGAAGATCTTGTCTTACTAATCTGATATGTTTTTTTGAAGGTGTGCATAAACAGGTAGACAAAGGTGAGTCGTTTGATATAGTGTATCTGGACTTTCAGAAAGCTTTTGATAAGGTCCCTCATCAGAGACTTTTGGCGAAACTAAAAAGTCATGGGATAGGAGGCAGTGTACTATTGTGGATCGGGAACTGGTTAAAAGATAGAAAGCAGAGGGTAGGGCTAAATGGCCAATATTCCCAAAGGAAAAAGGTGAATAGTGGAGTACCCCAGGGATCTGTACTGGGTCCGCTACTTTTTGACATATTCATAAATGACCTGGAAAAGGGAATAACGAGTGAGGTTATCAAATTTGCAGATGGTACAAAACTGTTTAAAGTTGTTAAAACCCAAGAGGATTGTGGAAAACTGCAGGAGGATCTGGATAAATTGGAAGACTGGACATACAAATGGCAGATGAAATTCGATGTGGACAAGTGCAAAGTTATGCACCTAGGAAAGAACAACCCACACTATAGTTACACAATGCAAGGTTCGACATTGGGAACCACCACCCAGGAAAAAGATTTAGGAGTCATCGTGGATAACATGTTAAAACCCTCTGCCCAGTGTGCAGCGGCAGCCAAGAAAGCAAATAGAATGCTAGGTATCATAAAGAAAGGGATGGAAAATAAAACAGAGGATATTATAATGCCTCTGTATCGTTCCATGGTACGACCGCACCTTGAATATTGTGTGCAGTTCTGGTCACCGTATCTTAAAAAGGACATAGCATTATTAGAACAAGTACAGAGAAGAGCCACCAAAATGGTGAAGGGGATGGAAGGCTACTCCTATGAAGAGAGGCTACAAAGGTTGGGGCTCTTCAACCTGGAAAAGAGACGGCTGAGGGGAGATATGATAAAGGTCTATAAATTAATGAATGGAGTGGAGCGGGTAAACGTGGATCAATTGTTTACGCTATCAGAATATAGAGAGACTAGGGGACATGCAATGAAGCTACAGGGTAAACTATTTAAGACAAATAAGAGAAAATATTTTTTCACTCAATGTGTAATCAAACTCTGGAATTTGTTACCGGAGGATGTAGTAAGAGCTGTTAGTGTAGCTGGGTTTAAAAAAGGTTTGGACAAGTTCCTGGAGGAAAGGTCCATAAACCACTATTAAATAGGGACCCAGGATAATCAATGCTTAACCCAGTACAAGCATTGTGGAACCTGTGTCTTCTGGGGATATTGCTAGGTACGTATGACCTAGATTGGCCAGTGTTGGAAACAGGATACTGGGCTTGATGGACCTTATGTTCTTAAGGGCCAAACCAATACTAAAAGTTGGCCCTAATAGCCAAATCTATCACTTATCATGAGATACACAGAAAAAGCCACTGGGAGGAAAAATAAATTAAGATATAAGGTCACGAAGTTGAAAAAACATCAAATTTACAAGTGATTCCAGACCTTTGCACACCACTGTAGTGCACTTTAGTCAACAGACCCTTTAATGTGTATAATGCATCAACATATCCATCTTAGTAATCATACAATTAGGCCTCCTGAGATTAAGTGGGTGGGATTGCTTTCTTGCTGCACTGAGTTTTTTCATTGCCATGCTATCCCAAAGTTTGCTCAACCATTGGGCCTTATCAAGAGATAATGCTCGCTTCCACTTTGTGGCAATCCAGATCTGTAGCAGTCAGCAAGTGATTCCTAGTAAACAAAATCTCCCTGTCCCAGGGGATTTCCACATCCATGAATAATGTGATAGAGTTGTTTATTATTTTCTAAATAGACCATATTACCTGGATTTTAGAAGAGTTTCCCAATTAAGCAGAGGCCTGTGTAGTTTTGTTTTATTTCTTTTGTTTCCTACAGAAAATATAAACAATTATTAATGGTCTTGAGGAGCAAATATATTGGCTTTTTCTGTGTTATGTTACTATTTATTATTATGTATGGAATTTGTATCCTGTCCTGAGAAATTTGAAAGGACAGGATAAAGATCGAATAAATAAATAAAATAAATAAATTTAATGTAAATAAATTTAATAAATATATAAATTTAATTTATTCTTTGAATTTGTTTTTTGACGCAGGGCTTCATTGAAATTCCAGATGATGTGTCTCATATTTGAGTTGAAAACATCAGGTTCATGTAGCACCGCCTGCCTCTAAATCAAATCAAAACACTTTTCAGCTATCACTTTGCCTGGACTCATTTTCAGATTTGAATTGGAAGAATGGCTGCATGACTGTCTGTGCATGTAGGTGTAGAGAGACAGATTGCAAATGTGCACTTAGAGTGAGGCTGAGGATGGAATACATTTTGATGTCACAGCACGTTTTATTTCTTTTATTTAACTACAATTAATATTCTGTGTTCGCCAAATGTGCACTTGAGGCAGATGACACAATAAATAATTGAAATCAAATGACATGTATACTAAGGGGCTGCTTTACTAAAATGAGTTAAGCAGATGAGAATTGCTGTCTGCTCTTAGTGCACATTCGTGCTGTCAGTTAAGGCCGCGGCTTGATATTTGATGTACACCAATTCCCGTGTTAACTGTGAAGCATGGAATGTGGCAGGAAATAGCAGGGAATTGGAGAGAACAGGGATGGACTGCGTTTTGTGCTTAGGGGATCATTTTATAAACCTTTTTCTTGCATAAACTGGTATTTTGTGTGCATCAATATACAGTGAGCTGGCTCATCCTTGTACAGCAGAGACATGTCTTTGCAAGCACACATCCCACTGTTGTGCAGACTTGCTTGTGTGCATGAGAAGAGATAGCATGGTTTACTAGTGTAAAACATCCATGGGAAATAAGGGGGAAGCAAAATGTGCAGGTGGGTCTATAAGTGTGCATGCGCAGGAATAGGCACATGCAGGCCTGGAGCTGTAGCCCCCCTGGAACCTCTTTCTTGGGTTCATATTTATGCTCCACAAGGACCAGGAAGGGGAGCTGCCGAGGCCATCAGACGACTTTAGCAAGGCAGAAACCCTCATTCTATGTAGAATGGTACTGGAGGAGGAATAAACATTGCCTATCCCAAGGTCATGCAGGTCACCCCATGCTGCAGCGTGATGGATCTGGGAGAAGATCTACATGACCCTAGCACAGTGAGTCGCTCAAACACAGTGGGACACATGGCTGCAGGCAGACAAATAGTGGCCATTCATGGAATAGAGTCAGCCAGGGCCTCGTGAATGGGCGGAAAGTCGAGACTCTCCCCCAGTGAAATCATCTCAGAGGACCCTGTAAGAGCAGCAAGTCTGAGCAATCAATGTTATGAATGTAGCCACAGACCCATAGACAACCTGAAGCACAAGTATAGCCAGACAGGGAGAGGGGCACATACAGACAAGCAGAGATGTGACAAGGGAACTGGGAGCAGGAGGCAGAAAGGACATGGCAGGCACATGAGAAGGGTGCAGTGGCGGCCAAAAGAGCAAATAGAATGCTAGGTATGATAAGGAAAGGAATGGAAAATAACACAAAGGATATTATAATGCCTCTATATCGTTCCATGGTGAGACCGCACCTTGAATATTGTGTGCAATTCTGGTCGCAGTATCTTAAAAAGGATATAGCGATTTTAGAAAAGGTACAGAGAAGAGCCATCAAAATGGTAAAGTGGATGGAAGGATACTCCTATGAAGAAAGGCTAAAAAGGTTAGGGCTCTTTAACCTGGAAAAGAGACGGCTGAGGGGAGATATGATAGAAGTCTATAAATTAATGAACGGAGTGGAACGGGTAAACGTAGATCGATTGTTTACCTTATCAGAATATAGAAAGACTAGGGGACATGCAATGAAGCTACAGGGTAAACTATTTAAGACTAATAAAAGAAAATATTTTTTCACTCAACGTGTAATCAAACTCTGGAATTTGTTACCGGAGGATGTAGTAAAGGCTGTTAGTGTAGCTGGGTTTAAAAAAGGTTTGGACAAGTTCCTGGAGGAAATGTCCATAAACCATTATTAAGAAGGGACCCAGGATATCAGTGCTTGACCCAGTACAAGCATTGTTGAACCTGTGTCTTTTGGGGAAACTGCTAGGTACGTATGACTTAGATTGGCCACTGTTGTAAACAGGATACTGGGCTTGATGGACCTTGGTCTGACCCAGTATGGCATATCTTATGTTCTTATGTGCGGGGATGTGTGTGTAGTGGCATATGGGTATGTATGCAAATACCAGGGCCTATGGCCATGATGAGGCAAGGCAACGTGCAGGCAGGCAGAAGGCCCAGCAAGGACCTATTCCTCAGCTCAGGGAACACACAATGCACAGTGCGCACATGGATGAAAGCACAGAAATGACAACCTGTTGAGAGTAGTCACACAGTGCCCACAGCTGAGATAGACATGCATTATTTTGCAAACCAGGATAATTGATGGGAGGAGTGGAAATTGGCATGAGCAGCAGGTGTCAGTGGAGGCCCCAGAAAAACATGCTACAGCCTCTTCACAAATGCAAAAGACTGACACACCCCCCCCCCCCCAACCTAAAGGCCACAGAGATAGAGAGGGAGAGGCAGATGGATGACTGGAAGAGAAGAACAGAAATGAGGATCAAGCAAAGTCTGACACTGTCTCTTGTTCCTACCAGAAGGTTCCATATCCTCAGGAACCCTGAGGTCATAGAGGTCCACTACAAAGCCATATGGAGCACCAGACCTCATCTGCTGTAGATGCCTTCAGGGTCTCGAAAACACCCCTGCTCATCCTCTTGAAACAACCAGCTCATTCTCTCACTTCCTCCGGGGTTGTTTCAAGATGCTGAGCAAAGAAAAAGGATATGTGGATTTAAAGTTTGTCAGACATAAGAACAGAAATATCAAAATGTGATGCATCAGGAATTGATAGCCATTGCAGCAGAGCTGGGGTTTTGAAAAGATCCGGAAAATCGTCAACAGAAAGTCTAGAGATACTTAGCCAGCAAAACCGTAATGTACTATCTTGTGGCTCTTTAGAGCTAGTAATTAAGAACATATTTTTTAATAAAAGAAATGTCTGATTAAATTGAAAGTAAAATGAACTTCACTAGGGGATGGTTATAGTTTGGGTAGCTATATACTGTAAGTGTGAGGTCCAACAAAAAATATTCTTAAAAATACATTTTTGTGTAAGTACATATGAACAATATAGGTTTGATGACACCATCTTCCTATGCATCCACTGGCCATGACCACAGTAACATAGTAAATGACGGCAGATAAAGACCAGCATTACTACTACTATTACTACTATTTAACACTTATATAGCTCCACGCACGCAGCGCTGTACAGACATGAATACAAGAGACAATCCCTGCTCGTCGGAATCTTGCTCGTCAGAGCTTACAATCTAGTCGAGACAGTACACAATACAGGACAGTACATAATACAATTTAGTGCAAAGCATAGTATGGTCATACAGTTAGGTTATGCAATGATGGGGAGTTAGGTAAGATGAGGGATAGAAAATGATGGGAATAGGTTAAGTTGAAGGATGGGAGTCAGGATCTGAAGAGGTGCGGCTTTAACCTGGATATGAAGAGGGCCAGGGAAGGTCCCTGGCGTATAGACACAGGTAAGCTGTTCCAGGTGTAGGGTGCAGCCAGGTGAAAGGAGCGAAGTCGTGAGTTAGCGGTGCGAGTGAAAGGCTTAGATAGAAGTAGTTTGTTAGCGCAGCGAAGTTGTCGGTGGGGGATGTAGGGAGAGATGAGAGATGAGAGGTACTGAGGGGCCGCAGAGTGAATGCATTTGTAGGTCAGCAGGAGAAGCTTGAATTGGATGCGGAATTGAATGGGGAGCCAGTGAAGTGATTTGAGAAGAGGAATAACGTGGGCATGGCGAGTCTGGCAGAAGATTAGCTGGGCAGCATGATTTTGTATAGATTGAAGGGGGAAGAGATGGCTCACGGGGAGACCAGCCAGCAGTAGGTTGCAATAGTCGAGGCGAGAGGAGATTAAGGAGTGGATAAGCATTTTGGTGGCATGGCCCTTAGGCGGGGACCAAGGCGCGGTGTGGCCCTTAGGCGGAGACCAAGGCACCCTGGTGCGAGCCGACTAACCCAACAGATCATCGGGGAACCATCAAGGAACAGTGAAGGAACAATCTCTCCTCCACACCTCGTCTCCTGACCCCAACCTCCTTCCATGCGAAGTAAGCACCCACTACTGCTACCCACAGCCTAACAACTCCATTGCTACCCATCACTTCCTCACCACCACAACCCCATTACCTGCAATTAATTCTGCATCCAACTTGCTTCCCTTTACTTGCACTGAACTGGATACCCATTGTTTGCACGGAACTGGCTAACCATTGCTTGCACCGTACTGGCTACCCATTGCTTGCACTGAACTGGCTACCCATTCCCTGCATTGTACCTCCTACTCATTGCTACCCATTGCCTACATTGTACCTCCTACTCATTGCTACCCATTACCTGCATTGTACCTCCTACTCATTGCTTACATTGAACCTGCATCGAACCTGCTTCCCACTACTTACATTGAACCTGCTTCTTACTGCTTACATGGAACCATGCTGCAGAGGCTATAGTTCAACTACCCATTGCCTGTACCTTAACCTATATCTCACAGCGTGTAGTCCCCACTTGTAACCCAACATATACTGCATAGCCTTCTCATTGATGCAAGATAAATTACACTGCATAGCCCCCGCTACTCCTCAGCCATGGTCCCACATCACATTGTCCTTCTCTTCCTCATAATCCCCAACTGTCTCCCCTCCTACCAGCACCCTCACTCCTCTCCCCCCACTCCCCCTCTACCTTCCTCACTTCTCCCTCCATTCTGTCTTCTAACCTAGCATCTGCCCTTGAGCTTAATCACTTCCTCCCCCTTATTCAATCAGCCCCTCTCTCTTTAAGGCAACCCCACCTTCGCTTCTGCCGCACTGCCTCTGCTTTACCCTACTCTCTACTACTCCTTCTCCTTCTCTCATCAGGTAACATCATCCCCAACCCTACCCACCCCCGATATCTTTCCCATTCTAAGAAGAGCTCCTCACGTACCCTATCTAATCTCATCCATATCCCCCTCCTTTCCCCTTCCGCCCACCCTCACTCTAGCCCCAATCTCTCAAATATGTGGACAGAACACTCACCCAGTGACACCCACCCATGCCCTAGTCCCTCTAGTTACTTGTATTATTCTGAAAATAGATCCTCACATAATAGTCACCCTAGACCACAGACTTACTCTGGAAAGAAATCCTCACGTAACTTATCCAACCTTATCCATATCCCTCTCCTTTCCCCCTCCACTCTCCCGTTCACATGTGCCCTATGGAACGCATGCTCAGTCTCTAACAATCTTGCTTTTACTCATGATCTCTTTATCACCAATGCACTACACCTTCTTGTCCTAACTGAAATCTAGCTCTCACCAGACGATACCGTATCCGCTGTTGCTCTCTGCCATGGGGGCTACCAGTTCTCTCATACATCTCGATCCACTGGCCGCGGTGATGGTATTAGGCTTCTACTTTCTCCCTCTTGCCAATTCCAACCCCTCCTGCTGCCTCAATCACACTTCCCCCTCTCCTTCGAAGTCCACTCCATTCGCTTCCTCACACCACTTCCCCTCCGAGTAGCTGTTATCTATCGCCCACCCGACAAATCCAAATCAACCTTCCTCACCGACTTTGACTCCTGGCTTTCCATTTTTAAGGATCCCTCTTCCACCACTCTTATTCTTGGCGATTTTAACATTCACGTCGATAACCCCTCTGATCCCCATGCTTTAAAGTTTCTCGCCCTCACCTCCTCATTTAACCTCCAACTTTGCACCACTGCCCCCACCCACCTGCACGGCCACTGCCTTGACCTGATACTCTTCTCTAATTCTTCTCCCTCAAACCTCTGCAACACAATCCTTCCATCACATGACCATCACTTTTTAACCTTTAATCTTCAGCTCCCGCTGTCCCAACCTCGTCCTGTCTTCTTTGACCTATTTAGAAACCTCCATAATATCGATCCCCTGACCTTCTCCTCCACAATTTCTCCATCTCTCTCCTCCATTTTGTCCTCCAAGTCTGTCAACGAGTCAGTATCCTCTTATAACACTGCACTATCCTCGGCTGTCAACACTCTGGCCCCACCCACCCCATGTTCTGTTAGACGTTCTGCTCCCCAGCCCTGGCTCTCATCCACAATCTGCTATTTATGCACCTGTGCCCATTCTACTGAATGTGCTTGGACCAAATCCCACTCCCCAGAAGACCTTCTACACTTCAAATTCATGGTTGACTCCTTCCAGTCAGCCATTACACTTGCCAAACAAAAATACTACATCCATCTGACTAACTCCCTTGCCTCAGATCCTCACCAGATCTAGTGCAAGAGATAAGGGTGTTGGAGCCACTTGGCAATAGTGATCATAGCATGATCGCCTTTGATTTAATTAGTGGAGGAGGGATAGTAAGGAAATCCACAGTACTACCTTTTAACTTTCGAAAGGGAGACTATGATAAAATGAGGAAAACAGTTAAGAAAAAACTAAAAGGAGCAGTTGCAAAGGTTAAAGACGTACATCAAGCTTGGGTGTTGTTGAAAAATACTATCTTGGAAGCCCAGACCAGCTGTATTCCACGCTTTAAGAAAAGTGGAAGGAAGTCCAAAAAACTGCCAGCATGGCTTAAAGGTGAGGTCAGAGAGGCTGTTGTTGTTTTCTTTGTAAATAATTACCCTGGTTACCCAAGTTTTTTGTTCCTGTTCTATGTAAAAATAATACGGATAATATGTATCTTATCTGATGTTTCATTGTTCTATGTAAACCGCGCTGACTGTAAATAGTGCGGTATATAAAAGTTGCTAAATAAATAAATAAATAAATAAAAAAGCATCTTTCAGGAAATGGAAAAAAGAGCCAAATGACGAAACCTGGAAACAGCACAAGCACTGGCAAGTCAAAAGCAAGGCATTGATAAGGCAGGCAAAGAGAGAATTTGAGAAGAAGCTTGCTGCGGAAGCAAAAACGCGAAATAAAGACCTTTTCAAGTACATTCATAGCAAAAAACCTGTGAGAGAGTCAGTTGGTCCATTAGATGATAAAGGGGTTAAAGGAGCACTAAGAGGCGACAAGGCGATAGCGGAGAGACTGAATGAATTCTTTGCTTCGGTCTTTACTGAAGAAGATGTAGGGATGTTACCCATGACTGAAGTGGTATTTAAAGGTGCGGAAGAATTGAAGGAAATATCGATACATCGGGAAGATGTCTTACAACTATTAGATAAACTGAAGAGTAGCAAATCACCTGGGCCAGATGGTATACATCCAAGGGTGTTAAAAGAACTGAAATATGAGATTGCAGACCTGCTATCAGTAATCTGTGAACTATCATTAAAATCATCTCTAATATCTGAAGATTGGAGGATCGCCAATGTAACACCAATTTTTAAAAAGGGTTCCAGGGGTGACCCGGGAAACTACAGACCGGTGAGCCTGACGTCAGTACCAGGAAAAATGGTAGAAACCATCATAAAGAATAAAATTACTCAGCATGTAGATAGTCACAACCTAATGGGAGACAGCCAACATGGCTTTAGACAAGGAAGATCTTGTCTTACTAATCTGTTATGTTTTTTTGAAGGAGTGAATAAACAGGTGGAAAAAGGTGAGTCGGTTGATATTGTGTATCTGGACTTTCAGAAAGCCTTTGTCAAGGTCCCTCATCAGAGAGTTTTGGCAAAACTAAAGAGTCATGGGATAGGAGGCAGTGTACTATTGTGGATCAGGAACTGGTTAAAAGATAGAAAGCAGAGGGTAGGGCTAAATGGCCAATTTTCCCAATGGAGAAAGGTGAATAGTGGTGTACCCCAGGGATCTGTGCTGGGTCCGCTGCTTTTTGACATATTCATAAATGACCTGGAAAGTGGAATAATGAGTGAGGTTATAAAATTTGCAGATGACACAAAACTATTTAAAGTTGTTAAAACCCAAGAGGATTGTGAAAAATTTCAAGAGGATCTTGATAAATTGGAAGAATGGGCATCAAAATGGCAGATGAAATTTAATGTGGACAAGTGCAAGGTTATGCACCTAGGGAAGAACAACCCAAACTATGGTTACACGATGCAAGGTTCCACATTAGGAACCACCACCCAGGAAAAAGATTTAGGCATCATTGTGGATACCATGTTAAAACCCTCGGCCCAGTGTGCAGCGGCGGCCAAGAGAGCAAATAGAATGCTAGGTATGATAAGGAAAGGAATGGAAAATAAAACAAAAGATATTATAATGCCTCTATATCGTTCCATGGTGAGACCGCACCTTGAATATTGTGTGCAATTCTGGTCGCCGTATCTTAAAAAGGATATAGCGATTTTAGAAAAGGTTCAGAGAAGAGCCACCAAAATGGTAAAGGGGATGGAAGGATACTCCTATGAAGAAAGGCTAAAAAGGTTAGGGCTCTTTAACCTGGAAAAGAGACGGCTGAGGGGAGATATGATAGAAGTCTATAAATTAATGAACGGAGTGGAACGGGTAAACGTAGATCAATTGTTTACGTTATCAGAATATAGAAAGACTAGGGGACATGCAATGAAGCTACAGGGTAAACTATTTAAGACTAATAAAAGAAAATATTTTTTTCACTCAACGTGTAATCAAACTCTGGAATTTGTTACCGGAGGATGTAGTAAAGGCTGTTAGTGTAGCTGGGTTTAAAAAAGTTTGGACAAGTTCCTGGTGGAAAGGTCCATAAACCATTATTAAGAAGTGACCGAAGATATCATTGCTTGACCCAGTACAAGCATTGTGGAACTTGTGTCTCTTGGGGAAACTGCTAGGTACATATGACCTAGATTGGCCACTGTTGGAAACAGAATACTGGGCTTGATGGACCTTGGTCTGACCCAGTATGGCATATCTTATGTTCTTATGTTCTTATGTTCTCGCCGCCTCTTTAATACCCACAACTCTCTCCTCAAGGTCCCCCCACCACCAGTCCCGCCCTCCCTCTCTGCCAAAACCCTAGCTGACTACTTCCATGACAAAATCCACAAGATTACCCTCCAGTTCCCCATTTCCTCATCTACCTCCCCCCTCCACAATTCCCCCCCCCCATCCATACTTCCTCTGCTACCCTCTCCTCCTTCCCTTCAATCTCCGAAGAGGAAACTGCACTCCTTCTTTCCTCCTCCAAACCCACCACCTGCTCCTCTGATCCTATCCCCACCCATCAAGGAGTACCACAAGGATCCACACTATCAGCCATGCTTTTCAACATCTACCTCCGTCCACTCTGCTCAGTCATACGCACTCACAATGTCAACTTCCACATATACGCCGATGACATAATGCTCTACGCCCCAATTACAACCACGGACCCAACAAACGACCAGCTATCAACCTGCTTCACCGATGTATCCAACTGGCTACAAGAGAACAACTTATCCATTAACATAAAGAAGACCGAAGCCCTTATAGTAACAAAAGACCCAGACTTCAAACCACCCACTCACCTCACCATGGGAACCACACAAATTCAAGTACAACCACACATAAGATATCTTGGCATTATCATTGACCAAGCCCTAACTCTTAAGCAACAAATCAACAAGACCACGAGAACTGTATTCCACAATGCGAAAACGGTACAACGCCTCCGACCCCTCCTCGAACCACAAGACTTCAGGACAGTAATGCAAGCTTTAACACTCCCTCATCTGGACTACTGCAACATAATCTACCATGGTCTACCTGCAACACAGACCAATCCCCTCCGAACTGCCCTAAACACCACGGCGAGAATAATTCACAATGCAAGGAAACGAGACCACATCACCCCAATTCTGAGGGACCTTCATATCCTCCCCATCGAAGCAAGAATTAAGTACAAAATCCTTCTACTCACTCACAAAACCGTCCAGCAAACACAGGGCACCCCACTCCACGCCCTACTGCCTCGCCCAACCCACAACAGAACAACCAGACAATCCTCCAACAGCTCCGTTGCCATCCCCCACAAAAGAACCAAAGCAACTCAATGGACCTGCAACAGAGCTTTTGAACTATATGCTCCATCCCTCTGGAACTCTCTACCAAACCACATCAAGAACAACGGTGATCTCCCATCATTCAAAAAGCAGCTAAAAAACATCCTATTCCAAGAACATCTCTGAATAGGAACCAGTAACTATGCTATCTTGTCAGTCTCTATGTCCACCCAAAAATCATCAATGTTGAACCCCCGGTGATGCCCCCCCCCACATTTGATTCCCCCCCCCCCCCCCCCGGTTATATGTCCCACCGCTTTGACCCGGTGAAAAGCGGGATATAAATACAGTTAAATAAAATAAATAAAATAAATCTCCCCCACTGTTGTCCCCACCGTCTCTCATATTCTCAACCTTTCACTCTCAACTGCAATCATCCCCATTGATTTCAAACATGCTGTTGTCACACCTCTCCTCAAGAAACCCTCATTCGATCCCACCTGTCCTTCTAACTATTGACCCATCTCCCTCCTTCCTTTCATATCTAAACTACTAGAATGAGCTGTCCACCACCGCTGCCTCGACTTCCTCACCTCCCAGGCTCTCTTGGACCCACTACAATCCGGCTTCTGTCCCCTACATTCCACTGAAACAGCCCTTACCAAGGTCTCCAATGGTCCATCTAGTCTGCCTAGCAAGATGGCAAGAGTAGGTGCACCTGTCACTCTGTGCAGGCCACCCCTCCCCAGGTCTTTGTTTAGGGGTGAACCCACCACTCCATTTAGGACACCCCTATTTGTTGAGATGTTAAATGGTTCAGAAGAGAAAATATTTTTTCACTCAACGTGTAATCAAACTCTGGAATTTGTTACCGGAGAAAGTAGTAAAAGCTGTTATGCAGCCTGGTTTAAAAAAGGTTTGGACAAGTTCCTGGGTCCATAAACCATTATTAAAGGGGACCCAGGAAATCCACTGCTTGCCCCCCAATACAGGCATTGTGGAACCTGTGTCTTTTGGGGAAACTGCTAGGTACATATGACCTAGATTGGCCACTGTTGGAAACAGGATACTGGGCTCGATGGACCTTGGTCTAACCCAGTATGGCATGTCTTATGTTCTTATGTACCTTTCCATTTGAATCTAAATATATTATTAACCTAATCAATGTAGAAGACCAAAATTCATGCCTTTCCTTCCATTGGCCAGTGCCTGTGTTGAGGGATGGAGAGAGCAGGGAATGTATTGTCTAATTTAAGCAGGTGGTAAAAACATGCATTTGATAAAATAAAACATTTCACAGATTGAAACATTTTCACATGCCTGTTTCATGCCAGGCATCGCACTTGCCCCTTTGCACAGCCCTTCACTGTTCTGCTCTTTGAGGTTTTGTGCAAACGAGAGGCGCTCTGGAAAACAATTCTATAAATAGAAGCTGTTATTTTGCTTGACTGAAGAGACAATAAGGGAAGTTGGTCAGCAGTCGAAGGCAGCTTAGATGTGTGCTAAGCTCTGAACAGGAGGCTTGCACGTGTCCTTTAAGCATGAAATTGCTGGAATGCATTTTGAGCTGCTCCAGTAATGAAAGTAATCTCTGCACTTCTGTGCCAGTCTGAACCTCGCCACGGTCGCCAAACTGCTTCTTTGTTTAGAAAAGTTATGTGCATACTGGAACTGAAGCTTTAAAACTGATGCATGGCTTTCATTCCTTGCTCCTTCACATGGGCTTGAAATTTGCATTCCAAGTGATTGTCAGGGTGGTTCCTTAAGTGCTTCGTGAACTCCAGTGAAAAGGATTTCAAAGCCATTTTTTGAAAAGCTAAACAATGTCTTTACAGTATATTGAGAACTGGCTGCAGTCTTATGTTTAGGTAACTATGTTTTCACTGCTGTTAGAGGGCAGTGGTTTTGAGATATAAATTTTTAGTACACTGCATATTAGACTCGATGTGAAATGTGTCCACTCACATGACAATTTAGGTTGGTTTTCTGTTGGATTTATAACCAAGGCAGAGAAACGGAAACTCTTCTCCTTCATCCATGCATTTGCCTCCTCCCTCTGACTGGTTTCCAGGGTCTTTCCTCTCCTTTTCCGAGCAAAAGTCTCTGTTTTATGGTCTGTCCCTTCCTTGGTTCAGTGCATCCCCTTAATTTCAAGAGTAGTAGTCCAAACGTGGGTTTCACTTCCCTGCTCTTCGCAAACCAACAACAAGTTCCATTAGCCAGGCAATTATTAAGTTTGTAGGGCAAAACACTCAGGGCTTGATGCAGAAACTTTGTGCTAGAGCCAAGCACTAAAGCTGTAGTTCAGAGTTTCCTAACACATGCTTAATACAGACGTTTTGCTCATTTATTTTATTTATTTATTTAGAACACATTTATATACCGCTGCTTCCAGCGATCAGTAGCGGTTTGATTCTTCTTTTGGGGAAGTCGATCAGGACAGGGTGCTATTTGCTGTAAGCAAATAGCACAAAGTCTGTGTTAACCATGGAGAGCAAGTCAGACCCGTGCGCACAGGAGTCTGCATTAGCATGTGCATGTATTGGCAGACCTCTGATTATGCATTCCCACCCCCCACCCCCATCTCTGACACCACCAAAATATCATTGGTGGCCCAGCAGCCTAAAAAACACCCCCCCCCCTCAGGAACCACCATCTGCTGGAAACAGAAAATACCAAAGGGGGCCCCCAGCTACACTGGAGTTCCATACCAGTGACGCCATGGCACCGTCCGAGTTTCTCTGTTTCTATCATCTGCTGGCAGGGGGAGACAACCCCTTGGTCTGGACTGGTCCAACAGGAGGAACTGGAAATACACATTCACAGGACACACATATGCATGCAGTTCCATACTGTTCCAGTTGCCCTGAATCCCCCTGATCCCCCAAAAATCTCCCTGGTGACCCCTATTCATAAAAATGTGACCTGGTGGCTCCTACCCCACCTCCTACTCTTATGAACCTCCCAAGAACCTCCCTGAGTTTGATTACATATCCTAGTGACCCCCTACCCCCAAACCTCCCCATAGCTCTGACATTATACCTTCCTAATCCGATGCTCCAATACCTTAACCATTGGGGGGGGGCAGGGGAAATGCCCACACATTTCTGCCCCCATGCCACCATTTTGGAAAATGGCGGTGCCTGACCTTGCACGGTGCAGGCTGGGATCCACAGGATGGGGTCAGTCTACCAAATAAGCTACAATGTAACTCATTTAAGATTAATAAGAGAAAACATTTTTTCACTCAATATGTAATCAAACTCTGGAATTCCTTACTAGAGAATGTAGTAAAATCTACTAGTGTAGCTGGGTTTAAAAGAAGTTTGGACAATTCCTGGAGGAAAAGTCCATAAACCATTATTAAAGAGGACCATGGAAATCCGCTGCTTACCTCCGGATAAGTAGCATGGAATCCGTGTGCCTTTTTGTGAAGCTGACAGGTACCTGTGACCTGGATTGGTTGCTGTTGGAAACAGGATACTGGGCATATCTTAACCCATGCTATGTGTACCAGGATGCATCCTGGGGCTCAGTCTGCCATGTAAAGCAATTTTTGCCCTATATGGCAGACTGACCCTGCCTGGCGCATTCCAGGGGTCAGACGCTGCCATTTTTCAAGATGACAGCACTGGGGCAGGAGCATGTGGCCATTGCTCTGCCCCCCCCCCCAACAGTTAATGTATGTGGGGAGCCAGACAGAGGGGTAATATGAGATCTGCTGGACATTTGAGGGGTGGGAGTAGGGAACACTGGAACACTTGGATACGTGTTTTGGAGTTTCCGTGGGATGGAGGGTAGGTGCTGCTGAGCCACAAGGCAGCTTTTTTTTGGTGGCTTGGGTTGTGGGCGTAGGAGCCACTAGGAAAAATGTGAGGGTGGGATTTGGGGCCACTGGGCTACCAATGACATTTTTGTGGTGTCGGAGTTGGTGGTGGGGTGGGAATGTGCAATCTGGGGCTCTGCCTTGATCATCTGAGGTGAACTGTCAAGTTTCACCCCAGATGATCTTTTTGCTCCCTGCTTCAAGGAGCAAGACTAGTGCAAGAATATCTCTAGCAAAATGATGCTCCAGAGCATAGTGCATTTTGCTGCATCGAGACCTAAGAGGCCAATATTCAAAGGAATTATATTCATAACTTCAGAGCTGAGGCAAGTGCATTCGGTGTTTCAGAGTTAAAAATAAACACACACGACCCAATAGTCAATGGCTGCAGCTGGTGCTTGTAAAGAGGCTGGCTGTTGCTGTTTAAATTTAGACCCAGATAGTCAATGCTGCAATCATATCTGGCCGCCGGCGTTGAATATCCGGTATGCCTGGTTAGTGTTTTAGCTGGTGCACAGGAACCATAATGTATGCATCAGAGGGTCAAAGGTAAAAATGACAAGTAGGAAAACAGTGAAATATAATATTGAACCGCTAGATGGCATCTTTCCAAGTTAACATCTGTAACATCTCCCTTCTTTTCTTTGAGCTTATGTACAACATTTTATTATAAATGTCCTACGGATCAAGTCACTGTGGTGGCTTTGAGAGCTGAGCACTGTGAGTGTAGACAGGGTTTTTTGGTGCATGCAGCTGCTGAACCCTTCTTGCATCGGTGGGTGCAACATGGAAGACATATTTGTTATTTTATTTAACTATTTCTAAAATGAATATCCCATTTATCTATTATTCTAAGTGGGTCACAATTTAACATTACAAAATGCCATAAAAGCAATAATTCATAATATCATATTCAACAAACAAAAAATATATCATCAAAATTCTAAGGACCCAGGTTCCAAATGACATCAAAATCCCCATGTTAGATCAGTCTAGGAGAAGGCTTATTGAAAGAAACGTGCTTTCAGATGCTTTTGAAATACATTTATATGAGCCATTCAGTACATCCTTCTCCTATTTTCCAATCAATGTACCTGGCACATCAAAGGAATATAAAGTTGTTGAGAGACCTCAGAGCTTGTGTAGCTTTATAGATCTTTAATACAGTATAAAAAATAGATAGGTGCTGCACCTCCCAAAGCTTTGTGAATCAAAGTCAATACTTTAAATTAAATTCTCCAAGCTACTGGGTGCTAGTGTAGAGCTTATAAAATAGGAGGAATATATTCTGAGCGAGAGGTACCTGAAAAAATGCATTCTGCAGAGTTTTGAATTTTGTACAATGCTCTATTAGCACTATCAGATAAGCCTAAATATAAAGAATTGCGATAGTCAATTTTAGATAAAACCAATGACTGTAAAATCTATCTAAAATCCTCTATTAATAAGCTCCACAATTTACTCAGCATTCGTAACTTTACTTAAAGTAAGATGACTGTACCACCTCATTAATCTGAGGAAACATCGATAGTGAGGAGTCAATCAAAACTCCTAAACACGTAACCTTTGGAACTGTAGAAATTAAAGTTGTCCCTACTTTCAAAGAGAAAATCTATCCACTCACCACAACCTTCACCCTTCTTCACAATCATAACTTCAGTTTTATTCATTTCTGTTGCTAATCTATTCTTCGTCATCCATCCTTCTACAATCTGCAAATATTTGCAACTAAATCAAAATAATTTTGAAAGGTGCCTAATACTGGAAAAAAAAGAACTCTTTATCATCTGCATAGATTCTATAATAAACCCCTTTCTGCCTAAATATCTTATAAATTAGATCAAGTTAGATGTTAAAAAGTAGACAGATCAGGTAGCACTCCATGGGACCCCAGTCTTTAATGATAAAGATTTACAGAACTGGTTCCCAAACCTAGATTTGACTATCAAGATAAGACATGTACCAATCTAAACGTTTCCCGTTTAAGTCCATTTCTTTCAGCTATTTCAATAATATCTGATGGTCATCTGTATCAAATGCAGCAGATAAATCGATCACTACTAGAATAAATGCCTGGTTAGAATCAAATTTTCTAAGAAAAACTTCCAAAGAAATCTTGAAGCGATATCTTGGCATTATGTGCCTTCCTAAAACCAAATTGGTAAGGATCATCAGTTGGGACAAAAAAGTCTTATCAGAAAGCTTAGTAATAAAAGGCAAGGAAGACATAGGTCTATAACTAGCTGGATCTAGAAAGTCCAAAGAATGTTTCTTCAAAATTGGACAAACAGTAGACTTCTTTAAACAAGAAGGCACATAACCTGTAGTCATCAACCTATTAAAAATTCCAGAGGGTAGGAGCAATGACTTCCCTTAAAAGTTTTAAAACTATAGAATAAAGCAATCACCTCCGAATCCAAAATCCAATAAAATTCACTCCAAGCCACATCATTATCAGTAAAATCATCAGTATGAATCATGGGAACATCCTTAAATTTAGCTGCGTAAAGTTTGGCCTTCTCTTCTATATATTCAACAAACGTTTCTCCTAACAAAAGAACCTGAATTTTTGCTGAGTTCTCTTTGGTTCCTATTTTTCTTTTTTAGCAATTCACACAATTCTCTAGGTCTATTTTCTTAATATAATTAACCTTAATGATGGTGACTAACATTCTATATTCCTTTAGATAGATAATCTTGAAAAACATGTGAATTTTTCTCCAATTTCTCTCTTTCTGTCACCGACAATGTTTGTATCTTTAATAAACTGTTACAGCAAAGAACATGATTCTTCCTCTGAAATATAAAACTCTTAATAGGCACAATTTCATCTAATGATTGCTTTAGTGACGGAAATACTAAGGGGCATGTTTACTAAACTGCGGTAACGTTATATACCGTGCGTTATGTAACGTTAACGATCGTTAGGTAACGTTAATGTGCAGTATGCAATGTTAACGCGTGTTAACGTTAATTAACGATCGTTAATGTTCCCTGCCACGTTATACACCGCAGAAGGCGGAGAGAGGGTGGCGAGAAGGGGTCAATGAGTGGGGAGTGGGTGGGGAGAGGCTCCTGTCACACTAACGCGCTGAACTGAAGGGCTGAATCCTACCGCGAATGAAAACCTGCCGTTAGAGGCACATTTGCAGGAGAGAGAAACCATTTAGGTCAGCAATGTGTAGCAAAGGCAGAGAGACCATTTAAAGGTGATGGTAGTGCCACATGTGCAGCATTAGCATAGTGCTTAGGTATGAAAGGCCACTATGGCAAGGGTGCAACATGGAAGCTTATGAACATCAATGGCTTACCATTTCACCTTACAAACAACATTTAGTGGTATGGAAAATATTCATAGATGATGTATTTGCACTATGGAAAGGCACCGCCACAGAATTGCATCAGTTTTTGGATTGGTTAAATGGGGTGGATCCCCACATTCAATTCTCCTACACTTTTCATGCAACACAAAAAGTATTTTTGGTTGTAGTTGTTCAAAAAGGTTTATGAGGTTGGGTTACTTCGGTGTATAAAAAGCCTACTGATCGCAACACACTACTCCACTATCAAAGCAGACATCCCAAGCAATTGCAGGACAGTTTACCCCTGTCTCAGTTTCTGCGTTATCACAGAAACTGTTCTAGTCAGGAGGATTATAAGGCACAAGCAAAAACCTTATTACAGGGTTTTCGACGTAGGGAATATCCCGAACGAGTCCTCAAGAATGCTTATCGACGAGCATTATACAATGATAGGGGATTATTGCTACATTCATACAAAAAAGAAAGAATGCTGATGACAAACTAATTAATTTTATTACTAGATTCTCTCCACTTAGTGCTGACATTAAGAAGATAATCACATGCCATCAGAATGTACTGCATGTTCTCCCCGGATTACATGATAAAAACATTAGATGTGTCTGGACTCGCCATCCAAATTTAAAGGAACAACTCAGTCCAGCGAGGCTACGGGCCCCCAGAATAGGAGTGGAGAAGCCACTCCTGGGCCATAGGAAATGCGGCCACTGTAGCACATGTTTGATTACAGAAGAGACAGACAGTTTCACCTATCAAGGCAGGAATTACAAACTTAGACACTCTACAAGCTGCAGCTCCGACCACATAATATATGGGGTTAAATGTCCTTGTGGTCTCCTCTACGTGGGAAAAGCCACGAGGCAGCTATGTACACGAATAACTGAGCATAAGAGCAGACTGAAACACGGAGTGCAAGAGGCACCGCTTGTTACACATTGCCAACAACTTAATCACACGTTTGCAGAATTAAGATGTTTTGGAATTGATTGGGTGGCGGCAGGTCGGCAAGGAAGGTCCCGCACAAAAACGCTGCTAATCCAAGAACAGAAATGGATCCATCGATTACAAACGGTAGAGCCTGGAGGTTTAAACATTATGATGGAATGGAGTGCGTGTATCTAATTAAGTTATAGGGTTAGAACACAACATGACGTGTGATATAGAGGAGATGGCTTCCCTGAAAATGAAGTAATATGTGACCTCAGGTTCATTCACAGAAAATAAACTTTGTCTGACGCTATAGCACGTGACTCATGGGCTTTTAAACCCCGAGTCTTTGTTCACTCCGCATGTGCAGCGTCTGAAAGAAAACTGACTAGGTATGGAAGAAGGACAGTTCATTAGCTGCACAGGTCTGAGAAAAATAAATGTCTGGTAAGAATACCTTTTGGAATTGTGCCTTTTCTTGAATTGTTTGGGTTTCATAAGAATGGAAGCGAAATAATCCTATTTTCCATCCATAGAGATTGTTGGAATAATTGCCCCCTGATGAAGAAGTGAAACGCAATACTGGTGCCAAGGAGGTAGCATTGGGGATGTTCAGTCATTCACAATTTTGAAGCTAAGTACAATCTCTAAACGTCTTCGAGAGAATACTAAGAATAGTTTTGATGGTTAAATGCTGCTTAACAGCGCATTCCTTTAAGAACCAAATAGATATTGTCATTGATGCAAGCAGGCAATCTATCCTTGAGGTAACATTACCCTGAGATAGTGCCGATAAAGTCTGAGACCATCTGGTTCTTCTTCAGCTGAAACTCATCTATCTAAGTAAAAGGGTGGTTTTGAAGACGGGAACAGCGATGGTAAAATAGACTATTTGTCTTACTATTATTTGAGGAGTTTACATACTTTTAGGGGTATGTTTACTAAACAGCGCACACGTGCGTGGCGCACAAGAGCGGACACTAATGATGCATTTAAGAGCTCTTAAGCGTGCGCGTCACATTAACGGGCCGGCGCACGTGTGCGGGGCGCTCATGTGCGATAGAGGCGGGGAAACGCTTATGGAGGGCGGAGGAAGGCTCCCGAGGGGCGGGGGGATGGGGTCAATGGGTGGAGAGTGGGAAGGGAGAGGCTCCCCGCACAGGAGTGGGCCTGAATTTCGGCATGAAAAACACCGCGAGTGAAACCCTCGCGTTAGAGCCGATTTAAAGGGAAGAGAAACCATTTCCGTCAGCAATGTACAGCAAAACCGGGGAAACCTGAAAAACGTGAGAAGTGTGATACATGTGCACAGAACAAAATAGCAAATATAAATTAAAAATGACCACAACAAATGTCAAATAAATTATAATCCATCTGGGAAACAGTGATATTAATGGGAAACCATAAAAAACACTCCCAGGAAAGCTCCAAAAAAAAGAAATGATTTTTGGAAGGGTCTACGCTCCGTAGACCCTTTCAAAAATCACTGCATGTCAATGGAGCTTTCCTGGGAGTGTTTTTCATGTTGCCCATTGATATCACTGTTGCCCAGCTTGGCTTTGGTTTTTTCCTCTTCTTTTGGAGGCCATTTATGAGGTTTAATTGCACCCCTGTCCCCATACAAGGTAAACGAGCCCACAGTAAAATTGTGCAGAGCAGGGTGTCTGACTCGTGCGGCCAGGTTTTCTATCTCCAGAGACTGCACTGTCTCTGAGGCCACAGTGTGGTGCAGTGGACACAGCCAGTGTCTGCAGGACCAGAGGGTCACAGGTTCCAACCCCAGCTGGGGCTCCTGCCAAACCAGTCCCCATAGTTTTACCCACCACTAAACAGTGATAGTACAGACACTCCTGTATGGCAGAGAACATAAGCATGGTTCCAACACCTATATTTTACCCTACACCGCACACAAACCATAACAATGGGCATTACCGACAGCCGAGTCCCCCAAATTCAGTCCTGGAGTGCCACAACTCAATCAGGTCATATGCTTTTTTCCAGATAGGGACATGTCTGCATGTTGGCGGAAGGGTACAGGTGGTGGAGGGGGCAGTGGCTGCAAACCACAGCAGACAGTGGCCTAGGCCTGTGCAGGCTGGCACCGTCCACCGTAACAGACAGGCTCTGTCGGATGTACAGTCATGGACTCCCCAGGGAGCACAGCACATCTGTGGTAACATGGTGGTGCAGTGCACACAGACAGTGTGTGCAGAAACAGAGGGTCACAGGTTCAAAGCCCAGCTGGGGCTACTGCCAATCCAGTCCACATATTTTTCCTACAACTAAACCGTGATAGTAAGGAGAAACCTTTATTGCTGAGAACATACGCATGGTTCACACGCCTATATTTTACCACACCACACACAGGGAATGCAGCATATCTGTGGCAACACGGTGGTGCAGTGCACACAGACAGTGTGTGCAAGAACAGAAGGTCACAGATTCAAAGCCCGGCTGGGGCTACTGCCAATCCAGTCCACATATTTTTCCTACAACTAAACCGTGATAGTAAGGACAAACCTTTATTGCTGAGAACATACGCATGGTTAATACGCCTATATTTTACTCCACCGAGCACAGACACCATAAACAGGCGCATTACCTAGAGCAGAGTCTCCCAAATGCAGTCCTGGAGGGCCCCACACCATTCAGGATCCATGCTGCCTCTACTAAAGATGCCTGTGCTGCATATCTATGCACCACCCCCATGGTATGCTGATGTAGCTCATTCATATTAATGAGGGACAGCATGAAAACCCGAACAGTGGTTGGAACACCAGGACTGGAGTTGGGACACTCTGCCGTAAAGCAGCAGCCAACAGGTCCAGACACCCCCCCCCCCCCCAGGCCCCATTGGCCAATGCCTCCTAGAGAGGCAGGACATTGGGCCCTGCCTGTTTCCCCCAATACTAGCAGTTGCATACCTTAGCACTGCCACCCTACACCTGGGTATATAGTACGATTGAGCGCGTGAGGATTGAAACTCTTCGTTGATAAGCCATTCCCTGTGAGTATTCAGAGCCCGTCGATAAGCCAATTTAATCACCTTCTCCGGGTAGCCCCGTTGCTTCAATCGAGTAGTCAGGTCAAAAGCATGAAATTTAAAATCCGATATCGTAGAGCAAACCCTTCGCAATCTGAGAAATTGACCATAAGGTACATTTCTTCTCATAGGACCCGGATGACAGCTATGGTACATAAGAAGACTATTTCGTTGAACACTCTTCCTATATAAAGTTGTATGAAATGTTCCCTGGTCTTTCATTATCATCATATCCAAAAATTCAATTCGGCTCAAATCAAAGTGGGCTGTGAATTTCAAGTTAGGTTTCAAGGCATTAAGCCACTGTAAAAATATTTGAAGTTGCGGTAAAGTATCAAACCATAAGAAAAATATATCATCTAAGAACCGTCACCAAAAGCGAATGGCTTATCAACGAAGAGTTTCAATCCTCACGCGCTCAATCGGGGGAAATGGATCATGTTGTTGGGACTTTACCATATACGACTTTGAGTTCTTCGATTGTTGCAATCTTACGCAAACATTGGAGAATTTTAAGTTTGCATCCTTGCTTTAGAAAGCCCCTCCGGATAGCTTTCTCTAGAGGATCTAATTTGAGAGACCGATTAGTTCAAACAGCAACTTCTCCGGATCGTCCTTTACCCTTTGATTTAAGTACTAGGGGTCATACTACATGTTCTTCTTGTAAATTTTGTGCTATGGCTTTAATTGGGAAGGACTGGGTACATCCCAACACGGGACTTCCTGTGATTCTACACATGTGGTGTATGTTTTGACATGTTCTTGCCCTTTAATTTATGTTGGAAGGACTTCTCAGAAAATTAAACTGCGTTTGAGTGAGCATGCTTCTAGAATTAAACAAAAAATTATGTCAGCTCGGGGGGCGGAGCCTGATGTCCAGCGGGATGGTTGCATAACGCTGAGGCTCCCGAGAGGCCTACTCAGAATCCTGAATTAACACTGTACATACTTGGAACTTCTTCTCTGATCTTGCCGGGGCACATTGGTGAGATGGCGGGGACCAAACCCACGCGCCTGGAATTTGGCTCTCCAGCGGCTTCTCATGGCAAACGTTCCAAAACTGAACCTCCGTCCCTGCAGAAGGGGCTGGCCTTGCGTGAGGGCCCCGAAATGCAGCAGGAAATCCTCGCAGAGATTAGAGGGGTCAAAGACCTCGTGCAGTCTAACGGTGAAGCACTCCGAGCGCTGCGGGAAGATTTGGGTGTGCTGCAAAGCAAGCTAGAAGGGCTTTCTTCGCGTCAGGACAAAATGGAGAGCATATTGGACTCCCATGCGGCCCGGTTGTCCAAACTCGACAAAGTTGAACGTCAGGTGCGGGCCTTGCAGAAAGAAGTGGAAGATGGCAATAATAGAGCGCGCCGCAACAATATACGACTCGTGGGCATACCGGAGGGAGCGGAATCGGGAGACATGAAAGAGTTTTTATGCAAAATCCTCCCTTCCCTGCTCCAAATCACCTTTACCAAAGATTTGGAGATCGATCGCGCTCATCGTGTACCCACAAGCATAACGCTCAACAGGAAGACCCCGCGGCCTATCATTTTTCGACTTTTGAGATATCAACACGTTGAGCAAATTCTAAATGCCTCTCGGGCAAGGGGCCATATGGAGTTTGAGAGCCACAAGATCTCCTTCTATCCCGACTTGGCTAAACCTACGGTCGACCGCCGAAAGCGCTTTCTGGAATTCCGGCCGCGGCTTCAACAACTACAAGCACGCTATGGCCTGATGTACCCGGCCAAGCTCCGAGTCACGCTTCACAATCAGACACGAACATTTGAGGACCCTGATCTACTAGCGGAGTTTCTAGATTCCAAAGAAGCCGACTTGATGCGCTGACTTCCTGAATATTCCTGCAAGTATTCTCATATCCGCTGTACCTGCCATATTGGATCTGCCGCAGCCCAGCAAAGAGTCTGGCGAGGGCAGTTTGTTGCCTTACTTTTGATGATATCTGTGACCCGACTCCATCTACCCACAGTAGCCTCGATGAATATCAGAGACAGTGTTAATTATGGACTCTGGTGTTTCTTTTCCTTTTTTCATGTCTTTCTATTTCCTCTCTAGGGCCTCCTCCCGCAGACATATGGTCGCCATATTTTTTGGGGGTTTTGCTTCTTCTCTAAGATACTTTGGTACATACTTTTCAATATGGGGTGTATTAGTCAGAATACTTGGTGATTATGTCATTGTTGCACAGATTCTGATTATGTGGTATGTTTTCAAGCGCCCTTACCTAAAATGTCTATTACTGATTGATGGCACCATGTAAGATTTTCTCATTGAACGTAAAAGGAATCAATAATCCGATCAAACGGAAGAAAATCCTAAGCTACCTAAGTCAGGAAGCTGCGGATCTGATCTTTCTCCAAGAAACGCATTTAAATTCGAAGGAAACTCTTAAACTCAATATTAAACCTTACATGGTGGCCGCCTATTCCCCAGCCGTTTCTAAGAAATGTGGGGTTGCCATACTGGTTAGGAAATCTTTGCATGCTACTATTATTGCGACTAGCTCAGATACAGAAGGTAGATGGTCCAGAGTTCATCTCAAGATAGGTAGCCTTGAAGTTACATGTATATGCCTTTACGCTCCTAATGTGGATGACCCTGCCTTTTTTGCTACCATTAGTCAGGTTGCGCAGGCCTCTGCTAATACCTCATTGATAATTGGGGGGGATTTCAATCTAGTCCTTGATCCCCTGATTGACAAACAGCCGCCTAGGACAAGTGGTCCCCCCAAGAGTCACACCACGCTTACCTCCCTGATCAAAGATCTTGCTTTAGTTGATCTATGGAGGTTACTACACCCCAATGAGCTTGACTTCACCTTCTTCTCTTCCCCTCATAAATCCCAGTCTCGCATAGACTTCTTTCTAATATCAAAACTGTTAGTTCCTCAGGTGGACACTGCAAAGATTCACTCCCAACATATTTCAGATCATGCTGCCATTTCCTTTCAATTACACACTAATGCACCCCAAGGGAACTCGGGGGCCTGGTTCTTTGATAGAGCCCTGTTAACTCAGCCAGAGTTCCAGTTAGAAATTCGAGCAGCCATACAGGATTACTTCCACTTTAATCTACCCCAGGATACTGCGAATTGGGCTTGGTGGGAGGGCTTTAAAGCGGCCATTCGAGCAACGATCACTAGCTATCAAATCCGCCTGCGAAAACAACGCAAACAGCAGCTACTCATACTAGACCAACAAATAAAAGCAGGCGAAAGAGTTCTAACTTCACGTACTGATCCATGTGTATTAATCCGACTACGGCGTCTCCGTTTTCAATATAATTCAATCCTCTCAACATCAGCTTCTAAGAGTATTGAGCTTCAGCGAGGGACATATTATCGTGAAAATAACCGAGCCGGTCGACTCTTAGCCAACGCCTTGAAAGGTCAAAAAGAAGCCAAACGCGTAGCGGCCCTTCGAGCTCCACAGGGAGGGGGCATAGTGACCACAGACATTGTAGAGCTCTTTCGGGATTTCTATACCCGCCTATATCAATCTGAATGTGAGTTCTCGTCAGAGACATTCGAGCGATTGCTTTCTGGCATTCAGCGGCCGACCCTCTCTGAAGATAATAGGGATGCGATGGATGAACCCTTCTCTACTTCAGAGATCCAATCTGCCCTAAAACGAACAGCCTCGGGCCGTGCCGCAGGGCCCGATGGTCTCCCGACCGAATTCTACAGAACGTTCAGTGCAGATTTAGTTCCCTATTTAAAACTCTATTTTACTGCCCTTGCGGTAGATACATCCTCTTTGGGATCCTTTTCTGCAGCTAATGTGGTAGTATTTGAGAAAGAAGGCAGAGACCCGCTACTAACCGCCAACTACCGTCCAATCTCCCTACTTAATGCCGATTATAAGATCTTCGCAACGATCTTGGCCACCCGGCTATCTGACAGGATGGCCACCCTAATTCACCCCGACCAATGCGGTTTTATACCTGGCAGATCAACTGCTGACAATGCTCGGACCTTGTGCCATGTGCTATCCAGTGCTGCCAATCTAGATCATCCATGGGTGGGTCTTTCCCTGGATGCCGAAAAAGCCTTTGACCGCCTAGAATGGCCCTTCTTATTTGCAGTTCTCCGATGGTATGGCTTTGGGGAGGGCTTCCTCCGATATCTCCAAGTTATGTATACTCAACCCGTCGCCAGTATTTGTGTAAATGCCATCAAGTCTCAGCCATTTAATCTCCAAAGAGGCACGCGTCAAGGTTGCCCCCTATCACCAATGCTCTTTGATCTAGCTCTTGAACCCCTAGCCCTCCTTATTAGACAGTCCGCACGTATTCGAGGTGTTCCCTTCAGTCATAGGGAGATTAAGCTCTCTGCATATGCAGATGACCTTATGCTTTTCGTATCCCTAGATTCGGTTCCAGCTGTCTTGGATCTGATTGATGGATACTCACAATTATCAGGCTATAAAATTAACTGGACCAAATCTGTAGCATTCCCACTGAACCGCTGGGTACATGAGGCTGACATGCAGGCCTATCCCTTCCTTTGGCAATCCCGCATGGTGAAGTATCTCGGGGTCCATTACTGTTCTCCTTTAGAAGACACTATCAGTTTTAATGCCAAAGAGGTAGTCTCCAAAGTCCGTGAGCTCACGAATCGTTGGTCTCCCTTATCTCTTACATGGTGGGGCCGCTTAGAAACTGTGAAAATGATGATAGTCCCCAAAGTGAACTACATTTTAGAAATGCTGCCATGCTTACTCCCGCTACATACTTATAAAGATATTGAGGGCCTTCTCGTCCGTTATCTCTGGCAGGGCAAGCCACCAAGGATAGCTAAACAAAAACTACAGTCTGCAAAGGAAAGAGGGGGTACCAGATTTCCTGATTTTCTTAGATATCATCAAGCCTTCCTACTTAAGCAAGGTGCCCGATGGCTAGATGCCTCAACAGACAGCAGACCAGTTTGGCTTGACATAGAAGAAGAGCTTAGTAGCCCAATTCCGTTGACCCATCTCCCTGGTATGTCCTATCATGTAGACACCCGCCATCCACCAATGATTGTCGATACTCTTGCAGCCTTTAACACACTCATTCTATCACTAGGCCCGAACGTATGTCCTCAGGACGGACTCCCGCTATGGAATAACCCCAGAATTCAAGTCCTAAATAGAACGATAGCATGGAAACCCTGGTACTCAAGGGGGATCTGGACACCCCAACAGCTTTTCTCTGCAGCTCGTTGGAAAACCTTTTCTGATTTACAAAAGGAATTTGCGTTACCAGCGAAACACTACTTTCAATTGATGCAGCTTCAACACTGCCTCAAAAGTGCTCGAATCATGCCGCCCTCTGCCCCTACTGAGGACGGGCTATTAGAGATAGTTCACTCTATTAGTAGTGCACATGGGGTAGCCTCTAACTTTTATAAAATATTATGTCAGGGTACAGACACGGCCACTATTAGAGCCCAACAAGCCTGGGAGCGCGAACTGCAAACTACTTTAACCCCTGTGCAATGGAGCGTTTTCTGGAGCAAAGTAGTGCGGGTTTCCCGGTCTGCCTCTGTTACCCAAACTCTCTTCTTTTTTGCACACAGATGCTTTTATACCCCAGAAAAAATAGCCAAATGGAACACAAATGCTAGGGACCAGTGTTGGTCTTGCCATACTGCTGTGGGAACCTTCGCTCATGTTATTTATGAATGTCCTCAATTACAGGTTTATTGGGGGCGGGTCTGGGGTTGTATTCAATGTATCTTACACCTTCACAAACCTCTCTCTTGGAAGATCGTGGGACTCCGCTCTGTGGCGGAGGTCCCCTCTCTTCCTAAGAAGGGTCGCTTTCTCCTTGATTTCATGCTGGGTATAGCCATATGCTTAATCACGAGGAATTGGAAGGATAGCTCTCGACTTACTGTCAATGAATGGTGGAACCTCGTCTGCTTATATAGTAAATATGAGCAGATACCTCGGAGAGCTATTCCCCATGCTCAACCTCACTCTCGCTTGTCTAAATGGCAGATGCTTAATGATTATGTACAATCTGCTCATTGCTCCAACATGCCTGTATAATGTGCACTCATCATGTTTCAGATCACCGTTAGGTTTTGTAACACAATAATGTAAGTACACGCCCGCTTCGGGAATGATTAGTTTTCTAGAGAAGAAGCAGGGGGGAGGGGGGTGGTAGGGGTTTACTTTGGTGTATGTATTACACTTTATGTATCTGTCTTTTAGCTGTATGTCTTCCTTTTCCTTTGTTGTTATAAAATGAAAATAAAGAATTTAAAAAAAAAAAAAAATTATGTCAGCTCCCTTGGTTGAACACTGTGAAATGTATCATCATCAGTCTTTTTCTGACTTTACCTGGACCATCTTAGATCATGTGCCTCCGAACCCTCGGGGTGGTAATCGGCTTCTTACATTGCAGCGCCGAGAACAACAATTGATTTTTGAGCTACAGGCTGTCCAACCTACCGGCTTGAACAAGGAAGTTGAATGGTTTAGCTTACTGTGACGCTATCCATGACGCTAAGGGATTCCCCGGTGATAGTGGGGTCTCCCGTTTAGCTGATTGGAGCTCCCTTTTGATTGGCAGAACAATAGAGCCAATGATGAGTTCTTTCTCCCTATAAATTTTCAGTGTGGTTTGATGATTTGGGAAACTTTGATTAGCGGTGATTTTGAAGAGCATGAACACTTGAGACAGGGCCAGGGGCCCGAAACGTACGTCGTGGGACTGCTACAAAATCCTCTTTGTGGTGAAAATAGCTTTTGTCAAAAGGAGTTTCGGGACACTTCACTGATATATTTGCAAGCTAAGTACAGCGTTTTTAGCTTAAATAAAATTAAAAGGGATAGGGCTGCCTGGTGTGACTGAGTCACATTTCAGTCGCCTCCATCCTTCTCCGACAAAAAGAATATTAACAAATTTGGGGGATATCTAATTTTGGGTTTGGTTCTGTTTTTGGGTGATTGTTTATAATTAACTGGACCAAGGATTGGGATTTTGGATATTTACTGCTGTACAACAGGCAATAGAGGTATAGACCACTCTTTAGTACACTGACGTTGCAAACAGTGACTATGTGGTGATTCCATGTTGTTTCCCCCCTCATGGCTGCTCAACTCTGATGTTGTGCATGCTGCAACAGGTGTATCCATGCAGAGTCATGCTGCCAGGCCATAATAACCACACGCCAGATGCCAAACTCCCCCCTGTCCGTCTATATGCATCTGGCAGGTGTGGTGTGCTGTCTTCCTGTGCATGCTACCACCCCATCTCCTGCATTGTGTACCCTTTCCTGCATTGTGCCTCTTTGTGCTTACCCCACCTGTGCCTGCTCTGCAGACCACCGCCACTCCTCTGTCCACCCATCATCATATCTATCCTGCCACCTCTGCCTACAGTGGGGTACACGTATTCCCATCATCTGCCACCCAATGTCTTTCCAGTACTAGATTGCCAGCATCCTGTGCCATGGTACAGCTGCCACCAACATGTTTAACAATGGTACTGGCAGCCACATGGGATGCCCGCAGATATGGCAGGTCCAGTGGCTCCCAGCTCTCCCTCCTTCACTCACCTGTTCATTGCCTTTCCTGAGTGCTCTATCTAGTGTTAGGGCTACATCTGTCTCTGTTCCTCACAAGTCATGCATGTCATCCTGAGGCACCTTGCAGCGCTTAGGACACACTAACCTAGGGCACCATAACCTTGCTAGGCCACCTTAACCTATGGTTCCGTAACCCAGGGCGCCTTCTAAGGTGCCTTGTCCAGGGGTGCCTGATATGGCGCTTAGCCTACGGAGCCCTACTGTATAGGGCACCCTACAAAGCACCTTATGAGGCACCTTACAAGGCACCTTATATAGCGCTTTATAGGGCACCTAACAAGGCACCTTATAAGGCACCTTACTTATAAGGCACCTTACAAGGCACTTATTAAAAGAGGGCTGCTACACAGTACCCTGTCTTGTGCTGCTGAGGTAAGCTATATTCTGATTTTATTTAAATTATAGCTCTTTGCTGCTGCTAGGCTCTAACTTATTATGAAATTTAAACTACAAGCTCTCTGCTGGGTTCTAAATTTAACCAGAAAGCTGTCTTCTGTGTTTTAAATTTAAACTAAAAGTACTTTACTGATGCTAGGCCCTGAGTGACTATTAAATTTAAACTACAAGCTCTCTGCTTGCTATGAAATGTAACCAGAAAGTTATCTTCTGTATTTTAAATTTAAACTTAAACTGCTGCTACTAGGCCCTGACTGATTTAACAAAAAATAGTGGGTTCACAGATTAATTAGCTTTAATACAAAGAATTCCTTTCAGAAAATTCCCAGAAGTATATACTCACAATTGCAGATCTCTCTCCAGAAGTAACAATCCCCTATTCTAGTCCTTCAAGACTCCAGTTTTTCAAGATCTTTAAGAGGCCAGCCTACAATCCCAAATCTGAAAGAGAGCACAGGTATTGCCAGCTGATTGATGACTTGCATCTTATTCTGTGTTGTTAAAGCACTTTTCAATAATGATTTTAATTTTTCTGTAGTATTTTTTACTGATCTTTTCTCTCAGTGATTTCTGCTTCAGTGGTATTCCTTCCTCTACTCCGAGATAGCTATATATGCCTTCCTGTTTATGTCCCTTGATGTCACAGCCCTCAGCCAGGAAATTCTTTTTTTCATTTTGCTTAATTTTCCTTGAAAAGATTTGCCTTAACACATTTCTCAAGGACAAAAGTTATCCTGATGTCATCAGAAAAGCTTTTTTACTACACGGAGTTGTTCTGCAAATTGTTGGTCAATTGAACTGTAGAGTTTCAGGTTGTCTACAAACAGTAAATGGGATGCTACCTCTTGGTTGTTATCTTCTTTGAGATTCAGGCTAAATCCATATCACAAAGAGTTGATATGAGTACTCATCGGATTAAGCAGAATGAAAAACAGAAGTAGTGATAGGGAATCTCCCTGAAATATTCCTCACTGGATCTTGATATTAGGAATGATGAACTTACCATCTTCATACTTCAAAAAGAGTATGGTTTGTCATGGGGCGAAGTACTTATGCCCATGAAAGAAGAGCAAGACCTGGGCATGATTGTTTCTGATGATCTTAAAGGATCTAAATAGCTAGAAAAGATAATGGTGAAAGTCAGAAGGATGCTTGGGTGCATAGAGAGAGGAAGGCCAACAGAAAAAAGGAGGTAAAAGTGCCTCTATATAAGTCTTTGATGAGAACTCATTTGGGGTATTGTGTGCAATTCTGGAAACCACACCTTCAAAAAGATATAAACAGGATGGAGTGAGTGCAGAGAGTGGCTACTAAAATGGTTAGTGGCTTTCATTATAAAGCATATGAGGACAGACTTAAAGATCTTAATATGCATATGTTAGAGGAATGGTGCGATAGAGGAGATATGTTAGAGATGTTTAAATACCCATGTGACATAAATGCACCAGAGGAGAGCCTCTTTCAATTGAAAACAAGCTCTGCTATGAGGGGACATAGGATGAGGGTAAAAAGGGATAGACTCAGGAGTAATATGCAGAAATATTTCTTTACAGAAAGAGTAGTAGATGCGTGGGATAGTCTCCAAGTGGAGCTAGTAGAGATGAGGACAGTATCTGAATTCAAGAAAGCATAGGACAAACACAGAAGATCTCTAAAGGAAAAAAGGGGACTAGAGTAGTTGATATGGAAGGGCAGACTAGATAGGTCATATGGTATTTTCTGCAGTCATGTTTATGTGTAATGTACTCTATCAAACCAGGATTTATCTTATACATTTCAAAGCAATTTATTGTCCAAGAGTGTGGGACGCTATCAAAAGCTTTCTTATAATCAATCCACGCTATACTTAGATTTGTGCTTTTCTTAGCACTGATCATGTCATCCTTATTCAACATTAACTGGTCTTTGATTCCGTAACGCTTCTCTTTTATTTCCCTTTTGCTCTATTGCCTTGATGTTATTGGTTTCTATATGATCATATATTCTATCTGCATCTATTGCAGTGAACAGCTTATAGATTGTAGGTAAACAAGTTATTGGTCTGGAATTTCTGGGATTGCTGGGGCTTCAAAGTGTTTATTCCTGTCTTATGGGTCAGAGCAATTGTAGTTTGGTTGTAAATAATGGATTTTTTTTTTTATGTGTGGATGATGGAAACTGCAGCTGTGAAGTTAGTTGCATTGTTGGCTGGTTTCCTGTTTACTGATATTTGTAAGTGACTATTGAAGAATAAGACTGCAGGGCCCAATATTTCAAAGTGTTTATCCAGTTAGCAGGACCATCCAACCGGAAAAATCCCAGCGAGGCCAATATTTAGCAGCACTATCTGAATAGTGTCACTAAATATTCCTTGTGACTGCCACGGCACTATCCATTGGCAGAGATGGAGAGGAGCCGGCACTTAACTGGATAGCAGCACCGCTATCCAGAAAAATATCCACATAGCATAAGGCAGGTAAAAAGCTATCCTGAGTCTATGTGGATTGTCTATCTGGATTGCAGCAGAATATTGCCCCTATCCGGATAGCCCCTGGTGCGGATGGCAAATACCAGATATTCAGCAGCAGCCGCTACCCAGGTTCTGCTGCTGAACCGGATCTATGTTGCCTGCAGTGGCCTGTGTTTCAAGAAAGTACTGATCACTGCAGGATGAAGATCAGCTCGATAGTGTCTAAAAAGTTAATACGTTCCATGGAGTAGTCCATTTTGAGCCTTATTTTGGTTTGTAGAAATAAGAACATAACTTAAGAACATAAGATATGCCATACTGGGTCAGACCAAGGTCCATCAAGCCCAGTATCCTGTTTCCAACAGTGGCCAATCTAGGTCATACGTACCTAGCAGTTTCCCCAAAAGGCACAGTTTCCGCAATGCTTGTACTGGGTCAAGCATTGATATCCTGGGTCCCTTCTTAATAATGGTTTATGGACCTTTCCTCCAGGAACTTGTCCAAACCTTTTTTAAACCCAGCTACACTAACAGCCTTTACTACATCCTCCGGTAACAAATTCCAGAGTTTGATTACACGTTGAGTGAAGAAATATTTTATTTTATTAGTTTTAAATAGTTTACCCTGTAGCTTCATTGCATGTCCCCTAATCTTTCTATATTCTGATAACGTAAACAATTGATCTACATTTACCCTTTCCACTCCGTTCATTAATTTATAGACTTCTATCATATCTCCCCTCAGCCGTCTCTTTTCCAGGTTAAAGAGCCCTAACCTTTTTAGCCTTTCTTCATAGGAGTATCCTTCCATCCCCTTTACCATTTTGGTGGCTCTTCTCCGAACCTTTTCTAATAACGCTATATCCTTTTTAAGATACGGTGACCAGAATTGCACACAATATTCAAGGTGCCATCTCACCATGGAACGATATAGAGGCATTATAATATTCTTTGTTTTATTTTCCATTCCTTTCCTTATGATACCTAGCATTCTATTTGCTCTCTTGGCTGCCGCTGCACACTGGGCCGAGGGTTTTAACATGTTATCCATGATGACGCCTAAAACGTTTTCCTGGGTGGTGGTTCCTAATGTGGAACCTTGCATCGTGTAACCATAGTTTGGGTTGTTCTTCCCTAGGTGCATAACTTTGCACTTGTCCACATTGGTTGGGGCAAGGTACTTCAGGCCGGAAGGTCAGGGGTTCAAATCCCACTAGAGGACAGCAACCTTGGGCCAGAAGGACTGGGGTTTCTAGTCCCACTGGTGTTCCTTGTGGTTTTGGGCAAGCCACTTAACCCTCCATAGACCATGTTCCCTGTAAAATAGTTATATCCAAGTTATAATGCCCTGTTCAATGTAATTTCAGTATGTTCAATGTAAACCGCACGGATGCAGAATAGCGCAGTATATAAGAGAATGTAAATAAATAAAAAATAAATAAAAATTAAATTTCATCTGCCATTTTGATGCCCAGTCTTCCATTTTATCGAGATCCTCTTGCAATTTTCCACAATCCTCTTGGGTTTTAACAACTTTAAATAGTTTTGTGTCATCTTGCAGATTGGATAACCAAACTCGTTATTCCACTTTCCAGGTCATTTATGAATATGTCAAAAAGCAGCGGACCAAGCACAGATCCCTGGGGTACACCACTATTCACTTTTCTCCATTGGGAAAATTGGCCATTTAGCCCAACCCTCTGCTTTCTATCTTTTAAACAATTCTTGATCCACAGTAGTACACTGCCTCCTATCCCATGACTATTTAATTTTGCCAAAAGTCTCTGATGAGGGACCTTTGCAAAGGCTTTCTGAAAGTCCAGATACACTATTTCAACCGATTCACCTTTGTCCACCTGTTTATTCACACTTTCAAAAAAACATAATAGATTAGTAAGACAAGATCTTACTTGTCTAAAACCATGTTGGCTGTCTCCCATTAGGCCATGACAATCTACATGCTGAGTAATTTTATTCTTTATGATGGTTTCTACCATTTTTCCCGGTACTGACGTGAGGTTCACCAGTCTGTAGTTTCCCGGATCACCCCTGGAACCCTTTTTAAAAATTGTCATTACATTGGCGATCCTCCAATCTTTAGGTATTACAGATGATTTTAATGAAAATTCACAGATTGCTAATAGAAGGTCTGCAATCTCATATTTCAGTTCTTTCAACACCCTTGGATGTATACGATCCGGCCCAGGTGATTTGCTACTCTTCAGTTTATCTAATAGTTGTAAGACATCTTCCCGATGTATCGATATTTCCTTCAATTCTTCCGCACCTTTAAATACCACTTCAGTCATGGGTAACATCCCTACATCTTCCTCAGTAAAGATCGAAGAAAAGAATTCATTCAGTCTCTCCGCTATTGCCTTGTCACCTCTTAGTGCCCCTTTAACTCCTCTATCATCTAATGGACCAACTGACTCTCTCACAGGTTTTTTGCTACGAATGTACTTGAAAAAATCTTTATTTCACATTTTTGCTTCCGCAGCAAGCTTCTTCTCAAATTCTCCCTTTACCTGCTTTATCAATGCCTTGCATTTGATTTGCCAGTGCTGGTGCTGTTTCCAGGTTTCGTCGTTTGGCTCTTTTTTCCATTTCCTGAAAGATGCTTTTTTGGCAACAACAGCCTCTCTGACCTCCCCTTTAAACCATGCTGGCAGTTTTTTGGACTTCCTTCCACTTTTCTTAAAGCTTGGAATACAGTTGGTCTGGGCTTCCAAGATAGTATTTTTCAACAACACCCAAGCTTGATGTAAGTCTTTAACCTTTGCAACTGCTCCTTTTAATCTTTTCTTAACTACTTTCCTCATTTTATCGTAGTCTCCCTTTTGAAAGTTAAAATTGCGTATCCTCCGTGCCTATTTCAAATACAAGGACGTTTTGTTTTGTGGATTCAAACTGCAGGTGTTCCCAGATGTTGGCCGGACCACTCAGGCTCGGCGTAGGCAGTTTTTGGAGTTAAGATCTCGGGTTGTTGCGTTGGGAGCCTCTTTTTTTCCTCAAGTTTCCCTGCCATTGTTTAATTACACTCGAGGGTCAGAGTTATGTGTATACTGAAGTGGCTCAGCTGCTTCAGTTGTTGACTGAGAAGGAAGTTAGAGGGGAGGAATAGGGGGGTTTGATTATTGTAAAAGCTCTCTTATGTGGTGTGATTTTTTCACTCCTTATTGCTTTGCTTTATTTTGTGGATTGATGAAGTTTCTTTCCTCATGATGTGTTTCTTTATGATGGGTGCTATTATGTTTTCTTGAAGATCGTTTGTTTAATATGTATATTTCTTATTTTATTTGTATACTCAGGAAAAGCTTAAATAAAAGATTTAAAAAAAAAAAAGGTAGTACTGTGGATTTCCTTACTATCTCTCCTCCACTAATTAAATCAAAGGTGATCATGCTATGATCACTATTGCCAAGTGGCCCCAACACCCTTATCTCTTGCACTAGATCTGGTGTTCCACTAAGGACTAGGTCTAATATGGCTTCCCCTCTGGTCGGTTCATGAACCAGCTGCTCCAAGAAGCAGTCATTTATGTCATCTGGGAACTTTATCTCCCTAGCATGTCCTGCCGTGACACTGACCCAGTCGATACCGGGGTAATTGAAATCACCCATTATTATTACTGTGCTATAACTTTTGTTAGCTTCCTTGATTTCTTTGAGCATTTCATCATCCATTTGTTCATTCTGGCCAGGCGGTCGATAGTACACCCCCACTGCCATCACCTTCCCCTTTTTACATGGAATTTCAATCCATAGAGATTCTACAGCAAATTTTGTTTCCTGCAAAACTTTAATCCTTTCTGACTCAATGCCCTCTCCAACATAGAGCGCACCCCCTCCACCAATTTGATCAGTTCTATCATTACGATATAGTTTGTATCCAGCTATCACAGTGTCCCACTGGTTGTCCTCCTTTCACCATGTCTCTGATATTCCAATCATATCTAACCTCTCATTTAGTACTATATATTCTAACTCTCCAATCTTATTTTTTAGACTTCTAGCATTTGCATACAAGCATTTTAGAGACTGTATTTTATTCATATTAGTTTGGCTGTTGGTAGACATGGGTAATTTGGGATCTTTAAGCTCTGTCTGCTCCATACTCTAGGGCATTTGGGCTACTTTACTCTTTTTTGGAACCTCTCTGCTTTTGGTAGTATCCTTCAAGGATATATTCTTCCGAACCATCCGCTCTTGGGCAACTGTCGGCTTTCCCCTATTATCTAGTTTAAAAGCTGCTCTATCTCCTTTTTAAAGATTAATGCCAGTAGCCTGGTTCCATCCCAGTTAAGGTGAAGCCCCTCCCTTCGGAAGAGCCTCTCCTTTCCCCAGAATGTTCCCCAGTTCCTAACAAATCCAAAACGCTCATCTCTGCACCATTGTCTCATCTACGTATTGAGACTCCGGAGCTCTGCCTGCCTTTTGGATCCTGCACATGGAACGGGAAGCATTTCAGAGAACGCTATCCTGGAAGTTCTGGATTTCAACTTCCTACCTAAAAGCCTAAATTTAGCCTCCAGAACCTCCCTACCACATTTTCCTATGTCATTGGTACCGACATGTACCAAGACAGCAGACTCCTCCCCAGCACTATCTAAGACCTTATCTAGGTGGCGCGTGAGGTCCACTACCTTCGCACCAGGCAGGCATGTTACCAGGCAATCCTCACATCCACCAGCCACCCAGCTATTTACATGCCTAATGATCGAATCACCAACTATGATGGCTATCCTAACCCTTCCCTCATGGGCACATGGCCCTGGAGAAACTTCCTCAGTGCGAGAGGGTTTTACATCACCTGGAGGACAGGTCCTAGTTACAGGATCACTTCCTGCCACACCAGGGTGATTCTCTCCTGTCACGTGACCTCTCTCCTCCATGGCAACAGGGATGCTGCCAGACTGGAGGTGGGACTTCAGGAAAATATCCCTGTAGGTCTCATATATTTACCTCTCTGTCTTTCTTATGTTTTCCAAGTCTGCTACTCTAGCCTCTAGAGAACGGACTTCTTCCCTGAGAGCAAAGAGCTCCTTGCACCTAGTGCACACGTAAGACCTCTCACTAACTGGGAGAAAATCATATATGTGACACTCAATGCAAAAGACTGGAAAGCCCCAATCTCACTGCTGGACTGCTGTCTGCATCTTAGTTTTAATTTTTTGTTTAGATCTTTAAGTTCTTTACTTCCTAAGGGTTGCTATGGATATTTATACTAATAAAACTGTACTTAATACGTTTAATATACCTTGTTCACCTGAAGCTTAATTAATCTCAGGTCCTTAGTGTATGACTGATTTGGGTAACAAGCTGCACCTGAGAGCACCCCCTGTATTTTAAGATGTGTAAGTACCTATAAAGCTACGATTATCCCAGGGGTGGGTGGGTGTGGGGAGGGAGGGAGGGAAATAACACTTATTAAAAGAGGGTTGCTACACAGTACCCTGTCCTGTGCTGCTGAGGTAAGCTATACTCTTATTTGATTTTAAATTTTAAATTATAGCTCTTTGCTCCTGCTAGGCTCTAACCTATTATGAAATTTAAACTACAAGCTCTCTGCTGTGTTCTAAATTTTACCAGAAAGCTTTCTTCTCTGTTTTAAATTTAAACTAAAAGTACTTTGCTGATGCTAGGCCCTGAGTGACTATTAAATTTAAACTACAAGCTCTCTTCTGGGTATGATATGTAACCAGAAAGTTTTCTTCTGTGTTTTAAATTTAAACTTAAACTGCTGCTACTAGGCCCTGACTGATTTAACAAAAAATAGTGGGTTCACAGATTAATTAGTTTTAATACAAAGAATTCCTTACAGAAAATTCCCAGAAGTATATACTCACAATTGCAGATCTCTCTCCAGAAGTAACAGTCCCCTTTTGTAGTCCTGCAAGACTTGTTTAAGATTCTCTTCTCCATTCCAAATTATGGAGATATGATCTATGTTCTGGCAATATATGAAAGATTTATTGTGGCACCATTCAGAAATATCTCTTCCAATTCTGACCTAAAAGGTTTGGCATACTGTGGTGCCCTTCTGGTGTCCATGGCAGTGCCCGTAATCTGTAGATAGATGTCATTATGGAAGCTGAAGTAGCTACGGGTTAGGATGAATTCCATTTGGCTTTCAGTAGCTTCTGCTGGGCATTTATGGTCCATGGAAGTTATCTTTAGGAGTTTGTGCTTTGCTGCTATGCTGTCTCCTTGGGAGATGTTGCTGTTCTGTGATTACATGTCCATTGTGACAAAAAGGTTCCCAGGCATAGTTGTTTAATGTTTTTTTAACTACTTCAGAAAGCTGTAGTATCTTCTATAAATCTATTTGCCTTTTGCACTAAGGGCTGAAGGATCCCTACTACTGATCCAGATATTTTCTCTGTGGGTGTGCCAATACCAGATATTATCAGTCTGCCAGTATTCTCAGGTTTACGTATTTTAGGTAAGATGTAGAAGATGGCACTAGGGGGGTGGCTTGGTATCTGGCACCAGAGAGCAGGAAGTGAAGCCCCCCCCCCCACTCCCTTGCACCGAAGGCCAATCAAGCCCATTACAAGGACTCATCTGCAAGCGCCAGAAGGTGCGAAGATCAAACCAGCACCTCCACAGCCACCCGATTGGCATCCGGCACCAGAGAGCGGGCAGTGATGCCTCCCCACTCCCTCGCACTGAAGGCCAATCAGGCCCACCACAAAGACTCATCTGCAAATTCCAGAAGGCATGCCCACACCTGAGGGCCTTGCCAGAGGGCCCTTTGGCATGGCCCTTAGGAGGGGACCAAGGAGGGGACCTCCAAGACAAAGAGATATAGCCACTGATGACTCCAACCAGATCAGCTGTAACAGAAAATCTTTACCTAGCCTGTACAACACTACAGTGGCAGAAACCAACACGTCAGTGCACAGCAACGAGACTCAAGTCCTAACCCACTCCACCCATAAGCACAAAAATATTATACAGTTCATATAGCTTCACAATGGGGCACCACTCAGCACTTCTGCTCAAAGGAAAGAGCTTCCATTATAACTAAGGACATCAAGTGATAAATAACTTACCACAACTCTAAGTGGAAAGCACACCAGACCTCAAGGTACTATTGCACAACCACATGAAATGAAGTGGATTAACACTAGTTTGTGTCTCCTCCTAATAACAATTCTAATAAGACTATCCGGATCCACACAAATATGAAACGGCCTGATTCCAATTCTAAACAGAGAGACACCATCTACCAACCCTACCAATGCACCCTCACCCACAGAGGAGAGCACAACGCCTTATTCCAATATACACAAGAGCATTCCCGCAAGGGCACCACACAATTGCACAGCACCCTCAAATAATCAAATGCTTACTAGTAAATGCATGCTCCATCCAAAATAAAATCCATATCAGATCAGATTATGTACAAGATCAGAAAGTTGAGATTATGTTCATCACTGAATCATGGCTGACAGACAAACAATGTCCTAATAAATCAACTTATCTCCTCAACCATGAACAACCACAACTGTCCCAGACTTCATCACCAGGGTGGAAGCGCACTCATTTTATCAAGCAAGTGACTTAACCTTAAGTCCGTCAGTACCATATCAACTCTGACATTAAATATTCTAATAATGGAGAACAAGCAAATGACCCTAAGCTTTACGTATAGATCCCCGAACTCTGATCTGGATGACCTTTCAACTATATTAGAGCTAGCATGCACTTACTCTAGTAAAGGAAAGTCTCTAATTATGTTAGGCAACTTCAACTTGAAATCAGTCCCTGCAGCACAAGCCTCAGCCTTCCTCGATGCATTAAATTCAGTGGACCTCACCCAAATCATAGACATTCAAACACACACACCGGGGGAAGCACACTTGATCTGGTATTCGTACCCTCCTACCTCCACTCCAACGCAAATCACATCCCCTACCAGGTAACCCAGGTATCTTGGTCTGATCACCACATGATCTCCTTCAAACTCCCAGCACAACTCCCTTCAGCCAAAAACAATACACAGTTAACCATTGATGCTTCAGAGAATTAGACAAAGACACTATACCTGAATTTATACTACCCAAGACTGACATCTGTAATACCTGAAGAATGGAGGATCGCTAATGTAACGACAATTTTTAAAAAGGGTTCCAGGGGTGATCAGGGAAACTACAGACCGGTGAGACAGACATCAGTACCGGGAAAAATGGTAGAAACCATCATAAAGAACAAAATTAGTGAACATGTAGATAGTCATGGCTTAATGGGAGACAGCTAACATGGCTTTAGATAAGGAAGATCTTGTCTTACTAATCTGTTCTGTTTTTTGAAGGTGTGAATAAACAGGTAGACAAAGGTGAGTCAGTAGATATAGTGTATCTGGACTTTCAGAAAGCCTTTGACAAGATCCCTCATCATAGAGTTTTGGCAAAACTAAAAAGTCATGGGATAGGAGGCAGTGTACTATTGTGGATCAGGAACTGGTTAAAAGATAGAAAGCAGAGGGTAGGGCTAAATGGCCAATTTTCCCAATGGAAAAAGGTGAATAGTGGTGTACCCCAGGGATCTGTGCTGGGTTCACTGCTTTTTGACATATTCATAAATGACCTGGAAAAGGAAATAATGAGTGAGGTTATTAAATTTGCAGATGACACAAAACTATTTAAAGTTGTTAAAACCCATGAGGATTGTGGAAAATTGTAAGAGGATCTTGATAAATTGAAAGACTGGGCATCCAAATGGCAGATGAAATTTAATGTGGTCAAGTGCAAAGTTATGCACCTAGGAAAGAACAACCCAAACTATGGTTACACGAAGCAAGGTTCCACATTAGGAACCACCACCCAGGAAAAATATTTAGGTGTCATCATGGATAACATGTTAAAACCCTCGGCCCAGTGTGCAGCAGCAGCCAAGAGAGCAAATAGAATGCTAGGTATCATAAGGAAAGGAATAGAAAATAAAACAAAGGATATTATAATGCCTCTGTATCATTCCATGGTGCAACCACACCTTGAGTATTGTGTACAATTCTGGTCACCGTATCTTAAAAAGGATATAGCGTTATTAGACAAGGTACAGAGAAGAGCCACCAAAATGGTAAAGAGGATAGAAGGATACCCCTATGATGAGAGGCTAAAAAGGTTATGGCTCTTCAACCTGGAAAAGAGACAGCTGAAGGTAGATATGATAGAGGTCTATAAATTAATGGAGTGGAATGGGTAAACATAGATAGATTGGTTACGTTATCAGAATATAGGAAGACTAGGGTACATGCAATTAAACTACAGGGTAAACTATTTAAGACTAATAAAAGAAAATATTTTTTTTCACTCAACATGTAATCAAACTCTGGAATTTGTTACCAGAGGATGTAGTAAAAGTTGTTAGTGTAGTTGGGTTTAAAAAAGGTTTGGATAAATTCCTAGAGGAAAGGTCCATAAGCCATTATTAAAAAGGACCCGGGGTATCACTGCTTGACCCAATACAAGCATTGAGGAACCTGTGTCTTTTGGGGAAACTGCTAGGTATGTGTGACATAGATTGGCCACTGTTTGAAACAGGATACTGGGCTTGATGGACCTTAGTCTGACCCAGTATGGCAGATCTTATATTCTTATGTTCTTATGACACCAGCTTTACAGACCTTACATCAATAACAATGAATTGGAATGACACCATCAAATCAATTGTCCTTGCCCTACAGAAAAATATATCACCAAGATCAAACAAGGCACCATAGTATTCATCAGAGATAAGGCAAGCTAAGCTCAATTTAATACAGCTAGAAAGACTTTGGTGGAGAACTGGAAATAAAACACATCTCCAGGAATACAGAGAAAAACAGAAAGAAATAATGGGTTCAACCTAAACAGCAAGAAAGAATATGACACGAATATCATCATGAAATCCTTAAACTGCTCCAGAGAGCTTTTTGAGATAGTAAAATCTCTCACTAGGTCTCTGCAGAACCAAGTCACCAGTGCAATAACCCCAGAGGAATTCTCATCTTATCTCCAGAACAAACTCACTTGCACCAACTACGCAACAAGTCCAGCCCATGCACCTAAGACAGACCCCGCAAACCCAAACAACCGGTCCTCCTTCCATCTAATCACAGCAGAGCATTGCAGCAAACTCCTGAAAACATTGAACACAACCACACCTCCATTTGACCCTTACCCAATCTCCTGGATAAAGATGATCACACAAGAACTAGCTCCTATGCTCTGCAAAATAGTAAATCTCTCTCTATCGCAAGGATCCATGCTTCCCCTGCTAAAAACCTCCTCTGTAAGACCTTACTTAAAAAGTAATGCACCTAACCCCAACTCACCATCCTCAAAAGGTCCTATATCAAGCATGCCCCTCTTAGCAAAAATAATAGAAAAAATGTTCAAAGACAATTACAATACCACATTGACTCAGACGCTCCTCTGGATTCATAACAACATGGGTTCCAGCAATATCACGGGTAGAAACACATTTAACCTCCCTAACCAACGCAATACTTAAAGGAATTGAAAACCTCAAACTAGAATTCACAGACATAACAGCTGCCTTTGACTCGATAAGTCATACCATTCTTCTAGACAGATTGATGGAGATAGGATCAGTGGCACACTGCTGTTATGGTTTCACTCTTACTTATCTGGCCGACAGTCCCAAGGCAAGATCAAGAACAGAACCTCCGGACTTTTCACACTGCACCAAGGAGTTCCACAGGGCTCTGCACTATCTGCCCTCCTATTCAACATATATGTACAACTGATCTGCAAAATTATATGAGAACAGAATATACACTTCTATCTTTTCATGGATGACCTGTTAATTTATGCTCCATTTGACACCAGAAAACATGATTACTCCACTTTAGCTGCATGCATGATATCAATAACAAACTGGCTGGAACAATACAACCTTACAATCAACTATAACAAATCAGAAGTCCTCACAATTACAACGCCTATACCCCACCAGATAATCTACTAATAGGTAATCGTTCAATCCCCGTGAAGAAGAAAATGAAATATCTAGGTGTAACCCTAGACCAAAGGCTAAACTTTCAAGCACACATTAAGAAGACCACATCTACAGTTTACTGCAAAATGAGGACTCTACAAAACCTACCACCTCTACTAGACTATAACCAATTCCGCACCATATATCAAGCAATAATCATTCTACTTCTAGATTATTGCAACCTAATACTTCAAGCATGAACCAAGGGAAGTTGGAGGTGGTCAAGAATGAAATGGAACGTATACAACTTGATCTGTTGGGTGTCAGCAAACTGAAATGGACTGGCATCGAGCACTTTGTATCAGATGATCACATGGTCTACTATGCTGGAAATGAAAGACAAAGAAGAAATGGTGTTGCATTTATAATAAAGAAGAAACTTGCAAGAACTGTAATGAAATACAATGCAGTCAGCGAATGCTTAATCTCTATTCGTCTACAAGGAATGCCTATCAATACAACTATAATTCAAGTATATGCCCCAATAACAGCTGCAGAAGAGAATGAAATTGAAGAGTTCTATGAACAAGTACAAGCTGAAATTGACAGAACATGCAAACAGGATATCCTGATAGTCATGGGTGATTGGAATGCAAAGGTTGGCAACAAAGAAGAAGACAAAGTAGTTGGAAAATATGGACTTAGCAACAGAAATGAAGCTGGAGAAAGACTGATAGAATTCTGCAAGACCAACGATCTATTCATCTAGAACACCTTCTTCCAGCAACACAAGCGGCGACTGTACACATGGACTTCACCCAATGGATTGTATAAAAATCAAATTGACTACATCTGTGGAAGTCAACGATGGAAAAGCTCTATAACATCAACAAAGACAAAACCTGGAGCTGACTGTGGTACAGATCATCAACTACTAGCATGCAAACTCAAGCTAAAGATGAAAAAGAGCAAACCACTCATGAATGCAGCAAAATATGACCTTGAGAATATACCACTGGAATTTAAAGACTGCCTACAAAATCGATTTGCTGCTTTAGATACAAATGATAGAGTTCCAGAAGAGTTATGGAATGAAATCAAGAAGGTTGTGTTGGAAGAAAGCGAGAAGTCTCTACAAAAGGTAAAAAAGAAAAAACGGCCAAAATGGATGACAGAAGAAACTCTGAATATTGCCCAGAAACGCAGAGAAGCTAAAGCCAGAGGAGGAAGAAAGACAATCACAGAACTCAACAGAGATTTCCAACGTGCAGCAAGACAGGACATGGAAAAGTACTACAATGACACATGCAAGGAAATAGAAGGAGAAACTATTAGAGGAAGAACAAGATCAGCTTTCCTAAAGCTATGAGAGTTAAAGAAAAAGTTCCAGCATCGAATTGGCATGTTACAAGATGCTCAAAGTTCTATGTTGAATGATGCTGAGAAGATCAAGAAACGATGGAAGGAATATACAGAGTTTTATATGATAAAGATCAAGTGTACCAACAGCCGTTTCAACCTGTACCTTATGATCTGGAACCATTGGTGATGAAAGAAGAAGTTGAAGCAGCATTGAAAGCCTTATCAAAGAACAAAGCACCAGGCATTGATTGCATTCCCATAGAAGTACTACAGCAATCTGATGCAGCTGTTACCGTACTTACAAGGCTCTGCCAAGAAATATGGAAGACAGCATCATGGCCAACTGACTGGAAAAGATCTGTGTTTATACCAATACTAAAGAAAGGTGATCCAACTGACTGTGGAAATTATCACACAATCGCTCTGATCCCACATGCCAGCAAGATTCTACTGAAGATTATTCAAAAGAGACTACAATCATACCTGGAACAAGAACTACCTGAAGTGCAAGCAGGATTCAGAAAAGGGCGAGGAACGAGAGACATCATTGCGGATGTGAGATGGATCCTTGAAAAGACTAAAGAATACCAAAAGGATATCTATTTGTGCTTTATCGACTATAGCAAGGCTTTTGACTGTGTAAACCATGAGAAACTCTGGGCCACATTAAGAAGCATGGGTATACCAGAACACCTGATCGTTCTCTTGCGCAATTTGTGCATTGATCAAGAAGCAACAGTTCGAACGGAACAAGGAGAAACAGAATGGTTTAAAATAAGCAAAGGTGTAAGACAAGGCTGCATACTTTCCCCCTACCTGTTTAATTTATATGCAGAACAAATCATCAGAGAAGCAGGATTGTATGAAGACAACAGAGGTGTGAAGATTGGTGGAAGACTCATCAACAACCTTCGCTATGCTGATGATACCACATTACTGGCGGAAAGTGAAGATGATCTGAAACATTTGCTTCTCACAATCAAAGAACATAGTCTCAAAATGGGCCTGCACCTTAATGTAAAGAAGACAAAGATCATGACAACTGGCATAATCAACAGGTTCATCGTCGAAGGAGAAGAAATTGAAATCGTGAATAACTTTAACCTACTTGGATCAACTATCAATAAAGAAGCAACAAGCAGTCAAGAAATCAGACGACGCATTGCTCTTGGCAGAATGGCTATGAAAGACCTAGATAAGATTCTGAAGAGCAGAGATGTCTCTCTCCATACAAAGATTCGACTTGTTCAAGCCATGGTATTTTCAATAACATCATATGGATGTGAAAGCTGGACAGTGAAAAAGATAGACAGGAAGAAAATTGATGCCTTTGAATTATGGTGCTGGCGGCGAATACTGTGTATACCATGGACTGCCCGAAGAACAAACCAGTCGGTACTAGAGGAGATCAAACCTAAGCTTTCTTTAGAAGCTCAGATGACAAGACTTCGACTTTTATACTTTGGACACATCATGCGGAGAGAGAGATCATTAGAGAAAGACTTCATGCTTGGCAAGATAGAAGGTCAACGCAAAAGAGGAAGGCCAGCAATGAGATGGATCGATACAATAACAGCAGCTACGGGTGCCAGTCTGTCAACAATGAGCCGCCTGACTGAAGATCGAACACAATTTAGGATAGCTATCCAGAGGGTCGCCATGAGTCGACTCTGACTCGACGGCACTTACCAACAACAACAACTTCAAGGACTACCCAAAAGCATAACCCAATCCCTGCAACTAGCGCAAAATACTGCAGCCCAACTAATCACCAGATCCAAAAGACAAGAGCACATCACTCTAGTCTTAAAATCCCTTCATTGGCTACCCGTACAATCCCGAATAAAGTACAAATCAATAATGATGACATTCAAGACCATGCACAACCAGTCCACTGACTGCTTAAAGCAGCTAATCCATACGGTGCCTGATACTCGATCAAGGAGGATACAACATCAAAACACTATGTCAATCACATCCATCAAGACCAATACCTCTCAAACAGCACTCCAAAAAGCCTTCAAACACTTCAGCCTGTCCTTCTGGAACTCACTCCCACATCAATTAAAATCAATTAAGGACACCTCTGGCTTCTGGAAAAAAACCTAAAAGCTCACCTGTTTACTGAATACTTCGGTACAACACTGGGCACACAGTCTTAACACTCTGCCAATAACCCCTCCCACATTATTGTATGCTACCTAAACTGAGTACCCCATATTACAAATGTAAATAGTTGTTGTTGGAATGTTACACAGTTCAACTTTGTGATGTATAAAGTTACAATGTTAATTGTTCTATGTAAAATTGTTCTGTTCAATGTAAACCGCCTTGATAACACGGAAAGGCAGTATATAAGAAATGTTAAATAAATAAATCAGGTTTTTCAGCTGAGACTGTGGCCTTCTTGGAGATGTGCTGACATTTTTCAGTTGTTTTGTGCATTCCTTTGTTGTTAAGTTTCTTGTATTTTGTATTATATATTATCTGAGAATTGTCTATATTCCTCTTGTATATATTTCTCAGTGTCCATACAGCGCCTCCTTTGTCTGCTGGTTTGATAGTGATATTATTATCCTGCAGATTGTAATTAGAGCTCTTTCTAGTGGGAAAAAATTATTCAAAATGTTCTTCTGTTTATAAAAGAGCTTTTGACATGGTAAATACATAGTTCTTCATTCAGTGGACTAAACCACAGCCTGTACAAGTTAACCTGGAGCCACTTAGTAACTCTGTTGGTGGGGAACAGAGATCCTGTCACTCATACTTTGATGCAGTTCATCAAAAATAATCCAATCATTTTAAAGTACAGCAAATAATGTGCCTCAAAGATTTGTTGTTGAGCTGTAGATGGATTGGTCTGAGGTCGGGGTTCTCAGCCCAGTCCTTGGGACACACCTTGCCAGTCAGGTTTTCAGGATAACCACAATGAATATGCATGAGACAGTTTTACATACAATGAAGGTAATGCATGCAAATTTCTGTCATGCCTATCTATTGCGATTATCCTGAAAATCTGATTGGCTAGTGTGTACTGAGGACGGGGTTGAGAATCCCTGGTCTGAGTGGAAGTAGGGGGGTCAGAGAATAGAATTGGTTGACCCAGCGGAGCCTTCTTGTTCAGTTGAGAGGATGTAGAAGGGAGTGTTCAGAAACATCATTCCCACATTAGTCTTTGCATTACTGCAAAGTAATGGTAGTGCATTAAACTGTAAATAAGTCATTGACATTCTATGACACAAGTCTAACAGAGGAGCAGAGAATGACCACAGTCACACAGGTAAAGTCTTTATAAAACCAAATTTATTTAAAAGAACCTGACTTAGCCAAGTTCCGACATAAGAGCCTGAGTCAGGGGTCTAAAGTATAAAAACATAAATGCATCAACATAAATACATTAAAAACATCTCCTAACTATATTATAAACCATATACATCATAGAGATATTAAGATTAAAAAATAATCCAGAAACAATAAAAGAATAAAAAGGTCTAACATGAACAGTAAAATAATGAGAGTCATAAAAAATACTCATATCATAAAAAAGAGATGATTACCAATAGAATCAAAAGTCACTTCCAACTTGATACACATACACTTTGGCGATAGGGCATACATAGACCTAAAAAAGCAACCATATCAATTAAGACTTTGGGCATAATAAATAAATGAATAAAACAGTGTTAAAAGTGTATAAATTATAATAAAACCAGTTGAGAATAGTCAAAACCACATAATAACACTGAAAACAACATACAAAGCCTAAAATGTGGTTGTGACACAAAGCACAGTAAAAAAAAATAAATTACAACTCATTATAAAAAGGCATAAAAAACAATCAAGGGAAATACCCTACCAGAACAAAGTCTGGTCGCTAAACAGTATTGTCTGCAATGGAAGATGGAAAAATTCAATCAATATACTAGTATAAATATCTCAATACAAAAACAATAGTAGTCATTAGCAGCATAAAAAATCAATAAAACCAATACACAAACCCATGGATGAATTATAAGCTAATTGCTAAAAGGCTGTAAGAATGTAAAAACAAAAAAGCAGAACTAAAAAAGCAGGTGACTTCCTCAAATAAAAATACAAAAAAGTAAGGCCAAAATAGTAAAAGGGATGAAAATAATAAAAAAATATATTAATAATTGAGAATCATGTTATCAAGTAGAACAGAATTAATAGCAAACAGAAATGCCCGGGGGGAGGAGAGGGAGGGAAGGGGAGATGGGAAGAAAAAGGGAAAGGGGGGAATGGAGGAAGGAGGGAAGGAAGGAAAGGGAGGAGGAGAAGGCAAGAAAGGAAAGCATACTGATATGTACCTTCCGAGATAGGAATGAACTGTACACTGAAAATCGCGAGGCCGCGGGCAGGGTCCCGGCGGCCGATTTTAACCGGGCGCGCGGCCCGGCGCTGGGACCTTGCGCGCGGCCCGGGTCGGGCGCGCGAGTGCATTGTTTTAATTGATTGGCTCCCGTTGGTCGCGGCCGTGCGGGAGCCAATCAAGGAGGCGATTGCTGGAGGGTGGGGGGGGGGTGGATAGCGGCCAGCAGCCTCCACGTGTTCAGTGTGTGCGGAGGCTGCGTTCCGGGTGCCGGCGTCTTCGGGAGGCTGAGGAGCATCAGAGTTGCCAGTGGATCCCCGGGTTTATCAGATCGGGCGGCCTGGACGGCTGAGGAGCGTCGGAGTGCGACCGCGTGGCAGCGGATCCCAGAGGTTGTCAGCTCGGTCGGCCTGGCAAGTGCGGTGGGTCAGCATTTGCTGAGGCTGTGCTGTGTGGGGGGTCGGCATTGCAGCGGGTGTGCTGTGTGTCTCTCAGCCCGTTTTTCTTGGGGGGTTTGTTCTCTGCAGGTCGCTCTATCAACCTAAAAATAAATAGATTACTACATAGATTACTACATTTGTTTAGGGGTTTGTCTGTGTTGCCGGTGTTTTTAAAAATAAATAAATAAATAAATAAAATCACCGCTTCTTTAGGCGGCTTCTGATCCTGGTGGGGGGATGCCTGGGCCACGCGGTAGGGCAAAATCAAGGGGTTTGACCCCGGCAGGTGCTTCTGGGTCTGGGGTGAGGGGGCGGGGTGGCTCACGGTCTCGGGGGGAGGCTGGGTTTTCCAGCCCTGTGGGTGGTAGGGGGCTGAGGGGTCGGGGGGGTGCTGTGCAGGGGCGGAAGGGTGCAAAAGGGGTTCGACAGCCTGGGGGTGGTGGAGGAGTCCAGCCCCCCCTTGGGACCCTGGGGGTGCCTGATGGGCTTGGGGGAGCGCTCGGAGAGGCGGGGGTGCTAATCTTGGTGTGGGAAGTGATGCGGGTGCGTCGGGGGGTGGGGGTGCTTCGGGGGGCTTTTGGGGGGTGCGGGGGCCGGGGGGAGGCTTGCGGCCGGATGGGGCCCAGTGGGGCACGGGCTTTAGCATTCCCGCTGGTTGGCTCCCGGGTACCGGTGGCTTTGGTGCCTCGGGGAGGCCGTCACCTTGGGACCAGTGGTTGAGCGGGGGGCAGGGTACGTCTCGGGCTGATTGGGGTGGTCCTTGGGCTTCGGCTTGGTCTCTGGCAGCTCCCCCCCCCCTGTTTTTCCTTTCATTTCTCCGCAGGGGCATGCTATGGCACAGCCAGCTTGGACTTCGAATGCTGCTGGATTTGAGAGCTGGTTGAGTCCGCTGGCGGGAGCGGTGTCACAACATGGAGCAGCGGCGGAGTCAGCGCGGAGTCTTCCCCCGGAGGTTGCGAATGCTGACGGCGAGAACAGTTCTGTGGCAGCTGGGACGGACGCGGCGTCGGCGGCTGCTAGCGGTGATCCTGGTGAGTTGCTGGGGGAGGTGGGGGTTGGGGGGGTCCGGTCGCAAGAAGGGAAGGCGGGTGGGGGTTCGCGTAAGAAGCGCAGGCGGTCTTGTCGGCGTCATCGTAGCTCTGACTCATCCTCGTCCTCTTCCTCTTCGACTGGTTCATCCGTTGGGTCGGGAAAGGACCTGGGTCGGAGTGACGGGGAAGCTGGGGGAGGGTTGGCCCCCGGTATGGGTGGGGGGGCCGCCTCGGTGGTGGTTTTTCCGGAATTGTGGGAAGGGGTGCCGTGTAAGCTGTGGCGCAAGATCAGGAAGCGGCGATATATCGATATCTTCCGCTTGCTCGAAGAGAGGAAGCGCTCAGGGGAGAGCCGCAAGAAGAGGAAGGAGGATGAAAAAGCCGGTAGGGTTAAGCGGGTTGCGCGTAATGTGGTGAATTGGATTCATTCCTTTCTGAGGTTGGCCAGCGTGTGGGGTCATCATGAACCGGGGCAATATGGTATGTTGTTAGCCTACGCCGATTCCATTCTGGAGGCGTCTCAGATGCATGACAGATGGGCTTGGCTGAACTATGATGAAAAGTTCAGGGATAAGATGGAGGAGTGTAGATTGCTTTCATGGGGCACGCAAGACATTAACCTGTGGCTGACTCAGATGTCGGCTAGGTCGGGTGCCGGTGGGGGGGGGGGGCGGAGGAAAGGGTAGTGGCATTGTTGTGGGGTGCCGTGTGTTCCTTTCGCGTGGGCGCGAGTGGGGTGCCGCCAAAGGTGGGCGCGGCGGGGAGCAGTGATGTGTGCTGGCGGTTCAACCGGGCCACTTGCCCCTTTCCAGACTGCAAATTTTGGCACTCCTGCTCCTTGTGCGGAGGTCCTCACTCCGCCGCTAAGTGCCTCAAGCAGGGTGCCACTGGCGCTGCCAGTCCCACTCCTAAGGGACAATGAGTGGCATGGGCGGGCGCCTTCCCCGATTCGGGTGGAGGCCTTTTTGGGGTGGCTGAGTCGATATCCTTGGAGGCGGGAGGCGGCAATTCTGTCTTTTGGTTTTTGGTTCGGTTTTGTCATACCGGTGCAGGGTGTTGTGTTGGCACCGAGTGCGCGGAACTCTCACTCAGTTCGTCGTTGGGCCGATATCGTACAGGACAAGTTATTGGGGGAATTGCGGTTGGGGAGGGTGGCGGGTCCATTCGCGGAGCCCCCTTTTCCTGACATGGTAATTTCTCCGTTGGGTATAGTACCCAAGAAGGAACCAGGGAAGTTCCGGTTGATTCATAATTTGTCCTGTCCGATGGGTGCCTCCGTTAATGATAGCATTCCTCGTGAGTTTTGTACGGTGCGGTATGCGTCTTTTGATAAGGCGGCGCTGATGGTGAGGGGGGCCGGTCGGTCTGCCCTCAAGGCGAAGGTTGACATTGAATCGGCGTTTCGCTTGCTCCCTGTCCATCCATCTGCTTTCCATTTATTGGGCTTTTGTTTTCAAGGGGGGTATTATTTTGACAAGTGCATGCCGATGGGCTGTTCGGTCTCCATTGCTTATTTTGAAATGTTTAGTACCTTCCTGCAGTGGGTGCTAGTTCAGGTGTCGGGCTTGTGAACTGTGGTGCATTACCTCAATGATTTTTTCTTTGTGGGTGCGGCGCAGTCGGGGGATTGGCAAGAGTTGCTATCCGCGTTTGTGCGGATGGCACGGGAGTTCAGTGTACCGCTGGCTGATGGTAAGACAGAGGGTCCAACGATGCGTTTGACCTTTTTGGGGGTGGAGTTGGATTCGGTGGAGATGGTGGCGCGTTTGCCACTGGACAAGGTTGCTCGTTTGCGGATTTTGGTAGCTAATGTGTTGTCGTCTCACAAGATTTCCTTGCGGGAGTTGCAAGCGCTGTTGGGGTCCTTAAACTTCGCGTGTAGGGCGATTCCAATGGGGAGGGTGTTTTCGTGCCGGCTGGCGTGTGCCACGGCAGGGGTGTGGAAACCGCACCACCGGATTAGGGTCACAGGGGCGATGAGGGCGGATTTGATGGTGTGGAGTCGTTTTCTGGAAGACTTCAATGGGACTTTTGTTTTGATGGAGTCTGAGGTGTCCAGTGATGCCTTGCAGTTGTACACTGATGCGGCGGTGGGAGCGGGATTAGGTGTTTATTTCCGTGGGGCTTGGTACGCTGATCGTTGGCCGGAGTCATGGCACGCTGTGGGATTGACCAAGAATATCACCTTCTTGGAGCTCTTTCCGATTCATGTGGTTTTGGAGCTCTGGCCAGAGCAGCTTCGGAACCGAAGGGTGCTCTGGTGGTGCGATAATGAGGCAGTGGTCAGTGTGGTTAATCGCTACTCCCCCAAGTGCTTGAAGGTGGCGGGCTTGATGCGGGAAGTCGTCTTGGCTTGTTTGCGGTTGAATGTTTCAGTGAAGGCGCGGCATATCCCGGGGTGCACTAACGAGATTGCTGATGCTCTTTCTCGTTTTCAGTGGGAACGGTTCCGGGCTCTGGCCCCCAAAGTGGACAAGGACGGATTGGTGGTCCCAGAGAGCTTGTGGAGCATTGGCCTCGAGAGATGCTAGATCTGCTGAAGAACTCGGTGTCTGCGGGGACTTGGTCTGCGTATCAGCGGGGCTGTGACCGGGTGGTCGCCTTTTTGGTGGCTCGCGGGTGGCAGATGGGCGGGGTTCCAGAGGGCCTGATTGGTCAATATATTGTGGATGCTAAGGGCGCCGGTTTCTCTCGAACGGTGGTGCGTGGGCACTTGTCAGGGTTTAACTTTTTTGCGAGCATGGTGGGTTTTGGTTTGCCTGCAGGGGGGGGGGTTTGCCGCGGCGGCTCTTGCAAGGCTGAGAACGCGTTCAGCCTACACCACGGGACTCGCGGTTGCCCATTACGCATGGGCTCCTGGTGAGGTTCTGCGGGGCCCTAACCCAGGTGGCCCCGTCTGCGTACAAAGCTACTTTGTTCAGGGCCGTGTTTTGCATTGCCTTTTTTGGGGCTTTTCGAATTGGTGAATTGGCCGCGGGCTCTGGTCGGGGGGAGGCGTTGGGGGGCTGCAAGCGCGGCATGTTCGGGTGGACGGGGGGTGGTTGCCTATCTTGTTGGCGAGATCCAAGACAGATCCGCTGGGAAAAGGTTTGTGGGTGTTGCTGGGCAAGGTTGGGGACCCGTGGGCTTGCCCGGTGCGGGCGGTGCGGCAGTATTTGTCGGTGCATCCGGGGACAGCGGATAGTTTTTCGTGCATTCGGACGCGCGGGTTTTAACCCGATTTCAGGTATCGGCGGTACTGCGCCTGGCTTTGCGTGTGGTAGGGGAGGACCCGGTGCGGTTTGCGCCGCACTCCTTTCATATTGGGGCTGCCACTAGCGTGGCGGTGGCCGGGTTGCCGGGGCAGGTGATTCAGGACATAGGTAGGTGCCGCTCTCAGGCTTTTAAGGGCTATGTGAGACTGTAGGAGCTGGGGTTGTGGGCCGGGTTTTTAACTGTTTATTTCTTTTGCAGATGGGGGTGTTGGGCCTGGTGACTGTTGGGTGGCTGGCCACTCCTTTGTCCACTGGGCAGGTCGGCGTGCGGCTGCCCGGCCTATCGGACTGAATTTGGGACTGGACCCGGCGGTGGTGGCTGTGACATGGTTGGGCATCCGAGGACTTCGCTGGTTGCAATTGCTGCCTTTGCTACAGCGCCACGGGAGGACGTCGCAGGGGCCGGCCGCCCTGATTGTGCATCTGGGAGGCAATGACCTGGTGTCCTGGTCCTGCCGGCAGCTGATCCAGGCAGTGCAGGACGATCTGGGAGTGGTTCTTCGGATGTTTTCTGGTGTTATTTTACTGTGGTCGGACATTATTCCAAGGCCGGCTTGCTGGGACCAGCGTCGCTGGTCTCGGGGATTGACCAAGATCAATCGCCAGATTGGTCGGTGGGTCTGTGAGAGGGGGGGTTACCAGATTTTGCATGACTGGGTGGATGTCGGGTGTTCGGGGCTCTATCGGGCCGATGGGGTTCACTTGTCTCCAGTTGGTATGGACTTGCTCCTTAACGACTGGCAGGAGGCCTTGGAATATGTGTCTGTCCATGATGTGCGCTGGTCGCAGCTTGTGTTGGGGGGGGCATCACATGAATGGAGTTATGTGCTGGTGGCGGGATCCCGGAGGTTTCCGGGGTCCGGAGCAGCAGGCTACATTTGGGCGGGGGCGGGGTGCCCCTGACCCGGTCAAACCTCAGACGACTTTTGCTATGGCATGGCGAAGTCGGGGGAGGGGCATGGCAACTTGTCGGGTGGCAAGTTGTGGCATTAGCGGTGGCAGTCACTTTGCTAAGGTATGGCTGGTGCAGCCAGGTGCCGCTAATGGGGGATAGGAAGTTTGATGTTATTTTGTTCTAATTGCTGATGGTTAATAAAGCTGCGACCAGTTGTGTTCCATGAAGTTATGGTGTTATGTCTTGTGTTGGGGGGGAGGGGAAGGGGCGGGCTTGGGGTTGGTTTGGCGGGGGGAGGAAGGGGGGGGCCCGAAGCGTCGGGTCCGCCTGCCTCGGTTAAAATGAAATTAGCAATGAAAGACCTCACGTCATTTGTTTTAAAAATTAATTAAAAAACACACTTAAGAGGAGTCCCAATAAACAAAAAAGTCTCATTGCAACTATGGTGCGGCAAAACATCTAGGCCCAAACGCTAATGGCGTTTGCAGGTGGCAGCACATATACAAGCCACAGAGAGGGATAAAAAGGTTATCAGAAGTGGCAACCAAACCTACAAAGTGCCTTTAACAAGTTGTAAGAAAAGCCACTTCTAAAATGGATCAAAACAAATGGTCAAAGAATAAGGGATTGTGAATCAATATATCGTTATTAATGATGAGCTGGATGGCTGTTTTAAAATGTGTGCGCATACCATTCTAAAATAATAGTAACATTAAGTGATATCTACTTCTATGATCACAAAGTGCACAGAACAGTCAGGACAGCAGTGTAGCAACTTGGAAATTTAGAAATATAGACATAGGGGATTATTTTGTACTATGAATAGCAGGGATGGACAGCCCAATAGTACATCCATCCCCACTATTCGTGCCGGCTCCTGCACTAACTTCCCTGCCGTTTGTGCAGGGGGCAGAGAATGGGGGTCTTGGCGGTGGAGTCTGGGCAGGCAGTGGGTGGTTGCTGGCCCTGGATGTACAGGGCCGATTCTAATGTCGGCCCTGTATGTCCAGGGCCAGCGACATGTTCGGGCAAGTCATTCCACCTCTGAGGTGGACTAACTTCCCTGGATCTTTCTTTTTTTTGCTGTGCCCAGGGTGCGGATGAGGCAGGGGTGCCAGGGGATATTCCTCGCAGCCCGGCCCTGGCCTTAGGAGGCCAGATCGGGGTTGGGCTGCAGGGAATAGGCAGTTTTTGCCAGCGGCCAACATCGTAGCTTTTAAATGGAGCCGCAGTGCCATGGCAACTGGACACCATGGCGCCATGGCTCCGTTTAAAAGCCCTGTGAGTTAGCCAGGTTTGTCATATACGTGCAGGCCAGACTGAATCGCAGTCCCAGCCTGCACGTACATGACTGTTTGCGATTCTGATCCCACAAGGCTAGATGTGCCCCGCAGAATGAGAATCATGATCCCCTCTGTGTGTCTGATTAAGACCGGACACATAGAGGGGATCTACATGCGGGACGTAATCAGGCCCATAGAGATCATCTGTCGGCAAAGGGACAAGGTAAAAAGAATTCACATAAAACAAGGACACAAACATAGGAAAAAGGGAGTAACGCGCATCTATATATACCTAAAAAAACCTGACACTGGTGTACAGCTCATAATTTAAGGTGGACTAAGTAAGAACTTCCAGTATTCAAGAAAAGCTTTATGGGCATTATGCACTAATGTAACAATTCATTTTTAAAAAACAATATGCTATGGGTGTCTTTATTATGACTAATTGGTTGCTATGGTGCAGGAAAACATCCAAGCGCCAACAACAATAAAAATTGCTAATGACAGTTAATATGCACAGCACAGAGAAACAGGAAAAAACATCAAAAATAACGACCAAATTTTTAAGATGCCGTTCAGAAAGATATTTCTGAGAAAGAAGGTTAATTGAGCTTGCCGATGCAGCTGAGGCACAAGGGAACTGTATTACAAGAATAAACATCGTGCAAAAATGTATGAAAAAAATAATAGAAACTTAGAGGCTTTCACTACTACAGTAACAGGTTATATAGATAGGGCAACAGTGTTGAAACCTGAGAATTGAAAAGATATGTGGGCTAAAGTGAAACAAAGGAGTAAACCCATTGAACCACCAGAAAATAAACCTGGCAATGTAGCCAGTCGCGGGAAAAACAGAGGTGCTTTAAAAATCTGGTGTTAGCATAAAACTCCTCTCCTAGTTAAAGGTAGAGCAGGTAACATAGTTAAAACCTTTAGTATTTAAGAAAACTTTATACACACTTGGGGTCATTCTGAGCCACGAATAGCGGGGATGGATGTCCCATTGGAACATCCATCCCCGCTATTCAGTCCCCTCTGTATCCGCAGCTAACCTCCCCATACAAATAAGGTGCTTTTATGGGGAGGCTATACGGGGGCAGGAAGGGGCAGAGTTAGGGCTGGCAGTGGGCTGTCCTTGTCCCCAGATGTACAGGGCTGATTCTGATGTTGGCCCTGTACATACAGGGCCGGCAGACCAAACGGGGAACGTATTCCACATCAGAAGTGGAATAAGTTCCCCTAGTATCACTTATCCCGTTAATTGGAGCAAGCAAAACATTTAGGTGGTCTATGACCTACGTGTGCAATATACATCACAATGTTTAATATAAAATAACAGCAGAGGGCTGAAGGGTACCACAGACCAGAGGGGGAGGGGGAAAGGGAAGGGCGGGGAGGGGGAAGGAGAGGGTAAGAGGAAGGGAAAGGGGGTTGGGAGGAAAAAGGGGGGAGGGATGGGCATCTGAAAAGAGTAAAAATATTAAGATGCTATGTGTAAAAATAAAATTACAGGAACCCTGGAATTCACTCCTTATTTAGTCCTCGTCTTTCACCTTCTTTGTTTTGTCTTTTTTAGATTGTAAGCTCTATGGGCAGGGACTGTCTATTTTTGTCTTTTTCTGTACAGCGCTGCGTGCATCTGGAAGCGCTTTATAAATGCTCAGTAGTAGTAGTAGTAGTCCTGCTAGACTAACTGTATTGAGTTCAAAAATCTACCACTGTTCTTCTCTCAACAAAATGCGGCTGAGACTGCCGCCTTGTGGAGACACTCTGTTCATCTTAAGAACAAAATATTTCAGGTCACCAAGAGTGTGATTGCAGGTGACCCAGTGGTCCACAAGTGGTGCTGTTATGGCTCTCCGTTTAATGCACCTCGTGCGTTCCTGTATGCGTGTCTTCACAGGGCACACAGTTTTACCAATGTAAAGCAATCTACATGGGCACATAACATCAACAACACGTGTGCAATCACAGTTAGAATTATGTTGCAAATGATACTGTCTGGTAGTATCGGGGTGCGTGAAGACACTCAAAACCATTGTGTGAAAGCGAACAGAGCACTTCCCACACTTGGGGGCTTGTTTACAAAGCCGCGGTAGCGGTTTGCGATCGTAATCGGAGCTGCGGCCCCATTGATTTCAATGGGGCCGCGGCTGCGATCGCGAACCACTACCGCGGCTTTGTAAACAAGCCCCTTGGACTGACCCAGTTGTGGAGGAAAATTCCTATCAACATCTGACACCATGAGATCTCCAATGTTTCTCTCACTATTGTAAGCAATGGAAAGTTTTCGATCACGAGAACAGGAGTGGATCTGTAAAATGTGCCAATGTTTTTTTATTATCTTTTGTATATGAGATGAAAGGTGTGAAAACTGAAAGGGTTTTTTTAGTGCTGTTAAGTCAGTGCTCCTGGTGACCCAGTTGCCTCAGGCAATGTATCACCTGAAGTAGCTTGCCATGATTTTTCTTTCAAGGCAATGAAGGGTAAAATGACTTGCCCAAGGAATACCAGTGGGAAACCCTGATTTAAAGGGTTCTAGGCATTTGCTCTAACTTCTAGGCTATTCATTCATTCAAAATGTAAGAGTACAAATGCATGTATCATCACTGTGTCTCTCTTTCACCTACAAGAGGTCCTGTCTACCTAGCTCTCCAGTATCCCTCTTTAGTACAATGTTTAGGATAACCTCTATCCACAAATCTTTGTGCCAAATCTCTTGACTAACTCATATTTTCTGAGGTTTGTGCAAAGTCTACGTAAACACAAAAATTGAGAGAGAGGTAAATTTTTCTTCAAACTGTTGTTGTGAAAACTATCATCCCTTAGAAGTTTGTTTCTGTCCGTGGGTTTTCTAAAAATAGTAGTATTAAAACCATAAGTGGTTTTTTTTTAATCAAAATGTCTAAAAATGGTATCTGATGAGTATCAACGTGCATCTGGAATTTAAGATTGGTATGTCGGGTACTAAGCCATTCTAAGAATTGAGAAAGTGTATCAGTATCTCGCCTCCATAAGATAAAAATATCATCAATATAATGCTTCCGAGAGATCACATGGGAAGAGAAGGGAAAAATGGAAAGGTGGAGGAATTCAAACTCAGCCACATAAAGATTGGCTTTATCAGGAGCCATTGCTGCTCCCATGACTGTACCCTTAATCTGCCGATACGGCCAACAAATACAAAGCAATTCTTTGTTAAGGCTATGCAAGCCATTTCAACAAGAAACTCTGTAAGTATCCAAGAGGGACCAGTTCCTTTATGAACGATATCTAGGGCACCTTCTTGAGGGATGCTGGTATATGAGGATTCAATGTCTAGAGTAAACAGAGATAAACCAAAAGTGACACCATCAAAAGACTCCAAAAGGTTAATCACATTGGCAGAGTCTCTCACATAAGAGGGTATAAGTAGGCATAGAAAGAAATCTATAAATTTGGAAACAGGTTCTAGGATCGAACCAATACTGGAGACAATAGGTCTGGCAGGAAGGGCATCAAAGATGTCTGCACTTTGGATAGAATGTATATAGTTGGAACAATAGGGTATTGAACATGTCGAAACTCTAATTCACGGGTGGTTATACAGCCGCAGAAGATCCAAGGGTTAGGAGAGCATTGATTTCATGTTTGATCTCAGTGGTAGGGTCTCGTTTTAGAACTGTGTATTTGTGATATACCTGTTTTAGTATTATTTAAAATACATATTGTTTTTGTTATTTTTTATCTTTTTAATCTTACTATTTATTCTGGTGCATAGTGTGCTTAAAGTTTCCTCAAATTCTTAAGGCTTTTACTATGCTATTTGCTCCACCTTAAATTAGAGGAGTTTTATTCTGGCACCAGGTTTTTTTAAGCATGTAGCATGCGTGTTTCCCCTCTGTTTTTCTTGCACTTGGCTATTTTTTCAGGTTTGTTCTCTGGTGGTTTAATACGTTTATTCTTTCGGTTTTACTCTAGTCCATTTATCATTCTAATTTTGTTACACTAATACTGAAAACCTTTTAAGCCTTTATGAGTTGTTTTCATACATTTTTTCACGATATACATTCATGTTCCTACAGATCCTTTTGCCCCAATTACATTGGCAAACTCAAGCATCCTTCTCTCTCAGAAAATTGCTTTTTGAGTGACGTCCTATAGAATCGGTTGCTATTTTTTGACATCTTTTTCTTTTTTATTTTCTGCGCCGTGCACACGAACTGTTATTAAAAAACATTTTTATTGCTGTTGGCATTTGGGCGTTTTTTGTATCATAGCAACCAATTAATGATAATAAAGATACCCCTAGTATATAGTTAGTTTAAAATGAATCATTACATCACTGCATAATGACCACAAAGCCCCTTCAAAATATCGAAAGTTTTACCTATTCCAAATTAAGTTAGGAGCTGTACACCGGTGTTGGTTTGTTTAAGTATGCATATGCGCATCCCCCTTCCTTTTTCCAATGCCTGTTGCATTTCGAGGTCGTGTCCCTTGTCTTTTGGCTGACAGATGATCTTTAAATATATATCTTCTAAAACTTCATATTGCAACTCTGTTGCCTTGATTGTTCTGTACACCTTGATTGCAGAAGAAGATATCCTTTAATGCTACTGTTAATCTTGTATAAACAGTCATCGAGTTCCCTATGAAAACAATATGTTGAGCTGTCGATCTCTTCGTTCTAGACCATTTTAGATTCATTTTGGAAGCGGCTTTCTTTAAAGCTTTTTAAAGGCACCTTGTAGGTTCGGATGCCATTTTAATAGCTTCTCCTTTTCATTCTTCTCTATGGCATGCATATGAGCTGCAACCTTCACCACAGTTTGTGCCTTGATGTTTTTTTGCACTGCAGTTTGCAACAATGAGAACTTTTTTTTCACTTTTTTTTCTTTTTAGTGTGGTCTTTACTTAATTAATTTAATTGACCATATTAAGTAAGCTATGTGAGGCCTTCTATTGCCAATTTTCAATGTATAGTTTAATCCTGTCTCAGAAGGTATACATTAGTATGTTTTCCTTTTTTTTTCTTCCCTTCCTTCCCCCTTTTCCCCTCTCCCTCCTTTTTCCTCCCCCCACCATCTTTCCTCTTCCCCCTCCCCCCCTTTCCCCAATTGTTTTTTTGTTACTAATTTTTAGTCAGTATAATATTTTGCTTTTCTGTTTTTCTATTCTTACCGCTCTTTAACAATCACTTTACAAATTCATCCACAGTTTTCTCTGTTTTTTTGTAGCGATGTTTCATGCTGCTAATGACTGCTACTTTTCTGTATTGAGATGTTTTCAACAGCATATTGGTTGTATGTTTACCTCTCTTATTGTAAGCAATACTGCTTATCGACCAGTCTTTTCGCTGGTAGGGTATTTCTCCTGATGGTTTTTATGCTTTCTATTATATTGAGCTTTGTGCCACAACCACATCTTAGACTCTGTATGCCACCCGGCTCAGGAAAGTGGGCACATGGGGTTTCTGGATGCTGGGGCTATGGCTCTGGAGACTGGCCTATGTCCAGCTCAGGGTGATATGGGCTTGTAGTGACTGGAAGAGCTGCCTCATGAGCAGCAGGGTGGTTTGGTTCTTCATTCACAAATTGGGGGGGGGGGGGGGTTGGAACGGGTCATGTGTAATCTTCCTGGTGTGGTTTCTGGTGCTTTTCTGTCCCTTCCCATCTCCCCAGGTATCTGAGGACCCCAGGGCTGGAGCAGCCACATCTGAGCCATTCCATACAGAAACGGATTCTACGGCATAGATGGAGGCACAGAGCACTCCATCTGGGAGCACTGAGACTCCCTTGGACACATGAGGATGGTTTTGTCAAGAGGTGAGCAGGTAGGAGGGGACATGAGCAGTGCCAGGGGCGGGGACACGATCTCAGGCCCTATGACATCTGCGTGTCGGAAAGCCAGAGTCAAGCATAAGCATACCCAAAGGTGATGGCATGGGTTTTCATCCTCTTCGTCTTCTACATCATCCGGGGTGGCATCGGTAGCATCCACTGAGGCAGCTTAGGTGGGGAAAAAGGGAGCGCTCCTACACTAGTAACGTGTTCGGATCTTTGGGAAGGGGTCCCATGTAGGTTACACACAAAATCAAGAAGCACCAGTATATTGATATCTTTTGCCCTTTAGAGGGGTGGAAGCACTCGGGGGAGAGCAGGAAAAAGTGCAAGGATGATGAGAAAGCCAGTCGGGTTTGTAAGATCTCCCGCAATATGCTGAATTGGACAAGAGCCTTCTTGAGACTGGCTAGTGTCTGGGGGCGTTATTTCCCAGTACACTATGGGGCTTTACTATGCAGATGCTTTACTAGTGGCGTCTCAGTCGAATGAAGGCTATTCTTGGTTAAATTATGACAGAGATTTTATGGACATGATGGTGGAGAATGTCCAACTATCTTGGCTTGCCCAAATGTCCGCCAAGTGTGGGGTTGGGGACTGGAGCACAAGTGTCGCCGTCTGGGAATCGATCCTTTTGGAGTTCAATGGGGAGTTCTGCACCACCAAAGAGGGAGTCTGGGGGTGGGGATTTATGCTGGCACTTCAATAAGTCATCCTATCCCTTCCCAGACTGCAAGTTTTGGAATGCCTGTTCCTTATGAGGGGGAAATAATGCAGCAACCAAATGTAGTCGAAAGGGTGTGGCGGGGCCTCCGTATCACGCAGATGGTGTTCACCTCTCGCCAGTAGGGCAGGATTTTTTATTAAATGACTGGCAAGAGGTATTGAAAGCAGCATCCCAGCTGAGCCTACCTTGGTCACAGCTTACTTTTCTGAGGGGGCGGAGACACAATGATAGTTTTTCTACCTCACGCTGGTGGTAAGGTCCCGAGCTAATGCAGGCTGTGACAGCAGGGCCTAACAGCTGGTGTGTTGAAGCAAGGGAGAGAAGTTCTTGGAGAGGGAGGTAGGTGGAGATCTCGGTGTGGATCTTCACCTGGTTCGGAGAAAGGGGGACGGCCTTTGCTAATAATATGGCAAAGTTGGTGGTGGTAGGCAGGGGGGAGGGAGCATGATCCATCACCTTGCTAATAATATGACTGGTGGGGTGGCATTGTCCGGCGAGGGGACTTAGTTGACTTGTGTATATCATGAAGACTTATGTTGGCTCAGGTTGGGTTCATGATAAAGTTTTGTTAATAAAACTGTGACTAAAGTTTGCAATGAATATGTTGAGTATGTAGTTTTTTGTTGGGGAACAAGGGAACTGGAAAGAAACTGGATGTGCAGGCCAGTAAAGGGTGAGGGGAAAGGCCTGGTGTTCGGGCTACCCCAGTTAATGCAATATGCCGCAGGGTCAGGGTCTTGGGGGCCATCCAGTAACCAGGTGCCTGGGCACCTTGGCCTGTGGGATCATTAAATCCAAGGAGCATGGGGTGGGGGGTGGGAGGGTAGTTGGGAGCAATGAGGAGTGACATTTGAAATTGCCTTGCATCAGTAGCGCATGGCAATTTCTTTGGTTGAATTTGGCTGTGCGAGGGAAGGGCAGGTGGCTCAGCTGGCTGAGCCATCTGGCTCCGCTGGCCCAGACCTCCCCTTATCTGCATCAAGAAGGGCAGCTGTGAGCCATTCCCAACCTCCCACCCATAAATGGGGAGTTGACAGTGAAGGTTGTTGCAGCTGGAGGTGGTTTGTGGAAGCAAGGGAGTGAAGTTCTGGGTGAAGGGGGTGGGTGGAGAGTTTGGTGTGGATCTTCGCTCGATTTGGGAAAAGAGGGCTGGCCTTTGCTAATAATATGGCAAGGTTGGCAGTGGGGAAGGAGTATGATCCATCACCTTGCTAATATGACTGGTGTGGTGGCTTTGTCTGGCAAGGGGACATAGTTGATTTATGTATATCATGATGAGTTATGTTGGCTTGTGATAACATTTGTTTTATTTTTTTTTTATTTTATTTATTTATTTCTCTTATATACCACACTATTTGACATCAGTGCGGTTTACATGGAACATTATATTGAACAGGGCATTATAACTTGGAGATAACTATTTTACAGGGAACATGGACTATGGAGGGTTAAGTGGCTTGCCCAAGACCACAAGGAGCACCTGTGGGACTAGAAACCCCAGTCCTTCCGGCCCAAGGTTGCTGTCCTCTAGTGGGATTTGAACCCCCAACCTTCCAGCCTGAAGTACATTGCCCCAACCACTAGGCCACTCCTCCACTCTGAAATGCTTTAAAAATGCCCCTATAGATATTGAACATGATGACAGCACTAGATGATGGAGACATTAAAACTAGCCCCTCAGTTAGAATATTGAGCTTTTATCCTGTCATTTTAGCCAAAGCATATACACTATTTACATGTGACTGAATATCACTCCCATTCTGGAGAGCAATCCATATAGTTCATTACCAAGAAAGAGGCTCTTCAGGTGCAATATTTAGGACCCAGAAAACACTCTTCACTTCACTGGAATAAAGCTTCTTTTCTTCTTCTTGGGTACCTTTGATTGTTAAAGTCCTTCAGGACAATGGAGCGAGCTATTTAAGAGGTTGCTTGTCATTTTATGAGTCTTGTCATTGTTGTGATCAGAGGAAGTCATGTGCCGAGAGTTCTTTTTCTTAAGGAAGCTCATTTGTCTAAGATTAGAAAGTCTGTCTTTTCAATAGTAGGACATGTTTTATGGAATTTGTTGCCTGAGGTGCTTAGGAGCTTGCGGAGTTGGTGTGTGTGTGTGTGGGGGGGGGGGGGGATAAATTAAATTCTGCAAATATCTGAAAGCCTGGCTATTTGAGCAAGCATTTGGTGACATTTGAGTGATTTGGCAGGGCTTTTTTTTTTAGTGATTTATTTAGTTTGTTTCTTTTTTTAATGTGTTGCTTTGATTTGTTTTCATATGTATTGCCTATTTTGGATATGATTTGCTTGCTCTCTGCCTTGGATGGTCCGTGGGCAGCACAGAAGTAGTATTAGATAAATGTATGCTTTGCATGAAAGCATTTTCTCTCGGTCTTTTCCAAAAGACTCTGGGACAGAAATGCGTCAAGATGGGAGAGTACTGTTTTCATGAGAGTACATCGGTCGACTTGTTTATTTATTTATTTATTTATTTATTTTTCAGTGCTTGACTTCAGCTTTCCTCATACTCGTCCAAGGTAAGTTATAATATTTAAGCCAGCATAAAATACTCTCAAATGTAAGCGCCATGCAAATCCAACAGCACAGCATTAATCGTCCCATCACCCCTTAATCTTCCTATCCAACAAGGCAAGGGAATGCCTGCTGACTGACATAAACAAAAGATGAAATTTGACTGCTTTGCAACTTCACCCCACCTGAACGTGCCAACAACGATTGTGTAGAGCACAAAGAACGTCTGGCACATAGAGATGTAACTACTCGGCAATAGATCATGGCCCCACCATGACACCAGGCACCAAAGTTTTAACTTGTATTCTGACCTGGAACTGGAAAACAATGAACACAAACAAAGGCTAGACATAATCAGAACATCTCTATCCTAATACAACACATGTAACCATATTTTGCATAAGTTAAAGCCTCCCTAGTTGACCCTTTCTCTAGTCCAACATCGCAATATTCGCATCCGGAGGTGATAAAGACGTGAGGTAATGTTTGAAAATCCTCAGAACTTAACCAATTACGATTACGGTGCAAGACAGAGCTTGGAAGTCTAGTGAATCCTAAATGCGCAAGAAAAGTGAGATTCACAGTCAATTGTCCAGCTCTGCACGCAAGTATTTTATTTATTTTATTTATTACATTTTCTTTTATACCGCGCTATTTAAGATCAGTGCGGTTTACAATGAACATTAAATCTACACATCTCAGTTTAGTGATTTGTGTTTACAATAAACAGGTAAAAATAACTTGGGTATACAATAAACAAGTATTGAAATTCATCACCATTTCCAGATATTTCTGGGAATAAATTTATATGGTAAAAATGATTTTTTTTCTGCAGAATTTAGCCCGGTGTGAACATTGTGTTATGTGAGGTACATGGTATAGCCATTTCCCTTTTGATGCATTTAGTCCAAAGCAAAATATTCATAAAGCTACCTGAGTCTCCCATGAAAATGTAATGTAATGATTTGTCAAGGGTTGTATTTCTAGTAGATTTTCTTCCTGAAATTGGATAATAGGCAGGACCCATCATTCTGCATAATGCATATAACACTATCTGTAAACTGATTAGCTACACAATCTTCCTTTGAATTTTAAACAGTTTTATAAACAATCTATTTCCGCCATAGCTTAAAAATAAAAGAAGCTAGAAATTTGGCTTAACTCCATAATGGAATCAGTGGCAAAGTAAAGAAATATGTCTGTTTAAGGAGAACAAAAACATCTATTCCTTGTGGTTCAACAATTCATGAAAAGCATTGTTCCGGGACGTAATCAGTAAACGAACACATTGAAGCTAACAATAGGCTGAAAGAATACCTGTAAATCATTGTTTTTTGTAAGGAGATAACATCATCTCACTCAGCAGATTCATACTTGTCACCAATGAATTACTGTGCTGTCCCAAACCAGACGCATTCATTTAATGTGTGGGATATCTATTCATTTTCCTGCCTGGCATAGATGGATGCTAAAATTAATAGTTGCACAATAAAATGTAATGTGCACAATTGATTTTAACTTATTATATGCGCAGAGTGTAATTACTGACAGTAAATCTAAGATGAAAAATAGAACATTATGGAATACTTGGATGCAGCATTTGAGGAGATCTACAGAAATTCATACCTGTTGAATCTGTTGGCAGTAGCATTCTAAAAACAAACAAACAAAAAAAACAAAACCTAGTGTGGTTGCCTTATTAGTCAAGCTGCAGTTGATACTGTTTAATTGAAATAACTTAATATATCTGTGGCAAGATTTTGTCTTCACTGGGCATAAAGTTGCAGACTTGCTGAAATATGCAAGTCAATGAAGGTAATATAGGCACTTGACATCATTCTCGCACCACTAACAGAATTAAAATCCTCCAACACTGAATGCTTGGCCATAGTTTTATTTGATTACCAATAACCATCATTCCAAAAGCACCACAATATCTGACCCTCCATCTTCCCACAGATCAACCTTCCTTGACTATTCCCTGTAGTGTATACCTTCTCCACTGTATCCAGTATGTTCCCCATCACCACACTTCTACAACCACACTTGACCACTTGACATAGTCATAGTGAGATCCATGAAGAACACTATAGAAGGTCAACACCTTACCCACAGAGGCAGTGATGTTCCCAGGTCATGCTCCCACAGCTCAAGGAAATTATGCTCACTGGTCCGTGACTCTTTCCACACTTTACTCCATACAGTTCAGTGCCTCCTAATCTTAGGTGGATTCTGGGAGGAAGGCTATGTCCCACCCTGCATACTAGGGGTGACAGCCTCCAGCTAGTCACCACTCTCCTACCCAAAGCTGCAGCCCCACTGCCACTACAACAATCATCCAAACCCATTCTGCACTGAAATTGATCCTATGAGGAGGAGGTGTACAGAAGTGCTCTTCTTGCCATAGAGATGGAAGGAGTTGACCCCCTATGCCTCTTCCTAAATCCAGACAGTTATCATATTAGGAAGCCTATGACAGCCTGTCCACAGCAAAAACTCCTCCATGAATACATAATGAAGCTCCATTCATACAACCATAAACCAGGTACTTGCTAGATCCCCAGAAACCCAAACACCAACAGAATGAAGGCGAACCACTCCTCCTACCATCAGATGTTCTGCAAGCCTGCATCCCCCCTCCCCCACGAATACAAGCTGGAATGCTATATCAAGACTGGATGGCTGATATGTGCTGTGCCAAAGAGTTCATTGTAGGTCTTTTTGACCAATATACTTATGGGGTAAACTGTGTGGTTTATTTAGAATCTCTGGTGGCCCTGACAGCTTGGTATAGGCTTATGAAGAGCACCAAGCTTGGAAGGGTGTTGCACTCCAGTTACATGGGTGAGTTATACCTGATGTAGTAAATAGATGCATTATACATTTTGGGGGTCATTCTGTGCCATGAATAGTGGGGATGTACGTCCTATAGGGACATACATCTCCGCTATTCTTCCCCCTCCCGTCCCAGTGCACAGGCTTCCTGTATGTACAGTTGTGTTGTACAGTAAGCTGTAGGCAGGGGCAGGAGGGGCAGGCAGGAGATGGGGCAAGGGTAGGGTGTGGGCAGTGCAAGACCCTGGATGTACAGGGCCAATTCAGAGGTCAGCCCTATATGTCTGGGGTCAGCCAGCTAGGCAGGGGACTTATTCCACCTCCGAGGAATAAGTGGAATAAGTTCTCCTGGATGTTGGGGCACAGCAGCAGATGGCGGGGACAGACAGGTGAGGGTCAAAGGGGGTTATCTGTAGCCTGACCCTGGCCATGAAAGGCCAGATCGGGGTCGGGCTGAGGGGAAAGGGCATTTTGTGTCAGTAGCCGGGGATCACGGCTCCATAATGGAGCCAGGCTGAGTTAGCTGGGTTGTGGCAGGGTGTGCAACCAGTCAAAATTGGGGCCTGGCCTGCACATACAGGCCGCAGACCCAATTCTGATCCCATGGACATGCCTAGCCCCACGGGATCAGAATTGGTTCTACCTCTGTATGCCTCGATTCTGACCGGCAGTACGGAATCAGCCTCCTCGTCTTTTGTGGCTTTAGTCTTTGGCTCTCAATAATGTTCTTTTTGTTCTGAAGATCCTGTCCCTTGAAGCTTAGGTTTGGAGTCTGAACATTTCCCTCCATTGAGAGTGGTAGGAGCAGGGGCAGTGCGAAGATTAGAAGTGCCCTAGGTGAGCCCTCCATCCCGATGCCCTTTCAGCAGCAGCAATCGCACTGAAGCCGTGACACGGCACTTATCTAAACTATGGCTCTGCATCATCATTCCTGCTTCTATGACCTGCCGCTTCTGTCCCCCTCTGCTTCAGACTTCCGATGTGTATAAACCAGATGTCTGCTTCCGAGGGGTGCAGAAGCAGCAGGTCATGACGCAGTGCTGCAGAGTTTAGAGAAGCATTGCATTTATGTTTCAATTCGATTTCCATCCTTGCATGCTCTAGAGAGGAGCAGCAGTAGTGACAGTGGGGAGCCCCCAGAACACCAGCGCTTTAGGCAACCACCTAGTTTTATTTGTTTAACTTACTCTGTATTTTACCTTGTACTCTGCCTAGGTTACTATAGTGTAGAATAAAATTACTTTAAAATAAATAAATGGTAGGAGTGTTTTTAAGTATGCCACTTTTAGTACTGCTCGAGTGATGTCACATATTTTCATAATTTGTATTATTATTTTTAATTATTAAACATGCAAAACATTTAATTTTATTTATTATTTATAGTTCTTTTTCAGTATTCACCTTCATTTTTAGCATTGTATTCTTAGGTTCTATTTACTGCAAAGCTGCTGACCAGATAAACACTATCCAGATAGCGCCGCTGAATAACAAGGCAGGTCACCTGATCACTATGGTGCCAGGGCAATGTGGGGGCGGAGCCAGAGTGAGGCAAGGGATTAACACAGATACCTGTCCTTTCCAGCTGCTGTCCGGATAAGCTCTAAGGCTAACTTAGGACAGGTGAAAAGCTGCCCTAAGGACTATCTGCATAGCAAGTCCAGATAGCAGCTGAAAACTGCTGATGATTATACAGATAGTGGCCAAACAATCCGGATTTCCAACGGCACCCATTATCTGGATAGCACCGTTGAATATGTGGATTTTTTTTTTTTTGCCTGTGGCAGCTGGCATTAAAAAAAAAAATGCTGACTGCAGTGGGCTTCATATCACCCCCCCCCCCCCAAGTCCTCAGTCAGAACTCTAACTTATGAGCACATAGCTTGGCTGACCTCATCCCTGCTCCCATTTCCTGGGCTCCTTCAGCCTATCATGGTACTTTGTTGGCGCTCTTCTGGTGTTAATGGTCTTCTTGTCAATTTGGGTAGTATGTTGGTTCTCTTCCAGTGTTCCTGCACTTTCCAGCCAGTGATATTGCTGCTTTAAGTCACTCCTACTGCCTTGGGGTCATCCAGACAGTGTTCTGCCTCTTTATTGCTCTGTCAACACCTTGGAGTCTTATTGACAATGTTACGTCTACTTAACATTTCTTGAAGAGTCTTGTCTCACACCAAGTTTAGTGCTGTTTTGCCCTCTTCTGCTGCTTTGTGGTGGTTATTCTGCCTTTCTTTCGAGGCTTATAGTTTTCCTGCCACTGTTAGTACTTTTTGCCCCCTTCTGGAGCCATGGGTTTGTTGGTGACACTCTAGATGGCTTGTGGTGCTGTTTTATTTATTTATTTTTGTTTTATTTATTTATTACAATCTTTTATATACCGCGCTATTTGGTATCAGCGCGGTTCACATACAACAACATCAACAGAATAACAGGCTATTCTGTGTTTACAGCAAACAGGTATATAAACTTGGGTAACATAAGGTTAACTTATTACAAACATGATTATATAAAAGGTATCATGACAACACAAAAGTCCTAGTAATCTTACTGAGAAAGTGGGAGAGGCTATTTGAAGATAAGGCGTGTCTCTTATTTGGGGGGGCTTTTGCTGGGGGTAATGTTTGGTGGGTAGTATATGAGGAAAAGGTGATATTAATTAATGAATTAACAAGTAGCTGGGATTCCGGAATTCAGGCCATGGCGATCCCTAAAGAGAACCATACACCAAACGCATCCAAACACAAATCAGAACCTTGGTACAACATAACGCTGACCAGAATGAAAAGAGACCTTAGAAAACATGAAAGAAGGTGGAGACATACAAAATCCATCGAGCTCAGGTCTGTGTACCTCAACCTCCTCTCAAAATACAAGGAAGAAGTAAACACAGCTAAGAGGACACACCATACCAACATTCTAAGCAAAGCCATCAACAAACCACGTGAACTCTTTGCACTAGTTAAATCATTAACCAAAACAGCCCCACCGGAACATCAAGATAGCCCCATACATCCACAAATGCTTGCAAACCACTACGCAAGCAAGCTTACTACCACCAACCCCACTCTCTATATAGACACACCATGCCAAGGAACAGGGATGGAGCATAAACAGGCATGGAGTATTTTCCGCAACATTGATGTGCAACAAACTATCAACATACTAACCTCCATAAATACCACCACCTCCCCACTCGACCCCTGCCCAACGGCATGGATCAAAGCAACAAAAAAAGAGATCAACCAGCAAATATCCCACATCGTAAACCAGTCACTAAGTCAAGGAATAATGCCTGACCAACTGAAGCAATCTATAATAAGGCCAATCCTAAAGAATAACTCGCTCAATAAGGAAGATCCGACATCATACCGCCCCATCTCCAGCATTTCATTCCTCGCAAAGATCATTGAAAAAGCAGTGCTCATACAACTTCAAGAACACCTTGATGACTGTGATACCCTAGATAAACAGCAATACGGGTTTAGAAGAAATCATGGAGTTGAGACACTTTTGATAGCGCTAATGAACAACCTCCTCAAAGGCCTAGAAGAAAGAAAGAAAATGTTTATACTCATTTTCATTGAAATCTCTGCCGCCTTTGACACTGTACACCATGGGATCCTCCTTAACAAACTGGAATCTATAGGAATTGTGGGAACCCCCCTCAAATGGTTCACCTCATACATAACGAACAGAAGGCCACAAGTACAATTCAATGGTGAGAAAGCTGAACCTTTCTCTCAAACGCAGGGCATACCCCAGGGTTCGGCCCTCTCGGCACTACTGTTCAACATTTACATGCAACCCCTCTGTGACATTTTCAAAAGGCATAATATCAAATACCACATCTATGCAGATGATATTATGCTTTACACACAACTAGATACTGCGGACCCTAAATATACACTGCTCGAAAATTGCCTGGATGAGATGTTAAGTTGGCTGCAGAAAAACAACATGACAATTAACCATAAGAAAACAGAAGTCATGTATATATCCAGTAAACCAAACTTCAACCCCCCCCCCTCCCCTACAATCACTCTGTGCAACAACACGTACAACACGAAAAATGAAATCAAATATCTAGGAGTCACACTCGACTGCAACCTAAAAATGGAGACACACCTACGCAAAACGAATAAAGCCATCTTCCATAAACTTAGAGTGATACAACCACTAAGGAAAATAATAGAACCCAGTGATTTTCGGTCGGTAGCGCAAGCTCTCATTATGCCACACCTAGACTACTGTAATGCCATCTTACAAGGTCTGCCTAAAAAATCACTAAATATCCTTCAGATGGCCCAAAACGTGACAGCCAGGATCATAATGGGAACAAGCATTGCTGAACACATTACCCCCATTTTAATAGAGCTACATTGGCTCCCAATTGCAGCTAGGATACAATACAAGATGTTAGTGACCACCTTCAAACTAATAAACAACGTATCCCCATCATTACTATCCTCACTTATCAGCACACAACCTACAAATAGGGACAGAAGAACCATCAACTCGGGCACCCTGCAAGTCCCCACCAACTTCAGAACAGTGAAAGCAAGTACGAGTCGTAGAGCTTTCTCATTCTCTGTGCCAACTATCTGGAATCAACTCCCATGTGAGCTGCGTTTAACTAAGGACATCACCAAATTCAGGAAGGAGCTAAAAACTCACCTATTCCGATGTCATTACAATCAGCTATGACCAACAACTGAGAGAGAGTTTAAAACTGCTAATATGTATAAATATGTAAATATGTATATATAGATGTAAGAATGTATAATTCATCCCCTTAGACGCTAACCATGTGTGCCGTGACCTCAGTTCTATGTATATACTACCCCCCCCCCCCCAAGTCTTGATTGACAATCCCCCAAAGATGAATCAAACCGCTGCTGATCGCTGGAAGTAGCGGTATATAAGTGTGTAGTAAATAAATAAAATAAAATAAATAAATAAATATTTGCCGTATTTTCGCGCATGTAACGCGCACCCGCATATAGCACGCACCCACATATAAAGCGCAATTTTCTGCCTGTCCCGCATTGATTTTCTCACATAATGCGCACGCGCGTATAATGCGCATGTGTCGACTGCACTGAGGTGTATAAAAACTTTGCGATCTCTTCTATTATAATCCAGTCATCATGCCAGGAATTAAGCGCAAGTCTTATACTGCGGACTTCAAGCTGAAAGTTGTGGCAAGAGCAGAAGAAACAAGTAACAGAGCAGCAGCAAGAGAATTTGATGTTGGTGAGTCATCTGTTCGCGACTGGAGAAAGGAGAGAGAACGGCGCTAGAGGAGATGAACCCGCGAAAACGTGCGCGTCGAGGTCCAAAAGAAAAGTGGCCAGAGCTAGAGAGTGACTTAAACAAGTGGATTCTGTCTAGAAGGGAGCAAAATCAAGCTGTCTCAACTATCGCAATTAAATTCAAAGCAAAACTGCTGGCCAATGAAAGAGGAATTTCAAGTTCCCACGCTAGTTTCAACAGGATTTGCAAATTTATGAAGAGGAATGGTCTTTCCGTGCAAATAAGAACAACTGTAGGCCAGAGGATTCCGGATGACTGGGAACAAAAGATGGCGGATTTCAGCACATTTGTCAGCAAAGAAATTTCTGAGTTCGGCATTTCGGCAACAGATGTTATTAACATGGATGAGGTTCCTGTGTCTTTTGACATTCCACCAACCAGGACTGTAGCTGCTTCGGGTTCAAAAACTGTCGCAATAACAACAACTGGACACGAGAGGGCTTGCTTCACTGTAGTCCTGGGTTGCACAGCTAGTGGGCATAAATTGAAGCCGATGGTTATTTTCAAGCGAGTAACCATGCCCCACGAAAAATTTCCACAAGGTATTGTTGTCCACTGTAACAAAAAGGGGTGGATGGACTCTGAGGTCATGAAAATATGGATTAATAAATGTTATCGGGCCAGGTCTGGAGGTTTCTTTTCTAAAAGATCTTTGTTGATCTTCGATTCCATGGCTGCCCATAAAGAAACAAATGTGCAAAATTATATTAATTCGGCAGGTGCCCATATCGCAGTGATACCGGGTGGTCTTACTCGCAAACTGCAGCCGCTAGATATAGCTGTTAATCACCCCTTCAAAACGTTCATCAGACGAGAGTGGGATAATTGGATGCAGCATGGAATCCATGAATTCACTCCATCGGGACGATTAAAGAGGGCTACATTAATGGAAATCTGCAATTGGTTGTGTTCTGCTTGGGACAAAATATCCCCTGAAACCATCAGAAATGGATTCCGAAAAGCAGGGATTGTTTATAAGAACGAGGATGGGGTGCGCAGTGATGACGAAGATGACGATGAAAACGTCGAAAGTAGTGACGATGAAAGTGCATATTTTACGGAAGAGCGTCTTCAGACGGTTTTAAATTATTTCAATGATGATGTTGATGAGGGGAGTGATTTCGAAGGTATTATGGAATCGGATGATGAAAAGTAATTAAATATATTTTTGTACCAAGATATTCTTGTGGTGCCTCTTTTTTGGGATCAGCTACTTGCAATAAAGTTTTGGTATAGTGCGCCCTCGAAAATACCGCGCGGGAGGGTTGCGCGGTAAGTAAAAAAGTGTATAACGCGCGCGGTATATGCGCGAAAATACGGTAAGTGCTTTCCTAAATTGGGTTAAGTCGGTAATGTTGTTGCCTCTGTTACAAATGACTACCAGCAAGTTTCAAGCAGGTTTCACTGAAAATAGATGGAAAGTCCCAGTGTTGCATTACGGAATGGTTTGACCCATAGATTGGAATAAGAATGAATTAGATGAATTAAGAACATAAGAACATACTCATGAATATTTGGTTTATGAAAACAAAATGAACAAGCTTTGGGAGCAAATGCAGGCTGACATGACCATTTTTGCTATGGATATCTCTAATAGGAACCCCACTCCTCTGATAGGACACAGTACCTCAGGCCAGAGGGCTGGGGGTTCAAGACCCACCTGGGGACAGCAATCTCAGGCTGGAGGGACTTGGGTTTCTAGTCTTACAGGCATTCCTTGTGGCCTTGGGCAAGCCACTTAACCCTCCATTGCCTCAGGTACACATAGATTATGAGCCCCTTGGGGACAAGGGAATGTATCCAGTACCTGTTTGTAGTGATCACATAATGTAAACTGCTTTGATTGAAGGATAAGGCGGTATAGAAAAATGGTTAAATAAATATAAACACATTTCATAATTATCTCCCCCACATGCAACATACATATCCTACACTCCCCCACCATCCCATGTACCTGCACAGCCCTCAACCCATAACACCCAGACCAAACACACATATCCCTTCACAGGCCTCCCCAAACAGCCCCCTACATAACACACACAGGCATACCCACTCATATACTTCCTCCTTACACCCAAACCTACATATTCCATATAAACCTCTTGCCCACATACAACACCCCCTGCAGTTGGATTAGGTAGACATACAGGAATCTATAAATGTAGGAAGTATTAATAATCCATTATATCATGGAGGATAAATTAATAAACTCCCATGGAGCTAACAAGCTTTAAGACACTGCTACTATTACTACTACTACTGAACATTTGTATAGTGCTACAAGGCGTATGCAATGCTGCACGGACACATGTAAAAGACGGTCCCTGCTCATCAGAGCTTACAATCTAGTCAAGACAGACAACACAGTAGCTGTAGACACACAGAAACACAAAGGACATTAGATGAGTTAAGATCCAAAAGAGGCAGCGAAGAGGTGAGTTTTCAGCCTGGATTTGAAAAGGGCCAGAGAAGGCACCTGACGTAGTTTGTTCCAGGCATAAAGAGCAGCAAGATGAAAGAAGCGAAGTCTGGAGTTAGCAGTAGAAGGACACAGATAGAAGCGATTTGCCACAAGAACGGAGTTCTTGAGGATGGGGTGTAGGGGAGATAAGAGACGAAAGGTTGTAATGAGCTGCAGAGTGAATGCACTTAAAGGTCAGCAGGAGAAGATTGAACTGGATGTAGAAACGGATAGGGAGCCAATGAAGTGACTTGAGAAGAGAGGTAATATGAGCATGATGAGGCTGGTGGAAGATTAGCCGCGCAGCAGAGTGTTGAGCAGATTGAAGGGGAGAGAGATGACTCCAGAAGGAGACCAGCAAGGAGCAAGTTACAATAGACTAGATGGGAAGTGTCTATGAATTGGATAAGTGTCTTAGTAGTGTGTTCAGAAAGGAATGGGAGGATTTTGTTGATGTAGTAGAGAAAGAAACAACAGGTTTAAGTTATCAGTTGGATGTGTGTGGAGAAGGTGAGAGAGGAGTCAAAGACAATCCCAAGGTTGCGAGCTGAGGAGACAGGGAAGAGGGAAGTACATATGTACCTTATCTTAAGAAAATGGGGTGTGAATCTAGTCAACACTTTTGATTGCCCTACGGCAGGTGTAAATGTCTGTGCCTAGATTCTGTGGGCACACATGTAAATTATGCTATTTTAAAACCTACGCATGTAAATTTGTGCTCCACCCACAATCTGTCTAAACTCTGCCTCTGTGCACACCCACACTGAAAGTACGCATCATCAATCTTACTGCATACTTACAGAATAATAACCAGTTAAAATATGCAAGCAAGTGCCCATTCATACGCATACGTCCTTGAAAACAGTGACTTATTGCACACACATAAATGCTATGCATCATTACATGACTCCCTTATAAAATTACCCACTAAATGTGCCCTTTCAACTTGCTTAAGTTGGATTTCAGGGAGTGAGAACCTTTGCCTTCCATTTCTTTTAATTTATATTTAGCAGAGCCAAATCCTATATGAAGTGCCTGACTTTGGGGGTGAGGATTTACTGTGAGCTTATATCCAATGATTAAGAGTCTGGCGGTATTTTGTTTGCAAAGAAGGTTTAGCCACCTCTCCTTTCCACAAGAAGAGGGCCAGGAGCAGCCATGACCGTTTGAAAGTCTCAGTTCCTAAGGGGCCTTGGCTCATATTTATTTAAGACTTTTCATCTGTGTTGCGAGAGACACTTTTAGCATTTTGTTTTAAAATATGGAGTTTTATGTTTGTGGTCGATAGTTGCTCTTAGATTTTGGAACCTTGGCAGTCACCCATTGTGTCCCTTTATTTGAGAGAATCAATTCCAACATAGCAGAAATCTGGAGAAGGAGTAGATAAACAATTAGTGTCACAATGGAAATAAAGAGGAGAGTCACCAATCTGGTACTCATCTGGTAGAAACAGCTAAGGAGGCTCCTACGAGGTGCAATAGAAGATAAAAGGAAAGATTTAGAAAATGATGATCAATCAGTAGAAATGAAGTGTCAAGGAGAATCCTACGCATTTTGAGAACCTGATTAGTCTATCCAAGGATAGCATACACAATCCAAGAGGGAACAGAGCAAGGAAACGTTGTTTCATAGATTTACTAAATTACGTGTTCATGATGGATAATACAAGAGACAGCTGCACCAAGCATCATATAAGATCAATATATTGGAGGTTATTTTAGAAGTCCTATTCGTGCTTTGGACGTCTGAAAATGGACACCGAGACATGCAGAGCACAGAGATGTCCCTGGAGCCATTTCAGAAAATAGTTCTAAGGCCATTTCCAGTGTGAGGACGTCCAAAGCTGAACGGGAATGTTTTGTAGGTGTGTCCAGGGCATTCTCAAGTACTTGGACATTCTTGCCTGATTTCAGAAATGCTTTGAAGTCTCGAACTGCACCCAAGTTTATACCTGCTCCAGGGAGTAAATAAACGTTGGAAAAACTCTTGTTCCGCCATCCAAACCCAGGGAGGGCACAGAGAAAGTATTATTTTACCCCATATATTTTTACTAATGATAATGGCAGGAAAACTAAGGGGTATGTTTACTAAACAGCGCTAACATCGCAGCAGCGATGTTATCGCATGATATTACTGTGTGATAATGTCACTTATCGCGCAATAACGTCTCCGGCGGCATTAAAGCGCACAGAGGGTGGAATAAAGCTCCCCAGAGGGCAAAGATAAGGGGTCAGTGGGCGGAGAGTGGGCGGGGAGAGGCTCCAGGCACACTAACGCTGTGAAATCAGGGTCTGAAAATTAATACCAGTGAAAACCTCGCATTAGAGGCACATTTGCCGGAGAGAGAAACCATTTAGGTCAGCAATGTACAGCAAAGGCAGGGAGATCAAGAAAATTGATAGTAGTGATAGATGTGCAGCAACAGCATAGTGCCCAAGAACGAAAGGGCACTAAGGTGAGGCTGCAAATGGAATACAGGGGGCTGCAGGCAGGACATGCAGTGGGGCAGAAGGGGCACAGGGTGGACTAGGCAGATACCTAGGAGACACATAGGAATGTAGAAATGGAAAACCAGCAAGACTGCAACTGACCAAGGGCAAACATCTCCACGAGTGTGTACCCCACAGTGTCCCAGGGGACAGTACCCAGCAAGTATCCCAAAGGGCACATAACATTGGCAGGCAGTGCCGGGGGGGGAAGCATGGATGTCTATGCAGGTACCCCTACCCCATATCACGCACCATAGGCAGCTGCCTACTGGCACACTGGATAGCCTGGGACTGCGCACCACCAGCACTACTGGCATAAGGGCATGTCAGCATGGTGGCAGAGGGGTGCTGGTGGTGGAGGGGGCAGTGCCATCTGCCCACAGAAGACCAAGGCCAAGCCCTATTTAGGTGGGTGCCGTGGACTGCAAAAGACAAGGTCTGTCTGACGAACAGTAATGGTATCCCCAGGGAATAACATGCCTCTGTGGCAACAGTTTGGTGCAGTACACACAGCCAGTGTGTTCAGAGAAAGAAGGTCACAGGTTCAAGTCCCAGCTGTGGCTCCTACAGACCATGTCCCTCTATTTTACCCAGTACTAAACCACGGTAATAAAGAAGGAACCTTTATTGCATATAAAATAAACACACAATAAACGCCTATATTTTACCCTACAGAGCACATACACCATAGACATGTGCAGTCCCTAGAGCAGAGGTTCCCAACTGCAGTCCTGGAGGGCCAAAAACCATTCAGGTTTCATGTTGTCCCTAAGAAATATGCTTGAGATGCATTTGTATGCACCACCCCCATTCTATGTAAATGTAACTCATGCGAGTCAGGCTGTTGGGCCCTGCGCGGAGCAGCTTTTACCAATACTAGCATCTGCATATCTTGGCAATGCCGTCATAAACATAGAAACATGTTCCACATATATCAAAAGGCTGCTATGATCAATGTCAGATAACAGATCCTACATTAAACACAACTTGTTAACAGAGATTCATCATAGCAACCTTTTGATATATGTGGAGTGTGTTTCATATTTTGTTACTGACAGTGTTTACCATCCCGGAGAGTGACCCTAACAGTATTGAGTACCATAGCAATGCCTGCACTGCGCCCAGGACTGGTGTGGCAGCCAGGGCTGCCAACCACCTCTCTCTTTGCACAATGCCGACATAGGTGTGGGAGTATGTGTATGTCTACCCTTAGTTTTGTGGCTGCCTACATCTTACTGAGCCCCCAATGCTTGCACTTTCTCCAGTGTTAGCCTGCCGATGTGCATAATGGAGAGCAAGGTATTTTGGGTATGGCCCAGACACAGTGGTCTGGGAAGGATGCATCTGCACAGGGTATAGGGCAATGGCTGGGACATTGTAGTGTCCAACCACCACCTGCACAGACAGGGTGGCCACAGCATGTCATGCTGGGAGGTCACTCTCACCCTGACTGAGCAGTGACCATGGCATGGCTAGGTTCCCCCATAGTGCTGTCCAGTATTTCTCTCAAGTGATATCTATGAGTTCCCTTTTCTGGGGCCCAATCACTGACATACTTGCTTGGTGTGTGTGCTCATATCCCATTTTTGGGTGCATACAGTTCTTCCAGAAGCATGTACTAGCTAGCAGACTGTCTGCAGTTAGCATGTGTATGGCTGGAACATCTTGCAGGGATCAGTGGTTGGAGACTGACTGTGCCCTCTGCTGGTGAATGTCAGATAGTGGTGGGGGGCAACTGAGCTTTGCCAGGCCTACTGCCAGTATCCTATGTGATGCATATCGATCTGCATTGACTGCCCTGTAGGGTGCCTATTCCCCAGCAGGACTGGGGTTGATGGTCCCCTCTACTGCCACCATTGCAGAGATGTAGAATGTGGATCTGTTGGTGGGAGATCCTGTCCCCCACCCTGGCCCACAGAGAGCAGGTTAGGTGGTGCTACATAAATCTGCTTTTGGGTCCAAACACCACCCTTCTCTTATAACATGTGACCATGACAACTGCACAGGATATGCACTGTTCTGGGTGCATCATAGTCCACAAGGGCTAGATATGACTGGGAAATAGAGATGGACACAGGTGTATCCTAGGTGTGTCTGCAAGGACTACCTATCACACACTGGCACTGATGGGGATCTGCAGCCTATCTCAGCTGTGCCATGTGCTGTGGACCTGGTGCTGGGCGCCCCGCCTCACCCTCATGGTGAGCATAGGAACCGCACAATGTCACGGTCTGTAGCTTCTCTGTACCAGCAACACACATGGTCAGTTCCCCCTACCAGGCTGGGGTGCTATATAGGTGCATACCCCATCTTGTGATCACATGTAGGCTGCTGATCTGCATGTGCAGTGCATCATGGGTATGGGTGGGTTTACCCTATCCTGGTAACCACAGCAGACAGTTTGTTTGGTGACCTGCAGTCTTTCTGTAGCCAGTCAGCGGTGTGTTAGGTGCTATAGAGATGTAGCCCACTGGTTACTTCAATGACTGTGGAGGCAGAAGTCATGGATTTGATCCCACAGTGGTGTTATTTTATAAGGCTGTCTGAGGCTTTTCCTTTTAATTTAGATCAGTGCTGCCAGCAAACACACCCTCACAGTGCCGTAAACTAAGGTGCCTCATAAGGCGCCCTATAGGGCATCTTTAAGGTGCCTTGGCGGACAGGGCACTTTATAATGTGCCCTATGGAGTGCCTTATAGGGCGCCTTAGGTTACAGCACTGTGAGAGTGTTTTTTGCTGGCAGCACTGATTTAAATTAAAAGGAAATGCCTCAGACAGCCTTCTTACATTTTATTTATTTATTTTATTCTCTTATATACCGCGCTATTCTGCATCAGTGCAGTTTACATTGAACAAACTGAAATTACATTGAACAGGGCATTATAACTTGGAGATAACTATTTTACAGGGAACATGGGCTATGGAGGGTTAAGTGGCTTGCCCAAGACCACAAGGAGCACCTGTGGGACTAGAAACCCCAGTCCTTCCGGCCCAAGGTTGCTGTCCTCTAGTGGGATTTGAACCCCTGACCTTCCAGCCTGAAGTATCTTGCCCCAACCACTAGGCCACTCCTCCACTCAACACCATAACACATAACACCACTGTGGGATCGACCCCATGACCTCTGCCTCCACAGTTATTGCAGTAGCCAGTGGGCTACATCTTTACAGCTTCTAACACTGTGCTGGTATGAACTTAGGGTCAACGCGCGTTAACATGCCACAGCGCCGACTATTGCATGATACCGATTCCTTGCAACCTTCCCTCCAGAACGCCCACTACCTTATATGGCATTCTTCACATTAAGGCTGCAACTAGCACCGGTAACATTAAGACGGTTTAGTAAACATACCCCTAAGACACTTGAATGCAGGTCGGCATGCTGATGCGCATCCCTGAAGGCAAAATAGCTTGGGTTCAACATTGAACAGACATCTTTAACACTGGCTTTTCTAATGAGGATGTCTATGTGGCTGCCAGTGTGGCTGTCCATTTCGGAAATGTCCATGTTTCCAAAATTGGATCGACATGTAACTATTCCTGGTGTTTTTTGGACTTCTTGTCCTGGACGCCCCAGAGTTCACCTGGATATCTTACTAAAATGTCACATTTTATGTTTTATATTTTATATTTATTGTATTGCGCATTTTAAATATGTTTGTTCTTTTTAGTGTTGCAAATTCCCTTAAGCAGCTTTGCAGAAGTGGTTTAATAAGTGAACTTAAATCAAATAAATAAATAAATGCACGTTGAACAAATTAAGGATGGGGTTACACTGAAACTCTAACTCGGGTGTGTCCTGAGGACTAGATTGAGAAAACTCTCATGGTCCACTTCCTCTTCTAGCCGGCCATAATAAAGTTTGCTCAGTTGAATGTGGTATGAACTGGTTACAAGCCAGCAACTGTTTTTAATCAATGCATATAAAGCTACCACTCTTTCATTCCTCTTTCTAAGAAAGCTTAAATATTTACACATTCAGTACCCTGACAAGTTAATTAAACTTTATATTGGAACTATTTTTCATCTGTTAAAATGATAGATCATTGGAAATTTTAGAGAACATGAAAAAGAAAAATCTACAATCAACTTGATAAGTATATAAAAAAAAGATATTGTGAGGTTACTTCAAATGATGAAAGACTAGCAATAAATGCGGTATCTTAAGGGGTGAAAAAGGACCAACTTTGGCTTACAAAAACCAATGACCCAGAGTCACATGTAAGAAAACTAGATTGGTAAGTGGAAAAATGGAACTCCGAGGGACGTGTTAAGTTGGTCAGGACTGTGAAAAATAAGTCCTCTGTTTTCTTTCTTAAATGTTGAACTTCTGTACCAACAATATATCAGAAGGACTATAAGAACTAGGAGGAGATAGAAGACAAACCTGTCCCCAGTTATACTCATTTCCAGTGTACTATTGAATAGCATTTGTGTGTATATTTGCAATGGCCAAGGTCTTAATGAAGAGCTAGAGAGGAATCAGAATGGTGCCCTGCATACTGGCTTAGATAGTTTGATTAGAGGAAAGGAAGCTTAAGGTCATCCAAACAAGGAAACAAATCTTGTCGCCAGCTCTGGTTAGGTTTCTGAATTAATTGCAGGCTGAGAGAGCTGTAGCCGTTTCAGTAGTGCTGGAGTTTCTGGAAATGATTGTATCACCAATTGTTCGACTAGCTAGGATCAGCTTAACCATTAGACGGGTTCAACGGTCGCCTTGAGCAGCAGCTTCTAGAAGTCAGCAAAGGGCAGTTGAAGCTTTTTGGGTGTGCATTTGTTAATGTACCTGAAGTGCGCTAAGCGGTTAACATGCATTTTTATGTGAGGTGTTTGTGCATAAGGGTCTTCGGTAACTGTTAGAACGGAGGCATGGCAGTAATCACCTGCTGACACATACACTAACTGCCAGTCATGTACTGGGGTGTTGAATGGGTGGGTTAGAGGTGATGGTGGGCATGGCAAGCACATTGATTACTTTCTATATGCTATAATGTGAGAAGGAGTACACTGGGGTATTTCCATCCTTCAGAAGCAAGGGGAACTCAGAGATGCCAAGTTGCCCAGTTCCAGGAGTCAGATTTTAAGTCAGACCTGGATTTTTGACCATTTCATCCTGATGCATTATGGGAGCTGCAGCATTGATTAAAATGGGTGAAACCAGGGACTACAAATACCATACTGCATTGCAATGCAAATTAAAACCAGAACTGGCAAAAAATCTCATTCCTGGAACTGCAGAAACCAGCCAGCTGGGCCCGGTTACGGACGGTAAAAATCACCCCTGGGCTGACCGGCAGCGTGTGCATGATCTCCAAAGCCCCGCACTGATTTTGAAGAGCGTTCGCAAAGGGTCGGGCCCGCGGCACTTTCTGCACTGCAATGAGCTCTGTGAATGGTGGAGCTGCAAAAGGCAGGAAGTCGACTTCCTGCAGACCCGGCCCCTTGCAAATGCTCCTAAAGATCAGTGTCAGGCTTGGCAGATATGCACATGCAACACATGTATGGGCTTCAAAACAGCAAAGCCCCATGATGATTTTTACCGCCCGCTGCCAGGTCTGTTTGGCTGTGATTTTTGCCACTCGCCTGTCCTACAGCACAGTTTGCATAGTGGGTCACGCTGGCCCTGCTTGGGCATCTTTCCCCATATAATTCAAACTGACCAGTCTAAGTAGCATTCAAGTTGAAAAAAGACAGTCTCATAAAAACATAAGAGATACCATACCATGTCAGACCAAGGTCCATCAAGCTGAGTATCCTGTTTCTAACAGTGGCCAATCCAGGCCACAAGTACCTCGCAGCAGGGCAGCAACCTCTGTAGGGCAGCAAAAGCAGCCAGTCCAAATGTGTGGTTTAACAGGAAAGATTACTTTATTAAAATTCTGAAAACTTGACAGTATTAAGCCCAAATAGCCCAACACAGGCCGTGTTTCGATTTCACTTCATCAGGGGTTTCGGGCGCACTAAATTCATAAATACACAAACATAAACGTTATAAAAACCATTACAGTAGCTCATAAACTAAATATAAATTTGAAAAATATGTTGGTTCCATCTGCATTAACTGAAAGGAAGTTCCTGTCCAAGTATAAAGGCCAATTTCAATGCGGACGGTGTTCCGTATGCCCTCATGTGATACCAGTCAGAGAAAAGTTTATACACCCTAGGACACAAGAAGAATTCAAGATAGAGGACTTTTTAAACTGTGAAACCACCCATGTAATTTATGTAATACAGTGTCCTTGTAATAAATTATATGTGGGGAAGACAGTTAGGAGTGTGAAGGTACGGATAATTGGGCACAAGAGTTGTATTAAAAGAGGTTTGGCAGAGAAGCCGCTCGTGGCGCATTGGCAAGAAATGGTGCATCGAATAAACAATTTAAGATTTTTTGTTATTAAGAAAGTGAAACTCAATTGGAGAGGAGGGGATATCAACAGGATGATATTAAGATTGGAACAGAGATACATTTTTAAGTTACATTCTTTAACGCCCAATGATTTAAATATGGAGAAAGATTTATCGGTGTACTCTTAAAATATATTTTTTTAAATTATTTATTTTTTAAAAGTATTTTGCGAGCTAATAAGTGTAGTTGGAGAAAGAAACATTGGGGTTCCTTTTGTGTCTGGTATTAGAGCAAAATAGGTTTTTATGATAATGTTCACAGTTGGTAATGCTGAGGTAGGCGGTTCATTGATATGTGTATATTTTTACGAAGAAGGAGAAATGGTGATATATGAATTCAATAATCCTTTGTTTTCCAAAATTTAGCAGATCTTATTTGAGGTTTTGTGGACATATGACAGTTGTGAAAATACGTTTGTTTTAGAATATGGATTCAAAAGTAGCACATTTAAAGAATTGTGTAGGAAAGATATGTGATATGGATTCTACCTAGCAACTAGTGACAGAAATAACTCCATGAACAATGACTGTTTCTACCTAGCAAGTAATGACAGATTTAATCCTTGAATAAAAACTGTTTCTATCTAGCAACTAATGACAGAATCTTTGAGCGATGGCTGTTTCTACCTAGCAACTAATGACGGAAATAAATCTCTGACGTCAGGTTCCCCGTGGTTACTTACAGCGCAAGTGCTGGCGTTTTTAACAGAGGTGAATTTTTAAGAAGTGGATGGCTGTCCAAAGAGATAATCCTCTGGATTCTGATTGACGGTCATTTATAAAAAACGGAGGTAAATCATGATTTGCAGAGTGTATAGCGGTTTTAGCAATAAGAGAAGATGCTAGCCAGTTGGAATATATTGGTAAATGAAACAGTGGGATAAAGTTAGTAACTCTGGTAAACCCGGAGGCCCTCCTCGCCTCCCTTAGCAAGCCTTAACACCCCAACATAAATTACCCCCAAAAAATACCCAACAACTGAATATGGTACAAACTTTGGTCGCAGCTTTATTTACAACCTGTAACAACCGGCACAACACGGGCCAAAATATACAACTTTCAACATAACCCAGCCCCCCACCCCATTGCCGGATGATGCCCCCACTCGCCATATTAGTAGCAAGGCGGAGCATCCTCCTCCCCTGGACCCCGCCACCTGCATCGCCATACTAGTAGCAAAGGCCGGCCCCCACACCCCCAATACCGGGCCGAGACCCCCAACCGGGCTGTTTCGCCCCACCCCGAGGAGCACTTCGCCCCCCACTGCTCCTAAACCAGTTCAAGCCCGCGCCGCTTCTGCGAGCACTGGCTCTCTACCCCACCACCGGTGCGAGGCAGTTTATTTACCCTCGCACCGCCCCCCCCCCCCATAAAGCTGCGACCAATCATTTCCAGAGCTTCCTGCCAATCATTTAGTAACAGATCCTGTCCCACCGGAGACAAGTGTGGGTCATCAGTATGATACAGTCCAGCGCAGTGCGGATCAGCCCAAGGGTGCTGGACCTGCCATCTGCCAGCCTGCTGCAACCAACGTCCAATCTGCCGGTTGACTTTCGCTAACCCACGCGACCACCGTCGCTGGGACAGACAGGCCGGCTGCGGGATAATGTCCGACCAGGCGATCGCCACACCTTGCCACTCTTCCTGGAGCGCCCGAAGGTCCCGCTGCACCGCCCGAATGAGCTGTCAGCACGTCCAATTGGATAGATCATTCCCTCCAAGATGTATCAACACCCCCGCCGGTCGCTGACGCCGCTCCGCATGCCCCAGAACAAAAGGAAGGAGCTGCCACCAGCGCATGCCGCGCTCGCCCAGCCACACCAACAGAACATTGCAGGACACCAAGCCCAGGTGCAGACCCAGCGGGCAACTCGAGGCTCTGCACTCCGCCCAGTACACGAACGAATGTCCAAGAATTCACCATACTCCTGTTGGGCCCATATAGTCGCTCCGTGGAGGCCAGCTCTGCAGCAAACCTGAAAAAGAAACACAGCATTAACACCCCCCCCCCCATGCCTCACAATTGGTCCAGGCGCACAACCCTGAAAAAGAAACACAGCATGAACAATCCCCCCACACCCCCCCACCAAATCTGGGAGACGCCTCACAATTGGTCCAGGCGCACATAACCTGCATAGGCTCTGGATTGCCACCTCCCAATCTGTTGAATCACTTCACCCCCAAGCCCCGCCGCAGCCGCACTGGTCGCTGCCCCTATCCGGAAGGAATGAGACGCGTACCGCCGCTCATCCAAGCCCAACCGCCGCAAGGCCAGGTGTAGAACCGCCGTGAATTGAAACTGGGTAACCGTGATCCCATCCGAGTGGCAGAAAAAACAGCCTGCTATGCCCGGCTGCTGACGAGCATAAGATGACAAATTCTGTACCGGACAGGAGCTCAACCCCGGAATTGCTTTCAACAGCACCCATCGGCCAAGGCCCTGCTGGTCCGTCTTCGAGCGTGCCACATAAATCCGCACTAGCGTCTCCTTCAGGTCCAAATGTTGAACCTGCAAACCACCACAAACCCACCGCCGGCATGACCGTGGGACCAACTCACTGACCCGAAATGCCCCGAAATAATCCGTAACAAACAATGCCCGAAAAAGCACCGTCTCATACACAGACACCGCCACCTCCGGCAAAACGTTCCATATGTGCAGCAGCAAATCGTGCAACACAGGGCAGCGCCAATCTCGCAGCCTCGGCTGCTCCTTTGCCCACCCGGCCAGAAGCTGCTTCACCACATACGATGCACTTGGGCTGCCCCAGCCCACCACCCTGCTGAAAAAGGAGAAACCTGCCAGCGCCGCACGCACCGCCGACCGGGACCAACCGCTCCCTTTTGCCCACACTATAAACGAACCCGCTAACCGGTCCTCCACTCTACCACCTCTCCAGCCGCTCCCCCATAAAAACTCCCGCATCCTCGCATAACCCCGCCGATAAGCTGCCCACGTACCTGGAGCCAAGGAGGACCGCCACAATTCCATCATTCCGGTATCCCAATCCTCCAAAGGTGCTCCGGTACGATTGCCGATGTCTCGTCTGCCCCCGGGGCCAACGCCCGGAACTGCGCCCACTGAAAACGAGACAGAGCATCAGCAATAGAATTCTGAGAACTGGGCACATGCCGCGCTCGAGCCGTGACATTGAGACGCAGACACGCTAACACAAATACCCGCATCAACGCGGCAACATGCAGACACTTGGGCGAATGTCGGTTAATAACTTGCACTACCGCAGCGTTGTCGCACCAGAAAACCACTCGCTTATCCCGCAATCGTTCCGGCCACACCCAAAAAGCCACTACAATCGGGAACAATTCCAGGAACGTCACATTACGCATCAAGCCCCGTACAATCCACGACGCCGGCCAAGGCGCCGCACACCACGAACCTTGACAATACAACCCCATACCTGAACCACCCGCCGCATCAGAGAACAACTCCAAGTCCAGATTGGATAGCTCCGACGACTGTAACACCGAGCAGCCATTATACTCAGCCAGGAAAGCATCCCAGACCGCAAGTCGGCCCGCATTCCAGAAGTCACCCGGATGTGATGATGCCCGCAGCGCACCCCAGCCATAGCCAGGGACAGCCTATGCGCAAACTGCCTCCCCATCGCAATGACTCTACAAGCAAAATTTAAGTGACCGACCAGTACCTGCAGCTCTGTCAACGTCACCTTCGAGGCGGAGCCCACCTCTGCCACCAAGAGTCGCAGACGCTCAACTTTATCCATAGGTAAACGGACCACGAACTCCACAGCATCTATCTCAATCCCCAAAAAGGAAAGGCACGCCACCGGTCCCAAGTCTTACCTTTCGCCAACGGGATGCCGAACTCCGCAGCCATCTCAAGGAACAACCCCAGCAAGGACTCACACACTGCGGTCTGCGCTGGACCCACAAACAAAAAATCATCCAGATAATGCACGATAGATTGGCACCCAGACCGCCTCACCAAAACCCAGTGTAAGAACGAGCTAAAGGCCTCAAAGTAAGCACAAGATATCGCACAACCCATTGGCAAGCACTTGTCATAATAATACTGAGCGTCAAAACGAAATCCCAGCAATGGAAAGGCAGACGGGTGAACTGGTAAAAGCCGAAAAGCCAATTCGATGTCCACCTTTGCCAACAACGCCCCTTTACCGCACTGGCGCAACCGCTCCAACGCCTCATCAAAGGACGCATAGCGCACCGAGCATAACTCTCGTGGGATATGGTCATTCACCGAGGCCCCCGGGGGAAAAGACAGATTGTGTATCAACCTATAGCGCCCTGGCTCCTTCTTCGGGATAACTCCAAGTGGAGAAATGATAAAAGGCGAAAAGGGTGGCTGATCGAATGGACCAGCAATTCTGCCCAACGCACATTCCGCCGCAATCTTCACGCGGGCCACCTCCGCGAGCCGGCGAACCGAGCTAGCATTGTTGGCCGCCACCTCACAAACCCCCCCTTGACACGGGATACAAAATCCCTCTAAAAAACCTGCCCACAACATTATCCCCGCCTTGCCATGCCTACTCTTCGCATAAAGTTCTAACCACGGCAGTAGCGCCTGAATTTTGATGGGGTAGGCGCCAACCCCCCGCTCCCTTCTTCACTTACCCCCAACCGGCGCTCCTAGCACACCTTTTTGGCTACACTTCGCGGCCGAGTGACCGGCACCACAGAGCAAGCAGGCATGCCGAAACTTGCAGTCCAGAAAGGGACAGGAAGCTTTATTGAAGCGCCAGCAAAGATCTCCACCCGGTCCACCTTTGGGCGTATCTGGCACGGGGCCCGCTGCCCAAAAGGACTGAAAGCTCGCTGCCGAAGGATTGGCTCCCGCCCTGACCTGACTTGCACCACCACCCGCGCCTCCCTTTTTGGCAGATATTTGCGTCAGCCAAAGATTAATATCCTTCATCCCCCAAGACAGTTGCCGATTTTCCTCCATCATATCACGAAACTCCTCATCATAATTGAGCCAGGCCCAACCCTCGTGCGCTTGGGATGCCGCTAAGATGGCAAGATAAATTATTGATAATATGGACTTTAAGAAAACATCTAATGAGGGAGTTTGGTCATTGATGTAAAAGCTGGCACTAAGCAGTGGCTATTAGCCCATGATCAAGTGCCGTCAGTTTTTTCTGAGACAAGCACCTCATATATGAAATATGTTTAGTTTCTGCATTGCTGAGGTTAAATATTAAACAACGTGATTTTTGATTTTTGTTATTCATCGTTTAAGAAGAAGTAGACTGCATTTATTATTGTTAGCTAAGATGGCATCAGCATAAGCCAGCAGCTCACCATAACGACTCGGATCCGCATGCCCACATACGCTCGCCAAACGCAAAAAGGCCCTGGTCCAATTTAAAGTGTTCCGGGAAACCTTCCGTACCCTCCCCGCCTTTTCATTCTCCTTACGTTTCTTCCTACTCTCCCCCGAGCGCTTCCGCCCTTCAAAGAGCCTGAAAATATCAATATAACGCCGTTTCATGATCCGCCGCCTCAACTTGCGTGGCACACTCTCCCACAACTCCGCGCAACGCACCACCGATGACCCCGCCCCAGCACCAGCCCGCGCACCAACCGCGGAGGCATCAGAGGAACTATCCGAGGACGAAGAAGACGAAGACGAGGACAACACGCTCCGCCTACAATGACGTCTGTGCTTCCTCTTCATCTTGGCTTTGCATGCAAGCGAACCACCCTCCCCCGCCGGCAACAACTCCCCAACCCCGCCAACCGAATTCCCGGGACACTCACCTGCGGCAGCGCGATCTGCCAGCTCTGGAACCACCGAGGTCAGACCGGTCTGATCCACTCTCTGCGACATCACCGTCTGACTGCCAGCTATCCCACCTGCCGAAGCCACACCACTCGCTGGACCCTGCAGAGGGAGAGAAGCACCCATAACCGGAGGAAGAGAAGCACCAACACCTGGAGTGGCCATCCCATAATGCTCCATCCCCCAATCGGCTCCCCCCCCCTTGAGGCCACGCCGATGTACCCAAACCCCCAGCCGCCCAACCCGCCGCCCCCCATGGAGGCTGTCCCCCACCACTCTGAAAGCCAGCCCCCACCCAGTCTCCCCCCCAACTACACCCCCATGGTGTAGTTCCCTTTATGAAGTAATGCTGGTACAATTAATTTTTAATTATTTATAATTTTAAATGTTAGATATAGTTTGTCTAAATGCTATTGTAATTTTTAAAGAACCCCCTGTTATGATGATATCACTATTAACTTTAGCTTTTTAATCCTACAATGAGAAAGTCTAGGGGTTTAATAGTTTAAGATGAAGGTATTAAAAGTGTTTTAAGTTTCACTCATAGACAACTGGACCATTTTAGATACTCACTCCTGCTCCTGTTTATTGATCACTAGTGTGATGATGTAGTAATCTCCTCTTCTTCATTTTTAGTGTACAGACCAACCAAATTGACTCTATCTAACAACTAAGGTATATATAGAAGAGGTGATGTTTACACACTCTTTCATATGTTTACAGTTCATCTTTTATTTATTGAGAATGTTCATTTTATTTTATGTTTAAGGTATGTGCATGTTTTTAATGGCTTTTTAGTATAATTCATATGCTTTTATTATTTTTATCGTTTGTATGTGAATTTTTTTTTTATTATTTTAGTATCTGTATATGTAAACAAAACTGATATGATTGTATAACTTGGAGTTTTATAATTCTTTTCCATTTATGGTTTTTATAACATTTATGTTTGTGTATTTATGAATTTAGTGCACCCGAAACCCCCGATGAAGTGAAATCGAAACACGGCCTGTGTCAGGCTATTTGGGTTTAATACTGTCAAGTTTTCAGAATTTTAATAAAGTAATCCTTCCTGTTAAACTACGCATTTGGACTGGGTGTCTTCTAGCAACGTGGTGTAGTGCTCCTTTGGTGGGCAGCAAAAGCGGGCCATTGAAAGCTAAATAATAGATTCTGATAGCCAGAGGAGGGTGTAAAGCTTGAGGTTCTCCTAGGGCTATAACACTTTGGACCAACTCTAGGACCGGCCCTGCCTGGTAGGTTCCCAAAGACGCACAAACTCTAGGACCAGCCCTGCCTGCTAGGTTCCCAAAGACAAACATGGGTTCCACAATGCTTGTCCCAGGGCAAGCAGTGGATTTCCCGGGTCCTGGTTTATGGACCTTTCCTCTAGGAATTTATCCAAACCTTTTTTACCCAGCTATCAGCTGGATTTAAAAGAGGTTTGGACAAATTCCTGGAGGAAAAGTACATAAATTGTTATTAAAGGGGACCAGGGAAATCCATTGCTTTCCCATGGGACATCTGGGAGCCTTAGCTAATTGTCTTTTCTGTTGCTTGAGTATAAGAAACACTAGGAATGGAGTTATTTCCCTTCGTCCTTTCTAAGCCTGTTTGTGTTGGGTTTTGATTAAAGGGTTCAGGTATACACTAGCCTTGTTTGTAAAAAAAATGTATTATGGTATGGCTTTCTTCTTTGGTGTTATTGTTCTATGTGTTATGAAAAAAACACTATCAGGATCACTTCGAGCCATGAATAGCAGGGATGGACATCCCTTCTTGCTATTCAGCCCCTCTGCAGACCCCAACTAATTTTCACATACGTTGTATGGGGAGGTTTGATGGGGGCAGGAAAGGGGCTGTGTGGGGTTGGAGTTAGGGTGAGCAGTGGGCGGTCCATGGCCACGGACATACAGGGCCAATTCCAATGTCGGTCCTGTACATCTGGGATCAGCTGACTGAATGGGGAACTTATTCCATCTCTGAGGTGGTTCCTGCAGGCCCGGGGTGCATCAAAGGCAAGAGGGGGAGCAGGAGATTCCCCGCAGCCTGGCCCTGGCCTTGGGAGGTCAGATTGGGGTGTCGGGCTGCAGGGAATGCAAAAATTTGTCAGTGGCCGAGATCACAGCTCCTGAATGGAGCTGCAGTGCCATGGCAACTGGATGCCATTGCGCCGCGGCTTCATTCAGGAGCTTTGTCTGAGCCAGGCTGAGGTCTGCAGGCTGACCGGGATCGGGGTCCCAGCCTGCACATACAGGCCTGGATGCAATTCTGATCCCACAGGGCTAGACATGCCCTGTGGGATCAGAATCCCGTCTAACCATCTAACTCTGTGCATCAAGTTCCGACTGGGCACACAGAGGGCCGGGACGTCCAGAATGGAATCGGGCACTATACGATCACTTGATGTGTTTTCTGGAAAGAGAATTTAATGTTATGAACTAAGAAGTTTTGTCTGACTTCCAACCAGAATAAGCTAATAAATTCCTGCTAATGGCAACTGGACTTGTCTAGGTGTTTCAATATGCATGGAGGACAGCTGGAAAGACCACAGCAACCCCACTACACTGTTGCCAGTCTAGCTGGAGATGTTTAGAAGCAATGGTGGGAGGCAGCAGAGTGACACCACTACAGGTACAAAGGTGGTCTACTATACAACTCCAGGCTGAAGAGACATTTCAAGGGTAGTTTTATAAGGGGCCGCCTAAATTAAATGTGAAACTAGGAGGCCAATTTTCAAAAGTCCATTACTGGAGAAACTGAATTAGCTCCCTGTTAAACCAAGGTGTTATTTTAAGCTATTAGTGATGATTTTTAAATCAATTATGTTAGGTAAACCCCAATAAATGCAGAATAGACTTTGGAGATACAGACCATAGAAACATAGGCCAGAAAAAGACCACATGGCCTTTCCAGTCTGCTTTCCATATCAACTACAATAATCCTGTTTTTATCTTTAGAGATCCTCTGTGTTTCTCCCATGCTTTTTTGTATTCAGATACTGTTCTTGTGTCCACCACATCTACTGGGAGACTATTCCACACATCTACCACTCTTTCCATAAAAAAAATATTTCCACATATTACTCCTGAGTATTACCCCTTTCACCCTCATCCTATGTCCCCTTGTAGCAGAGCCTGCCTTCAATTGAAAGAAACTCTCCTGTGCATTTATGCCATGGAAGTATTTATCTACTTCTTCCTGGGTGTCTACTTTATTGTAAACCACGTTGAACTAATTTTTCATTGGGATTTCAGCAGTATAGAAATGTTTTATAATAATAATAATAATATTACAGATTTTTGTATCATCCACAAACAAGCAAAGCTTACCTGACAGCCCTTCTGCAATATCACTAACAAAGATGTTAAGAAGAATTGGACCAAGGACAGATCCCTTGCAGCAACCTCCTTCTCCTCAGAGTGAGCTCCATTTACCTGTACTCTTTTATCGCTTCCCACTCAACCAATTTCTAACCCAATCAGTGACTTTAAGGTCCATCTCTAGGGTGTTCAGTTTGTTTATATGTTGCCTATGCAGAATGCTGTTAAAGGCTTTACTGAAATCTAAATACACCACATCTAGGGCTCTCACTCGGTCACCCAGTCAAACTCCTTGGTCACCCAGTCAAATAAATCAATCAGATTTGTCTGACCACACCTGCTTCTGGTGAATCCATTCTGCTTCAGATCCTGCAATCCATCAGACTCCAGAAACCTCAATATTCTCTCTTTCAGTAGCCTTTCCAATAATTTACTAACCACAGAGGTTAAACTAACCAGCCTGTTGTTCTCAATGTCATCTTTACATCCGCTTTTGTGTAAAGAGACCACATGTACCTTTCTCCAGTCCTCTGGCACCACACCCAATTCCAAAGAGGCATTAAAAAAGTCAGACAGTGGAGCCACTAGAAAGTCCCCCAAGTTCCCTCAGTATTCTTGGATGTATCCTATCTGGTCCCATCACTTTGCCTACTTTTAATTTAGCTAATTCCTTACAAAAACAGTCTTCTGAAAATTGTTCAAGATCCCTGTCGCTTCCGTTCCTGTTTGTGGGTGTTTTCTGAGGTCCTGCTCCTGGCCCTTCATCTGTGAACACAGAACATAAATATTTGTCAAGCAATTCTACTTTTATCCTCATCAGTCGCAATCCATGTCCCAGAATTGGGCCCATAATGATGAAAAAAAATTCCCAATTCTTCCTCTAGAAATACCCAACACTACCATATCATCTTAAACACCCTTGGGGAACAACAAGGTTTTCAATCCTTTCCTTAAGGCCATTATGTTAGCTTCTTCTTTTAAAGGGTCAGGGAAGAAATTCCATCAATTCGGCCCCAACAAACTGAAGGCTTTTGCTCTCCATGTTACTTACAAAGGTGTGAGGCCCCAGGTATCGTCATCTAGCCCAGGAATAGCATCAGGGTGCGGAAGTGACAAACCAGGGAATTTTCTAAGGCACTACCCATGTAGGTGCCTTCTAAAATTCCCTGTTGAGATATTTACATGGGTAACTAGGGCAGTTTCCCATGTAAATGCCTTTGAATCAGGCCCTTTATATGCATTCTGTCACCAATTGAAAAGAAACTAGTGAACCATTGCAGGGGTTATTCTAAAAGACCCATTCGTGCATTTGACATCTGAAAATGGGCATACAGACATCCACAACACAGAGACACCCACTGGCTCTTTGAACATCCCCAGTGCAAGAACACTCAAGTTTGATCGGGGACATGGTGCAGGCATGCTTGGAGTGTTCCCAGAACTTGGATGTCCTTGCCTGATTTCAGTAACTTCCTGGATGTTCCGAGCCATGTCTGAACTTATACCTGCTCTGGGCATGAATAGGCATTGGAAAAGTGCTCATTTGGTCAGCCATCCATCTGGAGGGTTTGAAGAAGGAGGCACACTCATGTCCCCTATCTTTTCCATGCCAATAATGAACATTAATGAAAACTGAGGCTCATGTGATCATTTTCCCATCCAATGGACACTCTCTTCCATGCTTTCTTAAGGAGACATCTATATGGCTGTGGACACAGATGTCCACGTTGGGGACATCTGTGTTACTAAAATCAGGCAGAGACATAGATGTCCCTGGTGTTTATTGGCATGTTCTGCCCTGGACATCCTCGAATGGACTTGGGTATCCTTTATAAAATGCCACTTCACATGATGAACTAATTCCATTCTGTTTCTTTACAATTATTATTATATTACTGCTTTATAACTTTGACTATATTTTTTACTAGCAGTGTACTTTATCTTTCAAATCATCTTAGTTTGGTCTCTGTATGCACTCTTTGGCAAACTTTTGTAATCTTTATCATTATTAATTAATTATTTAGTTACTTATTTTGAGTAAACATAGTGGCACTTTGTCCTGTAAATCTCAGTGGAAACCCCAGGGCACACAAGAAAAAGAAGATATAGTATGTGAGGGTCTAAGTTACGCTGACTGCCCTTTCTTCTCCAAATGACACTATGAAAAAATCTCCCCAGCCATAAATCAACATCACTCACCTCTCTTCTGTGGAAGAGCAAAGTCTTTGGTACATTTATCATGGTTTAAGAAAGTTTGACATGTTGTTCTTGTCTGAATTTTAAAAAGCCTTTTTCTGGGGGTATGCTTTTAGTAGCAGAAAAGAAACAAAAGCAAGCTATATGTATTCCCAGCGCACGTGGTATCCATGAATTTAAGAAAGAAGGGGATATCTTAGAAAGATAAAGAAAGAGAAGACAAATGTTTCTCATGGGAGAAGAAACACCAAGTATGAATTTTCAAGCAGCCGCTGGCTAATTACTCTTGACATTCCCATCATCTGTCATCACCGGTACCTGGAAATCAGGGTCAAGGTGGTTTGCAGACCTGTCATCTCTCAAATGTCACTTTCTCAATAAAAAGCGCTTTGTCATCAATTTGCAGAATGACTTTTTCATGAAATCTCCCCCGTGATACATGCATCTTAGCCATCTTATGGAATAGAAAATGTCTATTAATTCTAAAGTGATGAATCCTTCAGAAGTGCCATGGAAGTCATCTATATATACTGTAACACCACATGCAACTGGTAAAGGTGTGCTGGGTGTGCTCCTGTGGGTTCTACCTGGTTGCAGTAAGTGAAAGACGTGGTCAAAAATGTTCCGTTGGTTTCCAGAAATTTTGGAAATGTTCTCACTTTTAAGGCATTTTTAAAGTTCCTTTGCTTTAATAAAAACTGTTGAATATACATTATAACTTTTAAGGAGTTACTTTAGAAGCCGTACTCCTGCTTTGAAGGTGTAAAAATGGGAATAGAAAAGTCCAGAGCAAGGAGAGGTCTCCTGAGCCATTTTAGAAGCTGGATCTATGGACATGCTAAGCGCGAGGACATCTAGATCTGAATGGGGGGGGGGAGGGGGGAGGGGTAGAAGCATGGCCAAGGCTTTCCCAAGAACTTGGACGTCCCCCCCCCCCCCCTGATCTCAGGAACGTCCTGGACATCCGGAGTCCTGTCTAAGGTTATACCTGCACCAGGCACAAACAAGCATCTGAAAAGTGATTGTTTTGTCAGGCAAATGTATGGAGGGTGTAGAAAAGGAGCTTTACACTAATACCCCTTATACTTTACAACATGACAATGAACACTGACAGGAAATGGGGGCTCATGTTTTCATTTTGCTTCAACACCGGATGTCCCCTTATCCTAGCTTGCATGAGACGGACGTCCTTGCCCGCATTTTCCTAATGGGGATATCTATGTGGCTGCCAGCATGAATGTCCACATCGGGGATGTATATGCTACTAAACTCAGCCAGGAACATAGATGTCCCTAGCTCTTTTTTTGCATGTTCAGCCCTGGACATTCCATATTTGACTTGGATGTCCTTTCTAAAGTGCCACTTTTAATGCATGCACATTTATGTATATAGGGAAATGCAGTCTAAATTGATTTTATACACGTTATGGGGTGGGGGGGGCATATTCAGCGGTGGTGGACAGGGTTAGTAAAACAGCTAGCCACTGCTGCGTTAAATTAAAACCTGACTAGTGTTGAATATCTGGTTTGCTTGGATTGTAGTTTTGCAGTACAGTCAGCAGTAAAATTCAGTCTGATTGAAAAACTGCATACAGTTAGGACAGCTTGTTGTAACTTTATGTGGTTTGGCTATCTTGTTAGTGACTGAAAAGCACCACTGACCAGATAGTAGCTCCTCCCAACAGAACAAGGAGAACCCCATCTACAAATGTGCTAGTAATTCCAAAGGTTTCAACAAAGTACACAACCGCAACATCTAACAGGGCATTCAGTATCTATGCCCCAAAATGTTGGAACGCATTACCACCAGGCATCCGTGCGATTACTGACCTATCACAATTCAGAAAGGCTCTCAAATCCCATTTATTTACTCAATACTACCAGATTAACCCTACCCCTACATAAGTGCCTCTCCCTCACCCCCTCAAGTTAATATATCAACTCTATTGTACACATGTTCACACTGAATTCCCAATACTCGATCTCATTGTACATATGTAAGTAGTTTAGTTTGCATACCCGTTTATCCAAGTTATTACTCCTGTTCTATGTAAAGCAGAAGCATGTTATCCAAGTTGTTTTCTCCTGTTCTATGTGAAGCCAAACAGTCTGTTATGGTCATTTTGTTGTATGTAAACCGCGCTGACAATAGTGCGGTATATAAGAAATTGTAATAAATAAATAAATAAATAAAAGAGGCAATATTCAGTGCCACTCAATATCGCTCTCAGCTACATTTATGCAGTTTGCAGGTCTGCTGTGGCCCCGCAGCCTTTAGAGACAGCAGCCATGGAGAAACGCTTTCCGAGGGCTATTAAGGAACGCACCACAATGGTGATTGCCATGCAGTATGTCAGTGCTTCGATGTCTGCTGCATCGACATCGACAGTGGCCAATCCGATCCTCGAGAAGCATAAAGTGCCTGCAGGAGATGCATCAACATCAGGGCATTGAGGGCTGATGCTCCCCTGAAGTCTAGAAGGTGATCAGTGCATCGATGCTCCCAAAGGAACTCCCAACTCCCAAAGAGCAGGAGAGTCATCCAGGTCAAGACTCAGAGATATTTTGATTTCCTCTATGAGTCAGACGCAGAAGGCTGGGTCACTGATGATGAATCTGAAGGCATGTCAGAGGGCAGGTCAAAGGGCATGTCAGAGGGCAGGGCACTTCAAAGAGTATAGATGAGAATGTGGGAGAACCCCCTTCACTGTACCTCCAGTCAGTAGAAACTTGACTCTATGTATACAGTTCAGAAGGCTCCTGGATTCGAGAAGCCCCAACTTCCTCACTACTCCTTGGTGGTCAAATCCACCCTTAAGAGAGGCAAAAGTTCAAAAACTCACTCATCAGGTCTTCCAGGGAGGGAAGCTCAGATATTTGACTCTTTTGGGAGAAGGGTTTTTCAGGGTACTATGCTTTCAGCCTGCATGGTCTCTTATTAGCTGTACTTGGTCCTCCATGTCCATGTTTTGAAGGACATCATGAGTGGCCTTGAAGATCTGTCCCAATGTCTCCCTCCAGAGAGCTTGGAACAGTATCATTTCCTAGCAAGACAGGCAAGAACTGCTCAAAGTTCATGATCTGAGGGACATATGACATCTTCCAAACAGTATCGAGAACTTCTGCAATGGGAATTGGTGTCTAGAAACTCACCAGGCTGCTGGACTCAGACCGAGAACAATCTGTGCAGGATAAGCTTGATGAGATATCATGCCATGGGGAGAATCTCTTCAGAGAAAAAGTGGAAAAGAAGACCGGCTTCATTGAAAAGCAGCATGTCAGTCTTCGCAATCTCTTAAGAACCTAAGAAATGCCATACTAGGTCAGACCAAAGTCCAACAAGTCAAGTATCCTGTTTCCAACAGTGGTCAATCCAGTTAAAAAGTAGCTGGCAGGTTCCCAAAAAGGCACACAAGTTCCACAGTGCTCATCCTGCGGCAAGCAGTGAATTTCCAAGGTACTCTTTAATAATGATTTATGGACCTTTCCTCCAGGAACTTGTCCAAACCTTTTTTAAATGTAGCTACACTAGCAGCTTTTACTACATCCTTCGGTAACAAATTCCAGAGTTAGATTTTGCATTGAGTAAAAAAAGTATCTTATAGTCTTAAATGGGTTGCATTGTAGCTTCATTGCATGTCTTCTAGTCTTTCTATGTTTTGATGGCATAAACAACTGATCTGCTTTTACCCGTTCCATTCCATACATTAATTTATAGACCTCTATCATATCTCACCTCAGCCGTTTCTTTTCCATGTTGAAGTGTCCTAAGCTTTTAAGCCTTTTCTCATGGCTGTATCCTATCATCTTTACCATTTTGGTGGCTCTTCTCTCTGCCTTTTCTAATTCTGCTATATCCTTTTTAAGAAATGGCAACCAGAATTGCACACAATATTCAAGGTACGGTCACACCATAGAATGATACAGAGGCATTATAATATCCTTAATTTGATTCTCCTTATTTTATTCTCCATTCTTTTCCTTATGATTCCTAACATTCGATTTGCTTTCTCATCCACCACTGCACACTGAACAGAGGGCTTCAATGTATTCTCCATGATGACGCCTAAATCTTTTTCCTCGGTGATGGTTTCTAAGGTGGTACCTTGCATCGTGTAACCAAAGTTTGAGTTGTTCTTTCCTAGGTGCACAACTTTGCACTTGTCCACATTAAATTGTATCTGCCATTTGGACGTCAAGGCACATATCCGAGCTGCACTCCTACCGCAGGAGGTTTCATGGTGGTAGCCAGAAAAAGATTTATTACTCTTGCAGGCATAGATATTTTCCTAGTTCTCGCTATTCCCAATCAAAACAGGCTCATCAAGCACAGGTAAAGCGAGAGAAGTCTTAGAAAGCCTAGCTGTCTCCTCAGCCAAAACAGGGGCGGGGTTTTGACTGGTTCCTGAAGAGCATAGCCACTCTACCTGTAAAGACAGCAAAGGACTCTCCTGTCAGAGGGAGGCTCTTTTTTTTTTTTTTGCCCAAAGGTGGCCACTTATAACCTCAGACACTTGGGTCTTGCATATTGTCCAAAGCAGTTACAAATTGCATCTATTTGATCAGTCTCCAAATTACCCATCAAGGGATTAGTCCTTAGACAATCATCATCAATAACTACTTCAAAGAGGTCACTGCTCTTCTAAAAGATATAGGGGTATGTTTACTAAACCGCGCAATTGTGCGGGGCGCACTTGAGCGTGCGCTAAGGTACCTTAGTGCACGCTAATAGTGTGTTTTTGTGCCCCACACACGTGCGCGCTGCACTAACGGACCCGCACAAGTGCGCGGCGCTGATGTGCGATAGAGGAGTGGAAAGGCATTCTGAGGGCGGAGGAAGGCTCCCGAGGGGCGGAGGGACGGGGTCAATGGGTGGAAAGTGGGAGGGGAGAGGCTCCACGCACAGGAGCAGGGCTGAAATTCAAGCTAAAAAATACCGCGAGTGAAAACCTCGCGTTAGAGCCGATTTAAAGGGAAGAGAAACCATTTCCGTCAGCAAGGTACAGCAAAACCGGGGAAACTTCAAAAACGTGAGCAGTGTGATACATGTGCACAGTACAAAAGGGCAAATAAACCTCAAAAATGACCTCGAAAAAAGGGGAAAAAAACATAACCAAGCTGGCCAATAGTGATATCAATGGGCAACATTAAAAAACACTCTAAGGAAAGCTCCAAAAAAAAAAGAAATGATTTTTGGAAGGGTCTACGCTCCCTTTTGTCTCCATACAAGGTGAATGAGCCCACAGTAAAATTGTGCAGAGCAGGGTTTCTGACTCGTTCGGCCAGGTTTCCTATCTCCAGGGACTGCACTGTCTCCATGGCCACAGTGTGGTGCAGCAGACACAGCCAGTGCCTGCAGAACCAGAGGGTCACAGGTTCAAATCCCAGCTAGGGCTCCTACCAACCCAGTCCCCATATTTTACCCACCACTAAACAGAGATAGTAAAGACACTCCTTTATTGCAGAGAACAAAAGCATGGTTCAAACACCTATATTTTACCCTACACCGCACACACACCATAACAATGGGCATTACCTACAGCCGAGTCCCCCAAATGCAGTCCTGGAGTGCCACAACTCAATCAGGTCATATGCTGTTTCCAAGATAAGGACATGTCAGCATGTTGGCGGAAGGGTACAGGTGGTGGAGGGGGCAGTGGCTGCTAGCCACAGCAGACAGTGGCCTAGCACTGTGCAGGCTGGCACCATCCACTGCAACAGACAGGCTCTGTCGGATGTACAGTCATGGACTCCCCAGGGAATACAGCATATCTGTGGCAACACAGTGGTGCAGTGCACACAGACAGTGTGTGCAAGAACAGAAGGTCACAGATTCAAAGCCCAGCTGGGGCTACTGCCAATCCAGTCCAAGTATTTTTCCTACAACTAAACCGTGATAGTAAGGACAAACCTTTATTGCTGAGAACATACGCATGGTTAATACGCCTATATTTTACTACACCGAGCACAGACACCATAAACAGGCGCATTATCTAGAGCAGAGTCTCGCAAATGCAGTCCTGGAGGGCCCCACACCATTCAGGTTCCATGCTGCCTCTAATAAAGATGCCTGTGCTGCATATCTATGCACCACCCCCATGGTATGCCGATGTAGCTCATGCATATTCATGAGGGACAGCATGAAAACCCGAACAGTGTTTGGCACACCAGGACTGGAGTTGGGAACCTCTGCCGTAAAGCGGCAGCCAACAGGGGCAGACACACCCACACCCACAGGCCCCATTGGCCAATGCCTCCTGGAGAGGCAGGACATTGGGCCCTGCGTGCATCTCCCAATACTAGCACTTGCATACCTTAGCAATGCCATCCTACACCTGGGTATACGGTACACAGCTATCAAACGTTTGCTATGATTACTGGCAGATAGCAAGTCCTACGTTAAGCACAGTTTGCTGATTGAGCTCCATCATAACAATTTTTCTGATGTCTGCGGTGTGTGCTTCAGGTCTGGTCTCTGACAGTGTTTACCACCCTGGGGAGTGACCCCCAACAGTATTGCGTAGCATATCCATGCCTGTACTGTGCCCAGGACTGGTGTGGTGGGCAGGGCTGCTAAACTCCTCTATAGTAGCACAATGCTGGCATAGGTGTGGGAGTGTGTGTCTGTCTATACAGTGTGTTGTGGCTGCAGACACCTTCCACAGCCCACACTGCCAGCACTGTTGCCAGTATTGGCCTGACAATGTGCATAATGAGGAGCAAGGTACCATGGGTATAGCCCGGACAGGGTGACATGGTCAGGATGCATCTGCATAGGGCACTGGCTGGGACATTGTAGTACCCGGCCACAACCTACACAGACAGGGTGACCTCAGTATGTCCTGCTGGGGGATCACTCTCACCCTGACTGTGCAGTGATGACAGCATGGCTAGGTACCCCCACAGTGCTACATAGTAGTTCTCTCATGTGATATTTATGGGTTTCCTTTTGGGGCCCAGTCACTGATTTATCTGCTTGTTGTGTATGCTGACATCCCAGTTCTGGGTGCATGCATTTCCACTGGGAACATGCACTATGGACTAGCTAGCAGACTGTTTGCAGCTGGTATGTGGCTTGCATGGTGCAGTGGCTGAAGGCTTGCTGCAGGAGAATATCAGATAGTGGTGGGGTGCAGCTTAGCATATCCAGGCCTAAAGTCTGTCTGCTATTGTGTTATGGATGTGTACAAAGTTGCATTTACTGCCCTGTAGTGTGTCTGTTCCCTAGCAGGACTGGGGTTAATGGTCCCCTCTACTGCCACCATTGCAGGGAGGTAGAATGTGGATCTGTTGATGGGAGATCCTGTTTGCCACGGAGGGGAGGGTGGTGGTGCATGGCCCACCTAGGGGTCCATGGGAGCTACACCTGAATGAGACAGACAGAGATATCCAAGGTGTTTCATGCAGAAACTACCTATCTCACAGATTAACACGACCTTTGGACCTCTGGCATGTCCTCTTCCAGCCATGGAAGGTGCTGTGGACCTGGTGCTGGGCGCCTCACCGCACCCTCAGGGTGAGCACAGTACCCGCACAATGTGACGGTGTGTAGCTACTCTGTGCCAGTAAAACACATGGTCAGTACCCCCTACCAGGCCGAGGTGCTGTGGGGGTGCACATGGTCACTTCCCCCTACCAGGCCGAGGTGCTGTGGGGGGTGCATTCCCCATCTTGTGTTTATCTATGGACAGCTGATTTGCATGTGCAGTGCATCATGGGTACGGGTGGGCTAACCCTATCCTGGTGACCACAGCAGACTGCCTGTGTGGTGACGTGCACTCCCTCTGCAGCCAGCCCGGAGCTTGCTAGCAGCTATAGGGCTGTAGCACAATGGTTACTTCACTGCCTGTGGTGCAAGAGATCATGAGTTCTAACCCACAGTGGGGTTATTTGTTAGGGCTGTCCAAAGCATTATCTCTTTTTAATGTACATTTTTGCTGCCAGCAAAAACACCATCAGCGTACTGTACCCATAAGGTGCCTCTGAGGGCACTTTATAGGGCGCCCTATAGGGCACCTTATGGTTTCCGTCCATGTAAGGTGTACTATACATTATCCTGTGACGCAACTTATAGGGTGTCCTTTAGGGGACATTTTAGGGTGCCGTGGCGGATAGTGCACTTTATAATGTGCCCTATGGAGTGCCTTATAGGGTGCCTTATACGGCACCTTCAATTACGGCACGTGAGGGTGTGTTTGCTGGCAGCAATTAATAACATAAAAATAAAGCGCTGCAGGAAACAAAACATACATTGCAAAGCTGATGCCTCATCTAGCCTTAAGTATTAAGCACACTGGGGAGCAAACTCATGACCCCTGTATCAGCAGTCAGTGCCTTAACCATTGTGCTCCACTGCTGCTCCTCCTTGCATGGCAGCACACCTACTTATGCTTTTCATTCCTTAATCTGCACAGTGCTGCCATCAAAAACAGTACTTTGACCTTGCGGTACCTCATACGGCACCCTATAAAGTGCCCTATAAGCAACATTCTAGGGTGCCTTGGCGGACAGTGCACTTTAAAATGTGCCTTCTGGGGCACCTTATGTTAACACGCTTTGAGAGTGCGTTTGCTAGTAGTGATAATTAAAATAAAAATAAAATGCCTCCTAAAGCAATCTTCCCCATAATATGTAATGCCTCAGCCATCCTTGTTTATTGGGCACTGTGGGGGGATTGAATCTCTGATTTCTGCACCATTGGTTAGTGTCTCAACCATTGTGCTGTGGTTCTGTCCCTGTGTTTGCACATCACCGCACTGCCTTATGCCGCCCAATATTAAAATGCCTCCTAAAGCAATAGCACTCTACCTTATGCCCATCAGCACCCTGCCTTATGCCACCCAATATTAAACTGGCTCCTAAAGTAATGCCTCAGCCAGCTGTCTTTATTGGGTACTGTGGGGGATTGAACCCCTGATCCCTGCATCATTGGTCAGTGTCTTAACCATTGTGCTGTGGCTCTGTGCTTTTGCTTGTACATCAGCGTGCCACTTATGCCTCCCGCGCAGCTTTCTCATGCGCTAATGTGCGGGGTGCACATGGGCGCCGCGCACCTTAGCGCATATTTAAATCCCAGTTTTTCTTTTTCAGAAAGAAACGCCCACTCCTTATATGGCACCCGCACACTAGCGCGGCCCGCACATTAGCGGGGTTTTAGTAAACATACCCCATAGTGATTGAGCTTGTGCCCCCAGAGAAAAGAGGGTGAGTATTTTATTCCAGGTATTTCCTTATCACCAAGAAGATCAGAGGATTCCATCCCATCCTAGACCTAAGGGGTCTGAACACATATCTGGCCAAAGAAAAATTCAGAATGATGTCTCTGGGCACCCTACTCCCTTATTTTTAAAAAATGGAGATTGGCTATGCTCTCTGGATCTAAAGGATACATGTTGTTGTTGTTAAGTGCCGTCGAGTCGGAGTCGACTCATGGCGACCCTCTGGATAGCTATCCTAAATTGTGTTCGATCTTCAGTCAGGCGGCTCATTGTTGACAGACTGGTACCCGTAGCTGCTGTTATTGTATCGATCCATCTCATTGCTGGCCTTCCTCTTTTGCGTTGACCTTCTATCTTGCCAAGAATGATGTCTTTCTCTAATGATCTCTCTCTCCGCATGATGTGTCCAAAGTATGAAAGTCGAAGTCTTGTCATCTGAGCTTCTAAAGAAAGCTTAGGTTTGATCTCCTCTAGTACAGACTGATTTGTTCTACGGGCATTCCATGGTATACACAGTATTCGCCGCCAGCACCATAATTCAAAGGCATCAATTTTCTTCCTGTCTATCTTTTTCACTGTCCAGCTTTCACATCCATATGATGTTATTGAAAATACCATGGCCTGAACAAGTCGAATCTTTGTATGGAGAGAGACATCTCTGCTCTTGAGAATCTTATCTAGGTCTTTCATAGCCATTCTGCCAAGAGCAATGCGTCGTCTGATTTCTTGACTGCTTGTTGCTTCTTTATTGATAGTTGATCCAAGTAGGTTAAAGTTATTCACGATTTCAATTTCTTCTCCTTCGACGATGAACCTGTTGATTATGCCAGTTGTCATGATCTTTGTCTTCTTTACATTAAGGTGCAGGCCCATTTTGAGACTATGTTCTTTGATTGTGAGAAGCAAATGTTTCAGATCATCTTCACTTTCCGCCAGTAATGTGGTATCATCAGCATAGCGAAGGTTGTTGATGAGTCTTCCACCAATCTTCACACCTCTGTTGTCTTCATACAATCCTGCTTCTCTGATGATTTGTTCTGCATATAAATTAAATAGGTAGGGGGAAAGTATGCAGCCTTGTCTTACACCTTTGCTTATTTTAAACCATTCTGTTTCTCCTTGTTCCGTTCGAACTGTTGCTTCTTGATCAATGTACAGATTGTGCAAAAGAACGATCAGGTGTTCTGGTATACCCATGCTTCTTAATGTGGCCCAGAGTTTCTCATGGTTTACACAGTCAAAAGCTTTGCTATAGTCGATAAAGCACAAATAGATATACTTTTGGTATTCTTTAGTCTTTTCAAGGATCCATCTCACATCCGCAATGATGTCTCTCGTTCCTCGCCCTTTTCTGAACCCTGCTTGCACTTCAGGTAGTTCTCGTTCCAGGTATGATTGTAGTCTCTTTTGAATAATCTTCAGTAGAATTTTGCTGGCATGTGGGATCAGAGCGATTGTGCGATAATTTCCACAGTCAGTTGGATCACCTTTCTTTAGTACTGGTATAAACACAGATCTTTTCCAGTCAGTTGGCCATGATGCTGTCTTCCATATTTCTTGGCAGAGCCTTGTAAGTACGGTAACAGCTGCATCAGATTGCTGTAATACTTCTATGGGAATGCAATCAATACCTGGTGCTTTGTTCTTTGATAAGGCTTTAAATGCTGCTTCAACTTCTTCTTTCATCACCAATGGTTCCAGATCACAAGGTACAGGTTGAAACGGCTGTTGGTCCACTTGATCTTTAGCATATAAAAACTCTGTATATTCCTTCCATCTTTTCTTGATCTTCTCAGCATCATTCAACATAGAACCTTGAGCATCTTGTAACATTACAATTCGAGGCTGGAACTTTTTCTTTAACTCTCGTAGCTTTAGGAAAGCTGATCTTGTTCTTCCTCTAATAGTTTCTGCTTCTATTTCCTTGCATGCGTCATTGTAGTACTTTTCCTTGTCCTGTCTTGCTGCACGTTGGAAATCTCTGTTGAGTTCTGTGATTGTCTTTCTTTCTCCTCTGGCTTTAGCTTCTCTGCGTTTCTGGGCAATTTTCAGAGTTTCTTGCTTCCGTCATCCATTTTGGCCGTTTTTTCTTTTTTACCTTTTGTAGAGACTTCTCGCTTTCTTCCAACACAACCTTCTTGATGTCATTCCATAACTCTTCTGGAACTCTATCATTTGTATCTAAAGCAGCAAATCGATTTTGCAGGCAGTCTTTAAATTCCAGTGGTATATTCTCAAGGTCATATTTTGCTGCATTCATGAGTGGTTTGCTCTTTTTCAGCTTCAGCTTGAGTTTGCATATTAGTAGTTGATGATCTGTACCACAGTCAGCTCCAGGTTTTGTCTTTGTTGATGTTATAGAGCTTTTCCATCGTTGACTTCCACAGATGTAGTCAATTTGATTTTTATACAATCCATTGGGTGAAGTCCATGTGTACAGTCTCCGCTTGTGTTGCTGGAAGAAGGTGTTCGAGATGAATAGATCGTTGGTCTTGCAGAATTCTATCAGTCTTTCTCCAGTTTCATTTCTGTTGCCAAGTCCATATTTTCCAACTACTTTGTCTTCTTCTTTGTTGCCAACCTTTGCGTTCCAATCACCCATGACTATCAGGATATCCTGTTTGCATGTTCTGTCAATTTCAGCTTGTACTTGTTCATAGAACTCTTCAATTTCATTCTCTTCTGCAGCTGTTGTTGGGGCATATACTTGAATTATAGTTGTGTTCATAGGCATTCCTCGTAGACGAATAGAGATTAAGCGTTCGCTGACTGCATTGTATTTCATTACAGTTCTTGCAAGTTTCTTCTTTATTATAAATGCAACACCATTTCTTCTTTGTCTTTCATTTCCAGCATAGTAGACCATGTGATCATCTGATGCAAAGTGCCCGATGCCAGTCCATTTCAGTTCGCTGACACCCAACAGATCAAGTTGTACACGTTCCATTTCATTCTTGACCACCTCCAACTTCCCTTGGCTCATGCTTCGTACGTTCCATGTTCCAATGTGTAAGACATCTTTACAGCTTCTGACTCTCATTTCATGCGCAGCTACATCAGCAGTCAGACGTCCCGAGGGCTTTGATCCAACCACATCATAAATGCTGGCTTTACTCTGAAAGGTCTTCAGCTCTTCCCCAGTAGCTAGTTGAGTGCCTTCCAACCTGGGGGTCTCATCTTCCAGCACTACAGCACAATTTGTTTTGTTGTAACTATCCATTGGGTTTTCATGGCAAGATACAGAAGTAGATTGCCGGGCCTTTCTTCCGCGCAGTTTAAGTTTGGTGTTTTTGCCGTTGTCACAGAAATGTGATCCTCCGCCGTCAACACTATCCCATTCTGCTGCTGCCCAGATGGGTGGTTTGTCTTTGTCTGGCATCTCAGCTGAGACCTGTCCATCTTGGGAGACCCTGCCAGTAGTTAAACTACCGATAGTTTAGCTCTCAGCATCACTGATGCACACAAGCCCTCACAGCACGACAAGCTGCAAACCAAGTGAGGGATACATAGACCCACATAAAGGATACATAGACCCACATAAAGATACTTCCTGTGAGTGGGATGTATCTCATATTAGTAGTAGGGTGGCAGCACTTCCAGTACTGCTTTCTGCCTTTTGGCCCAACATCAGTGACTCAGATTTTTGACAAATGCCTCGCCATGGTAGCAGATTTCCTTTGCAGAATGGAAGTGTCTGTCTTTTCCTACCTTGGCCATTGGCTGATCAAGAGTATCACTTAGGAAGGAGTGTGCAAATCAACACGGCTGACCATTTGGGTGTTGGAACTACCAGGGTTTATAATAAATTATCCAAAATCTTGCCTTCAGCCCACCCAACAATTGGAATTCGTAGGAGCCCTGCTTGACATGACTCAGGCAAGCGCCTTCCTCCTGCATGACAGACTATCCAGGCAAACGGCAATAGTGAGGGAAATTCAATTGAGTCAGCAGATAACAACTTGCAAGATGTAACGGTATTGGCCACATGGGTCTCCATATGAAATGGGCTCAGTGGAAAGTGAGAACCCAGTGGTCGCAAGCCTCAGGACATCTCAGAGATCATATGTTTGTCACAGACCCTCTCGTTCGGGCTCTGGACTGGTGGACAGTCCAATTCAATCTGGTCAAGGATCTTCCCTTCCAAATTGCTGCACCACAAAAATTGTTGATGACAGATGTGTCTAAGCTCGGTTGGGGAGCTCATCTCGATGGGTTCAACACCAAAGGCACTTGCTCCCTCCAGGAAAGTCTCCATCAGATCAATTTCTTGGTACTAAGAGCCTTAGCGAATATTCTAAAGGCTTTCCCTTCAACTGTCCCACATAAGTGTTGCTTGAGTATCTTCTGCACCTCTCTGACTCTGGACTCTAGCCCAACTTAGTAAGGGTTCACCTGAACATAATTGGAGCTTATCACCAACGTGTTGAGGGTAAGCCTATCTCTGTATAGCTTTTAGTTGTTTGCTTCATGCAGGGATTACTGCTGTTAAAACCTCCCTGTAAGCCAACTGCAGTATCTTGGGACCACAGTGTAGTTCCTGTACAACTGATGAAAGCTCTTTTTGAGCTATTCAATTCCTATCCTCTGAAGATTTTGACCTGGAAGATTTTGTTTATGATGGCGGTCACTTTAGCATGCAGGGTGAGGGAGCTTCAGGCCTTAGTAGTTCTTCAACCTCCCTATTACAATAGAGTGGTCCTCTGTACTCATCCTCAATTCCTTCCAAAAGTGGTCACTGATTTCCATCTTAATTAGTCTTTCATCCTTCCAACATTTTTCCCAAAACTTCATGTTCTCAAATGGAAAACTGCACTGCACATGTTGGACTGCAAATGAGCCTTAGCCTTCTACTTGGAGCTAATGAAAGCCCTTAGAAAATGCATCCAGCTTTTTATTTCTTTTGACCCCAACAAGATAGGTGTTGTCATCTCCAAATGCACATTATCAATTTGGCTAGCAGATTGCATCTCTTTCATTTATGCACAGGCTTTGAGGATCATGTCATGGAAGACTCATCTGCATATCCATTCCAGTAGTCCCAGCAAAGGACTCCAGAGGTCCCCACAAGTCAACCAGACAAGAGCTGCTACAGATCCTGCACTCCTCCCAACAGCAGAGGACCAGAAGATGCATCTGCATTTTTATCTGGTTTCAGTTGTTTACTTCAACAGGTAGCAAAGCTCCATCAGTTGAACGATGACTGGAAAATATCATATTGCCAAAAGCTGTTGCCCCCATTACAGCTTCTGCCTCTGTCCAGACAGACAGCCCGATGTCAGTCAAAGGACCGATTCCATGTGCAAGATGCCTGCAAGCTGAAGCCCTCGTGAAACAAATAGACGAGCTCAGAGAAGAGGTGGTGAGGCTGAGAAGCATTTGAGACAGCAAGAGGTACATTGATGACATGCTTCTTGAAGCATCCAAACTCTCCAGCAGAGGTGAAGATGGTATGGTAAAAAATGAAGAGAGTTGGACATGAGTCACCAGAACCTGCAGAATCAACAATCCAGCTCCTTCAGTCCTCAAAGAACTAGTATGCACTCCTGCAAGTGGAGGAGGTGAAAGCAACCCAGGAAAAGGAAGAACCAGAGCTCAAGCACCCTAAAGGTGCAGAATCAGTGACTGAAAGGAAGTGAAAGGTAGTGGTGATTGGTGACTCTCTTCTGAGGGGTAATGAGGCATCCATCTGCTGACCAGACTTGATATCCAGGAAGGTGTGCTGTCTGCCAGATGCCAAAATCCAAGATAGTATGGAGAGTTTGCTGAGACTTATCAAACCTACAGATTATTATCCGATGTTTCTCATCCATGTTGGCACAAATGATACTGTTAGATATCCCTCTGACCATATCAAGAGTGACTTCATAGCTCTGGAACAGAGGGTGAAGCAGATAGATGTATAGGTGGTGTATTTTCAATCCTCCCTATTGAAGGTAAATGCTGAGACAGCAAAACTTGCATCCTGGAGATGAATACATGGCTGCATGGATGGTATCATTAAGAGTGTTTTGGTTCCCTAGATGTGGGATGATTTTCAGTGGGCTGCAGAGCAGAGATGGTGTCCACCTATCCAGGAACGGTCAAAGTGTGTTCCACAGCAGACTGGCTAACCTACTGAAGAGGGGTTTAAACTAGATCCTTTGGGGATGGGTGAATAAAGCCCCCAGGTAATTAAAAGCCCTCAGGTAAATAAAGCATTAAATACCTCTGTAAAAATGGGTAAAAGGGGAAACATCTGGAAATTGGTGTGCATAAATGCCCATAGTGTGGGAAATAAGATCCCAGATATTGAGGCTTTAATGAAAGAGGATGACTTGGATTTAGTAGTGGTTACAGAGACATGGTTCACAGACAACAATGATTGCAATGCAATTACACCGAGCTATACTTTATTCAGGAAGGACAGGGTAGAAAAAAGGAGAGGAGGAGTGGCACTATATGTAAAAAATAATATTAAAGCTATAGAATTACCCCTCAGTTTGTATTTCGGCACGCTGTGAGGACTTGTATGCATCAGTGAGGCTGAGAGCTAAGCTATTAGTTGTGTAACTACTGGCAGCGTCTCCCTAGATGGGCATGTCTCAACTGAGATGCCAGATTAAGACAAACCACCCATCTGGGCAGCATCAGAATGGGGCGGTGTTGGTGGCGGAAGATCACATTTCTATGACAAAAGCAATAACACTAGCATTATCTGCACGGACAAGAGGCCTGGAAATCTATTGCCATATTTGGTCACAAAAATCCAATGCATAGTCACAACAAAACAAATTACACTGTAGTGCTGGAAGATGAGACCACCAGGTCAGAAGGCGCTCAACTGGCTACTGGGGATGAACTGCAGACTTTTCAGAGTAAAGCCAGCATTTATGATGTGGTTGGATCAAAGCCCTCGGGACGTCTGACTGTTATTTATTTATTTACATTTTCTTATATACCGCACTATTCTGCATCAGTGCGGTTTACATTGAACAAACTGAAATTACATTGAACAGGGCATTATAACTTGGAGATAACTATTTACAGGGAACATGGGTGTAGCTGCACATGAAATGAGAGTCAGAAGCTGCAGATGTCTTACATATTGGGACATGGAACATACAGAGCATGAACCAAGAGAAGTCGGAGGTGATCAAGAATGAAATGAAATGTGTACAACTTGATCTGTTGGGTGACAACAAACTGAAATGGACTGGCATCGGGCACTTTGCTTCTGATCATCACATTGTCTACTATGCTGGAAATGAAAGACAAAAAAGAAATGGTTTTGCATTTATAATAAAGAAGAAACTTGCAAGAACTGTAATGAAATACAATGCAATCAGTGACCACTCAATTTATATTCATCTATGGGGAATGACCATCATTACAACCAGGGCCGGATTTACCTTGAGTGAGGCCCTATGCCAACAAAAATTGTGGGCCCCCAGCAGGGGTGGCCCAAGGGGGGTGCGGGGCCTCATTTGCATAAGGGGCCTCATTTGCATACATATTTGCATAATGTTACCATATACTAACTTTTAGTAAACGTGCCTCTTAATGAGTGTATGGATAAAGAAAGACTAAAAGATTTCTACATTGCTATAATCCAGTGCCAACTGCCAGACACATTAGGAACTACTACAAACACTGCCCATTTAGAACCCATAGCAAACCCGCCGTATCCTAACAGCACTACCAGGACTCACAAAGCACCATACTCTACCAATCAAAAGGCAACACTGCAAATATTAAACCAATACATTTCAGAGAACAACAATACATGACCTACTGGGGAAAGAGAACAAGTGGCAATGTCAAATAGGAATTATATAAACAGAACACCTCAGCTCAGTTACACATGCAGAACATAGACCATCACCAAACAAGTAATCACAATTTAGAAACAGGAAGACAATAATTAAACTGGGAATCCCAAAAGCCAAACTTGGAATGTACAACACTGTAGAAATAAAACTATACATTAATTTGCTCTTGTACTAAACAAAGCGCAGAGTTAATGATGCACATTTACAAGAGCTGACATATTCCAATTAATAAATTCAAAATAAAGAGATATTTTTCTACCTTTTGTGCATTTTTTTCAGCTGCAATTGCTCCAGCCACTTTCTTCTGGTTTCTTCTTGTCTTCTGCTAACTCTCCATCGTCTTCTGTCCATTTGTCCTTTCTTCTCTCTTCTAGTTTTTTTCCATTCTCTCTCTACATCTGCTTTAACATACTAATCTTTCTCCTTTTGCTCTTTCCTCATTCCTATTTCATCCACTCAAATTTTACCCCTCCATCCTCAATCCCCACTTACTCTCCCAATACCCGGCCAATTGTAGATTTTTTATCCCTCCCACACAAAATAATTTTCCCTTCTCCATTTTACTCTTCCAGCCCCATCCCATTCTAATCCTCCCCCAACATCAGCTCCCTTCTAGTTCCAACCTCACCCAGCATCCATTCCCTTCTAGTCCCTGCATCAGCCCATTTGCAGTCCTAGCCACCCATCAGCCCATTTCCAGTCCTAGCCCCCCATCAGCTCACAGCCCATTACCAGTCTTAACCCCCCCCCCCAAAGCCCATTACCAGTTCTAAACCCCCCCAACAGCCCACAGCCCATTACCAGTCCTAACCCCATCAGCCCACCTCCAGCCTTAACCCCCCCAGCCCATTTCCAGTCCTAGCCCCCCCCATAGCCCATTACCAGACAGCCCCCATCAGCCCACAGCCCATTACCAGTCCTAACCCCATCAGCCCACCTCCAGCCTTAACCCCCCAGCCCGTTTCCAGTCCCAGCCCCAGCCCCCCCAATAGCCCATTACCAGTCCTACCCCCCCCAAAGTAAAATTTAATTTAAAAAAAAAACTGCTGGCTGCCGCCGCGGGGCCCCCTTGGCTGCCGCGGCAGCATGGACTGACCCGCGGGGCCCCCTCTGCAAGGTGAATCAATTGGTCGGTCCGTCCGTCCCTCCCTCCCTCCGTGCAGGCTTTGAGAGGCACGAAGGGAGCGTGTCTCCCTCGCGTCTCTGTTAAGCCCGCAGGGGCTGATGGGAAATTTCCCATCAGCCCCTGCGGGCTTAACAGAGACGCGAGGGAGACACGCTCCCTTCGCGCCTCTCAAAGCCTGCACGGAGGGAGGGAGGGACGGACGGACCGACCGATTGATTGATTGATTCACCTTGCAGAGGGGGCCCCGCGGGTCAGTCCATGCTGCCGCGGCAGCCGAGGGGGCCCCGTGGCGGCAGCCAGCAGTTTTTTTTTAAATTTTATTTTTAAAAAAAGCTAATTAGTTCGATTTTTGTGGGCCCTTGCCAGCTGTGGGCCCTACGCCACGTCGTAATGGGCGTATAGGTAAATCCGGCCCTGATTACAACTATTATTCAGGTATATGCCCCAACAACAGCTGCAGAAGAAGTGGATGAGTTCTTTGAACAAGTACAACCTGAAATTGATAGAACACACAAACAAGATATCCTGATAGCCATAGGTGACTGGAAGGTAAAGGTTGGCAACAAAGAAGAAGGCAAAGTGGTTGGAAAATATGGACGTGGCAACAGAAATGAAGCTGGAGAAAGACTAATAGAATTCTGCAAGATCAATGATCTTTTCATTTCAAACACCTTCCAGCAACACAAGCGGTGACTGTACACATGGATTTCACCCAGTGGATTGTACAAAAATCAAATTGATTACATCTGTGGAAGTCAGCATTGGAAATGCTCAGAACATCAACAAAAACAAAATCTGGAGCTGACTGTAGTACAGATCACCATCTACTAGTATGCAAACTCAAGCTAAAGCTGAAAACGAGCAAGGCACTCATGAATTCAGCAAAATATGACCTTGAGAATATACTACCAGAATTTGAAGCCTGCCTACAAAATTGATTTGCTGCTTTTGATACAAATGACAGAGCACCAGAAGAGCTATGGGATGACATCAAGAAAGTGGCTCTTGAGGAAAATGAGAATTCTCTACAAAAAGTGAAAAAGCAAAAACAGCCAAAATGAATGATGGAAGAAACTCTGAAAATTGCCCAGAAATGCAGAGTAGCTAAAGCCAGAGGAGAAAGAGAGGCAATCACAGAACTCAACAGAGATTTCCAATGTGCAGCAAGACGAGACAAGAAGTACTACAATGATGCATGCAAGGAAATAGAATCAGAAACTATTAGAGGAAGAATGAGATCAGTTCTTCTAAAGCTGTTAGAGTTAAAGAGAAAATTCCAGCCTCAAATTGGAATGCTAAAAGATGATCAAGGGTCCATGATGAAAGATGCTGAGAAGATTCAGACAAGGTGGAAAGAATATACAGAATCATGATATCATAAAGATCAAGGGGACCACAGCAGTTTCAACCTACAAATTATGATCAGGAACCATTGGTGATGAAAGAAGATGTCAAAGCAGCATTGAAAGCATTATCAAAGAGCAAAGCACCGGGTACTGATGGCATTCCTATTGAAGTAATTGGATTTGGCTGTTACCATACTTACAAGGCTCTGCTAGGAAATTTGGAAGATAGCATCTTAGCCAACTAACTAGAAAAGATCTGTGTTTATGCCAATATTGAAGAAAGTTGATCTGACTGACTGTGAAAATTATTGCACAATTGCTCTAATCCCACATGCCAGCAAGATTCTACTCAAGATCATTCAGCAGAGACTACAACCATACCTAGAATGAGAACTGCCTGAAGTACAAGCAGGGTTCAGGAAAGGGTGAGGAATCAGAGACATCATCATGGATGTGAGATGGATCCTTGAAAAGACAAAAGAATATCAAAAGGATATCTATATGTGTTTTATTCACTACAGCAAGGCTTTTGACTTTGTAAACCATGAGGAACTCTGGGCCACATTAAGAAGCATGGGTATACTAGAATACGTGATAGCCTTCTTGCACAACCTTTGCATTGATCAAAAAGCAACAGTTCAAACGGAATAAGGAAAAAGAGAATGGTTTAAAATCAGAAAAGGTGTATGACAAGGCTGCATACTTTATCCCTACATGTTTAATGTATATACAAAACACATCATCAGAGAAGCAGGACTGTATGAAGACAACTGAGGTATAAGATTGGTGGAAAACTGAAAAATAAACTTCGCTATGCTGGTGACATCACAACACTGGCTGAAAGTGAAGACGATCTGAAACATTTGCTTCTCAAGATCAAGGAACATAGTCTGAAAATGGGCCTGCACCTTACATAAGGAAGACAAAGATCCTGACAACTGGTAAAATCAATAAGTTCATCGTTGATGGAGAAGAAATTACAGCAATTGGATGCTGCTGTTGCCATGCTTACAAGGCTCAATAGTGGACAACTTTAACCTGCTTGGACAATCAATAAAGAAACAATATGCAGTCAGGAAATCTGATGATGCATTGCTCTTGGCAGCTTGGCAATGAAGAGCCTAGATAAGATTCTCAAGAGCAGATATGCCTCTCTCTATACGGAGATTCGACTTGTCCAAGCCATGGTATTTTCAATAACATCTTATGGATGAAAAATGTTGGACAGTGAAAAAGACAGGAAGAAAATCAATGCCTTTGAATTATGGTGCTGGTGAAGAATAGCATGGACTGCCCAAAGAACAAACCAGTCAATACTAGAGGAGATCAAACTAAAGCTTTCTTTAGAAGCTTAGATATCAAGACTTTGACTTTCCAACTTTGGACCTATCATGCGAAAAGAGAGATCATTAGAGAAAGCCATCATGCTTGGCAAGGTTGAAGGTCAACACAAGTGAGGAAGGCCAGTAATGAGATGGATCGATACAATAACAGCAACAATGGATGCAATTCTATCATCAATAAGCTGTTTGACTGAAGACCGAACGCAGTTTAGGATAGTTATCCAGAGGGTCACCATAAGTCAACACCGACTCGATAGCATTTGATAGAAACAACATAGAATTCCAGTGCTTAAAAGGGAGAGAGGAGGCACTGAGGGTTAAACTATAAAGAGGGAATAGGCAATCCATTTACATTGGTGTGATATACAGATTTCCTTCAAAGGGAGAAGAAATGCACAGAGATTCAATTGAAGACATCCACAGTATTGCCATGAGAGGAGAAGTGCTATTGATTTCAATATGTCAGATGCTGATTGGCACACCCCTGCAGTGTCATCTAGAAGTAAGCAGATCCTAGATTCTCTACAGGGAAACGAATTCTGTCAACTGGTAAAAGAACCCACATAGGAAGGGGCCATACTTGACCTGAAACTTACCAATGGGGAAAGTGTTTCTGATGTTAAAAGGGGAGACCATCTCACATCCAGTGATCACCAGATGGTGTGGTTCAGTATTAGGGCTGATAAAATCCATTCAAAAGCGAGGATCTTAGACATTAGGAAAACTAACTTTGCCAAGATGAACAATAGCTCAAGGAATCATTAACAGGATGGGAACAGTGCCATGTAGAAAAGCAATGGGCTAAACTGAAAGGGGATATTTTAAGAGCAACAAAACTTTTTGTTAGAAAGCAAAATAAATGTAAAAGAAAATGGATGCCATTATGGTTCTCAAAAGAAGTAGCTGGAAAGGTGAAGAAAAAGAGGGTGGCCATCATAAAATTCAAGAGATCACAGAAAAAGGAAGACATCAATATTTGGAAAAAACATTGAGAAGCTAGGAAAGTAGTCAGGAAAGCAAAGATACAAAAAGAAGAAGAAATATCAAATGCAATAAAATGGGGGGACAAAACATTTTCAGATATGTTAACAAGAAGAGGAAGTGCAAAAGTGGTATTGTCAGACTCAAGGGTGAAAGGTGATGGCATATTTATTTAACTAGACTTATATACTGTTTTTCTACCAGTCAAAGCAGTGTATATTCAGGTACTGTATATTGTCACACCTCATCCGCCCCAGCCGTGACTGCTGGTATTGTTGGGCTATTATGAGGGTGGTAGTTGTGCCTTGCTTCTATATATAAAATCACACAGAAGAACTTTCTTTTCTTTTAGGGTTTTATTCCCCGTCCCTTGAGGTTTCTTCTTTTCAAACAACAGAAATTAACAGCTCACTTGGCTTCAAACAAAAGATAACTATGTAACAAAAGTAGCTTCCTTCAGCTGATAACTTTAAACCAAAAGTAAATAATAAACAGCCTAACTGACTGCTTGGCTTGGAGAGAGGGAGAGAGTTGCAGCTCTGCCACTTGTATACTGGAATTTAAGGTTACACAAATCACATTTACCTTAATGATATCTCTGGCTCTATCACAGAGAAAGAACAGTCCATCAATTCTGTATTTGTTAATACTTCAGAATTCTCATATTCCATTATTTCTTGCTCATTGGTATCTCCACTATCCACTTCCAACGTGGAATAAAAATATGGAAGGCTTGCCTCGTCAGTCAAGAAGTTTCTCTTCCTGTGAGCTGCACTGCCTCTCTGGGGAGTATCACCAAACTCTGAGTGATGTCTTTCAGAGCCCTGCCCCCGCTGGTGCTTCAATGCATAGCTCAGGTCCTGATTTGACCTGCTAGCTGGGTAATTTTGATAGGGTCCCTGCCGGGTCTGCCCTAGCTTTCCAGGCCCAACTGTGCCTGATTGCAACCGGTGTAACGGTGTTTCCCTAGAAGCTGGGAACTCACCGTGAGAAGGGATTTCTTCAGCTTTTCTAGGTAAGTGAAGCCCTCTTCTTTTAACACTTCTATAATCAGGAGAAAAGCTATTATTAGCCTCTGAATATCTGGGCTTTATATGGCTATTTCTAAGCCTCCAGGGCCCTTCCCTTTCACATGGCAAATAGCCCTTGTATCTACTCTTTGCCCCTGTACCTGCTGTTGCAGTCTTCCTGTATTCTTCTTGCTTTCCAAACACATTCACGCTGTCAGGGTGTTGCCTTCTCCCAGAACCACACAGGTCTCTGGACTCTTTCCAACATTCACACCGGCTCCCCTGTTGCCTTTCAGCTTGTGACCTCTGCTGCTTTAATTCCTTTCTCCAGGATTCCCTCCTTGGCTCCTCTCTCCAGGATTCCCTCTCTCTCAAAGGTTCCCCATCTCCAAATGTTTGGTAGTCTGTTTTATCTGTGTATTTCCTGACTCCACCTTCCCTCAGGTGCACTCTATTAGGTAAAGCAGACTCCCTTGCTTTGCTCTCTGGGTGTGTCTTTCTGGGCTCTGTGCACGTGTGCTTAGGTTGTCCCTGGCAACCAATAAACATTCTCCTGTTTATTCTGTCACTTTCACCATGATCATTCACACTGCTCTGCACCTTCTCAGGCTGCCCTATGTCCACCCTGTGGCAATATATATTTATCCCTTGTCTCTGAAGGGCTCACAATCTATGGGGTATGTTTACTAAACCGCGGTAATGTTACCCGCGTTAGGTTCCGTGGCAATGGTACGGAGGCCCATATAAAGGAGTGGGCGATGCATCGTTAAAGCAAGACGTGTGAGGTAACGCACATTACAAGGCGCCTTAGACTAACACACATTACAAGGCACCTTATAAGGTGCCTTATAAGTAAGGTGCCTTGTAAGCTGCCTTATAAGGTACCCTATAAGGTGCCTTATAAGGTGCCTTGTAATGTGCCTTATAAGGTGCCTTGTAAGGTGCCTCGTAAGGTGCCTTGTAAGGTGCCTCATAAGGTGCTTTGTAAGGTGCCCCATAGGGCTCCTTAGGCTAAGCGTCGTATTAGGCACCCCTGGACAAGGCACCATAGAAGGCACTCTGGGTTATGGAACCATAGGTTAAGGTGGCCTAACAAGGTTATGGTGCCCTAGGTTAGTGTGCCCTAAGGGCTGTAAGGTACGCCAGGATGATGTGCATGACCTGTGAGGCATAGAAACAGATGTAGCCCTAACACTAGATAGAGCACCAAGGAAAGGCAATGAACAGGTGAGTGAAGGAGGGAGAGCTGGGAGCTGCTGGACCTGCCAGATCTGCGGGCATCCCATGTGGCTGCCAGTACTGATGACAAACATGTTGGGGGCAACTGTACCACAGCACAGGGTGTTGGCAATGTAAAGTACTGGAAAGACAGTGGGTGGCAGATGATGGGAATATGTGTCCCCCAGTGGTGGCGAAGGTGACAGGATAGTTACAATGATGGGTGGACAGAGGAGTGGTGGTGCCATGCATATCAGGCACAGGCGAGGCAAGCATGAAGAGGCGCAATGCAGGAAAGGGTAGCAGTGCAGGACATGGGGTGGCAGCCTGCACATGCAGACAGGACTCTACACAGCTGACCGGCGCAGATAGACGGACCAAAGGAATGTCAACAACTGTGGCGAGGGTATAGTGGGCTGGCAGCACAGATCTGCAAAAATATGACTGTTGCAGGCATACAAACTATTTGAGTAGGACAGGCATGAAAGGAGGGAACAATGAGAAATTGAATCCATGAACACTGCTGAGAACAGCATTGTACTAACCAGTAGGCTGTATCTCCATGGTGTATCTCACAGCAAGGGCTGGGTACAGAAGGACTGCAGGTCACCGCACAAACTGTCTGATCTGAGTACCAGAATGGGGTAACCCCACCAGTACCCATGATGCAATGCATATGCTGAATAGCTGTCTACAGCTAATCGCCAAATGGGGTCTGCACCTTTCCAGCTTGGAAAGACGAACTGACGGTGTGTGATACTGGCACAGAGTAGCTACAGACCATGCCATTGTGCAGGTTCTGTGTTCACCCTGAGGGATAGGATGGGTGCCCAGCACTAGGTCCATAGTACATGTGGTGCTAGAGATAGGTCCTGCTGTACATCCCCATCACTACCAGTGTGTGACAGGTGTTCCTTGCAGTGCCTCTGAAAGTAATTTGGTGTCCATATGTATTCTGCAGTCACATGTGGCCCTCTTGGACCAGACACCACCCAGATTAGTGAATACCCAGTGTTAAGGTCTGGCTGACATGGGTACCTGAAATAATGGCAGAGGGATTACTAGACTTGCATGAGGTGTGTGTAGCAGTGTCTCTACAGATCAAAATGGTATACACTATATACCCCAAAGGGCCCATGTATGTGCAGATGTCCATGTATGCCACCGTACCCCAGACCCTAGGTTCAGGGTCTGGGCTGCGGTGGCATACATGGACTTCCGCACATCCCCCCCCCCCTGCCATCACTGCCTGCCACTGTTCTGTCACTTCCACATGGGGGTGAGATGGTTGTGGGGTGTGAGGTTGGTGGACTGGCAACAATTGGCTAGGGTGGACCTGGTTAGTTGCTTATGTTCTGCCGTCAGACTGTGGTTAGGCTGGGGTATGCACTGCAGGTCCAGTGTATCCACTATGGACTACTGGGTGTTTACATATTTCACCCAACGTGTGGTCACACCCTGTACCGCTTTACTAGCGGCTGTGATAATGGGTGTTCATTTTGCTGGGTTTACGGACAGTTTGTGACTTATCCTGGGGAAGGTCCAGAGACCCTTGTTAGAGTGGTCCCCAGATGTGCACTGCTGGCCCCATTATGGGCATTGTGGTTCCTGTGTGATGTTTGGGGTACCTGCTGGGTATGTGTCCCCTGGATGGGACACTGTGGTACACAGAGTGCAGGGCATTTTGTCCTTGATCAGACACTGTCCTGCTGATTTCTGGTTTCTGTGTTCCTATGTGCCACCTAGGCGACTGCCTAGTCCACCCTGTGCCCCAGTTGCCCCCACTGCATTTCCTGCCTTCATCCCCCTTTGCCCCATTTGCACCATCACCATGGTGCCCTTTCCTACTTGGGCACTATGCTGTTCCTGCAAATGGTCACTACTGTCTGTGCTCTACATTGCTGACATTGAAATGGTCTCTCTCTCCTGCAAATGTGCATCTACCGACAGGTTTTCACTTGCGGTAATGTTCGGGCCTTCATGTTCCCACGTTTGTGAAGCAGGGACCTCTCCCTGCCCACTCCCCGCCCATTGACCCCTTCTCTCCACCCTCCCTCCACCCTCTGGCCGGAGACGTTACTGCGCGTTAACGTTGCCGCTGCTACATTACCGCGCTTTAGTTAACATACCTCATAATAATTTGTAAATAATAAAACTGTAAATCATACTCCTAAAAAGTATATATACTCTTAAAAATTAAATAAACATGTGCAAATTGTACATTAAAAAGAGAACAGTAAAAGTGCAAGGGTGACACATGACGCACATTGGCAGCCATATAAAACAATAAATAACGCAAATGTGTATAATGATGATAAACCAAGGAAACATATAATATAAAGAATTTAATACACCATATATAAATATAACATTGATATAGTATATTGTAAACATGCAAATTCCATGTACATAAGTACCATATATAAAAGTAAATGAAACCATAGAAAAAAGAGGAAAAACATTTTTTTTTTAAAAAAAGAATGATAAAAAGGTGATGAGGAAGACATATAATGGAAAATAAAAGTACCTTTAAGGTCCTGACTATGTAAAAGATTATTGCACTGGAAGGAAAATAATTGCATATCATTGATAGGGAGAAGAGTAACACTGGGAAAAACAGAAGATATGCCAATATCCAAGCCATGAGATACTCATGCTGTACACATATAGGAATAATATCGTAGAGTTCCTAACTACTTTGGCAGCCACACTATTGATGACGATAATAAAACACTAAAAAACCTTTAAAATGTATTATTAAAATATTGATGTTATTAAAAAGGGGGAAAGTTAAAAAGTTAATGCCATTAAAGTAAAGAATCAATATTAGGAGTCAAACTAATATCTCATAAACATTTTTTTTGAATCAACGCAAGGTCAATCATTTAAACACAAACCGGGGGGGGGGGGGTGGAGCCTGATGTCCAGCGGGTAAGACGCTTCGCGCTGAAGCTCCCGAGAGGCCTACTTAGAATCCTGACTTAATACCTATACAAACTTACTATTTCGCTCCGGGCTGACCGGGGTACCTCGGGGGGGATGGCGGCCCATAAACCAGCGCGCTTGGACTTCGGGTCTCCTTCTTCTTCTCACGGAAAACGCTCCAAAACAGAGGTGTCCTCCCCACAGAAGATGGTTCCCTTTCGGGAAAACCCCGAAATGCACCTGGAGATTTTAGAGGAAATACGCGGCGTGAAGGAATTGGTGCAGTCCAATGGAGAAGCGCTTAGAGCCATGCGAGAAGACTTTGGAGTGCTCCAGGACCGACTTGAAAGTCTCTCATTACGGCAGGACAATATGGCGGGGGTCCTCGACTCGCACGCGGTGCGCTTGGGCACACTGGACAAGGCTGAGCGCCAGATACAGAATCTTCAAAAGGAGTTAGAAGATAGCAATAATCGAGCCCGTCGCAACAATGTGAGGCTCATTGGAATACCGGAGGGGGTGGAAGCGGGAGATATGAGAGAATTCCTGCTCAAAACTCTTCCCTCCTTGCTGAAGATCACCTTTCATAAAGAACTGGAAATCGATCGTGCACACCGTGTTCCTACCCACATGGCGCTCAAACGAACGACCCCCCGGCCTATTATCTTTCGCTTGCTACGATATCAACAAGTGGAACAAATTTTAAATGCTGCCCGGGCGAACCATCATTTGGAATTTGAAGGTCACAAAGTCTCCTTCTTCCCTGATTTGGCAAAGCCTACCGTTGACCGACGGAAGAAACTCCTTGCTTTTCGCCCTCGACTTCAACAGCTACAGGCTCGCTTTGGCCTGTTGTATCCCGCGAAGCTCCGAGTGACTCTCCACAACCAAACCAGGACATTCGAAGATCCTGATCTACTATCAACATTTTTAGACTCCAAAGAAGCAGAGCAGATGCGCTAATCCAACGACTTGGACTTTTATTTGCCGGCTCTGTCCGCCATTTTGAAGGGCCCGACGCGGCGGTCATAGTCAAGCACAGAGATTACCTGGACTTTCTTTCTTTCTTTCTATGACTTTTGTTTTTTGGTCTCCTATCCCTCCATGATGTGTGCCTCGGTCGGATTCGGAGCACGCACAGTCCTACAGGTTATGTGTTTTTTCAATTTCGGCCTTCTCTGGGGCTTCTCCCCGCAGACACATGGTCGCCAGTAATTTTTGGGGTTCTGCTTCTTCTCTACCGCGCTGCGGTTTTTCTTTTTTAATGTGGGGCGCTTCATTGTATTATCTAAGCTTATTTTCTTTTATGCCATATGTACAGCCAGATACAGTCAATATGAGGGACATTGTGAAATTATGTGCGCTATCATGCTCAGAATTTTTAACTTGTCTGAATGGCCTTATGTAAAATCTTATCACTCAACGTAAAGGGCATTAATAGTCCAATCAAAAGAAAGAAAATCCTTAGCTATCTTAGCCATGAGCATGCTGATTTAGCGTTTCTTCAGGAAACGCACTTAAACTCTGCTGAAACACTGAAACTCAATGTTAAGCCTTACATGGTGGCTGCCTATTCTCCCGCCGTTTCCAAACGGTGCGGGGTAGCCATTCTGGTTAAGAAATCTTTGCAAGCTACTGTAATTGATACTAGCGCTGACAAAGAGGGTAGATGGGCCCGAGTACATCTTAAGGTTGGAGATAGTGAATTTACATGTATTTGCATTTATGCCCCGAATGTGGACAACCCTGCTTACTATGCAAGTATAGCGCAGTTGGCACAGGCCTCTGCCAATACTCCATTAATACTTGGTGGTGATTTTAATCAAGTGTTAGACCCTCTGATAGATAGACAGCCGCCTAGAACGAGTAGTCCACCCAAGAGTCTTGCTACCCTTACAGCTCTGATGCAAGATCTTGCGCTGGTAGATATATGGAGGCTGCTTCACCCCTCTGACTTAGAGTTCACTTTCTTTTCTGCCCCCCATCACTCCCAATCTAGAATAGATTTCTTTCTCATTTCCAAAGCACTGATTTCTCAAGTAGACACGACTAGGACTCATCCTCTCCATATTTCAGATCATGCTGCCATATCTTTATCATTACATGTCACTGCGCGGGACGATTCTCCCCGAGCTTGGTTTTTTGATAGATCCCTACTGGGTCAAAAAGATTTTCAGGTTGATATAAAGGCCGCTATCCAAGATTATTTTCATTTTAACTCACCCCATGACACAGCGAGCTGGGCTTGGTGGGAGGGTTTTAAAGCATCTATCCGCGCAACTATAACTAGCTATCAAATTCGGCAGGGGAAACAAAGAAAGCAGCATTTACTGATTCTAGAGCAGCAGATACAAGCTGGGGAGCGTCTCCTCACGTCCCGTACTGACCCATGTATTTTACTCCGTTTACAACGCTTGCGTTTTCAATACAATCAGCTTTTGTACACTGCTGCTGTTAAAAATATTGAATCACAACAAGGGCTATATTATCGGGAAAATAATCGTGCTGGCAAATTATTAGCAAATGCCCTAAAAGGTCAAAAAGAAGCCAAGCGTGTTACCGCCCTCCGTAATCCGTCGGGGGGGGGCTTGGTCACTAAAGATACCGAAATCTTAGAACTCTTTCGTGATTTTTATACCCGGCTTTATCAATCTGAATGTGATTTTGAGCCAGATGTATTTGAACGCTTACTTTCAGGGGTACAAAGACCGACCCTATCTGACGAAGATAGAGTGGCCTTGGACACACCATTTACTGTCTCAGAAATTCATTCTGCTATCAAGAAATGTGCCTCAGGTCGAGCCGCAGGCCCAGACGGTCTCCCTGCTGAATTCTACAAAACCTTTCACGCTGACTTAGCTCCAGTTTTGAAACTTTATTTTTCTGCTTTGGCCGAGGAGGGTTCTCCTTCTGGGTCCTTTTCAATGGCAAATGTAGTAGTTTTTGAGAAAGAGGGGAGAGACCCGCAACTAACAGCTAATTATCGTCCAATTTCCCTCCTAAACGCGGACTATAAAATATTTGCCACCATTCTCTCTACCCGGCTCTCTGATAGGATGCCTATCTTAATACACCCAGATCAATGCGGTTTCATTCCTGGTAGATCAACTGCTGACAATGCTCGGACTCTATGCCATGTACTGACTACCGCAGTTAATCTTGATCGCCCATTTGTTGGCCTCTCACTAGATGCTGAGAAGGCCTTTGATCGCTTAGAGTGGCCCTTCCTGTTTGCAGTCCTCCGCTGGTACGGATTCGGGGAAGGTTTTCTCCGTTGTCTTCGCACCATGTACGCACAGCCTACAGCCAGTATATGTGCCAATGCTTTAAAGTCTCAGCCTTTTCCCCTTCAACGCGGCACTCGCCAGGGATGCCCACTGTCTCCACTTCTCTTCGATCTTGCACTCGAACCCTTGGCTTTACTAATCCGGCAATCGGAGGAGATTCATGGAGTCCCCTTCACCCATAGGGAAATCAAAATTTCAGCGTATGCTGATGACCTTATGCTTTTGTCTCTATAGACTCAGTACCGGCTGTCCTAGAGCAAATTGGTAAATACTCACAACTGTCCGGTTATAAGATAAATTGGACCAAGTCGGTAGCCTTTCCATTAAATCCTTTGCTTCATCAGGCAGATATGCAACCCTTCCCCTTTTTATGGCAACCTCGCATGGTCAATACCTTGGGGTTCACTATTGTTCTCCTTTGGAAGACACTATCTCCTTCAATGCCAAAGACTTAACCTCTAAAGTCCGGGCGCTTACTCACCGCTGGACTCCTTTAACACTTACCTGGTGGGGTCGATTAGAAACCATAAAAATGATGATTGTTCCGAAAGTGAATTATATCTTAGAAATGCTGCCCTGTCTCTTACCTCGACGTATATATAAAGATATAGAGGGCCTTCTGACTAGATACTTGTGGCAAAACAAGACACCTAGGATAGCGAAACATAAGCTGCAAGCAGATAAAGAAACTGGGGGTGTCAGATTCCCTGATTTCCTGAAGTATCATCAATCTTTTCTTCTCAAACAAGGCGCTCGTTGGCTGGAAGATCCAGTACCGAGTAGACCTGTGTGGCTAGACATAGAAGAGGACCTTTGCAAACCGATTCCTCTTACTTTTCTCCCTGGTATGACTCTCCCATCAGACTCCCACTTTCCACCAATGCTTTTAGACACCTTAGGTGCCTTTAATAATCTTATGCAATCTTTAGACTCCCGACTCTGTCCGTTAGACAAGCTCCCACTTTGGTACAATACTCGATTTCGAATACAAAATAAGCCGATGGCGTGGAGCCCCTGGTACACTAGGGGCATTTGGATTCCTAGTCAGTTGTTCCATGAAGGTCGCTGGAAAACTTTTAGTGAATTGCAAATTGAATTTGGTCTCCCAGCGAAACACTACTTTCAGTTGGTGCAACTTCAGCATTGCCTTCGGAGTGCTAAGGTGCTCCCGCCATCGGCCTCCCCTACACAAGGTTGGTTGGAGACTATCCGATCTATCGGTAGTTCACCGGGTGTAGCATCCAATTTTTACAAAACCTTATGTAATGCTATAACTAGAGATACCCCTATAGCGCAGAAAGCATGGGAGAGAGAATTGCATGTGACTTTGACCCCGGAGCAATGGAGCCTTGTCTGGAGTAAAGTGACACGGGTCTCCCGATCCGCCTCACTCACTCAGACACTCTTCTTTCTAGCCCACCGGTGTTTTTACACTCCTGACAGATTAGCCAAATGGAACACTACTCAGGGCAATAGTTGTTGGACATGTCATGCGGCCATTGGTTCACTACCTCATGTTATGTATGAATGTCCCGCACTACAGTATTACTGGCGTCGGGTCTGGGGTCGTATCCAGTCTATTTTGCACTTTCAAGAGCCCCTCTCTTGGAGGATAGTGGGACTTCGCTCAGCTGCGGGGATCCCCTCTCTTCCAAAAACGGCTTACTTCCTTTTGGACTTTATGCTTGGCATTGCTATTTCCCTAATTACGAAATACTGGAAAAATAGCTCCCATCTGAGCCCCAATGAATGGTGGAATCATGTCTGTCTCTACAGTAAATATGAACAAATACCTCGTATGTTTGCTTCCCCCATTCAGACTCCTCATCATCGGTCTAAATGGAAGATGCTCAATGACTATGTACATTCTGCTCAATGCTCTCATCTGACTGTCTAAATTTGTATATATCTTAAGTTGTCTGCATAATAAAAAAGAAGAATAATGGTAGTCATAAAAGGGTTCCGCCAAAATCGGAACTCACTGCCGTCAAAAGTATACCCTTGTTCTTGAACAAAATGGCTTTTTTTTGCTGACATTGCAAGCCAGAAGAACAATTTAAAATACCGGCGGCTAAAACCACTTTGGCAGACAGCTATAAAACCAACTGTTAAAAGACATGACAAATCTGTTGTTTAGTGCAATCAAATTAAACGCTCACAAATGCATTAATCACCAGTTGCTCTTTCATCTAAGAATAAAAAACGAAACTGTTCTTCATTACTTTAGTGAACATGACCAGTTCCACAAAAGTAAGAATATCATAATAACCCCGCTCTGTGAGGAACTTACAGCTACAACCTCCGTAGCTGGTTCTGTCATCCATCGACAAAACGGAAGAAATGTGCTGCCTACTATCTTTTTAAAGAGCTTTTCCCGCCATTGCAAGGTGAAAGGTCATTTTTATTCTGGACTACAGAGAACTTACAAATACATGGACAATCTATTTAAAAACATGGACAATCCATTTAAAAAATAGAACATTTTTAATACATATATAAATATATAAAAAAATATTATATAAAAATTATTATGGTTATAGTACTGGAACAAGCAATAAGGGGGAAGGGAGATTGGGAGGGGGAGGAAGGGAGGGGGAGGGGAAGGGGAAGGGGACGGGGGAAGGAGGGAGGGGCAGAGGGGGAGGGGAAGGGGGAAGGAGGGAGGGAGGGAGAATGGAAGGGAAGGGAGGGAGAAGGAGAAGGAGGGGGGAAGAGGAAGGGGGAGGGGATTATGATATTGGAGGATTTCAAACTCTGACATGGGTTCCTCTTCTATGTCCAACTTAATTGGAATGACATCAGCCATTCCCTCAGGAGGAGGTTTCTACAACTCATGAGGCAAAGAAAGGTCTAATGGAAATTCTCTCCCTCTCACCACCAGACTAATTGGTGAGCAAGCAGGGAGCGGGAAGGTAAGCTCCTCCCCACTCCCCACCGAACCAATCAATCAATGCAGCAGCAGCAGAAGGATCTTTAAAATCGAAGGTGCACTCAGCCTCCTGGCCTCTCTCCCTTTCTCCACCGGACCGATCAGGGAGCCAGCAGGGAGTGGGAAGGTAAGCTCCTCGCTGCTCCCCATCAGACTGACCAATCAGGCCAGCAGCAGAAGGACTTGTAAAATCTAAGGCATGCTCAGGCGCACCTGTGGGCCCACGCCTGAGGTCAGAGGGACCTTTGGCATGGCCCTTAGGCATGGACCAAGGCGGGAGACTATCAACACCACTCTCCACCCCATTACGAACAGGAACAGCATTCACACCACACAAAGATAAGCGGAACCACAGACTCGTCTTTGCCAATTTACACCTCCCCCATACCCATAACACATGCCAATCCACAAAAGACCACTACAAACACAAAAAACTTCACAAGACGCCATGCCTCATACAAATATCATGCTAAAACAATCACACCCTAATTCTCTCAATAACAACATAAACTATACAATGTGCACTAATAAACGCCTACTCAGTAAGGAACAAAGTACCCATTGTAAAAGATCTTTCACAGCACACCAGCTCGACCTGCTCTGTATAACCTAATCCTGGCTCACAGACAAGGTACTTATGAACCAACTCCCACCAGATGGGCTCACCCTCTTTCACTGCCCGTGCACAGAGTGGAGGGGAGGAGGGACCAGAGGGGAGGAGGGGTCCCAATCATAACATGGACACATTTCTACTTTTGGCCTTTCTCCATGGAAAGCTCAGAAGAAACAGACATCCTGACCATCACAAACAAACAACTAACAATCTGCCTCATCTACAGGGTAGCCCAAAACAAGTGAGAACATCTCGTAGCATATAAGTGGCACAAACTGAACAATGCCCACCACCGCTCCCACAAAGCATCAAATATCCCAGGGACAAGGGGATCACAGTGGGTTCTGTAACGCACAGACATCCTGTGCATCAAAAGATATCCCTGCATAATGCCTTCTCTGCCTTGGCTATTGAGGATGAGGAACTGAGGGAGGAACTGACTGCAAAGAAGCGCACCTCTTCTAAGATACAAACTGAACAAAGTCTACCACCACTTCCACAAATAATGAAATACGCCAGGAACAAATGGATCACAGTGGGTTCTGGTAGATTGTGACTTGTGACACAGAGGCATCCTATGCATCAGGAGATATCCCTGCATAATGCCTTCTCTGCCTTGGCGAATGAGGATGCCCAATCCAAAGAAACTGAAGGGCCCTTAAATGAGACAGACAATGCCCAATCTCCTGCTAAAGGACCAAATATGAAGAAAACCTCACCAAACAGCAAACTACTACTACTTGGTGATTCCATCATCAGTGGCATCAACTTGGGAACACATTTCAAAGGAGAGAAGATAGTCATGTGCCTACCAGGCTTGACAGCCAGCAGGAATACAAACCAAGTTGTTGAATTACTTAGCACAGAAAGTGAATATTCCAAACTTGATGTGGTTATCCACTTGGGCACAAATGACCTGGCTAGAAACAGTACCTCTATAGTCCAAAAGAACTTCCAATCTCTGGCAGAGAAACTCAAGCCCATTGTTAACACTGTTGCATTCTCAGAGGTTCTACCTGTGCTTGGTAAAGGGGCAAAAAAGCGGCCTCACATTAATAGCTTTAATACATGGTTCCAGACCTGGTGCAAACAAGAAGGATTCAAATTTATTGGTGACTGGGGTAACAGATGGAACAACAAGAGACTATACTGTGCTGATGGACTACATCTCTCTGTCACAGGGAAAAGAATCCTAAGTGAAAAATGCAAGCAATATGTGGATATGCATTTAAACTAGGAATGACTAGGGTGACAGATGTGGAAGGTCAAGCTCTAGAAGTCAACCCCTGCAAAAGCAGATTAAAATCAGAAACAGCCACACATTTAAACCACACATCATAAACAAGTGGGAATATGTAGGCAGAATAAAATCAATGCTAAATACACGCAAGCCAGTTAAATGCTGGAAAGCAATGAACACAAATGCTCAAAGTTTAGCCAACAAAGTTCCAGACCTAGAAGCCCTAATGGTGGAAATGGATTTGGCCTTTGTGGCCATTACAGAAACATGGCTAAACGAATCACATGATTAGGATATAGCCATACCTGGCTATAATCTATTCAGAAGAGACAGAGAAAATGGAAGAGGAGGAGGAGTAGCCTTGTATGTCAAAAGCAATATTAAAGCTACTGAAATGCAGGGGGCATGGGGAAAAGAAGAAGCGCTCTGGATTGCGTTGGAAAGAGGAGATGGCACTGTCATCCATACTGCTGTAGTCTACAGACCTCCAACACAAATTGAAGAGACAGATAACGAATTGATTATAGATATTGCCAAGATAGCCACAAAGGGGGAAGCAGTCATATTGGGCGACTTTAATCTACCTAATGTGGATTGGATTACTCCTTCTGCAAATCTGGAAAGAAGCAAAAAATTTGTGGATGCTCTCCAAGATGCGTTACTTAGACAAATGGTGATGGAACCAACCAGGGAAAGCTCAACGCTGGATTTAGTGCTCACCAACGGCGATAGCATGTCGAATGTCTGCATGAGTGCTCCTGTGAGCAGCAGCGATCATCACATGGTGTGGTTTGAGATAAAAGCCATTGTACAGCCCAATCATAGCAAGCTCATAGTCCTAAACTTCAAAAACACCAACTTCAATAAAATGGCCGAGTACCTAAAGGAGGAGCTGACAGGGTGGAAGGAGATAAGAGAAGTGGAATTGCAATGGACTAAACTAAAGGTGGCAATAAAAGGGGCAACAGATAAATATGTAACAAAAGTAAACAAAAACAAGAGGAGAAGAAAGCCTATTTGGTTTTCCAAAGAAGTGGCTGCTCAAATAAAAGACAAAAAACACAGCTTTCACAAAATTCAAAAGCTCACAAACAGAGGATCACAGAAATGAATACAGGATCAAACTCAAAAGAGACAAAGAGAGAAATAAGGATAGCAAAATCAAAGGCAGAGGAAAAGATGGCTAAAGATGTGAAGTTTGGTGACAAAACCTTCTTCAGGTATATTCGGGAAAGAAGAAGATCAGAGGTGGAATTGCAGGACTCAGAAGTGCTGTGAACGGACTCATGGAAAGTGACATTGAAAAAGTGAAATTGCTAAATGAATACTTCTGCTCTGTTTTTACTATAGAAAGACCTGGAGAAGGACCACCTGTGACTCCCAAATATAAAAATGGGAATGAAGTAGTTACCACACCATTCACAGAAGATGAGGTGTTAGAACAACTTGCAAAACTGAAAGTGGACAAGGCCATGGGACCGGATGGGATACATCCCAGGATACTGAAAGAGCTCAGAGAGGTTCTTGCATGGCCGTGAAAGGATGTTTTCAACAGATCCTTGGAAACAGGAGAGGTTCCTCAGGCCTGGAGAATGGCTGATGTCGTACCTCTACACAAAAGTGGTGATAGGGAAGAAGTGTCAAACTACAGGCCTGTGAGCCTTACCTCGGTGGCGGGAAAAGTCATAGAGGCGCTCCTGAAAGAGCGAATAGTGAACTTTCTCAAAACCAACAGGATGCAAGACCCAAGGCAACATGGTTTTACCGAAGGCCGATCTTGCCAAACAAATCTGATTGAGTTCTTTGACTGGGTGAACAGGGAGCTACATCAGGGGCATGCGATGGATGTCATCTACCTGGATTTCAGCAAAGCCTTTGATACTGTTCCTCATAGGAGGCTTATCAATAAACTCAGTAGCTTGGGGATGGATCCTAAGATGGTAAATTGGATCAGAAATTGGTTGACTGACAGATGACAGAGGGTGATGGTAAATGGAGCTCACTCGGATGAAGGGAAGGTGATTAGCGGGGTGCCCCAGAGGTTGTTCCTGGGCCCGGCACTGTTCAATGTATTTGTGAGTGATATTGCTGAAGGACTGAATGGAAAAGTCTGTCTTTTTGCAGATGACACGAAAATTTGCAATAGTAGACTCCCCCGAGGGAGTGGTTAACATGAATGGTCAAATGCTTTGCAAATAAGATTTAATGCGAAGAAGTTCAGAGTCATGCACTTGGGTAGCAGAAATCCAAGGGAAATGTACGCGATAGGGGGCGAGAGGTTGGTATGCATGGTTCAGGAGAAAGACCTTGGTGTGATTATTTCTGACGATCTCAATGTGGCAAAACAGTGCGACAAGGCGATGGCAAAAGCCAGGAGGATGTTGGGCAGCATTCAAAGAGTAATCACCAGCAGAAAGGAAGAGGTACTTATTCCACTGTGCAAGTCACTGGTGAGGCCTCACTTGGAATACTGTGTTCAGTTTTGGAGACCGCATCTTGCAAAGGATGTAAAAAGACTTGAAGCTGTTCAGAGGAAGGTGACCAAAATGATTTGGAGCCTGCGTCAGAAGCCTTATGAGAAGAGACTTGAAAACCTAAACATGTACACTTTGGAGGAGAGGAGGGACAGGGGAGATATGATTCAGACCTTTAAATACTTAAAGGGATATAATGAACAAACAAACCTCTTCCAAAGACGGGGAAGCTGTAAAACTAGAGGGGACAACAGGAAACTGCAAGGTGGTAAATTGAAAGGCAATGACAGGAAATTATTTTTCACGGAAAGGATGGTGGATGCTTGGAATGACCTCCCGATGGAAGTGGTGGGGGAAAACACAGTGATGGAATTCAAAATGGCATGGGATCGACACAGTGGATCCCTTTACAGCAACAGGATAAAATCAAAATAAACTGAACCATCTAATTTCTCAACAAATAGGGGTGTCCTGCATGGAGTGGTGGGTTCACCCCTAAACAGGGATGTGGGGAGGGGTGGCCTGCACGGAGCGGCAGGTGCACCTACTCTTGCCATTGTGCTGGGCAGACTAGATGGACCATGCTGGTCTTTATCTGCCATCATTTACTATGTTACTATGTAAGTTATTTAAAAATTCAAAAAGACAGATGTAAACGATTGACAAATTATAAAAACAAAGATGGCGACCGAAAATTGTCAAAATAAAGACGTTATATAGCTAAAAAAGGTAAATAAGTAAACTATTTAAGCTTTTAATTTATGAGATGTTCTCACTTTTTTTAAATTTATATTTTATTGAATATTTAAACTTATCTGTACAATAAGTAACAGGAAATATAAAAAGAAAAGATGCATAATAAAGAAAATCCAAACAAATAACATTTATCATATAAAAGTCCACATTATGAGGAGGAGTGGAATAATCTTACAATATTACCATTTAAACAAGAAGAAAAAACAATACCACACCCAGGATCCCAATCATTCAATCAATACCTTTAACTACTATCCCATCACCCACATGAGACTCATGTTTTTTTAGGAAAACAGCCAAATGAACAGGATCTACAAACCCATATTGTTTCCCACGATGTTCCACTAAGCACTTGCATGGGAACTTTAAAAAGAAAGTAGCTCCCAATGCTAAAGTGCGCTCTCTCAACTCTAGAAAGGCCTTACGCCGATTCTGTGTAACACGAGAAACATCCGGAAATATGGTAATCTTTTGACCACAAAAAAGTACGTTCTTCTGGGAAAAATAAGTTTTTAATACAGATTTCTTGTCCAACTCTGTTACAAAAGTAACCACTAAAGTAGCACGATTTAAAATATTATCAGAGGAGGACTCCAGAAATTATGATATATCCAAACTAATGGGGGAAAGTAATTGAACAGGCTCATCCTCCACCCCATTACTTTCCACATTCTTTTTAAGTCTAGGTACATAATACAAATTGGCAACCTTAATAACCTCGGACTGATCAAATTTCAAAACCTCTTTTAAATATTTATAAAATAAAATTAAAGGGGAAAGATAGTGTGTAACCAGAAAATTTAAACACCTCAGGTTTTTAGACCTAGATGTATTCTCCAATAATTCCAATTGCCTGTGTAAGTACAAACTATCCTTAACTACAGAGGACAAAGTCACCTGAACAGAATCTACTTTTCCCTCTACCTGTTTCAAACGTGCATCATGAAACACAAATTGATTATCATAATCAGAAAACTTAGCTATCGAGTCTCGAGTATATTCTTCAATTTGAGATAAGGTTCCAGTAAGAACAGCCTCGATGCGAGTAACAACCGCCCATATATCTTTTAAAGTTACTTCCTGAGGGGACGAGGAGGAACCAACAGCATCTCCCAATACCAACGGAACTTTAAACACTTTAGGCATAGGCAAAACCTTACGTTCAGGGCAGGCTTGCTCCGAGGGATCCACAGGAACCAAAATGACTCCAGAATCAAAGCCTACATTTCCTACGGCCTAATCCAGAGCCACTACTTGCTCGGACGATGGGAGGGGTAAGGTAGAACCCCCAATAGGAGAGGAAGCTGGAGGAGACAGAGTACTCACTGAAGCCAAAAGTTCCAAGCTGTGATTTTCCACAGTCTAACGAATCAGATGCTTGTCCAAAGGACCTTCAGTCTTAAAAACTTTCATTGTAGAAGCAGTCGAAGCAGTCTTTTCCCCATACTGGGGAAAAACTCTCACTCTAACAGCTCACAAACTCCGAAAAAGCTCCGAAGGGGCTCCAAAGGGGCGTGGCCTGCCCCTTTGGTCACGCCCCTTCGGGCATGTGCCCGTGACCGCGTACCGCGGTGTAGCCCAGAGTGAAATAGGGCTAAAACAGGTGCAGCAATCAACACGGGCAAGGTGGAATCGCCGGGCAGGATCACTCTCCACTCATGTTCTCACTTTTTTTGGGCCACCCTGTACAAGCCTCCAACCACTGCTACCTCTGACCTATCTTATCTAATTGGAAAATTCCTAGAACAAACCAGAGCGGTGAAATACTTCATCATCCTGAGAGACTTCAACCTTCCCTCAGCATAACCCAAACATGCCTCAGCCTTCCTACAAGCCATGACAGCCATGGTCCTTGAACAGATCATTCAAACCCCCACACACAACAAAGGAAACACCCTCAACCTCATTTTTACCAACAGTCAAAGAATTCATGCAAACACATCCCACTCAATAAGCCACCATGCCATGTCCTGGTCATACCATTGCCCGATCACCTTCCTCCTCCCATTTAATGACCCCACAAACCACTCTACCCAGCAATGGCCAAACAGAAGGTTCAAATGCTTCCACAGGGAATCCTTCCTAAGGAACATACTATCACAACTTGAAAATGAGACAACAGATCTCATACCCTCATAACAAACTGGATCTCCATCATTTAAAGAACAGCAATTATCACTGCAAATACAACCTCCACAACAAACAGGAAAACCAGGGTACCATGGTACAGCCCTGACCTTACCTCAGGAAGCTAAAAACTCAACTCCGAACATTGGAAAGAAAATGGAGGAAATCTGCCCTTGACTTGGACAAACACCTCTACATTGTCCTGATGATTAACTACCACACTTCCATTGACAGTGCAAAATGGACTTATCATTCCAAACTAATCTCTAGCTCTCTAAAACAGATGAGGAGAATTATTTGACATTGTTAAACAGCTCTCAAAACCTTCATTCAACAACCAATTTGATCTTAACATAAACCACCAAACTCTAGCACAGCACTACAAGCAACTCCTCTCCCAACCGCAACCCCAACCCCAATCACCTGCCTTTCTTCTCCCCGCCCCTCCAATATCCAAACCTACACCTCTAGCACCCCTTGGACAACCTTTGCCTCCATCAGTGAAGACAACATTACAGCCTTAATCACATCTCTCAACACCACAACATAGCCCCACAATCCATGCCCGGTCAGCTAGATCAAAGCAACTAAACAGGAATTCAGCCCCTTAATCAAAATAACTCACCCAATCCATATTTCAGCAAGGATGTATGCAAGAACATCTGAAATTATCCTCCATCCGCCTTACCTTCAAAAAACTCAACCTCGACCCGATGGACACAGCATCATACAAAACTATTGCCAGTCTTCCATTCATAACAAAAGTCATTGAGAAAGAAGAACAACAGTAACTACAGGAGCATATTGATAAGAACAGCCTCATTGACCACCAACAGCATGGTTTTCATCCGCACCATGGTGTAGAAACTCTGATGATCTCACTCATAGAAACACTAATAAAAAGAACACAGAACAAAACACCGGGATGCATCATGATATTCCTTGACATATCAGCAGCTTTTGATACAGTAAATCAATAAATCCTTTTCCTCCAAGCCACTGGGATTCAAAATACCATGCTTCAATGGTTTAACCTACCTCACCAACAGGCAGCAACAAATAAAAATTGGACACAACATATCCACCCTATACCAACAGACACAAAACATACCACAGGGATCCATCATATCCCCATTGCTCTTCAACATCTACCTGCAACCACTCTGTGTTTATGTTTATGTTTATGTTTATTTTATTTGATATACCGCCCTTTGGAAGGAACAGAGCGGCTTACAATATACAAAAATGAAACTTTAAAGTAGGCGCAAGGCCAGAGAGGAGGAAAAGGAAGTTACAATTTCGACAGGAAAGCAGGAGAAAGGAAGAAGACAGAACAGTGTACAGCAATTGAGATCACACAGAGGGGATTGGAGGTCGAAGGCTAGGGAAAAGAGGTGGGTCTTCAGCTCGCGCTTGAAAGTAGGGTGCCAAATCTTCAGAACCTACAACATCAACTTCCACATCCATGTGGATGAAACATGCTCTATGGACCATTCAACCATAATCAGCCCAACAACACAAAACTACACAATGCTTCGAGAACGTCTCACAATCTGACCATCAACTATAAAATGACTGAAGTTATTTTCATCACAAAAGATATCAGCTTCACTCCACCAGACTCCATCACCCTAAAAAATACCAAAATAAAGGTATAACCCTAAATCAAGTATCTAGGAAATAAATTGGATCAACATCTTTCCTTCAAATACAACGCACCGCAAAAGCTGTCTACCACAAAATAAAAACCCTTCAATTACTATGCCCCCTCCTCGACCCACTGGATTTCTGCTCAGTCTTTCAAGCCCTAATCCTGCTGCATATGGACTACTGCAACTCTATTTATCAAGGCCTGCTGCATTCTATCCTGATTCTCCTCCACACAGCTCTGCACACAGCAGCATGCACCCTCATGTGAACCTCAAAATGTGATCACATAACACCCACCTTGAAATAACTGCACTGGCTTCCATTTACCAGCTGGATCAAGTACAAGACACTTCTGATAAAACATAAAGCAATCAACAGCAATCTCCACATTGCTCCAAATCCCGCAACATAACAGTGCAAGATGACAATCTGCTACGAACACCTTAATACTACGACTACTACTACTACTACTACAACTGAACATTTGTATAGTGCTACAAGTTATACGCAGTGCTGCACAGGCACATGTAAAAGATGGACCCTGCTCATCGGTGCTTGCATCCCCCATGCAAGAATAAAATCAACCCAACAAGCCTGGGCCTGAGCCTTCGAAATGTATGCACCATTAGCCTGGAATTCTCTCCCAGACACAATATATACCATCACAGACCTGCCCACATTCCGAAAACATTGAAAACCCTTCTGTTCATTGAACATTTTACCCCACCCACCCACCCCCAGAAACAACAGTAAACAATAGAATAAGGAACCAGAGTTTGATACACTATGCTATACCTGACCTGACCTCAGATAAGTAAAGATAGATGACTTGATCCATCTACTCTATTCTACAGAGCTCCACAAAGCTCCATCGGCATCGGGCCAAGAAGCAAGGCATCCAAACCCCTGCTCCTTACCGCAAGGCCAATCTGGCCTCTCCTTCACTGGGACAGCAGCATTTGAAAAGGAGGTGCCAATGGGTGTGCCTGCATCTGCTGAGCCAGCACCTGAGGGCCTCACCAGAGGACCCTTAGGCATGGCCCTTGAGTGTGCTGTTGAGCAACAACGGAAGACTAGCAGGTCACAAAACTGAAGAACAGTCAGAATAAGGCCACCCTCCCTACCCAGCACCATCCACCATCAGCAACACCGTCAGTCAGAAAGGAGATCAATTTTAAAGAACTGCTGAGAGAAGGTAAGAGATAAACCTCCCTGATATATTGATGCATGCTGTGGGAACTGTAAGAGTATACTGCACAAAGCTGCTCTAACCTGGGTTCTCCCACACTGAGCCACTAAACCCAAACACTCACACCAATCCTTAACTCACAAGTAGAACAACCCACAAGCAGAACAAACTCACAAGCAGAATTGCTAGACAACCAAGATTCATTCAAAGAAAATGAAGCACTACATCACCAGGCTACTCTTGCTGCTCTGTTGCATACTAATAAGACAAGCCAGCCCACAAATCTACCATGCACTCCATTCTCAATACTGCACAAAGAGGCCTCACAAACTGGAACACATCATACTCACAATCCCACAAAAGACAACACAAACTTATGAACATCAATCAGACCATTACCATAACATCACTCCAGAGAACCACAAAAGATATCCAGTACATAAAATCTGATCTTCTCAATGCCCGCTTTGCCAGGAATAAAATGCACAATATAACAGACTATTTCAATGACCACAACCTTGTCATAATGTATGTCAATGAATTGTGGTTCACCAAAACAGACATTGCCCTCATAAACCAGTTAATCATTCTAGGGACAACACTACACAATTGCCCAAGACTAGCAAAAAGAGGAGGAGGGATATTCATACTGTCTGGCAAGCAAAATAACCTAACCTTAATCACACCGATGGGTCACTGACACCATAAACATAATGGTGGTAAAAAAACAAGCAATTAACCATCTGTCTAGCCTATAGATTCCCTGGTGCAAACACAGAGGACATTTCAACACTACTAGAAGTCACGTGCACACACACAAATATACTATATCAATGTTTTATTTGTATATGGAGACCTCAATCTGAACTCAGCTCCTGTAACACCGGTCACTTCTTTCATGGAGACAATGGAGTCACTGGACCTTACACAAATTATAACTACTCTGACACATAGAGGAGGTAATACCTTAGACCTTCTATTCATACCTAAGAACCACGAAAATGACAACAACCAAATCGCCATCCAAGTCACTCCAATACCATGGTCAGACCATCATATGGTATCATTTAGCTTACCCCTGACACAATCAAAGAGCTTGACCCCAAAAGAGCCCCAGAGACCTCGTAGATTCAAGGAATTTAACAAAGATGACCTACTGATCCACATCCAACCAGCTCTGGACCTCGAAACAACCGACCTTACCACAATTGTGGATACATGGAACCATACCATCTCAACATATGATCAAGCCCCTCAGAAGACATCACCTCTACGCAAATCTACTGCACCATGGTACTCCTAAGAAATAAAGGAAACTAAATTCCACTGAGATGGATTGAACGTAGATGGCATCAAACCAATCAAGCAGGAAGAATACAATCATCTTATCTGGAAACACTAAAAAAATACCACACCAACCTCATCCTAAAATCTTTAAATCACCCAAGAGAACTGATCGACCTGGTCAAATCCCTCACAAAAGACCTACAGTTACAGAAGGGCCCCATGATAAAAGCACAAGAGTATGCCTCCTAATTGCAGAATAAACTCCATGCTTGTCCAGATAATTTAACAGACATATGGTCACAAAACCAATAGACTCCGAGATGTTCACAGAGATGGACTATATTTGAACTAGACACAGAACAACGTCTTGAAAAAATTCTACAAATGATCAATACAACCATTTCTCCCCTTGACCCATGGCTAGGAATGAACTCTCACAAACACTAGTCAAAATTATAAACCTCTCTCTTAACCAGGGATACATGCCCATTAACTTAAAATCTTCCTCAATCAGACCCATCTTAAAAGGCACATCCGCTGACCCTAACCTTCCGAGCTCCTACAGACCAATCTCTAACATACTGTTCTTAGCCAAATTAATAGACAAAACAGTACAATTGTAACTCCAGGACTTTATTGACTCATCTATTCCACTCAACACCCAGCAGCATGGATTCAGACCCTATTATGGTGTTGAGACCCTACTTACCTCACTCATAAACACACTGCTCAAGGGCATCAAACACTCCAAACAAGGATTTATCCTGATATTCCTTGATATATCATCCACCTTTGATTCAGTAAACCAAATACCCTTTTAGAACGACTGATGGACCTGGCATAAGCAACACCCCACTCAAGTGGTTCCATCTCTATTTGTCTGAGCACACTCAGCAAGTAAAGATAAAAGATGACACATCAATACCTTTCAAATTACAGAGAGGTATACCACAAGGATCATCTCTCTCTGCATTACTGTTCAATCTCTACATCCAACCTATCTGTAACATCTTTCAAAGGCACAAAATCCTGAAACATATATATGCAGACAATCTAATGCTCTACACACCCATCTTTACATGCAATCCTGAATACTCACTAATACAATCTTGCTTCAATGATATGGCAGAATGCTAAACAAGAACAACCTCTCCATCAACTATAAAAAAAACAGAGGCAATGTTCCTAACCCATGATCCTACATTCTCCAACCCAAAAGAGATTATAACAAAAAATAACAACATCCCAGTTAAACGGGAAATCAAATACCTTGGAATCACTCTAGACCAGCAATTAAACATGAGACCACATATAAAAAGAATTAAAACCTCAGCGTATTACAACATAAAAAACCTATATAACCCCAGACCACTCCTAGACCTGAATTACGTCTGCACAGTCTGTCAAGCCATTATCACCCCACAGCAAGATTATTGCAACTCCATCCTCCAAGGTCTACCAAAACAGATCCTACTTCCTGCGCAACTAGTACAAAACACCTCAGCATATCTGATAACAAGATCCCCAAGTCATGAACACATAACCCCTGCTATGAAGAGCCTACACTGGCTCCCCATAAAGGCCCACATTAAATACAAGGCAGTTATGCTTACCTACAAGACCATGCATAACCAATCTGCCTCTTTAGCCTCATCCAAAATCCCCCAAACTCGAGATCAATAAGAACTCAAAACCAGAGTCTACTCAGCATTCCAATACACAAGCGGAAGAGTATCCAAACAACGTGCCAGAGAGCTTTCTGAATATATAGACCCACATTATGGAACTTTCTTCCTAATACCCTGAGGGATATCGAGGACTACGGGGACTTCCGGAAAAAAATTAAAGACCTTCCTATTCCAGGAGTACTTTATCCCTAGAACCTGAAAATGTTCCACTCCAAGACAATCCCTTGCTTCTGTTATGCATAGTTACTGTTGTACACAGTTCCCCCTGCTGCACTGTTTATCTGTTTGTTCACTGTTCAATATATCCTTGAAGTTCAATGTAAACTGCTTTGATATGAAAGGCAGTATATAAAAATGGTTAAATAAATAAATAAATACTTACTGTATAAAGATTAACTTGTTATCTGTACATAAGTTCATTGTTCAATGTAAAATTCTAATCATCATTCACTGTAAACCATCTTGACCATGGTGAAAGACGGGATATAAACCATGCTAAATAAAGTAAATAAATTCTGGAAAGTTCTATTTGAAAAATATTTAGGATTGTAGTCAGTTTCACAAGAGTACTCTGTCTCAAGCTCAGAAAGGCACTCTGTGGATGTCTGTGTCTCTGCTTGGGTCGACTTCAATCTCACATGGGAGTCAGATCTCATCTGGGAGTGTTGGCGCACCAATGGACTATTCTGCTTTAAGGCTCACTCTAGCCCCAATGCAATGGATACTGATACTGGCCAGACACTGGTCAACGTTGAGGTCCTTTGAGGTCCTGATGTCGACCTGTTTCCCTCCGGCAGGCACAGTTTCAACTATTAACTCAGTTCTACTTTACATCTCCTTACCTTTCCCTATTTATTCCCTTGTTTCCTAGCTGTAGTGTTCTCTGTCTTGATTAGATTGTAAGCTCTAATGAGCAGAGACTGTCTTTTACAAGCATCTGTACAATGTTTTGTATACCTTTTAGCGCTCCATAAATGATTAATAGTAGTAGTAGTAGTTCTCCAATGTTACTGCATTGGAACCAGCTCCCACTAAGAAAGTGTCATCAGGAGCTTCTCCTCCATTCTCTTAACGGAGCACTTCTTGACAACTGCCATGAATGAAGACATGGAGGCCTCAGCAGTCTCAGCCAGCATCTCAGCTATCAGTTGAGGAGTACTGGCAGGTGGTCATGACAACGAGTTGTCCTCATGTCGGGGCTGTTTTGGGGATTACATATTGCTTGATATCCTGGTGCTCCTGACATTTCACTCCCATGAAATCTGATGCCAATTCCATGAAAGCTCTGCCCACTGCTCGACATTGGACATTTTCAATGCCATTGAACATGAGGATGAATCCTTTCTCTTCTTTGGGGTGGAATCAGTAGATGACTGATCCCAGGGTCTCCACAAGGATTGAAGGTAACCTAGGTGAGCCCTCCATCCTGCTGCTCCCTGTGCCCCCCCCATCCCCATTGCCACTCCCCTCTTCAGGGCCTGTAGTGGTGGCAATAGCCCTCAGACCGCAACACAGCTCTTACTGACACTCTAGCACTACATCATAGTTTCCTCCTGTTCACAATGTGCCATTTCTGCCCCCTCTGATGCCGCTTGCGGTTTCAGAGGAGGATAGAAAAGGCACATTGTGAACAGGAGGAAACTACATTGCAGCATCCCCGGAGATGGGTGGCAGCGGTGGCAATGGGTGCCCTAGGCAATCACATAATTTGCCTAGTGGTGGTGCTGGCCCTGCCCTCGATGTTGATGCATCACCACATCTGTTGCATCTCCTGGTCCGTGGTGATTGATTCCATTGATACCAATGCTGATGAGCTGGTCTTCTCAGCATCAAAAACTGGATTGCGCTTCTGTGACCCTTCAACCCTCATTTTGTCATCTGTAAACACGAATGGTATAGAGAGGGGTTATGGTGAAGCCCCAAACACTGTAATCACCACTTATGAGTGTCCGTGACAGATATGATCCTGCAGTAGTGGGTGCATGTTTCAAACCTGCTAACAAGTTTCTGGGACATATTGGATGGAAAAATTGCTCAATGTTTGAGAGCATAAAGGAAAAAGAAAATATGAATCTAACCGGGTGCGCCTCAGACCTAAAGGCAGCTTTTGTGGCACCAAAGAAACCTAAAAACAGCTAAAAAAAACGGACTAAAGAACTCTAATAGGAAGATGTTGAAATGTGGCGGCAGGCAAGGAAGAGTCAATATCAAATGTATTACATACCAAGGAGAAACGTTGAAAATACATAAAAATCATACGCAAAGAGCTTTCTAAAAGCTTCTAGAAGGAGCTGAAAAGGCTCCCACGCAGAGCCCTGTTGGTATGAACACTTATCCTTGTCCACGAAGACCAGATTTGTTTTATACCAAAGGTTTAGCTCACTGGCTGAAAAGGAAGAGAAAGAAAATATAAAATAATTTGAAATGAAAAGCGTTCAGAAGAGTGGTGAAATGTATAAAGCATTTAAGAGGACAGATTGTCTTTTTTATAAGAGGGATACTATGTAGCTATCAAAAATAGCAGCTCAGACAGGGGCAGAGTTAGATACCTGGCATCTAAAATGGCTTCAAGAATGTCATTGCTGGAGCTGGGGGTCATGGTCAGAGGAAACCGGTGGCAATCTCTTGCTTAAAATGCATCTTCAGAAATTCTAAGGCAATTACAAATTCAAAGGATGATGGATTATGCCCTAAGAGAAATTAAAGACTCTCAGATTTGCCCCATTAGTTTTCTACTATTTGTTTAAGAAAGATGAATGAAGCCTAGGTATTCTTCTGGCTCTCAGAAATGTATTCACAGTTAACCACAACCAATGACCATTCAAAACAGATGCAATACAGATAGATAATTAAAGTACCAGAAAAAGCCATCTTGGAACTTAGACAAATGCATGTTTGAAAATGACTTGCTACATTGAGCCAATACAAAAAATTAATCTTTTATATTTTAAAAATGCTTCTGAGATCTGCTGCAAGTCCCAGAAAAGTGAATAAACCCCTTTTATTCAGAGTTTTAAGTATTGAATTCAGTATCATTTTCATTACAATGGTGCTGATGCAGTCATTTAAATGCTGGAACAGAGACTGAGGTAAATAATTATTCAGTAGAGTAGCAGAAAAATAGGTAATCCTGAGTCAAAAAAAGGGCTTCCTTGGCAACCTGAATAGCAGTGAATAGACTGATAATTATGAATGTATCTGCCTCATTAACACATGCACAAGGCTCATTATCCTATTTTGGACATGCAAAATCTCTCTCCTGATATTAGTAACATCTACAATTTGAGTGAAGAGAATGGAATATACTCATAGAGAGATGTCAGTATGATCTAAGAGCAAAAAACTATTAATGCCTTCTCACATTTCAGCTGGAGTTTTCCTTCATTTACATATCAGGCATGTACAAGGCCAAAAAACTTCCTTTTAAATGAAAACAAGCCAGCATTTTTATTTTGCATTCATCATAATTGCACATCTACTATGCGTGCTATAGCTTTTTTTCTGTGTGTAAACCGATTACGTGCATGTTATTCCATGGGTACAGTATAGATGCACAAGCAGTTTGCATACACAATTAATTTTTAGTCACCCAAATGAGACCAACATGTGTCTATTCCATGCTCTATAGGATGTAATAGGACAGCAACAAAATCCCTCCTGAGAGATTCCAAAGGAAATTATAAAGTCATGAGATAGGAAGCAATGTCCTGTTGAGGACTGGGAACTGGTTACAAGATAGAAAACAGAGAGGAGGGTTAAATGGCCCATTTCCTCAGTGGAGGAAGGTAAATAGTTGAGTGCCCCAGGGATCTGCACTGTGACCAATGCTTTTTATGAGTGCCTTTTTCATAGGAAAAAAAAATGTGCCAATACTCATAGGCAGGGCCCTTTCATGAATACATGAGGACCATGGGTCATTTTTAGCAGGCAATGAAAAAGGTGCTAAAGCTCCATACTGCAGCATACCACCTCAAAAAAGGCCCTGCTTTTTAACATATTTATAAATAACCTAGAAATGGGATTGAAATTCCATTTATGAAGGGGAAGGTGATGGCAGTTGGAGTATACTATCGACCATCTGGCCAGAATGAAGAAATGGATGATGAAATGCCCAAAGAAATCAAGGAAGCTAACAAAAGTCACAACAGAGTAGTAATAATGGGTGATTTCAATTACCCCATTATCGACTGGGTCAGTGTCACTGCAGGACAAGCTAAAGAGATAAAGTTTCTAGATGGAATAAATGACTGCTTCTTGGAGCAGCTGGTTCATGAACTGACCAGAGGGGAAGCCATACTGGACCTAGTCCTTAGTGGAACGCCAGATCTGGTGCAAGAAATAAGGGTGTTGGGACCACTTGGCAATAGTGATCATAGTATGATCATGTTTGATTTAATTAGTGGAGGACAGATAGTAAAGGCATCCACAGTACTACCTTTTAACTTTCAAAAGGGAGACTATGATAGAATGAGGAATATAGTTAGGAAAAAACTAAAAGGAGCGGTTCCAAAGGTTACAGACTTACAGCAAGCTTGGGTGTTATTTAAAAATACTATCCTCGAAGCCCAGACCAGCTGTATTCCACGCATTAAGAAAAGTGGAAAAAAGTCCAAAAAACTGCCAGCATGGTTTAAAGGTGAGGTCAGAGAGGCTGTTGCTGCCAAAAAAGCAACCTTCAGGAAATGGAAAAAAGAGCCAAATGATGAAAACTGGAAACAGCACAAGCACTGACAAGTTAAATGCAAAGCATTGATAAGGCAGGCAAAGCGGGAATTTGAGAAGAAACTTGCTACGGAAGCAAAAACATGAAATAAAGACTTTTTCAAGTGCATTCATAGCAAAAGGCCTGTGAGAGAGTCAATTGGACCATTAGATGATAGAGGGGTAAAAGGGGCAGTAAGAGGAAACAAGGCTATAGCAGAGAGACTGAATGAATTCTTTGCTTCGGTCTTTACTGAGGAAGATGTAGGGATGTTACCCAAGACTGAAGTGGTATTTAAAGGTGATACTGCAGAAGAATTGAGAGAAATATCGCTACACCGGGAAGATATATTACAACTATTTGATAAACTGAATAGTAGCAAATCACCTGGACCGGATGGTATACATCCCAGAGTGCTGAAAGAACTGAAATATGAGATTGCAGACCTGCTATTGGTAATCTGTGAACTTTCATTAAAATCATCTGTAATACCTGAAGATTGGAGGGTCGCCAACGTAACACCAATTTTTAAAAAGGGTTCCAGGGGTGACCCAGGAAATTACAGACCGGTGAGCCTGATGTCAGTACCAGGGAAAATGGTAGAAACCATCATAAAGAACAAAATTACACAGCATGTAGATAGTCATGGCCTAATGGGAGACAGCCAACATGGCTTTAGACAAGGAAGATCTTGTCTTACTAATCTGATATGTTTTTTTGAAGGTGTGCATAAACAGGTAGACAAAGGTGAGTCGGTTGATATAGTGTATCTGGACTTTCAGAAAGCTTTTGACAAAGTCCCCCATCAGAGACTTTTGGCGAAGCTAAAAAGTCATGGGATAGGAGGCAGTGTACTATTGTGGATCGAGAACTGGTTAAAAGATAGAAAGCAGAGGGTAGGGCTAAATGGCCAATATTCCCAATGGAAAAAGGTGAATAGTGGAGTACCCCAGGGATCTGTACTGGGTCCGCTGCTTTTTGACATATTCATAAATGACCTGGAAAAGGGAATAACTAGTGAGGTTATCAAATTTGCAGATGACACAAAACTGTTTAAAGTTGTTAAAACCCAAGAGGATTGTGGAAAACTGCAGGAGGATCTGGATAAATTGGAAGACTGGGCATCCAAATGGCAGATGAAATTTAATGTGGACAAGTGCAAAGTTATGCACCTAGGAAAGAACAACCCACACTATAGTTACACGATGCAAGGCTCCACATTAGAAACCACCACCCAGGAAAAAGATTTAGGAGTCATCGTGGATAACATGTTAAAACCCTCCGCCCAGTGTGCAGTGGCGGCCAAGAAAGCAAATAGAATGCTAGGTATCATAAGGAAAGGGATGGAGAATAAAACAAAGGATATTATAATGCCTCTGTATCGCTCCATGGTACGACCGCACCTTGAATATTGTGTGCAATTCTGGTCACCGTATCTTAAAAAGGACATAGCATTATTAGAAAAAGTACAGAGAAGAGCCACCAAATTGGTGAAGGGGATGGAAGGCTACTCCTATGAAGAGAGGCTAAGAAGGATAGGGCTCTTTAGCCTGGAGAAGAGACGGCTGAGGGGAGATATGATAGAGGTCTATAAATTAATGAATGGAGTGGAACGGATAAACGTGGATCAATTGTTTACGCTATCAGAGTATAGAAAGACTAGGGGACATGTAATGAAGCTACAGGGTAAACTATTTAAGACAAATAAGAGAAAATATTTTTTCACTCAACGTGTAATCAAACTCTGGAATCTGTTACCGGAGGATGTAGTAAGGGCTGTTAGTATAGCTGGGTTTAAAAAAGGTTTGGACAAGTTCCTGGAGGAAAGGTTGTGATAAGGAAGCTTATCATAGCTCAGGAAGGAGCTATAGAAAAGGTGAAGTGACTCTGAAGAAGCAACCTGTCAGTTCTGGTAGAAATAAGAAAACAGAATTTTCCCATAAAAGACTACCAGTCCCAGAATGCACCAGGTTTCCAACAGCCATTAGAGGAGCTGAAGTGGGGAAACGTGTGTTCAATCAGGAGGGCTATGAGGTAATCCCTAAGCACTCATCTCAAAGGGCAGGGCCTGATTCAGCACAGCTGCGCTGTGCTAAGGTGGAGCACTCATCAAAGCAGAATAAAGGTAGAGTTTATTCTATAGAGAATTATCCTCATCCTCAGTTTCATCTGGGAGATCCTCATCCTCATCATCTTGGAGATCCTCATCTTGGACATCTTCATCATCTGGAGGATCATCAGAAGCCGAAGTCAGAGCGGACGGACAGAAAGGGCAAGAAACCCTTTGGAAGAAAGAAGAGAAAAGCATTTGGGAGGTCTAAAGGAGTCCAGAGCAGTACTTATACTGGAAGGTATTCCAAGGGCCAGCATACACCATTGGACTGGGGAAAGCCAGAGGAATGGTGCTGCAGAGCTAGGAATCTCCAGAGGGTACCTGTGAGGGAGACGGCTGCACTTGGAAGGGACCCTAGGACCCGTGCCAGAAGGTATGTGAAGAGAGATCCAGTGTCCAGGGATCTGGATTGGAAGGCTGGACATAAGAACTGGACTACATACTGGCCAGGCTATTTAGAGAGGAACTCTAACAGCAATGGAAGCTCAGGTATGAACACTGATCTATGCCCTAGCTATAACCTTGAAAGACAGCAGGGAAACAAGTATTCTCCTGAGAGTGCTACATTGAGAAATTCCTCTGTGCCAATCCATGATATTGAACCCATGATTGTTGAAGAAGGGGGAGCGGTCTTAGATACAGGCTGTGAATATATGGATTGCTCTCTGTCTAAACTCCTTTGGTAATTTTCTGTTACAAAGTAAAACAACCATCACAAAGAAATACAAACTTGTTCTTTAATCTACTCAGAAAAGCTCCTGAAGTAGGATTTGAGCCACGCAATAGAAAGCAAGCCAGCTAAGGGGTTTCAGCTGGGTAACTGCTAGCAATTGAGCCTTACCTAATTGCTTGTGAGCTCTGAGGGAATCACTTCTGAATCTATGTGTGAAGGTATAAGAAGTTAACCTGAAAAGAACAGTTTTTACCTTCTTTGTGGGTTTTGCTTGTTGTTTGATACACTGCTAAGAAAATATTAGCTAAAGCCTACAGAAAAGACCAGTTTGTTACCAACCAGGTCTTTATTCTTTTGCTTTGATTGCCTGACAAAGTTCAACTGTTGTTTTCCTGATTTTGTTTTTCCAAGTTTAACACTGCAAGCAAGTATCCTGTTTTATGTGCTACCAAGCATATCTGTGTTGGGAGAAATAACCCCATAAATAAATATCTTATTGGCTTTACACTCAAGCACAACTAATTATTGTGAGCAGCTGTGTCTGGTGTGAATGGACTGCATTTCCCACAATCCCTTGCAAATCATATTGATATATGCACTTGCCAATACTGTGAACATTCTCACCCAGGCAGCCGTCTGACAAGGTCCATAAACCACTATTAAAAAGGGACCCAGGATATCAATGCTTGACCCAGTACAAGCATTGTGGAACCTGTGTCTTTTGGGGATATTGCTAGGTACGTATGACCTAGATTGGCCACTGTTGGAAACAGGATACTGGGCTTGATGGACCTCGGTCTGACCCAGTATGGCATGTCTTATGTTCTTATGGGAACAAATAAGGTGATCAAATTTGTAAATGACATAAAATGAGTCAGGATTGTTAATTCACAAGAGAATGGGTAAGAAATTGCAATAGGACCTCGCGAGACTGGAAGAATGGGCATCCAAACAGCAGATGAAATTTAATGTGAACAAGTGAAAAGAGTTACACATAGGGAGGAACATCCCAGACGATAGCTACACAGTGCAGGATTTCGCATTAGGAGTCGCCAACCAGGAAAAGGATCTAGGCACCATTCTGAACAATGCATTGAAATCTGCTCAGTGTCCAGCAGCAACCAAAAAAGAAAACAGGCTTTTAGGAATCATTAGGAAAAAATGGAGAATAAACTGGAGAATATCATAGTGTCTCTGTATCACTTCATGGTGCTACCGTACCTTCAATATTGAAATTCTGGTTGCTGCATCTCACAAAACATATAATGTAATGAAAAATGATACACTGAAAGGTGGCCAAAATGAGAAGGGGCTAAATCGTTCAGGGCTTTACAGCTTTGGAGAAAAAATGGCTGAAGATAGATTTGGCAGAGGACCACATAATCATGAGGAGTGCAATATACATTTTTTCTCAATGCATTATTAAGCTCTGGAATCCATTGCTAGAGCAGAGGTTCCCAACTCTTTTGGTTGTATGGTCCCCTTGTTGTCTGCTATTGATTCAATGTTGATGCCTAGCAAGGAATTTCCTGGTTATTTTTGGCAAGGTGTGACCAGAAGTAGATTATCAGACCTTTCATCCACACAGTAAGCCTATAACACTTGGTAATCCAAGGTTTTCTCCCTTCCAAGCACTAACCAGGCCTGATGCTGCTTAGCTTCTGAGATCAGACAAAATCAGGGTCATTCATGGCCGTGGAAAGTTCAAGGGCCTTTGTTTCATCACTACCACTCTTCCCAGCCCACCTCCTCTGAGTGCCAAGCCTGTTACCATTAACCCTCTTTATCTCCTTGCCTCTTCCTCTTTTGCTTAGCTTTATCTTTTCCTCCACAAACATTTCCAACCAGTGCATTTTTCCTACAAAACAAGGTGCTGGTACTCACATGCAAGGCTTTTTTGTTAATACTTGAGCACCATTGGTCAATTTTTGCAGGCAATGAAAAAAGTGCTGGCACTCCATACAGCTGCGTTCCCTTTCAAAAAACGCCCTGCTCCCAACCAATCTTCCTCTATTCCCTCTGTGCCAGTCTCTCTCTCCCTTATCTCCTCTACTTTTACTCTCTCTCCTTTTCTCCATTGATGTCCCAAAGTCTCTCTTTTCCCCAACCCCAGCCAGTCTCCACCAGTCCCTCTCACTTTGTCTTGCTTCTCCAACCATCTCCTCCCCACCTTATTTCCCTCAGTCAGTTCTCCCAGTCTCTCTCTCTTTCCCCCACCTTCCTTCCCTCAGCCATTTCCCCATCTCTCTTTTTCCCCAGACTGTTTCTAACAGTCTCTCTCTCTCCCCTCCTCCAGCCATCCCCACCAGCCTTTCTTTCCCATCCCCCCCCCCCCAGCCTTTCCCCACCAGTCAGTAAGTCTCCCTTTTTTCCTCCAGTTGGCCCCACCATTGGTATCTTTCTCTCACTACCTATTCATTCTGCACTTTGTTTTGAGGCCCTGCAGGCTGATGCTGGTTCCAAAACGTTCAGCCTTCAAATCTTCCCCTTATTATGCTCCCGTCACCACCACTGCTGGTTCCACCCTCACATTATTTTGTTTCTGGTCTGCACAACCGTCTCTGATCCCCTGCTACTTCGTCAGCCTCCGCTGCTACCGCTGCCATCGCAATTCTGACAACTACTGCTGATTCTGTCTTTACAGCATCCTCTGTTTTCTGCCCGAATGGATTAAGGCAGCATGGAAAGAATTGTTTTCTTTTCTCTGTGTTCTGTGGACCCCTGTAAAGGACTCACGGACCCCTATGAGTCTGAAGACTACCTGATGGGAACCATAATGCTAGAGGATGTGGCAAGAGCAGTTGAAATAAAAAAAAATGGTTTAAACAAATTCCTGGAAAAAAAGTCACTAAACCTTATTAAGGGAGAGTACAGAAATCCACTGTCTATCCATCATGGAATATATCTACTTTTTAGATATTGCCAGATATTTGTGACTTGAATTGGCTACTGTTGGAAAATGGATACTGGACTTGATCACTATGTTGAGTTGCTCCACCATCGTTACCCTTTGCACCAGGGACTGCATTTTAGTAAGGACTAGCTCATAGTGGTTTTCCTTCCACTCATTTGCAAGATCAGCCTTCTCTTCATACTATATCCTGATGAGATGATCAATAGTGGGGTAACTGAAATCACTCATTATTTGTGGCTTTTCTCTGACTCTCTTGCCCTTTACCTATTGTGCTTTCTATCATCAATAACAGTCTAATATCTGGCCTCTTCCCATCCACCTGGAAGAAAGACATATCCCCCCCCCCCCTCCTAAAAAAAAAAAAAACCTTCCATGGGCAGTTCAGCCCCCATCAATTACAGACCTGTTTCCAACTTGCCCTTTCTTTCTAAACTCCTTGAGAGATTAGTTTACAACAGCTTGCTACACATCTGGAATGCACCAACACCTTGCACCCACACCAATCAGGCTTCCGTTCTGGCAACTCTACTGATACCATTCTCCTCTTGCTGCTTACTGAAGTCCATCACTCTCTGGATCTCAGGAACTCTACTACTGCCGTCTCTCTGGACTTGTCCTCAACCTTTGATCTTGTCAACCACGATTTTCTTCTTACACGACTGTTTGACATCGACCTTCAGGGTACTGTTCTTAGCTGGTTTAGATCATTCCCCACACAAAGTACTTTCTGGGTTATTATGGACACTCTCTCCTCTTCCTCCTACCCTCTTTCTTGTGGTGTGCCACAGAGTTCAGTCTTAGCCCCTCTTCTCTTCAATATCTTTCTCGTCGCCCTCGCACGTTTGATTCAACAACTCAGTATTTTTGTCTATCTTTACATTGACTATATACTGCTACTTCTTCAAACTGATCCTTTTTCCCCTGATCTCTCCCCACTGAATACCTGTCTTATTCATGTTGCAGATTGGCTATCCTTGAATCAAATCAAACTCAATCCCTCCAAAACAACAGCCACCTGGCTCTCTGGTCTGCTTACCCCTCCCTCTGTCTCTACTGTTCTTGCTGGCCTTCCCATCATGTTCACACCTTCTTTCTGTTACCTTGGAGTGATTCTGGACTCATCTCTTTCTTGTCGTGAACATAATAGCCAGATTGTACAACATTCTCTTACTTTCTTCATTGTATCAGGGCCGTTTGCTCCTTCTTGTTTACCCCTGCCCTGACTACCCTTGTTGTCTTTCTTGTTCTATCCCATCTTGATTATTCTAACTCAGCACTTGCTGGTCTTCCTCAAGCCACTTTAAAATGCCTTCAGCTTGTTCAACATACTGCCCCCAGACTGATGTTTCATGCCTCTCGTTTTGATCACATAACCCCCCTGCTTATTCTCCTACATTGACTGCCTATACCGTTTTGCATACAGTACAAGATACTCACTCAAGTCCATAAGACCCTCCATACTGGTTCCCTGCATTATCTCTCTTCTCTCATTATTCCATGTTCCCCACTGCTCCCTCCACTCTGTCCATATGAATAGTCTGCTTCTTCCACCCCTCTCCCAGGTACATTTGGAGTCCACTCATCATGCCATTTTCTACTTTCTCTGCCCCTTTCTTTGGAATAACCTCCCTCCATCACTCCAGTTGGAACCTTCATTTCATAAATTTAAAACACAGCTCAAGATCCACCAGTTCCTCTCAGCCTTTGACCTTCCACCTCATCCTCCATAATCCTGACACATCTATGTATGTTTCCGTGTCCCTTCTCCACTTGAAGTTGTTCTAAGACCCCTGATGTTGCTATATCCTGTCTCACTTTCCTATTTATCATTGGCGTTCCTTTCCTGTTTTCTGCTTTTATTGTAAACCACTCTGTTGTCTCCACTAAGGGCAGTATATCAAAGTTTTAATAAATGAAAATGAAATGAAATGAAATGAAATTACTGTGTTACCAACTTTATTAACCTTCCTAATTTCTGTTAGCATGTCACAATGTCTTTCATCCTGGTAGATGATGGTATACCTCCATTACCATACTCTTATTTATTTATTTGTTTATATTCTACCTAATTGCCAAAAGTTAGAAGTGGGATTATAAAGAACATACAATGAAATAGAAGTCAGACAAAAACATGAAATTGCAAGACATACAAAATAAATATAGTTGTAGGAACATATGTGAAGTTGTGTACAGGTTCCTTCATTCAGTTCCAAAGGCATCTCTGAATAGAAATGCTTTTAATGCTTTCTGAAAGTCTTAGACATTAAGATACGTTCTTATCTTGTTCGGTAGACCATTCCACATTTGGGGAGCAAGGAAGGCAAAGACCTGATATTGAAAACAATGAATGTAGTTAGCAGACCTGCTAACCATATTAATAGAGCTGAACAGGATAATCAGTAGTACTAACCATATCTGCAGGTGCCACTGCTGCACACTCAAATGCTAACCAGCTAGCACTGGAACATTCTGGAAGCATCACCCAAGATAACCAGGCAGTGGAGATATTCAGCCGCTGCCTGGTTATCCCTATCTTTTGCCACCAAAGCCAATGCCCAGTTGGCTTTGCCACTATCCAGCTGATTCAGATATTCAATGCCGGTGGCTGGATATGGTCACTGGCATTGTTAAATAAGCTGCCATTGCTGAATCGGTTGCTGTTTACAACTTCTTGTTGATGGATCAACCAACGTGTTATATAAGCAGTGAGTGGATACCAATTTAACAACATAGCTAGAGAAGTTGCTGAAAGGCCTAGCTTTATTTTGAAAATTAACACATTAAGGGGTATGTTTACTAAACCGTCTTAACGTGCGCCCGGCAATAGTGAGCAGGCTGCCATAAAAGGAGTGGGCGTGTCGGTCTTAAAGTAGCAAAACGGGATTATCGTGCGCTAACGTGCACTGCACACATTATCGGGCGAAACGCCACTAAGCACGTTAACGCGCGGTAATCTTAAGTAGGCGCGTAGACATGCAAACACAGAAACAGAGGTGTAACACAATGGTTAATACACTGACTGATGGTACAGGGGTCATGAGTTGAATCCCCCAGTGTGCCTAATCAATAAGGCTGGCAGAGGCAGTAGCTTTTACATGTAAGTATTGATTTTTGAGGCATTTTATTTGTAGTTTAATTAGTGCTGCCAGAAAACACACCCTCACGTGCCGTAACCTAAGGTGCCGCATAAGGCACCCTATAAGGCACTCCATAGGGCACATTATAAAGTGCAATGTCTGCCAAGGCATCCTATAAGGCACTTTAGAGGACACCTGATAAGGCACCTTACAAGGCGCTCTATAAGGTGTCTTATACAGCGCCTTATGGTTACAGTACACTGAGGGTGTTTCTGCTGGCAGCACTAATGTACATTAAAAATAGACAATGCCTTGGACAGCCTTATCAAATAACCCTACCATGGGTTTGAACCCATGACCTCTGGCCACACAGGCAATGAAGTAACCAGTGGGCTACAGCTCTATAGCTGCTGGTTGCCCCTGGCTGGCTGCAGAAGGACTGCATGTCACCACACAAACTGTCTGCTGTAGTTACCAGGATAGGGCTAACCCACCCGGACCCATGATGCACTGCACATGCAAATCAGCAGTCTACATATGGGCACAAGATGGGGTATGCACCCCCACAGCACCTCGGCCTGGTAGGGGGAACCAACCATGTGTGGTACTGGCACAGAGTAGCTACAGACCGTCACATTGTGTGGGTACTGTGCGTACCCTGAGGGTGAGGTGGGGCGCCCAGAACCAGGTCCACAGCACCTTTCACAGCTGAAACACGCCATGCTGCAGGTCCCCATCAGTGCTACTGTGTGTGATAGGTGGTCCCTGCAGGAACACCTAGGATACATCTGTGTCCTTCTGTATTTCTGTCATGTCTAGACCTTATGGGCTATGATGCACCCAGCATAGTGCATATCCTGTGTTGGTGCCATGGTTACATGATGTAGGTGAAGGGGGGGGGGGTGTTTGTACCCATAGGCAGATTATGTACCACCACACAACCCACCCTCTGGGACTCAGGGTGGGAAACAGGATCACCCACCAACAGATCCACATTCTACAACTCCCTGCAGTAGTGGCAGTAGAGGGGACCATCACCCCAGTCCTGCTGGGGAACAGACACCCTACAGGGCAGGCAATGCAGAGCTGTACATATCCATAAAGCAATAGCAGACAGACAGTAGGCCAGGAAATGGCCAGCTGCCCCCCACCACTATCTGACATTCTCCAGCAGCAATCCTCCAGCCGCTGCACTCTGCAAGGTGTTCCAGCAAGACACATACTAGCTGCAGACAGTCTGCTAGCTAGTCCATAATGCATGTTCCAGGAGGAGATGCATGTACCCAAAACTGGGACGTCAGCATACACACCAAGCAGATAAGTCACTGATTGGGCCCCAAAAGAAAACCCATAAACATCACATGAGAGAAATGCTATATAGCACTATGGGGGAACCTAGCCATGCCGTGGTCACTGCTCAGTCAGGGTGAGAGTGACCTCCCAGCAGGACATGCTGTGGCCACCCTGTCCGTGCAGGTGGTGGCCGGCCACTACAATGTCCGAGCCATTGCCCTATGCTTTGTACAGATGGATCCAGGTCAGGCCACCCTATCCTGGCTATTCCCACAGTACCTTGCTCCTAATTATGCACATTGGCAGGCCAATACTGGCAACAGTGCTAGCAGTGTGGGCTGTGGAGGGTGTTTGCAGCCACCACATACTGGATAGACAGACATACACTTCCCACACCTATCCCAGCATTGTGCAACTATAGAGGTGTTTGGCAGTCCTGGCCACCGCACCAGTCCTGGGCACAGTGCAGGCATGGCTATGGTACGCAATACTGTTGGGGTCACTCCCCAGGGTGGTAAACACTGTCGGACACAAGACCTACAGCATACTCCACAGACATAAGAAAGGTTGCTATGATGCAGCTCAATCAGCAAATTGTGCTTAACTTTGGAATTGCTATTTGCCAGTAATCATAGCAACCGTTTGATAGATGTTTACCGTATTCCCAGGTTTAGGGTGACATTGCCAAGGTATGCAAGTGCTATTATCGGGAGATGCACGCAGGGCCCAACATCCTGCCGCTCCAGGAGGCATTGGATAATGGAGCCTGTGGGTGCGGGTGTGTCTGCCCTGTTGGCCACTGCTTTAGGGCAGAGGTTCCCAACTCCAGTCCTGGTGGGCCAAACACTGTTCGGGTTTTCATGCTGTCCCTCATGAATATGCATGAGATACATCTGCATACCATGGGGGCGGCGCATAGAAATGCAGCACAGGCATCTTTATTATAGGCAGCATGGAACCTGGATGGTGTTTGGCCCTCCAGGACTGCATTTGGGAGACTCTGCTCTAGGTAATGCGCATGTTTATGGTGTCTGTGCTCTGTAGGGTAAAATGTAGGTGTTTGGGGCATGTTTACGTCATCTGCAATAAAAGTTCTGTCTGTATTAGCACGTTTTAGTAGTGGGTAAAATATGAGGACTGGGATGGCAGGATCCACAGCTGGGACTTGAACCTGTGACCTTCCGCTTTTGAATACACTGGTTTTGTGCACTGCACCACCATGTTGTCACAGAGACAGTGCATTCCCTGGTGATACCATGACTGTTCGTCAGACAGGGCCTGTCTGTTGCAGTGCATGGCACCCACCTACACAGGGCTAGGCCATGGTCTGCTCTGGGCAGCTGCCACTGCCCCCTCCACCACCAGTATCCCTCTGCTACCATGCTGACATGCCCTTCTGCTAGTGGTGCTGGTGGAGCGCAGTCTCAGGCCATCCAGTGTGTGTGTAGGCGGCTACCTATGGTGCGGGTTCTGGGGTAGGGGTGCCTGCATAGATGTCCATGCTTCCCCCCAGCACCGCCTGCCAAGTTCCGTGCCCTTGGGGTTACCTGCTGGGTATTATCCCCTGTGACACTGTGGGAAGCACACTCTTGCCCCTGTTGGGCCCTCAGCAGTTGCTGTCTGTCTGCTCTACTGTTTCAGTATTCCTATGGGTCACCTAGGCATCACCCTAGTCCGCACTGTGGCCCTGCAGCCCTCTGTGTCCCCTTTTCCAGCATCTGTCCAGTTGCCCATTCTGACATGCCCACCCTGCTGTTGCAGGACATGTGCATGCAATAGAAAACCTGGCCAATGGAGTCGGAAACCCTGATCAGCGCAGTTTCACTGTGGACTCATTCACCTTGTATGGGGACGGAGCATAGACCCTTCCAAAATTCATATCTTTTTTTTTTAGCTTTCTTGGGGGTGTTTTTTGATGTTTCCCATTGATATCACTATTGCCCAGCCTGTTTATGTTTGTTTTACATTTTCTTCTGTTCATTTTCAATATTTATTTGTTCTTTTGTTCCGTGCACCTGTATCACACTTATCACGTTTTGTTGGTTTCCCTGGTTTTGCTGAACATTGCTGACGGAAATGGTTTCTTTTCACTTTAAATCTGCTCTAACGCGACGGTTTCACTGGCGTTAGTTTTGAGCCTCGGATTTCACAGTGTTAGTGTGCGGGGAGCCTCTCCCCTCCCACTCTCCGCCCATTGATCCCTTCTCTCCTCCCCTGGGGAGCCTTCCTCCGCCCTCCGGGAGCCTTTCTCCGCCTTCAGCGCTCGTTTGCACCGCTGCGCGCGTTATCGCGCGCTAAGGTACCTTATCGCCTAGTAATGCGCCTTCATCGGGCGATAAGGTACCTTATCGCATGATAACGCGGCAGAGCGCACATTAAGACGGTTTAGTAAACGTACCCCATAGTGACCAGAATTTTACACAATATTCAAGGTGAAGTTGCATCATGGAACAATACAAAGGCATGATAATAGCCTTCATTTTATTCTCCATTCCTTTCTTTACGATTCCTAGCATTTTATTTGCCTTCTTGGCTCCTGCTGCATATCGGGCAGAGGATTTCAAAGTATTATCCAGATGATGCCTAAATTATTTTCCTGGGTGGTGGTTCCTAATGTGGAACCTTGCACCGTGTAAGTATAGTTTAAGTTGTTCTTCCCTACGTGCATAACTTTGCACTTGTCTACATTAAATTTCATCTGCCATTTGGATGCCCAGTCTTCCCATTTATCAAGGTCCTCTTGCAATTTTTTACAATCCTCTTGTGTTTTAACAACTTTGAATAATTTGGTGTCATCTGCAAATTCGATCACCTCACTTGTTATTCCCATTTCCAGATCATTTATAAATATGTCAAAAAGGAATGGGCACAACACATTTCCCTGGGGTACTCCACTATTTACCTTTCTCCGTTGAGAAAATTGGCATTTTTCTGTAGGTTCCGCTCTGGATGTCTCCAATTTTACTTGGACGTCCTTTCTAAAATCCCACTTCATATGTGCAACAGTAAATTATAAGATTAATTTACTTTTGCACTGCTCTTTTCAGTGTCCTTGTTACTATGGCCTAAGTTGGCTTTTATGACGTCCCTCTTTATCTATTCATGTGTATAAAGATATAAGTAGAAATAAAAATACACTTGATTTACAGAAGATTAAAAATGTTTTTAATTAGACTAAATGGTACTAACAACAGCCTTGACTTAGTGAGTTCTACTTTTTTGTTTATTGTTTCTGATTTGTACAGTAGAACATTTTGTCCTAAGCGTTAATTCTTTCTGTATCAATGGAGCAATGCACGCATGTATTTCCCTAGGGTTTGCTCTGGAGAAGAAAAGATGTTGTCTATTGTATGTGCAACTCTCTTCTTGAATAACTGTATTTTTTGTCTTTCTTTCAGCCATTTCCATACCTCTGGGAATGGGAAAAAGACAAGAAAGTCCCCGGGAAAGTGAGGAATAACCCTCCAAGCCCTGATTTTAGAGAGGGACAGGATAATTAACAGTCTGGGGCTGTACCAGGGTACATGACAGACATGTGCTAGGATGTATAACCCAAAAGGTATTTGGGGGCCTGCACTATACCCCACACTTAGGTATTACATACAGCATGTGAACACATATGAACACATGTGAGTGGTATTACATATACATGGTGGGCACCAAGGAATTAAGGGTTTTATTGTTAGGTCCTGTCTGTCCCAGAGCAAGGTTGCAAGCATATAATGTGCTGAACACATCTTTCTCAGTCTGCCACCATTGCACTATGACGTAGCATGAACACATGGCCTTCATGGTGTTCAGGAATAACATTTACATGATCTGTATTGCCAGAAAGGCACTGATGTCCTCTATATGTCCTTCATAGATGGAGGATCTACATAAGACCGAGGAACTCCGGCAGAAGTGGTTTGAAGACATCCAGCAGGTGTGGGAGGAGTTGTACCCTTCATGTGAGGGTGAGTTAAGATAACACACATGTGGCCCAGCAAACAATGAGTGGTGTGAAATGTGCCATAAATATCTCCATGTCCACATACTTTACACATATCTTCATGCAAATCATAGCTGCATGTGACTATCCTGACTCATGTGGTCCCAGACATGCATGCATGCAGGGTGTGGGGGACCTGAAACCTGTTAGGTCCTCATAGCAGTGCAGCTGTACATCACAACAGTGACCTTGTCAGGATGAGCATGCCAGCCATATCTTCAGGCTCAGCATGTTTGTCTAACATCAGGCACAGTTTGCATGTATGATGTTGCGGGCCAACTCACAATCAGAAGAAAGAAACTGTTCACACACTAGACATGTATTGGACAGAGAGACCTCTTCCCCAGGGGCTAACTGAATCGCTTCACAGCATCACACTTGAATGCACATCGGCACCATATCACATATGAGTACTCTGCTAGTTCTCCTGAGCCTAAGCACCGAATGTAAGAATCCCAATGTTCATGTTCCATATTCTCATTTTTCAGCTGCAACTTCCCTGGCCAAAAAGACATATTGCTCAGTCATCAGAGCATGCATTATGGTATGACTTTGACATGATGCTGCTCTAATGTCCAGCTCACTTTCTTCTTCTGGGAGGCACCCAGGGATTCTGACATATATCCCTAAAAGTGTGGAATGCCCTTAAAATCCACCTGCAGGCTTGTTTTGCTGGGCTTTCTATAGTTTTGCTTCATTGACAAATGGCATAGTTTCTGCAGAGGCACTGTGTGAGATGACACCATAATGAAGCTGGAGCCAGAGCTACATCTGAGGAGCCCCTTCATGTACATGCAGCCTGCCAATCACATATTTCCCAAACATGACACAGCATACAGATCTTGCTGTTTCAAGACGCATATCATGTCATAATGGCTAAGGTCTCATCATTGCAATTGTCAAAGTATTCTGAGTCCCTAATGGCTATTTCATTGGATGTCAATGTAAATGTGGATGACATGACAACTCATATGGCCCTTTGCTACCATGGGAGTATATGTCTACCCACCTTTGCAGACACATAACATGCAAACTGCAGCACAGCACGAATGTCCTTGACAAAGGGATTACACATGGAATATCATGCTAATATTATGCATATTGTTGGACAGGCATTCTCTCCCCACACCACTGGATAGGCATTCAAGTGGAGTTCATCATCATATGACACACTTACAATTCACAGGTCAGCAACGATGATGTCTTTTAGCAAAGGGGATAACATATCCACAGCTGTGACACACGCACACACATGACACTTTGTCAGTCCCCAAGCCTATATAGTCCATGCATGTGGAGGCCAAATTTGACCTGTACACGTCCAGGCCATCTGGACATTCAAAACATGAATGGGGCCAATTTTTACCCAATTCCACAACTGTAGGAGTTATACGCTCTCACGGTTGCAGAATCACGGCACTTGGTCCAGTGTGCATAGCATTCAGTCCCTGGAGATGTCCTGGGGGCTGCATGCCCATCCCACACAGTGTTCCAGCTGATATGCTTGTGCAATGGCATCCCATCACCATGGCACCGGCACGGCCAGTCGGAGATACAGTCTTCCCTGGCGCAATTCAGCCCCAACATCCCACTGCTTGATCCCTGGTGGGGGCCCCCAAGACCAGGATCAGGTGGAAGGGGCTGTCCCACAGTGGCTCAGTGGGTTTGGGGGCTGCATGCCCCAATCACCCTGGCACCTGGCACTTATTCCACTTTTGAGGTGGAATAAGCCAGATGTCCAAGTAGATGGCAGCAGATGTACAGAGTCCCAACTTGAATGACCTCTATATCTCTGGGCGCTTCAGCCCAGCCCTGCTTCACCTCCATGCCGCCCCCTCCCACCCCTGTTCAGCACTCACCACAAATTCCTTGCATGTGTGGGGAGCAAAGGGGACAGAATCGGGAGCAGCAGCTGTGCATGGGTTGTATATCTGACCTGGACATACAACTCCTCTAAACCAGGTTTGGGATAACACCCATAGTATTCTCCCACTTCATTGAATGAACAACCAATGCACACAGTGTCCTGACATACTAACACTGTTGCCATGCCACAGGGGTCTTGCATTGTCACAACATTAGGACGCCATTTCATGTGGGTATACAGATATGGGTTTTGATGACATTTCGTCATACTTTCCCACATTCATTGGGAGCATGGCCCATAGAAGCAGCATTGTACTAGTGATTGATGCAGTTCGTTTTTTCTGAGAAATTGGTGTCAGGTGTTAGAGGTTATCAATTATAATGTCCACCAACATCCCTGCAGCTGTCCTGCAGGCACAAAGCTAATGTATCCTACATGACTGTCCCTCAAATGGCCTCTCATAATAGTCACAGCCTCTCAGAGCTTCCTCATGCACAGCTAATGCTGATATTGTGGAATATGGGAGTTGAGATGACTGTATCCCTGAAGATATAATATCAACAGCTTGGTCAATCATAGAATTTTTCCTGAATTGACCAAGCTGCTGACATTATATCTTCAGGGATACAGTCATCTCAACTCCCATATTCCACAATTTCAGCATTAGCTGTGCATGTACACATAGCAGCCTGGGCTACCATATTGCAATTCAAGACACATATACTGTGTGACATGTGCCCAAAGTCTTTATGTTGGGGAATTGCATAGATACAGATGGATCTGAGTTGGGATGAAGGATCAAGGGCAGAGTCATACCTGTAGTGCTAGTCTGCTGCCTTCCATTCAAGTCAAGACACGTGCCATGACTGTTAGCTTACATGAGCTGCTCACATTATTCTTTGGAGAGGCAGAATTAGAACAGCCAAGGGAAGCAGTCCCAACCGCAAAAATATGCAATCGTGTGCCTCTTGTGATCATATTCATAATGGCAATACTGGTCATAGGTGTACATTTTCCTTCCAGTGGGCAGTTAGCATTGACATTTTTGTAAGATCACAGTATGTGGAATGGTGTACACGTGCTTCCAAGGGATTGAACTGGTCATGTAGTTTCAGGGTGAGGGGACATATGGATGTTTACTGCCATACATCTAACAGTGTGTTGTATTGAATGCTGTGTCATCCACAATTCAAGATAGTGTCAGGCCAACAGAAGTATTGTGACCACAGCCTGGGTGTGCACAGCCAGAATAATATTGGGTTAGTGCTCATTTAACTTTAGAGCAGAAAACAGAGAATGTTAAGTCACTCCCTGAAGCTAGCCACAATACGTCCAATCCCCAAGAAAACCATCCTGGCTAAAACTGACCCAGCCGCCTACAGACCCATATCAATCTTACCATTCCTGTCCAAGATCATCGAGAAAACAGTCCAACACCAGCTCCAACAACACATCAACATCTACAATCCCCTGGACCCCAATCAACACGGTTTTCGACCCAGACATGGGGTTGAAACCATACTGATCCAGCTATTCGACAGCCTTTTGAGGACAATCGAGAACACCAGAATGGGCGTCATCATGATATTCCTAGATATCTCCTCAGCTTTTGACACTGTCTGCCCCACAACCCTACTAAACAGACTACAGGAGGCAGGCCTACACAGTACTACTCTGAGCTGGTTTACATCTCACCTCACCAACAGACAACTACAAGTCAAGTCTGGAACAAAGACCTCTCAACCGTTCAGAGCCACTCAAGGAGTCCCACAAGGCTCAGTTCTCTCCCCCCCTGCTATTTAGCATCTACGTACAACCCATATGCACCATCATCAAGGACCACAAGATTCAATACACCATATATGCAGATGACATAATGATATACACACCAATCAAACTGGACAACCCAGACTACTCCAACATAGTCAACTGCTTCCAACAAATGGCAACCTGGCTGCAAGAAAACAGCCTATCAATAAATTACAACAAAACCGATGCTCTATTCATCACAAGAAACCGGACCTTCTCACCATCAGCCACCATCAACCTAAACAACACCATCATACCGGTAAGACAAGAAATAAAATACCTGGGAGTAACACTCGACAAGGACCTCAACCTCCAGTCCCACATTGCAAAAATAACAAAGAGCGCTTATATCAAAATGAGGACAGTCAGAAGGCTCAAACCCATCCTCGCCCATGAACACTTCCGTACAGTCTGTCAAGCCATCATCACTCCAACCCTAGACTATTGTAATCACATCTACCAAGGACTACCTAAAAAGACAATAAAACCACTACAGCTAGCACAAAACACAGCCGCACGACTCATGACAGATCACACAATTCACGATCACATCACCCCCATACTGTACCACCTACACTGGCTCCCAATCAGCTCCAGAATCCAATTCAAAGTACTTCTACACATATTTAAAATAATACACAACCTATCAGCAGACAGCCTATGCCCTCTCATAAAAACCGATGACAACAGGAGACCAAGAAGAAAAGGAACCTCAGACACCATCAGAACACCAAAAGAATTTGCTAAAACAAGGCTGGCCACATCAAGGAGGGCACTCTCCCTGGCAGCACCCGCTATATGGAACTCTCTCCCAGACCACATAAGATCAACCAAGAACCTCAAGGACTTCAGAAAACTTCTTAAGACTGATCTATTTACAGTACATTTCAAGGACCTCACATAAATTTTCTACCTCAAGACATTACAGGATCACGATCCTACCCCCAAGACATTACAGAATCTCAATCCTAGCACGCATCTCAAACAGCCCCATTTTGTATATATGTATATAGCTCATTATGTAAATAGTTCACCGATATAATCTAACGCACTGCCCCACACACTACACTTCTCAGTTCTCACACTGCATGCTACAAACCACACTTTATTATTGATTTTGATTGATGTGCCACACCGCCTTGATTTAATGATAAGGCAGTATACTAAATCCTTCTAAATAAATAAATAAAATAAACACTCTTTAAAAGGGAATTTTTATAACGTTTGCCTAGGTTAACACATGTCACATCATGCACAAAACCTGCCTATCTAATAAAGAAAAGTGTGCACTTACTTTTCTTTATAAAATAGAGGTGTGGGTCATAAGATATGCACAGTGAATCTAGGCTTGAGCACTTACACACCCTAGACTTAAGATTTCTAGAAAATGCACTTAAATTATAATTTATGTGATAAATCTAGGCTCCACCTGTGCTCACCCACTCTGCAAGTGTATGCCATCTCTGGTCATCTAAATTGATGATTCTTTTGTTGGACAAAGAGAAAACTACTAATTCAGTTCTAGGATGTCTCCAAAACCTTGACTGTCTAGGGTGGAATGCATTGTTTTTCTAGATAACTGGTCAATTGCAGAAGGACTACTTTTTCCAAAATGTTGGATAGGAATGGCAAATTTGAAAGTGGCCAATAACTAGAGAGATCAGATTTGTCTTTCATTATCCTGGAAGGTTCTGAGTCGTAGGAGGAAGTATTCCCTGCAGAGCAGTTTACTGGAGATTATTGTTTTCAGGATCGGTATGTTTTGATAATGGTTTTTAAAATTGCCTTTATAATCTATTATCCCTGTAGCCAAAGCTCTAGCCTCCAAGATATCCAAAGTCCTTTTCATTAGGCCAGCTCATTAGGCAAATCTGGGACACTTATTCAAAGTGTATGTTGGAGGGGAGGGACACCTTAATTCCAGGCTTGAACAACAAGGCGTAGAGGAGGGAAGTAGAGTCATGCCCCCCCCACCCCCATCCATCCCATGACAGCAACAATATTACTTCCAAGCAAACAAATCGACAGAGAAACAGAAACCAAGTTGCATTTCCCCCGTAGTGTGCATAATATAAAGCTGGATGTAAATTCTAAAACTTGACATTCAAATCACTAAATTGAAAATTGTTTTTTTTGTCCTCTCTGTCCCCATTGCTGGACTTGGGGACAGGAGGCTGCCAAACAGGTGAGAGTCAGGGAAACAGCTCTAAAATCAGGGACATCTGGAAACCCAGGCTTTGAAGAGTCTGAGGCAACATACACTGTCCTCCTCATCACTATACACAGAGATTACTTCAGGAAGTACAAGAGTTAGAGCTTGCTGCCTACATCCCCCTTCGCCTGCTCTACTATACATTCAGCCATCTGGCTGTGAAGCAGCTGACTGCAGTGCCATTGCTCTAAATGGTACCAAACATGGGTTGCCGTGGTGTAACAAGGGTGGGGCGGGAGTGTGGTGTGCCTTGGGCTGAAATTCTGGGCCCGTGTGTGCAGCAAACTTACTAAACTCCTTTGCTGGCTTGCTGTGCTGCCTCTCCGCTGGGCCTGTGGCTCTTCCCTCCCAGCTCAAAGTCTCGGGATCTGGAATTTCAGTATCCCTCCTCTTGTGGGGGGGAGGGTGTTTGCGTCACAGGGGCATGTGGCAATGATGTTATGGGTGGGAGAGTGTTTGCTCCAGGTGCCACTGCCCCCCCCCCCCCACTGCCGCAGACTTCCAGTTTATAGAAAACCAGATGTTTGGGGGCATAAGCGGCTGATTGGGCAAAGTGAAACTATCATGCAGCCCCAGAGTTGGAGGATAAGTGCTGCCCTGTGGCTTCAGGAACAATTGCTGCCACCGCCGCACCTGGAGAGAGGCACCAGTGGCAGAAATGGGCAACAGCAGGCATCCCTAGAGGGTCGGCACTGTAGGCAACCACCTAGTTTTTCTAACGGTAGTTGCCGATCCTGCTCAGACACTCTCACCCCAAGGTCTTTCTCGGCCTCTCTCTCCCTACTGAATATTTCTCCTTTGGATTTCTATACCGCAAGTGCATCACTGTGCACTTCTTTACATTAACTGCCAAATATTAGACTGTTTTTCTCATTTTTGTAGATCACTTTTCATGTTGTCTTCATCCTTCATAGTGTCCATTCTTGTAAATCGTTGGGTCATCTGTATAAAGGCAAATTTTTCCTTCTAACCCTTCAGCAAAGTTGCTCACAAAGTTACTGAAGAGAATCGATCCCTGGAGCGATCCCTAAGACACTCCTCTATTAACCTCGTTCCTCAGAGTGAATTCTATTTATCTCCACCACTTTATGTCATCCGTCGGTGAGCCAGTTTCTAATCCATCTCACCACCTTGGGGTTGTAACTTCAAGTTGCACAGTTTATTCATGAGCCTCCTATGTGGGTTAAATGAGAGGTATAGCATTACCTAGAGGAAATAGTTTTATGATGGATGAGGACTAACCTGAAGGAAATATACAATTTACAAGACATCACTGTCCTGACAGTTTTTAAGTCCTAAACGCTTTGAGCAGAGTTCTCTGTTGTGCTGTGACTCTTCAATAACTCACAGTGCTTCAGTATGCCTTGTCATGCACAGACAGGAAATTGAGCTGGTTTGCAGAGATCTTGGTTCAGAATTCATTTATCCCACATCCTTCCATCTCTGAATGAAAAGCTTCTGATTACCATACGCAGTAGTATTTTGCTTGCATTACTCTCCTGTTTAATTGGATATTAAAGAAACACTACATTCCTCAATGAGTCGTTCTTTAATGAGCATGATTCAGAAGGTGGGTGCATTAAGTTCTGATCATTTTGCAAAATGCATTGTAGAGTCCACTTGCTTCTAATGGGTCATAAATTCAGCAAGCTGCTAAGCAGCACCATATATGGGCAAATAAAGCCAAACAAAAAAGAGCTGGAAACATATATCCAGACAGAGGCTGAATATACACAGATAGCTGTTGGCAGCTATCGGCGCATAAATGTCTTTAAGCATTGCTATCAAAAATGTCAGTGACTGCTACATAATCATGCAGTTAGGACTATTGAACCTATATGGATAACATGCTAAATGTTTGGGGCTGAATATCACCATATTCAGTAGGCACATACTTCTAAATATATCCAGATAATTATGGAAGTAGTCCAACTAAATGGCCACAAGTATGGGCAAATGTCTACATGGCAGAAAATATGCAGAAAATGGTGGTCTTTCATTGGAAAATACCTGGAAAATGTTGGGCTTCATTCAGATAATGGTAGAAATTCCCAAGCATCCCAAATCATATCGCCCTCTGTGGTTGCAATCATTATCATGGCAAGATTGTGCCTCCTAGTGGCTGGAGAATGTTTCTGTTGGGGAAGCAGAGGAGCTTGCCAGACTAGTGGTGATACGCGAGGGAGTCTATACAGAGGGACAGAGGACCAATCTGGCTCTCTCCATCACCATCTGGAGGGGTATCCAAGGCATTATTTTGGGGTCATTACTACAGTCTTCATGCAGGTGGCATATGGAGCCATAACAATAGGTCTGGCCTATTGTCAGCCCTTCACAACTATGGTTCTGTTATCACAATGTCCCTTATATTTATTGTAGTGGGATAGTTGGGTAACTTTTGACATAACCATGTCAATCTTGACTGAGATATCAAGTGGTCTGTTTGCCATCATAGGTCCCATTCTATGTCATGTATTCCTGTAGTATGTGAAGTCATAGTTCAAGATGGTTCACATTCAATTTCAATTGGCAATGCAACCACTCCCTATCCAGAGTCAGGGGCACCCCAAGGGTGGTGCTGGGCCATATGCAGAGACTCATTGCAGGGCCTCATTTGCATATCCACTGGGCCTCATTTGCATAAACAAATGCATTTTATTTTAAAATATATATGTTGCTATCTAAAAATTTAGGCAGCTTTCAAAGGAGTCCTTCACAAGCCTCTCCTTTGTCCTTGCAATGACTTAGAGGCATGTTTACTAAATATTAATGTGTGTTAAGTGCCACTGCTCCAATAGAAATAAATGGGTGTTCCTTTATTTAGCACACATTGACATTTGTAAATGTGCATTAACCTTTAAACATACCTCCTAATGGGTGGCTGAATAGCATTTGCATGAACAATGAGGATTACTATATTCCAGTGCCAACTGCCAGGAACCCTGCTCATTTAGAATCCATAAATCAAAAGTCCAAAGATCACCTTTATCACGCAGAAACACCCAAAATATTTATGTGTCGGACACACCATCAGGAGAGGATCTCTATCACTCTTGAATGATAGTTTTGTCCATTTTATTCATTACATGGTTCTAAAAACTTGAATGTAAATTTGAACTTATCTGCAGAAGCCCTTCACATAATGGCACCATGTCAACAACAAAGGGCATCCAAGGAACTCCCCCACATACGATGTGCACGTTTCGAGTGAAAACAAAACAAAACAAAATAGATGGATAGAGGTGCGAGGGAGGGGGGCGCGCGTTTAAGGTACAAGTCACACAGGGCGTGATTGTGATTGCCTATTTTTTTGGGGGGGGTCTTCATTTAGAACCCATAGCAAACCCGCTATATCATAATAGCACTATCAGGACTCACAAAGCACCAAACCCTACCTATCAAAAGGCAACACTGCAAATATTAAACCAATACATCTCACTAGGGGAAAGAGAACAAGTGGGACTGTCACATAGAAACTACATGAACAGAATACTGCAGCTCAGTTACACATGCAAAACATAGACTGTCACCAAACACAGACTAAGGGAATGTACAACACTGAGAAATAAAACTATGAATTAATTCCCACTTGTACTAAATAAAATGCGAAGATGTTAGTGATGCACATTTCTCAGAGCTGACATATTCCAGTTAGTAAATTAACAAATAGTATTTTTCTACCTTTTTGTTGTTTGGGCATTTTATTTTTCCGTTGCAAATGCCCCGGTCACTTTCTTCTGTTTTCTTCATGTCTTCTGCTAACTCTCCATTGTCTGCTGTCCATTTGTCCTTTCTTCTCTCATACTGCTCCAACATATTGATATTTCCCCTTTTATTCTTTCCTCCATTTCTTTCTTTATTCCTTTTCCATCCCTCCATCCTCAATCCCCACTTACTCTCCCACTACCCAGCCAATCATAGATTTTCTTCCCTCCCACACAAAATATCTTTTCCCCTCTCCATCCTCACTTCCCCAGCCCCAGCCCCATCCACTTCTAGTCCTCCCCCATTGGCTCCCTTCAAGTTCCAGCCCCACTCAGCATTTGCTTCCTTCTAGTCCCATTCGCCCATCCCTCCGCATCAGCCCATTTCCAATCCTAGCCCCCCATCAGCCCATTTCCAGTCCAAGCCCCTCCAATCAGCCCATTTGTAGTCCGTGCCTACATCAGCCCTTTCCAGTTCTATCCTAGCCCCCATCAGCCTATTTTCAGTCCTAGCCCCCTCCCCCGAAGAGTCCTGCACCTGTCTGACTGACTTCAGAGGGAGTCGAGGAGGCCCGAAGCCCTAGTTCACTTCTGTGTACAGCCTCCATAGTGAAGAGCAACACTTTTCTTCACTCCAGCAGCTGTGTTCTTGTGGAGCCCATTTGCATGCTGAATACCAGGAAATGAAAATGCCCTTTAACCTCTGTCGCACCAGCAGGCTCCACGAGAACACAGCTGCTAGAGTGAAGGAAAATGCTGCTCTTCACTCCTGCAGCTGTGCAGAGGTGAGCCGGTACCTCAGGTCTCTCCAGTTCCCTCTGAAGCCAGACCTGTAAACAGTCAGAAGCCAAACAGAATATGTGGGATGAAGTTGGCACGGGGCCCCCCTGAAGCGTGGGGCCCTGTGTGAACAACATTCCTGCACAATGTACGGGCAGGCTCTGCCCAGAGTACATTTCATATGTGTATGAGAAGGTGGGATAAGGTAGAAGGACTCAGCATGACAGAAGAGTGGTTATGCTCTCGTTACTTCTATATAACTATGACACTCTGCATATGATAATTCTTTGCACTTTCATGGAGAGATATGGGGGATAGTTAAACAAGTAGAAAGCATACATGTTAGAAACAGATAGGTGAGGGGTCAATAGCAAGAAGCCTACAGTAGATAATGGGAATAATGGGGTCGTTCCCATATATGACAGACAAGCATGGCTAGGGGAATGAATTTGGAGGGGGTATGGGTAGTTGAGGAGTAGCCTAGTGGTTAGATGCAGCAACCTAGCACACAGGTGATCCGCGTTTGATTCCCACTGGTACTCCTTCTAACCTTGGGCAAGTTGCTTTACCCTCCATTGCCTTGGAAGAAAAGGCCTGGCAATCTATTTCCAGTTTTATCTTGCCAAGAAAACTCAGGGACTGCTGGATTGCCAGGAGTCAGCATTGACTTGACAGCACTTAAAAAAAATGGAGGGAAAACAGTAGAGTAATGTGAAATATCCAACCAAACACAGTGGTATACTCTGTAGGATGTCCAGTCATTTGAAACAGCCTTTCCTATATTGTTTCATGTTATTTTTTATGAAAATTGAAGAACCCCCTCCCCAAATCTTTCACTTCCTGTGCCATTAATAGCACACACCACCACTCAATAGTGCATGCTATTGGTGAATAGTACATCCTATTGAAAGAAGGTTGAGTGACAGTGTGCACCAATGAATGATGGCTTGCACTATTTCCGAATATACACGCATGTGCAAATAATGGGGGGGCTATCACGCAACAGCACGCACTATTCAACACAGAGTGTGCCATTGAGCAACTGTGTTTACTATTAGCAACTAGATTTTAAAAAATGAAAAATCCCACAAACGACATCGGGAACTAAATGAAAATGTTGGGCCTGCACGCCCCTATTATTCTGCTTCTTATAAATGAGTCTGGAGTTTGTAGGCAGTTGCAGGACTTAAAGCCAAATTCAGTACTCTGAGGTGACTGAAACAAGCTTTGAAACAGCACCTCAGAAGAGATCTGACTGCTGCCAGAGGAAGGGTCTGTCCTTGCTGGGGTTGTAGATGTTTCTCTTCCTTCCTTTCCTTGTGTGACTTGTTTTTATACTCATATCTGTTCAAAAATACTCATTTGTGTTTTACTATATTTATGTGTTACTTAGGTCTCCTAATGTAGTCATCCCTTGTCATGTCTTGCCCTAATTTTTTTTAAGTATTATCAACCAGAGAATCAATGATATTAGTACTATATTAAGTAAAAAATTGAATGTAAATGTAAAATGTTTCCAATATTCAAAACATAGAGGGTGGCCGTGTAAAATCTTTAGAGCCCAGGCAAGATGTGCAAACAGGAAGCCAGCCTTCGGAGGGGGTGGAAGCAGACAGCCCTGTGACACCAAAGTTTGCAGGTAAGCCCCAGGAGCGCTGATAGTTTGCCTAGCGGTGGCGTCAGACTGCGTGTAAGACTAGTCCATTTTATCCTAAGCAATAGATGCAGGCCATCTTGCAATGTCCCCCTTGTGGGATGGTTGTTTTTGCTCTGCCTGTCCAGGTATAACCCCTAGGAACAGGGATGTGAGATGTGCATGGCGTTTCCTTTTTGGTCTTATGTGGCTTTGAGTGTTGTGTGCAGAGGCTCTGCTTTGAGTCACTTTTTGTTTTATTTGTATCCAGTGTGGAATTATCCCTTGATTTTTGATCTTGTCTACATGTGAGGAGTGAGAGCCAGTCAGAGGTTTTTACCCACCCCTCTGCCTGAAATGAATGAGAGAGTGAAGGAGGTGACTTGTTTCCCACAGAGGAAGCTAAAGTACTAGCGTGGACTTTGCCTACTGGAGAAAATATGGGGGAATGGTCACTTCAGGGTACATAAGGAAGAAAAAGGGGAATTGGATTTAGCTCATGCCTTTCTTAGAGTTTAAGGCAAGCTACATTCAGGTACCCTAGGGATTTTCCTGTCCTCAGTCTAAGTTTGTACCTGATGCAATGGAGTGTTAAGAGACTTGCCCAAAATCACGAGAGAGAGAGAGAGAGAGAGAGAGAGAGAGAAACTAGAATCCCAGTGAGGAAAAAAGAGGCTTTGGTGTATCCTAACACTTTAGGAGCCCAAGAAGGGGAATCATTAACCCATAACAGGACTGCCACATATTCAGACTGGAATCACAGACACACATATCTAAGGAATACAATCTGTGCTACCCTGGGCTGTATATTTACTAAACGGAGAACTGAAACCAGATACTATCTGAGACTGGACATTTTACTCAGTAAAGAGAATTGGAGACCCATTAGTATCAAGAGCTTCTTTGACTTTCTGTGCCTGGTCCTTGAAAGAATTTTCCTTCCCCCTTGGAGAATCTCTCCCTGTGGATAAAAGTGTGTGCTAGCTGAGTAAAGGGATGGGAGAGACTCTGGAAAGAAATTTACTGTGAATGGGTCCCTGGGGCATGGCTCTGCAACCAGTGGGACGCGGACTATGTTTGGAACCGGTGTCCCTGTTATCTCAGAGCACATAGGTTATATGAATATTAGTATAACAGCTATGTACAGAGTGGCCTCTGCCAATATGACAGCAGGTACCCAAAAGAGATCAATGGGCATTGTATCTGTACCACTATATTATTAAGCTCTGTGCATGCAGGTTATCTGTGAAACATAAGTCTAACTTATGAACAGGGCCGGCACAAGGAGATGAGGCGCCCTAGGCGAACCTCATCCTTTGTGCCCTGCTAGCCGACCGCCCGCCCCTGATGGCTGATGCTGTCACCCCTCACTGGTAACTACAGCAGTGGCAATGAATGGAAGCAGCCCCACGATGTTAACTTGAAAACCTCGGTGCCATGGGACTGTCTGCTCCCGCCCACTCTGATGGTCGACTTCATTTGCGTGGGAGTGGAACCTGCTTTCATGAAAACAGGAAGTTGGCCATCGGAGAGGGCGGTAACAGACAGCCCTGCAGTGCTGAAGTTTGCAGGTAAGTGCCGCGGGGCTGTTTCAATCCAATGATGCTGCTGTAGGTCTCTGTAAGGGGCAACAATGGTGGCAATGGGGGCCCCCAGAGGGCCAGCACTGACTAGCATCTTTCCTAATCCATGGCAAGGCAATTAAACCCAGCAGTAATTGCAACCTACAGGTACACTTACATAATCACTAATGCCGACATTCAAGACCATGCACAATCAGTCCACTGAATGCTTGAAACAGCTAATTCAGATGGTCCCAGATACTCAATCAAGGAGGAAGAAACACCAAAATACCTTCTCGACTACATCTATCAAGACCGATACATCTCAAACACTACTCCAAAGAGCATTCGAATGCTTCAGCCCGTCCCTCTGGAACTCACTCCCACACCAATTAAGATCAATTAAGGATATCGCTGACTTCCGGAAATCTAAAAACTCACCTGTTCACTGAATACTTTGGTACACACTGGACACACAACCTTAACAGTCAAATACTAATACCAATGATCCCTCCCACTTCATCATATGCTACCAAAACAAATGTAAATAGTTGTTGTTGTTAGAATGTTACACAGTTCAACGTTGTGATGTACACAGTTATAATGTCAGCTGTTCTATGTAAAATCATTGTGTTCAATGTAAACTGCGTTGATAACACTGAAAGGTGGTATATAAGAAATTGACTATTGTAACTTATTGCTCTGTAGTGAAACTAGAAAGTACAATGTATCTTTATTATAGACTATAGTCAATATAACAAACGGATAGTTATTCCATTTCAAAACTGCCATAAGGTCTCAGAAAATCGGGCTGCCACTGACTTATTATGGATCGTCAAGTGGACTTCAAGCCACCACAACATCAATGACCTTTTCTACGGCTTTTGAAACTTGCTTGCTTGAAACTTGCTTGGAATAGCTTCTGATACTTTCCTTAAAACTGAATATATAACTTTTAACAGTAGTTCACAGCTTCCAATAAATATCCTGTTAAGTAAAATGTAGAAAATTCAGTGCTTAGCTTCAAGTAGCCAGTTTCAGCTTCTAATACTTTTCCCTCCCTTTGACGCTGTCAGGCGCGCTATTCTTAGCGTTTGACCCTCACAGGTTTCCTCAGGGGAAGATTAATGAAGCGCTATAAATCAAAACAAGTTCATTAAGTACTGACTTTCAAAAATGTTGTCTTCCAGATACTAGAATAATGAATCCAAATCATACCTATGATCTCTCCCAAACACTTTCTCGCATGGCTCACTCGCTCTACTTTCACCAACTGTTTTAAAACACTGCGCATGCGGAACAGTTATATAAAGACTGCCCTACCCACAGTTCAAGAAGGGGATTGTTCACAAGCAGACTTCCCACTCTATCCTGGCATTCAACCCTTCAGGGGTCACTGTTTGTAATTTATAAATCCATCGTTGTTCACAATAAAGCAAGGTCTGATCTTTAGTCTTATCGAAATATGGTGTAGTAATCTGATCAATGCAAAAGCATTTTAACTCATCAAAATTACGATTAAATTGTAAGCAGTGCTCCACTATAGGAGCTTCCCTTCGGCAGCATTTTAATTTACTTTTATGTTCATTAATTCGCAGTTTAAAAGATCTACTGGTCTTGCCGACATATAATAGACCACAAGGACACCGGATACAATAGACTACATTGGGGAGGGAAAAGTATTAGAAGCTGAAACTGGCTACTTGAAGCTAAGCACTGAATTTTCTACATTTTACTTAACAGGATATTTATTGGAAGCTGTGAACTACTGTTAAAAGTTATATATTCAGTTTTAAGGAAAGTATTAGAAGCTATTCCAAGCAAGTTTCAAGCAAGCAAGTTTCAAAAGCCGTAGAAAAGGTCGTTGATGTTGTGGTGGCTTGAAGTCCACTTGACGATCCATAATAAGTCAGTGGCAGCCCGATTTTCTGAGACCTTACGGCAGTTTTGAAATGGAATAACTATCCGTTTGTTATATTGACTATAGTCTATAATAAAGATACATTGTACTTTCTAGTTTCACTACAAAGCAATAAGTTACAATAGTCATATTGACTCTGTTAAGAGAAGACCAGGATTGGAGGTATATAAGAAATGCTAAATAAATAAATAAATATCTAGTGGTAAGCAATACGGATGAAACGCCAGCTTTGACTTTATATATTGAAGAAAGTAGTCCATCTGAGGTTCATAATAAAGGTGATATGTATAGTGCTATTCGGTCCACAAATTAACACTCTCAGTGCATCTTTAAAATATCAAGAGGGACTTTAGAAAAGACATCCCAGTAGTGGGGGAAATGTGCAAATAGGGATGTCTCGCCTATGGAGCCAATTTCAGAACTGGGTCTGTGAACAAGCAGATTCTGTTTGAAATGTTGCCATATGAATATCTGAGGAGTTGGACACAGGGTGCAAGACAGCTAACTGCATGTGTGGTGCATGGAAAAAAGAGTGACATAGTTAGTTTGGTTTTATAGAGGTGCTGATGGCCGAGGTGCTGATGGCAGAATATACCCCATACCTCAGTGCCCTAAGAGACATGGCCATAATTCTTCTTTATTTTTATTATTTCAGTTTTAATTAAGTATTCTAAATGTTATTTGTTTTGTATGCAAAGGGGCATGTTTACTAAACTGCGTTAACGTTACATAACGCACGTTATGTTACGTTAACGATCATTACGTGACATTAACGCGTGTTCGGAGACGTTAACGATCGTTAACGTCTCAGAACGCGCGTTAACTTCACGTAACGATCGTAAAGGTCCGCGGTGCGGTAAAACACTGCAGAAGGTGGAGAGAGGGCGGAGAGAAGGGGTCAGTGGGCAGGGAGAGGCTCCAGGCACTCTAACGCGCTGAACTCAAAGGCTGAATCCTACCACGAATGAAAACCTGCCGTTAGATGCACATTTGCAGGGGAGAGAAACCATTTCAGTGTCAGCAATGTACAGCATAGGCAGAGAAACCCACAAAACGTGATAAGTGTGATACATGTGCACGGAACAAAAGGGCAAATAAGCAGTGAAAATGACCAGAAGAAACGAGGAAAAAAACATAACCAAGCTAGCCAATAGTGATATCAATGGGAAACAGCAATAAACACCACTGAGAAAGCCTCAGAAAAAGATATTAACTGTGGAAGGGTGTATGCTCTGCCCCCATAGAAGGTGAATGATGTCACAGTGAAATAGCGCAGATCAGGGCTTCCCCTTGTTAGTGGGCAGGTTCCCTATGGCGTGTACATGTTCCACAACAGCAGGGTGGGCATGTCGGAATGGGAAACTGATACAACCAATTAGGTCTGATCTTCTGGACGAATTACTGCTGTATACTGAAAAGTTCGTCCAATCTCAACTCGAGAATGAGTTATAATAGGGCTATAGTAACACTGTTTATAGGTCTCAGATTCGATAAGCACTCGTTTAGGACCCGCGTCCTTTCACTCGGTGCCGTCGTTCACATCAATGACCCCAGTGTCTCTTAGCTATCAAGTGCTTTATAAATACAAGTGCTGTATTACTTTTAAAATATAACTTAACTTAAAACCGCAGCCCTTATTCACAGCCTTAAGAACAGTGCTGGTGAACTGAGCTTTTCCAGGCCTACTGTCAGTGCCCTATGTGATACATACAGATCTGCATTGATTGCCCTGGGAGATGCCTATTCCCCAGCAGGACTGGGGTTGATGGTCCCCTCTACTGCCTCCATTGCAGAGATGTAGAATGTGGACCTGTTGGTGGGAGATCCTGTCCCTGTCCCTCACCCTGACCAAGGCTGTCTGAGACTTTTAAGGTGCCTTGCCAGACGGGGCACTTTATAATGTGCCCTATGAGGCACCTTAGGTTACGGCACTTTGAGGGTGTTTTTGCTGGCTGCACAGATTTAAATTAAAAGGAAATGCCTCAGACAGCCTTGTTAAATAACACCACTGCAGGACTGAACCCATGACCTCTGCCTCCACAGTCCTTGCAGTAACCAGTGGGCTACATCTTCATAACTTCTAACTCAGCTCTGGCATGAACTTAAGGTTAATGCGCATTAATGAGCCAAGGTGCCCTCTATCTTGCGATACAGATTCCTTGCTACCTTCCCTCCGGAATGCCCACTACCTTATATGGCATTCCTCACATTAATGCTGCAACTAGCGCCAGTAACATTAGGACGGTTTACTAAACATACCCCTAAGCATAAGAAAATAAAAATCCCAGTGTTCTCGGTTTTTAACCTTTGCATTAGAGAAAAAGAACAAGAAAAAATTGATTTGATGCATGGATCTATTTTGAGTGTAATGGGAACTGATGATTGACACGGGGAGCAATTGAAGTTGAGTAACTCTGTTGAGAATGTCTTATATTTTGATTAGTCGGGAAGGATTTTTGTTTTTGTATATCTCAAAAATGTTTCAATATGATTGTTGAATTGCCTTGTATGTCTTCTTTTTCCATCTCATAAACTATCTCCACGGTGTCTGGTCCCCTAGATTGCATTGTTGCTGAAAAGAAGGGCAAGAATGAGGATTCGGCTTATGTCAGCACTATGGTTATTTGGTTGTTTGAAAGGTACAAGAACCAAAAATGGCCTCATTCGTTGGGTTTTACTATTAGTTTTAAAATGAGAGCACATTCAAAGAAATTGCTAAGCCCCAAAAAGTCAGGAAGATCAGCATTGTTTTATTGGGGGGGGGGGGAGTCTTTGGGTGGACTTTTTCTATATTCTCTGTAATCGCTTTCTCATCCTCCAGCGTAAACCTAGTGCTGTCATAGCAGTGCGTTGTTTTATTGCTTCATATTTTGCCCTGTTGCAGGCCGGCAGCACTGAAGTTTAGCGTGGCTTAGCGGCGGCTGATACTGCGGCTTTGAAAGACACTAACCTTAGCACTTCATGCTCAGATTAAGAAGTAAAGTAAAACTGACAGCACTGGAATCCATGGGGACTATTTCAACCATCAGAGCAATGTAGTTATGCAAAGCTCTTTTGTTTGCTAAATCTCTCTTCTAAAGCCAAATGGGATAATAGGGAGTACGATTTAAAAGAAGAAAAGGGGAATGAAAAAAACATTTGCTGAAGTGTCGCTTCGCATGCATACTTTTGGCAGGCCGGAAGCAAAGATCTGATAAAGACATTCAGTGAAAGCGTTCCTCCATGGAAGGAATGGAGAGAGATTAGCACATCTCCTCGCACTTGTGGATAACCCCCAAATGTCAGCTGTATTATCTCTTAGGGGAACCTTTGGATATCCTGGTCAATTTGAAAGTCAATCTGTTTCCTAAATAATACCTGTATGAAAGGCAGCACACCAAAAAATCCTTAGCAGGAGAAATTTGGAAGATTAACATGTCTGTGCCTGAATAAAATGAAGCATGGCCTTGGCTGACACCAGTTTTTAACAGCCATAGGTAACCGTAGAGAGGTTTTTGATTCACGTGGAAATAAAGCCCAAAGGAAGTTAAAAAAATACAGCGGAGCAATGCTGAAAACAAGAGTTGGGGATTAACAGGTGTCCAGTAGCATGTACTGCACTATGGTGTACTCTTATGTGTACAATAACCTCTCCTCTCATGCTGGGAAGTTGTCTAGTTCTCTCATCTGTGCTGTCTCCCAGATAGTTTTAGAAATGGGGTTAACCTATACACACGGTTTACACTGGATGAGACTCAATCAATAAGGGGAAAGGGAGAAAGGTAGGAGATTAGTGGGCAGTAAAGTTGTTTAGCGGGCTAAACCCAACATTCGATGCACAGGAAAAACAGTAGCAAAAGGCAGTTCTAGTCACAGAACAGTGTTTTACCCCAGGAATTAGCTCTGAGCTAGATTTACTCAAAAGCACCACTATATTACCACACCAATGAGCAATAACGTGTTATTTGCAGCTGGACCTATTTTATACATTAGGACCTATTTACCAAACATGCACATTAACGACATTAACACATGCTAATGCCATAAAGCAATTTATTAAATCTATCCCACAAAAGTGCACAGGTTATTCAAGTTATTTTACCCACGGACTGCAAATGTGAAAGAGAGAGCAGTGGCTGGAACTAGTGGTATTTTGTGCCAAAATGTATGCATGGAAAAAGTGGATACAATTTTCTGCTCATAAGGATGTAAGAACATGTTCTTATGTTAGATTATATCATATGCAAATGACACGTTTTGTAAACATACACAAAATGGCAACGTTTTTATTTAATAATTTATGTTTGTTTACTTATGAACCACCTATCTAATATTGTAAGTGATAGCCAGTAAAACATGAGAGGTTATAAGCTAAAACCGATATCAATCTGCATAACAATTAAATCATGGGAGAAGCACAGTATGAGGTTCAGTGTACCATGAGAGAGAGACATATTCCTACAGGAATGGCTTGTGTTGGAGCTGCCTGAGACATTGGAGGTCCCCAAACTGGTGTCAACTCTGAGGGACATTCCCACCCAATAAAAGCATGACAGGACAATGTGTGAGGTGCTGTGTGCTGCTAGAGGATGACACCCCTGCAAATTCAACTTGTGCTGGAGCTGCCCAAGACACCAGAGAATCCCCTGCTGACGTCAACAGTTTATGTAGCCTCATGGATAACACATTCTCAGGATGCTCGACTTTTTCAGCGTCAAGGAGCTACTGTGTTCTGTTTGGGTCAGCTACAGGATAAAGCAATACTTAGGGGTATGTTTACTAAACTGCGGTAACGTTACATAATGCGCGTTATGTAACGTTAACGCACGTTATGTAATGTTAACGCGCGTTATGTAACGTTAACGATCGTTGACGTTCCGTGGCGCAGTAAACACCGCAGAAGGTGGAGAGATGGCGGAGAGATGGGGTCAATGGGCGGAGTGTGGGCGGGGAGAGGCTCCTTTCACACTAACGCGCTGATCTGAAGAGCTGAATCCTAACGCGATTGAAAACCTGCCGTTAGATGCACATTTGTAGGGGAGAGAAACCATTTAAGGGTCAGCAATGTACAGTATAGGCAGGGAAACCTACAAGAAGTGATAAGTGTGATACATGTGCACAGAACAAAAGGGCACATAAACATTGAAAATGACCTCAACAAAATGGAAAAAAACCAAAACCAAGCTGGCCAATAGTGATATTAATGGGAAACATCAAACCCCCCCCCCCGAGAAAGCCCCCCAAAAAAGATATTAATCGTGGAAGGGTCTATGCTCCGTCCCCACACAAGGTGAATGGGCCCACAGTGAAATAGCGCTGATCAGGGCTTTTCCTTCTTATTGGACAGGTGTACTATGGTGCACACATGTCCCGCAAAAGCAGGGTGGGCATGTCGGAACGGGCAACTGGACAGACGCTGGAAAAGGGGATACAGAGGGCCGCAGGCGGCATATGCTGTGGTGCAGCTGGGCCACAGTGCGGACTAGGGTGATGCCTAGGTGGCCCATACAATTGCTGAAACAGCAGAGCAGCCAGACAGCAACTGCTGAAGGCCCAACATGGGCATGACTGTGTTTCCCACAGTGTCACAGGGGGTAGTACCCAGCAGCTACCCCAAGGGCACGGAACATTGGCAGGTGGTGCTGGGGGGAAGCGTGGACACCTATGCAGGCACCCGCACCATAGGCAGCTGCCTACCCACACACTGGATGGCCTGAGACTGCACTCCACCAGCACCACCAGCAGAAGGGCATGTCAGCATGGTGGCAGAGGGATACTGGTGGTGGAGGGGGCAGTGGCAGCTGCCTAGAGCAGACCGTGGCCTAGCCCTGTTCAGGTGGGTGCCGTGCACTGCAACAAACAGGCCCTGTCTTACAAACAGTCATGGTATCCCCAGGGAATGAGCTTTCACTGTAGCAACACAGTGGTGCAGTGCACAAAACCAGTGTATTCAGAAGGTCACAGGTTCAAGTCCCAGCTGTGGTTCCTGCCAACCCAGTCCCCATATTTTACCCACTACTAAAACATGCTAATACAGACAGAACCTTTATTGCGGATGACATAAACATGCCCAAAACACCTACATGTTACCCTACAGAGCACAAACACCATAAACAAGCACATTACCTAGAGCAGCGTCTCCCAAATACAGTCCTGGAGGGCGAAACACCATCCAGGTTCCATGCTGCCTCTAATAAAGATGCCTGTTCCACATTTCTATGCGCCGCCTCCATGGTATGCAGTTGTATCTCATGCATATTCATGAGGGACAGCATGAAAACCCGAACAGTGTTTGGCCCACCAGGACTGGAGTTGGGAAACTCTCCCCTAAAGCAGTGGCCAACAGGGGCAAACACACCCGCACCCACAGGCTCCATTATCCAATGCCTCCTGGAGCGGCAGGATGTTGGGCCCTGCGTGCATCTCCCAATACTAGCACTTGCATACCTTTGCAATGCCACCCTAAACCTGGGAATATGGTAAACATCTATCAAACGTTTGCAGATAGATTACTGGCAGATAGCAATTCCAAAGTTAAGCACAATTTGCTGATTGAGCTGCATCATAGCAACCCTTCTGATGTCTGTGGAGTGTGCTACAGGTCTTATGTCTGACAGTGTTTAACACCCTGGGGAGTGACCCCAACAGTATTGCGTACCATAGCCATGCCTGCACTGTGCCTGGGACTGGTGCGGTGGCCAGGGCTGCCAAAAGCCTCTATAGTTGCACAATGATGGCATAGGTGTGGGAGTGTGCGTCAGTCTATCCAGTGTGTGGTGGCTGCCAACACCATCCGCATCCCACACCGCTAGCACTGTTGCCAGTATTGGCCTGCTAATGTGCATAATGAGGAGCAAGGTACTGAGGGTCTCGCCCTGACAGGATGCACCTGCACAGGGCTCAGGGCAATGGCTGGGACATTGTAGTGCCTGCCCACCACCTACATGGACAGGGTGGCCACAGCATGTCCTGCTGTGAGGTCACTCTCACCTTGACTGTGCAGTGACCACGGCATGGCTGGGTTCCCCCATATTGCTATACAGTATTTCTCTTAAGTGAGATATATGGGTTCTGTTTTTTGGGGCCCAATCATTGACATATCTGCTCGGTGGGTGTGTTAACATCCCAGGTTTGGGTTCACACATCACCCCCAGGAACATGCACTATGGACTAGCTAGCAGACTGTCTGCAGTTAGTATGTGTGTGGCTGGAACACCTTGCAGGGTGCAGCAGCTGGTGACTCACTGTGCTTGCTGCTGGAGAATGTCAGATGGTGGTGTGGGGCAGCTGTGCATTTCCAGGCCTGCTGTCTGTCTGCCAGTGCCTGAATTATGAATGCATCCAGATCTGTATAGACTGCCCTGCATGGTGTCTTTTTCCCAGCAGGACTGGGGTGGATGGTTCCCCCCCCCCCTACTGTCACCGTTGCAGGGGGGTAGAATGTGGATCTGTTGGTTGGAGACCCTGTTTTGCACCCTGAGCCACAGAGGGTGGGTTGGGTGGTGGTACATAAATCGCTCTGGGTCCAAACACCCCCCCCCCCGACCTAAATCATGTGACCATGGCACCCGCACAGTGTATACACTATTCTGGGTGCATCATAGTCCACAAAGGCAAGATGTGAAATACAGATGGCCACAGGCATATGCTAGGGGGTGTCTGCTAGAGCTACCTGAGGGTGAAACTTCGACTTGAGTGTATGTTGTGTTGTGTGCGAGATTAGTTTGAGCTATGTACAATGTGCGCTATATACATTGGGGCTATAAAACATTTTCTATACATACAGTGTTAGGAGGTATCATGTGCTGTTATACATTCTCTGAGGTTATGTGATGTGTCCATAGTGTTCTATGAACAGCATGGTCTTCAGCTGTTTTCTAAAGTCTTTGAGGTCTGTTGTTGCCCTCAAATCGTTCGGGAGTTTGTTCCATATTGTTGGAGCAGCCATGGAGAGTGCTCTGTCTGTTGTGTCCTTGCGTGTGTGTTTGAATTCACTTGGGGTGCTGACTCGGTTGTGTGTTTGTTTTCTTCTTGGACGTGTGCTGGTGTCTGGTTGTATGAGGGTGTGCAGGCTGTTGGCTGATGTGTGCTGATTTATCTTAAATAGGTTTATGATAGTTTTGTATCTGATGCGTGAACTGATTGGGAGCCAGTGTAAGTCCTTCAAGATGGGTGTGATGTGCTCCTGTCTTGCTGTTTCAGATATTATTCGCGCTGCAGTGTTTTGTGCCAGTTGGAGTGGCTTGAGGGCTTGTTTTGGTAGTCCAAGGTATATCGGATTGCAGAAGTCCAGCAGTGGGTTATCAGTGCTTGACATACGGTACGGAAGTGTTCAGGGGCGAGGAGTGGTTTCAGTCTTCTGATGATTCGCATCTTGTAGTAGGCTTTTTGGATTGTTTTGTCTATGTGTGGCTTGAGATTGAGTTTATTGTCCAGAGTAACTCCGAGGTATCTCACTTCTGATGTTATTGGTATAGTAGTGCTTTGTATCTTTATATTTGGTGGGTGTATGAAGCTTTGGTTCCGAGTGATGATTAGAGCCTCGGTCTTGCCGTAGTTGATTGCGCACTAAGTGACGTTATCGTGCAATAATGTAACATTATCGCGCGCTAACGTAACATCATGCGCTAGCGTCACTTATCACACGATAATGCGGCTGTGGCATTAAGGCACCCTAACGCTGTGAAATCCGGCTCAGAAGGCTGGAGTAAGGCTTCCCAGAGGGCGGAGAGAAGGGGTCAATGGGCGGTGAGTGGCTCCCTGCACACTAACGCTGTGAAAAACAGGGCAGAAAATTAGCGCGAGTGAAACCCTCGCGCTAGGCACATTTGCAGGAAAGAGAAACCAGTTCTGTCAGCAATCTACAGCAAAGCCAGAGAAACCCCAAAACGTGATAGTAGTGATACATGTGCACGGAACAAAAAGGCAAATAAACATAGAAAATGACCTGAACCACATTTAAAATCCCAATAACCAAGCTGGCCAATAGTGATATTAATGAGAAACATAAAGAAACACTACTGAGAAAGCATAAAAAAGAAGATATCATGTTTGGAAGGGTCTATGCTCTGTCCCCCTACAAGGTGAATGATCCTACATTTGAAAAGCGGTGATCAGGGTTTTCCCTTTATATTGGGCAGGTTTGCTATGGCGTGCACATGTGCTGCAACAGCAGTGTGGCATGTATGAAAGGGCAACTGTACAGATGCTGGAAATAGGATACAGAGGGCTGCAGGTGGCACATGCTGTGGTGCAGCTGGGGCACAGTGCGGCCTAGGCAGATGCCTGGGTGGCACATTGTTTATTGTTTATTGTTCACAGCAAACTTGATATACCGCCCCCCGTTACATCGGGGGTGGTTTACAATATAAAAACAATAAAATCGGAAAAGGAAAAAGAACTACAACAATATAAAGGAAAGAAGGCGTAAGGTAGAAATAGCTGAATGAAAGAAGATGAGGGAAGTCAAGAGGTTCACAGAGGGGTGTCAAAGGCGGAGGAAAAGAAATGGGTCTTTAGGAGGGAGCGAAATTTAGGGTAGGATTCTTCTAGTCGAAGGGCAGTGGGGAGGGAATTCCATAGGGAGGGGCCCAGGTAGAAAAATGCTGATTTCCGAGTAGACTGCAAGTGAGCTTGAGAGGGGGCTGGGAGGTGGAGACGGTTTATATGAATGGACCGGAGGCTCCGCGAGGGTGTATGAAAAACCAAAAGATTGGATAGATATTGCGGCTTGCGAAGATAGAGAGCGCGGTGTACTAACGTGAGAATCTTGAAGGGGATCTGGAACTTGAGGGGCAACCAGTGGAGATGTTGTAGTATTGGGGTGATGTGATCCCGAGGGGAGACATGCAAAATCATGCTATCAGCTGTATTTTGTATTAACTGAAGCCGCCGTTGTTGATATTGTGGGATACCAGTATAGATGAAATTACAGAAATCCAGTCGAGTTATGACCAAGGAGAGGAGGAGGGTAGTGAGAGCCTGAGAAGAGAGAAATGGCTTAATTGCACGAATTTGCCGGAGGCAGAAGAAGGAGCGCTGAGAGATATGGGAAATGTGGTCACTGAAAGATAGGTCATTGTCAAAAATAACACCAAGGTAACAAAGTTTCGAGACCAGGGAGATAGGGGCACCCGAAAAGGAGGGAGTGAGCGAAGGGATAGCGAAACCGTGGGAGAACCAAATAGCTGCAGTTTTGGCAATATTAAGAATTAAGCAGTTAGATGAGAGCCAGGAGGAAAACGCAGATAAGCATGTTTCCAGGGGAGTGATGTCAGGGTGAGAAGGAGATGTGTGATACAGAAGGAAAATGTCGTCAGCATAGTAATAGCCTGAGATCCCGAGCTCCTGGACTAGCAGAGCTAAAGGAGCCAGAAAAACATTAAACAATAAAGGAGCCAGGATGGAACCTTGTAGGATACCACATGTGAGTGGGAAGTAATCTGAAGAGGATAAGGCAGAAGTAACAGCAAAAGACCGGGAGGAAAGGAAAGAGTGGAACCAATGATAAACAGACCCACGAATACCCGTATCCCGGAGCCGAGAGAGAAGAAGGGAGTGATCCATCAGGTCAAAGGCTGCTGAAAGTCGAGAGATACTGCCACCGTGATGTCACCTCGATCGTGAGGGGTATGGATCTCGTTCAGAACTGCTGTAATGGTGGTTTCTACACTATGTTCAGGTCGAAAGCCAGATTGCCGGTGGTGTAGATAAAGTGTAGTGTCAAGGTGATGTGACAGTTCTGAGAAAATGACCTTTTCCAGGAGTTTGGAAGCAAAAGGAAGATTGGATACTGGACGATAATTAGCAGGCACGGAAGGATCCAAGGAAGGGAGTTTCAGTAGGGGGCGAACTAAAGCATTTTTACAAGGATGTGGGAAAATACCGTAGGACAGACTGGAGTTGATGATAGTGAGAAGAGTCTGAAAGAAAGTGGCGGAAGGCTCAGGAAACCATGAAGAGGGAATGGGATCCAGAGGGCAGGTGGTCTTGTGAGTGGTAGCTAAGACTTGGACAAGCTCTGGGGAAGTAACAGGGGAGAAACTGGACCAGGTATGTGACAGCAGAGGGGACGATGGGGGTGAGACAGGAGGAGGCGAAGCCAACGCCTGTGGATGAGAAGGAAGAGATGAACGAAGGTTGTGGACCTTGGAAGAAAAGAAAGATGCGAGACTAGTAGGACTTGGGGCTGGTCCAACAGAGGACGATTCGTGAGGGGAAGAGAAGTGTAATTGGGAGAGTGAACGCAAGGTGGCAAAGAGGTGCCAAGAATGGTTGGGAGCAGAAGCGATAGAAGCGGAGTAGAAGGAACATTTAGCTTGATGGATACTAGAATGATATTGAGCGTGGCAGGACTTAAAATGCTGATAGGAAACTGCAGATCTAGATTTACGCCAAAGGTGTTCAGATCGCCTCAGGTGGGAGCGCTGCAGGCGAAGTCCTGCGTGAAACCAAGGGTGATGAGCAGTGTGACGTGGGTTATAAGGTCTCAGAGGGGCAACCTGATCCAAGGCATGAGACAAACCTGAATTCCAAAGAGCAACCTGAGAGGAAGGTGACAGGGACAGAAAGGCAGATGAGGGAGGGTGATAGACTGTCAAAAATTGTTGCAGAGTTTCCGAAGTGAGGTGGCAAGATAGGCGGGTAGGTAGAGGAGAGCAAGGAGGGCGGGGAGGTAGCGAATGAAGAGTAAAAGTAAGATACAGATGATCAGACCAAGGGATTGGAGTTGGGATAGGGGATGAGAGCTGAACCGGGGATTCTGCTGGAAGAATAACCAGGTCTAGGATATGACCAGCAATATGGGTAGGGAGAGTTATACATGGGAGAAAGGAAAGATCTCGAAGAAGAGCAGTGAATGCAATATCCCTGGCTGAGATGGGCAAATCAAAGTGAACATTAAAATCTCCAAGAATGAGAAGCTGAGAGAATTGAAGGGCTAAATCAGAGATAGAGGAAAGAAGAGAGTCCCAAAAGGGGGGGGGGGGGAGGTAGAAGGGGGAGCATAAATTAACAAAACCTGGATGGCTGGTTGGCCATTGAGCTGAAGGAGGAGAGATTCCGGGTAACATAACGAGGAGGAAGAGATTCTAAGCAAAGGGAGCGAGGAGCGGTAAATAACCGCAACTCCTCCACCGCTCCGCGTGACGCGAGGAACGGATATAGCCGCATAGTTCGGGGGAGACAATGAGCAAGCAGAGGATCTTCCCCTTCTTTAAGCCACGTCTCTACTAAGAATAGGGTATCAAAGCATTCACGTTGAATAAGATCGTAAATAAGAGTGGTTTTTGATCTGAGGGACCGACAATTTAGCAGGCCTAATTGAAGAGAGGCTAACGGAACCGGCTCAGAAGGTAAAGGGAAGGGGTCGGGAGTAGGCGTTAAAGGGGAAAGGACCAGGAGACGAGAGTGCAGACAAATCTGCGAAAGCACACGGCCCCGGTAGGGCACCGGGTAGGGATTAGGGGGCCGATGACCCCAAACAACGGGTATAGCAGACATAAGGAACAGCCACACATAGGAATGCTGAAACTGTAGAGCAGCCAGACAGCAACTGATGAGGGTCCAACATGGGCATGAGTGTGTTTCTCACAGTGTCACAGGGGATAGTACCCATCAGATACCCCCAAGGGCACAGAACATTGGCAGGTGGTGCTGGGGGGAAGCATGGACAGTTATGCAGGCACCCCTACCTCAGAACACGCACCATAGGCAGCCACCTACCCGCACACTGGATGGCCCGAGACTGTGCACCACCAGCACCACCAGCAGAAGGGTATGTCAGCATGGTGGCTGAGGGATACTGGTGGTGGAGGAGGCAGTGGCAGCTGCCCACAGCAGACCATGGCCCAGCCCTGTTTAGGTGGGTGCCGTGCACTGCAACAGACAGGCTCTGTCTGACAAACAGTCATGGTATCTCCAGGGAATTCACTGTTTCTGTGACAACACGGTGGTGCAGTGCCGGTGTGTTGAGGAGCAGAAGGTCACAGGTTCAAGTCCCAGCTGTGGTTCCTGCCAACCCACTACTAAAACGTGATAATACAGACAGAACCTTTAGTACAGATAACGTAAACATGCCCAAAACGCATACATTTTACCCTACAGAGCACAGACACCATAAATATGCACATTACCTAGAGCAGAGTCTCCCAAAAGCAGTCCTGGAGGGCCAAACACCATTCAGGTTCCATTGCTGTCTCCAATAAATATGGCGGTGCTGCATTTCTATGCACCACCCCCATGGTATGCAGATGTATCTCATGCATATTCATTAGGGGCAGAATGAAAACCCAAACAGTGTTTGGCCCACCAGGACCGGAGTTGGGAACCTCTGCCCTAGAGCCGCAGCCAACAGGGGCAGACACACCCGCACCCACAGGCTCCATTATCCAAAGCCACCTGGAGAGGCAGGAATTTGGGCCCTGTGTGCATCTCCCAATACTAGCACTTGCATACCTTAGCAATGCCACCCTAAACCTGAGAATACGGTACACATCTATAAGAACATAAGAACATAAGATATGCCATACTGGGTCAGACCAAGGTCCATCAAGCCCAGTATCCTGTTTCCAACAGTGGCCAATCTAGGTCATACGTACCTAGCAGTATCCCCAAAAGACAAGGGTTCCACAATGCTTGTATTGTGTCAAGCATTGATATCCTGGGACCCTTTTTAATAATGGTTTATGGACCTTTCCTCCAGGAACATGTCCAAACCTTTTTTAAACCCAGCTACACTATCAGCTCTTACTACATCCTCCGGTAACAAATTCCAGAGTTTGATTACACGTTGAGTGAAAAAATATTTTCTCTTATTTGTCTTAAATAGTTTACCCTGTAGCTTCATTGCATGTCCCCTAGTCTTTCTATATTCTGATAGCGTAAACAATTGATCTACGTTTACCCATTCCACTCCATTCATTAATTTATAGACCTCTATCATATCTCCCCTCAGCCATCTCTTTTCCAGGTTGAAGAGCCCTAACCTTTGTAGCCTCTCTTCATAGGAGTAGCCTTCCATCCCCTTTACCATTTTGGTGGCTCTTTTCTGTACCTTTTCTAATAACGCTATATCCTTTTTAAGATACGGCAACCAGAATTGCACACAATATTTAAGGTGCAGTCGTACCATGGAATGATACAGAGGCATTATAATATCCTTTGTTTTATTTTCCATTCCTTTCCTTATGATACCTGCATTATAATATCCTTTGTTTTATTTTCCATTCCTTTCCTTATGATACCTAGCATTCTATTTGCTTTCTTGGCCGCCGCTGCACACTGGGCGGAGGGTTTTAACATGTTATCCACGATGACTCCTAAATCTTTTTCCTGGGTGGTGGTTCCCAATGTGGAACCTTGCATTGTGTAACCATAGCGTGGGTTGTTTTTTCCTAGGTGCATAACTTTGCACTTGTCCACATTAAATTTCATCTGCCATTTGGATGCCCAGTCTTCCAATTTATCCAGATCCTCCTGCAGTTTTCCACAGTCCACTTGGGTTTTAACAACTTTAAACAGTTTTGTGTCGTCTGCAAATTTGATAACCTCACTCGTTATTCCCTATTCCAGGTCATTTATGAATATGTCAAAAAGTAGCGGACCCAGTACAGATCCCTGGGGTACTCCACTAGTCACCTTTTTCTATTGGGAAAATTGGCCATTTAGCCCTACCCTCTGCTTTCTATCTTTTAATCAGTTCCCGAGCCACAATAGTACACTGCCTCCTATCCCATGACTTTTTAGTTTTGCCAAACGTCTCTGATGAGGTTCCTTGTCAAAGGCTTTCTGAAAGTCCAGATACACTATATCAACTGACTCACCTTTGTCTACCTGTTTATTCACACCTTCAAAAAAAACATATCAGATTAGTGAGACAAGATCTTCCTTGTCTAAAGCCATGTTGGCTGTCTCCCATTAGGCCATGACTATCCACATGCTGTGTAATTTTGTTCTTTATGATGGTTTCTACCATTTTCCCCGGTACTGATGTCAGGCTCACCGGTCTGTAATTTCCCAGATCACCCCTGGAACCCTTTTTAAAAATTGGCATTACACTAGTGATCTTCCAATCTTCAGGTATTACAGATGATTTTAATGAAAGTTCACAGATTACTAATAGCAGGTCTGCAATCTCATATTTCAGTTCTTTCAACACTCTTGGATGTATACCATCCGGTCCAGGTGATTTGCTACTATTCAGTTTATCAAATAGTTGTAATACATCTTCCCGGTGTAGCGATATTTCTCTCAATTCCTCTGCAGTATCACCTTTAAATACCACTTCGGTCTTGGGTAACATCCCTACATCTTCCTCAGTAAAGACTGAAGCAAAGAATTCATTCGGTCTCTCTGCTATAGCCTTGTCTCCTTTTACTGCCCCTTTTACCCCTCTGTCATCTAATGGTCCAATTGACTCTCTCACAGGCCTTTTGCTACGAATGTACTTGAAAAAGTCTTTGTTTCGTGCTTTTGCTTCTGTAGCAAGTTCCTTCTCAAATTCTCGCTCAAAATCTCGCTCAAATCTCACTCAAAATCTATCAAAAGGTTGCTATGATTACTGTCAGATAGCAATTCCTAAGTTAAGCACAATTTGCTGATTGAGCTGCATCATAGCAACCTTTCTGATGTCTGTGGAGTGTACTACAGGTCTTGTGTCTGACAGTGTTTACCACCCTGGGGAGTGACTCCTACAGTATTGTGTACCATAGCCATGCCTGCACTGTGCCCGGGACTGGTGCGGTGGCCAGGGCTGCCAAACACCTCTGTAGTTGCACAATGCTGGCATAGGTGTGGGGAGTGTGTGCCTGTCTATCCAGTGTGTGGTGGCTGCCAACACCCTCCTCAGCCCACACTGCTAGCACTGTTGCCAGTATTGGCCTGCCAGTGTGCATAATGAGGAGCAAGGTACTGTGGGAATAGCCTGGACAGGGTGACCTGGCCTGGATGCATCTGCACAGGGCATAGGGCAATGGCTTGGACATTGTAGTGCCCGGCCACAACCTGCACCGACAGGGTGGCCACAGCATGTCCTGCTGGGAGGTCACTCTCACCCTGACTGAGCAGTGACCACGGCATGGCTAGGCTCCCCCATGGTGCTATATTGCATTTCTTTTAAGTGAAATATATAGGTTCTCCTCTCTGGGGTCTAATCACTGACTTATCTGTTTGGTGGGTGTGCTCACATCTTCTCCAGGGTCATGCACTGTGGACTAATTAGAAGACTGTCTGCAGTTATATGTGTATGGCTGGAACACCTTGCAGGGTGCAGTGGCTGGTGACTCACTGTGCCTGCTGCTGGAGAATGTTAGATGGTGGTGGGGGGCAGCTGAGCATTTCCAGGCCTACTGTCTGTCTGCCAGTGCCTTAGGGATGTGTACAGCTCTGCATTGGCTGCCCTGTAGGGTGTCTGCTTCCTCAGCAAGACTGGGGTTCATGCCCCCCCCCCTCTACTGCCACCATTGCAGGGTGGTAGAATGTGGATCTGGTGGTGGGGGAATTCTGTCCCCCACCACTGAGCCACAGAGGGTGGGTTATGAGGTGGTACATAAACTGCCTATTGTTTCATACACACCCCTTCTTCTATAGCATGTTATCATAGCCCATAAGGGCTAGACTAGATTGACAACCACAGATGGACACATATGCATCCTAGGTGGGTCTGCAAGGACTATTGAAAGCATGCAGATAGGCACATGCAAAATGGCTTCTTTCACCCATGGTGAGTGCTGTGGACCTGGTGCTGGCCACCACCCCACCTCACCTTCAGGGAGAGCACAATACCCACAAAACGTGACGGTCTGTAGCTACTCTGTGCCACTAACACACACCGTTGGCACCCCCTACCAGGCTGAGGTGCTGTGGGGGTGCACTCGGTCAGTTCCCCCTACCAGGCTGAGGTGCTGTGGGGTGCATACCCCATCTTGTGATCATCTGTAGACTGCTGATTTGCATGTGCTGTGCATCATGGGTATGGGTGGGTTGACCCTATCCTGGCAACCACAGCAGAATGGTTGTGTAGTAATGTGCAGTCCTTCTGTAGCCAGCCAGGGGCTTCTTAGCAGCTGTAGAGCTGTAGCCCACTGGTTACTTCACTGTCTGTGGAGCCAGAGGTTATGGGTTCAAACCCACAGTGGGGCTATTTGATAGGGCTGTCTGAGGCATTGTCTACTTTTAATGTACATTAGTGCTGCGGGCAAAAACACCCTCAGAGTACTGTAACCTTAAAGTGCCCATAAGGCGCCTTATAAGGTGTCCTATAGGGGACATTATAGGGTGCCTTGGCGGACAGTGCCTTATAGGGTGCCTTATGCAGCACCTTAGGTTACTCCACTGTGAGGGTGTGTTTGCTGGCAGCACTAATTAAAATAAAATTAAAATGCATCAAAAAGCAATACTTAAATGTAAAGGGCATTGTCTCAGCCAGCCCTATTCATTAGGCACACTGAGGATCAAACTCATGACCCCTGTACCATGAGACAGTGTATTAACCATTGTGCTACACCTCTGCTTATATGTCTGTGCGCCTACTTAAGATTACCGCACGTTAATGTGCCTAGCAGCTTCTCGCACGATAATGTGCGCAGCGTACGTTATCGCGCAATAATCCCATTTTGCTACATTAAGACCGAAACGCCCACTCCTTTTATGGCAGCCTGCACACTAGCGCCGGGCACACGTTAAGACTGCTTAGTAAACATACCCCTTAAAGCCAACTTGTTTCTAAGTGAGGGTATCTAAATCTATAATTTTATTTGAATTTTAGTTTTGATAGTTGAAGGGTTGGGTTGTATTGTTATATATTTATCATTGCTTTGTGTATTATATGTATGAATTATTATGTATGTTTGATTGTATCCCGACTTGGGCTGTTTGAGAAGACAGGTGACATATCCAATAAATGAAATTTCTGAGGGATGCTCCTGCCCAATAAAAATGCACTTGACTGTGGCACACAGTTACAGGTACATGACCACAGGGACGTGTCCAAAGGGACAGACTATGCCCTTTTGAAACCTCTTTAGCTCACCAGTTGAGCATTGGAGAAGTTTGCAAAGTTTCCATGTTTTAATTTCTCAACATCAATATAGTAATGATGACAAAGAGGTAAAAAACAAAGGCACGTCACAAGCAGTAATAACTGGGAGGGTGAATGGTCTATTAGACAAGCAATCCTCTATTGCTGGGCAGTAGAATGGAGAATCTACTTGTCTTCCTCTTAAGATTTCAGAGCCTCTTTAAGCTCTAGAGGCAGGTGATTCCACCTGCGCCAAGACTGCCTACTAGTTCTTCTACATTTTGTGAATGACCTTCTGGATTCTCCTGAACTGGAAAGTTCAATGAGAGGAACTAATAAGTCAATGGTGAAAGTGTTTCTGATGTTGTAGTGGGAGATCATTTTGCATCCAGTGATCACCAGATGGTGTGGTTCAGTATTAGGACTAGGGCTGTTAGAATCCATTCCAAGATGAGGATCTTAGACTTTAGGAAGACTAACTTTGCGAAGATGGGCCAATACCTCAGGGAGTCGTTAGTGGGATGGGAACAGCTGGGGGATGTAGAAAAACAGTGGGCAAAACTGAAAGGGGGTATTTTAAGGGCAACCAACCTTTTTGTTAAAATGGTAAATAAAGGCAAAAGGAACAGGAGACCGCTATGGTTTTCGAAGGAAGTAGCTGAAAAAGTGAAGAAAAAGAGGGAGGCCTTCATGAAATACAAGAGATCACAGAGAGCAGAAGACAGGCATCTGTATTTGGAAAAACTTAGAGAAGCTAGCAAAGTAGTCAAGAAGGCAAAGATTCAAAAGGAGGAGGAAATAGCCAATGCAATAAAATGGGGGGATAAGACATTTTTCAGATATATTAGTGAGAAGAGGAAGAGCAAAAGTGGTATTGTCAAACTCAAGGGTGCAGGGGGGGAATATGTAGAAGCTGATAAGGATAAAGCGGAATTGCTTAACAAATATTTTTGTTCTGTGTTCACAGATGAAGAACCAGGAGCAGGACCTCAGAAAACACCCACAAATAAGAACAGAAGCGAGGGACATCTTGAACTATTTTCAGAAGACTGTGTTCGTGAGAAACTAGCTCAACTTAAAGTAGACAAAGCGATGGGACCGGATGGGATACACCCTAGAATACTGAGGGAACTTGGGGACGTTCTAGCAGCTCCACTGACTGACCTTTTCAATGCCTCGTTGGAGTCAGGAGTGGTGCCAAAGGACTGGAGAGAGGCTCATGTGGTGCCTTTACACAAAAGCGGAAGTAAGGATGTGGTTGAAAACTACAGGTCGGTTAGTTTAACTTCGGTGGTGAGTAAATTATTGGAAACGCTGCTGAAAGAGAAAATAGTGAGGTTTCTGGAGTCCAGCGGATTACAGGATCCGAGGCAGCATGGATTCACCAGAGGCAGGTCTTGTCAGACAAATCTGATTGATTTTTTTGACTGGGTGACCAGGGAGTTGGACCGAGGGAGAGCTCTAGATGTGGTGTATTTAGATTTCCGTAAAGCCTTTGACACTGTTCCTCACAGGCGACTTATAAACAAACTGAGCACCCTAGGGATGGACCCCAAAGTTACTGCTTGGGTTAGAAATTGGTTGGGTGGGAGGCGACAAAGAGTACAAGTAAATGGAGCTCACTCTGAGGAGAAGGATGTTACCAGTGGTGTGCCCCAGGGATCTGTCCTTGGTCCGATTCTTTTTAACATCTTTGTTAGTGATATAGCGGAAGGGCTGTCGGGTAAGGTTTGCCTCTTTGCGGATGATACCAAAATCTGCAATAGAGTAGACACCCAGGAAGGGGTAGATAACATGAGGAGGGATCTAGCTAAGCTTGAAGAATGGTCTAGAATTTGGCAGCTGGGATTTAATGTTAAAAAATGTAAGGTCATGCATTTGGGCTGCAGCAATCCAAGGGAGCAATACAGTATAGGAGGTGAAGTACTTTTGTCCACTAAAGAAGAGCGGGACCTAGGCATGGTTGTGTCTGATGATCTTAAAGTAGCTAAACAGGTGGAAAAGGCGACAGCAAAAGCTAGAAGGATGCTTGGGTGCATACGGAGAGGAATGGCTAGCAGAAAAAAGGAGGTGATAATGCCTCTGTATAAGTCTTTGGTGCGACCTCATTTGGAGTATGGTGTGCAATTCTGGAGACCGCACCTTCAAAAGGATGTGAACAGGATGGAGTCGGTGCAGAGGGTTGCTACCAAAATGATTAATGGGCTTCATTATAAAGCATATGAGGACAGACTTAAGGATCTTAATATGTACACCTTAGAGGAAAGGCGGGATAGAGGTGATATGATTGAGATGTTTAAATACCTCCGTGGCATAAATGTTCAGGGAGAGAGCCTCTTTCAATTGAAAGCAAGTTCTGCTACGAGGGGACATGGGATGAGGGTGAAGGGAGATAGATTCAGGAGTGATATGCGGAAATATTTCTTTTACGGAAAGAGTAGTGGATCCGTGGAATAGTCTCCCAGTGGAGGTGGTAGAGATGAGGACAGTAACTGAATTCAAGAAAGCATGGGACCAACACAGAGGATCTCTAAAGGCAAAAAGTGGACTGTTGTAGTTGTTATGGAAGGACAGACTAGATAGGCCAGGTGGTCTTTTTCTGTCATCATATTTCTATGTTTCTATGTTTCTAATTTCCAATACTCTATTGATCCCCTAATCTGTACCATCTCCATCTTTAGAAAGACCATCATTATCATTGCTGAGTTCATCTGGTGAAATTTCATTGGAGGATACATGGCAAGCAATGACTAGGATAGAGGGCATGCTTAGGTCCTCTGTAGTTTAACTGCAAATTTACTAAAGAGGCTGGTGTGAAATTTGCAGTTATCTGTTTCATCCATTCTTATATATGATGATATAGATAAGTAACTTAAAACTTTGGGAACTCGATTACCTATGATTCAGTCTACCTTGGTTTGTGGGGACAAAAATGGTTTGTCTTTATACTTTAAGTTGAAAGTCCTAGAAAATTATATGAGATTAAAAAATGTGCATGTTCTAAATTTTCCTCAGATCTATCTTTTACCACCTGAAATTCTTTTATGTAAGCACTTGAAGAAGATACCAGATACCTTATCATTTGCAAATTTACATTACTTGACATCTAAGAAAGTCTCTTCAGAGGAGAGAGAAAGTGGCATGGATAAAATCAGATGCCTTAATGCTAATATTGCACTTAACAGGATTTGCTTAGTATTCTCAAGATGCGATTGATATAAGAGCTACCTTGTAGGTATCCTTTGACTAGCAATGGACTAAGATGTTGGTGTTGACATCTTGTTTAAAGAATAAAAGTGTTCCTTTTTGTGATCACAAGATTCAGCTGTTCTCAGAGTGACTCCTACCACATATCATAAAAGGTCCTTTCTAGAGCTGAAACCAAGTGGGTCTTTTACTAAAGTGCACTAAGATTGCACCAAACATGCCAAAAAAGTCAAAAACAAGGTGCAACACCACTGCATTAAATGTTGATGTGTGGAAAGCATTTCCTCGGCAGTTAACGCAAAGCCCTGTCCACTAACACAAGCTGCCTTAACACGGATGCACTTAACTGAGCTCACATTGCCCTCTCACAACCCTAATGCGGGTTGCACAGTTAGTGCAGGAATCAGCCCCTGCTGTCACAGCCCTGCAAAAGCTGGGAACACATGTCCAAAACGCACTTGCAACATGTACCAGATGTGTGCTGCCATCTAGCTCCCTTTTATAAAAGACCCCCAAGAGTTTTAGCTAAGGGTAGAACCATTTTTCAAAGTGTCTGTGTAAATGTGTTGTTGTATATGAAGGGAATAGCTATATATTGTTCACCCAGCTCATTTAGAAAAACTTTTTTGGAATATTTTGTTTAAAGTTTGCAGTATGGGGTGGTGGTCCTTTGTAGGTGGTGGATAATGTCGACAATGGATAGAATGGCGCTATTTTATGGAATTTGTTTCCCTTTGATTGCTTGTTTAATTTGTTGCTTTTTTTGTGTTGTTTCTCCTCTTTTGATGATCTATTTCTTTGTATTTAAATATGTAACTTTTGGATTGCTTGTTTTTCCTGTACCTAAATGTACTTGTAATTTTGTTGAAATTAATAAAAAAAATTAAATCACAAAAGTGTAGTAAAACAAAAAAAAAAACCATTAAATGATATTTACAGAAACTATGACACAGAAAAACTGTGTAAAAAGAAAAGTTTTGACTTTCTGATGAACTGAAATCAAATTATTCTCAAAAGCAGAAGGCAGGATATCCCACAACCATCATGCAGAGACGGAAAAGGGGAGAGAGAGCAGACCAAAGAGTTTGTCAAGCTCTTATGAAATGGAGCTGTCAAAAGTCCGTAAGATTCAAAGTGCAGACTAGGCACGCACTACTGTAAAGTCAAAACCAATTTCAGAAAGTGCATAGCCATGTCGTGTCATGATTCAAATAGCAAAGTCAATAACTTTGAAAGCCAATGAAGGGCAAACGTTGAGTAATGTGATCAGTACGCTTACACCAGTCAACAAGTATGCTGAAGAATTCTGCAACAGTTGCAATGCTCACCAGGTCAGAGTGAAAAGGCTCTCATACACTGAATTACAATAGTCCAAAGCTGGAATAACCATAGACTATACAACAACACAAATGTCAATAAGCTCTAGTAATGCCTTACGTCGGCACAAAGTACATAGAGGCCAATATTCAAAAGGTTTATGTTCCTAACTGTGTTTATTTTTATGACATTTTTGATATACTATTCTTTGTTGCAGGACACCAGAGTGGTTTACATAATAAAATCAAAAGGAAAAAGAAAGGAATGCTAATATTTTAGACAAGCATAAGATAGAAAAGTTAGCAAGTTCTATCAAAACTTATTGGGTTCAATATTCAGAAAAGGCTGAGCCTCTAAATTTAGGCACATAATTTAATCTTTTAAATGTGTGCCCTATTTTCAGCCACACCTAGGAGCCTAAGGGGCATTATTACTAAATGGTGCTAAAGGTGCATCATTTGAAAGTGGTAAACGGCACCGTTAAGGGTCCCAATGTGCGCTAAAGGATGGGTCAGGGAGAAGGCATCTGGGCCTTAAGGGAACTAGTGTGTGGTTAGTGAATATCAGGCATTAAGAGCACCTAGTGTGCACATTAATGCCTGCTAAGGCCAGCTGCCATAACTTGGGATAAGGAAACTTTCTGCAAGTCACATTTGTGCAGCTGGATGGGAACTAAGGTAACGGCTGATGATCATGTCACATCCATATGTTCCTTACATGTGAGACAGTGAGTGGGTAGAGAATATGGAAGGTAGTTGGACTATAGCAGTGAGGGCTGCACATGTAATCTACGGCGATGTCCGTGGGTGGCATAGGAGTGGGTAAAACGGTGCCATGGAGTAGCCACCATGGTCATAATGTAGGCATAGAAAGAATGTCTGGGTGGGAGTGATGCACCCCAATGAGTAAAATGCCACAGTGTGGGCCAGGGTATAGCAGCTGGCAGGAGAATACATGATTGAATATGATGGATATATGCTGATGGATGGGCTGAAGAATGGATGGGGATAGATGAGAGTGCTCTATGGTCTTGCTGCCCCAATGTACCCAATGTGACCTCACAAATGCAAATAGCCTCAGTTTAAATGTGTGTAAAATATAGGTTCTGGGCCACAGGGAAAGTCTAATAGGTTTCACAGCTGTCTCAGCTGCTCTAACCCCCATACAATTTTCCTGTCACATATGCATAAAACTACTGAATAAGTAAGGAGGCTATGATCCAAAGACGAAAAACCACACATCTGTATAAGCTGCATGCAAATCCAAAGTGCTCTTGGACAGATAAGGTCTACATACGTAGAGGCATGTCTAGGCCCCTGTGCGTCCAATTGAAATCTGGATGCACATAGGGCAGACCCAATTCTGATCCTATGGGGGCTAGACGTGCCCGTGGGATAAGAATCGGGTCTAGGACCTGTACATGCAGGCCGGGGCCCAATTCAGATTGGCCTGCACATACAGACCCCTGCCTGGCTAACTTAGTCAGGCTCCTGAATGGAGTTGTGGTGCCATGGTGTCCCATTGCCATTAAGGAGTCACAATCCCCGGCAGCTGATCATAATCTTCTTTCCCCACTGTCCGACCCCCAATCTGGCCTTCCATGGTCAGGGTTGGGTTCTGGGGAATCCTCTGCACCCCCTCACCTCTCTGCTGCGGCCTGGGCCTGCTGTCCCCCGATGTTCAGGAGTACGTATTCAACCTCCAAGGTGAAATAAGTCCCCATCTAGATCCAAGGCTCCGGACATACAGGGCTGACTTCAGAATCGGCCCTACATGTCCGGGGTCGCAGACCGCCCTCATTCCACCTCCACCTACGGGGAGGCTTTTGCCAGGGACGCAGTACAGAATAGACCTAATACTGTCTGGTGGAACAAGGACACTCACATGATGCTACACACCTGGCATCCATGCATGTCTCTGAACTCATGTTTCTCTGGAGTAAGTAAGGACATGGGATGATAAATGTAGCTCACTCCGAGGAGGAGTTTACCAATGGTGTGCTGCAGGGATCTGTCCTTCCAATTCTTTAAAACATCTTTGTTAGTTTATTGCAGAAGGGCTATCGGGTAAGGTTTGCCTCTTGCCGATGATACCAAAATATGCAATAGAGTAGACACCCAGGAAGGAGTAGATACATGAGGAAGGATCTTGCTAAGCTTGAAGACTTATCAAGAATTTAATGCTAAAATATGCAGGGTCATGCATTTGGGCTGCAAACATCCAAGGGAGCGGTACAGTGTATGGGCTGAAGTACTTCTGTCCACAAAAGAGCAGGACCTGGGCGATATTATGTCTGAAGATCTTAAAGTAGCTAAACAGGCAGAAAAGGTGATGATAAAATCCAGAAGGATGCTTGGGTGTATAGGGAGAGGAATGGTCAGCAGAAAAAAGGAGGTGATTGTGCTGCTGTATAGGTCTTTGGTGTGACCTCATTTGGAATATTTTATGCAATTCTGGAGGCCATATCTTCAAATGGATATAAATAGGCTAGAGTCAGTGCAGAGGGTGGCTATTAAAATGGTTAGTGGTTTTCGTTATAAAGCATTTGAGAACAGACTTAAGGATCTTAATACATATACTTTAGAAGAAAGGTGGGATAGAGGAGATATGATAGAGACGTTTAAATTCCTCTATGGCATAAATGCACAGGAGGAGAGCCTCTTTTGATTGAAAGCAAACTCTGCTACGAGGGCACATAGGATGAGGATGAAAGGGGATAGACTCAGGAGTAATATGCAGAAATATTTCTTTATGGAAAGAGTGATAGATGCATGGAATAGTCTCCCATGGAGGTGGTAGAGATGAGGACATTATCTGAATTCAAAAAAGCATGGGAGAAACACAGAGGCTCTCCAAAGGAAAAAAGGGGACTATTATAGTAGTTGATAAGAAAGGGCAGATTAGATAGGCCATGTGGTCTTTTTCTGCCATCATGTTTCTACGTGTCTATGATCTGTGCAGGTGGGCACCCCAGGAGTGTGACATGCCTGCATGTTCTGCATATATGTGATAAGAACATAAGATATGCCATACTGGGTCAGACCAAGGTCCATCAAGCCCAGCATTCTGTTTCCAACAGTGGCCAATCTAGGTCATACGTACCTAGCAGTTTCCCCAAAAGACACAGGTTACAAAATGCTTGTACTGGGTCAAGCATTGATATCCTGGGTCCCTTCTTAATAATGGTTTATGGACCTTTCCTCCAGGAACTTGTCCAAACCTTTTTTAAACTCAGCTACACTAACTGGTGATGGAGCAAACAATGTTCATTCACAGTTATCAAGACAGTTTCCAATATCACGTACAACATATGTGTCATGCATCTACATGGTCAAGTTGGATGGCCCTTTGCAATATGATGCAGCAGAGGCAATAAAGTCATAACACATTAAAAAGTAGACAAAGCAATGGGACCAGATGGGATACACCCTAGAATACTAAGGGAACTTGGGGACGTTCTAACAGCTCCACTGACTGACCTTTTCAATGCCTCGTTGGAGTCGGGAGTGGTGCCAAAGGACTGGAGAGAGGCTCATGTGGTGCCTTTACACAAAAGCGGAAGTAAGGATGTGGTTGAAAACTACAGGCCGCTTAGTTTAACTTTGATGGTGTGTAAATTATTGGAAATGCTACAGAAAGAGAAAATAGTGAGGTTTCTGGAGTCCAGCGGATTACAGGATCCGAGATAGCATGGATTCACCAGAGGCAGGTCTTGTCAGACAAATCTGATTGACTTCTTTGACAGGGTGATCAGGGAGTTGGACCGAGGGAGAGCCCTAGATGTGGTGTATTTAGATTTCAGTAAAGGCTTTGACACTATTCCTTACAGGTGACTTATAAACAAACTGAGCACCCTAGGGATGGACCCTAAAGTTACTGCTTGGGTTAGAGATTGGTTGGGTGGGAGGCAACAAAAGGTACAGGTAAATGGGGCTCACTCTGAGGAGAAGGATGTTACCAGTGGTGTGCCCCAGGGATCTGTCCTTGGTCCGATTCTTTTTAACATCTTTGTTAGTGATATAGCGGAAGGGCTGTTGGGTAAGGTTTGCTTTTTTGCAAATGATATCAAAATCTGCAATAGAATAGACACCCAGGAAGGTGTAGATAACATGAGGAGGGATCTAGTTAAGCTTGAAGAATGGTCTAGAATCTGGCAGCTGGGATTTAATGTTAAAAAATGTAAGGTCATGCCTTTGGGCTGCAGCAATCCAAGGGAGCAATATAGTATAGGGGGTGAAGAACTTTTGTCCACTAAAGAGCGGGACCTAGGCGTGGTTGTGTCTGATGATCTTAAAGTAGCTAAACAGCTAGAAAAGATGACGGCAAAAGCTAGAAGGATGATTGAGTGCATACGGAGAGGAATGGCTAGCAGAAAAAAGGAGGTGATAGTGCCTCTGTATAAGTCTTTGGTGCGACCTCATTTGGGTGCAATGGTGTGCAATTCTGGAGACCGCACCTTCAAAAGGATGTAAACAGGATGGAGTCGGTGCAGAGGGTGGCTACTAAAATGATTAGTGGTCTTCATTATAAAGCATATGAGGACAGACTTAAGGATCTTAATATGTACACCTTAAAGGAAAGGCAGGATAGAGGTGATATGATTGAGGTGTTTAAATACCTCCGTGGCATAAATGTTCAGGGAGAGAGTCTCTTTCAATTGAAAGCAAGTTCTGCTACGAGGTGACATGGGATGAGGGTGAAGGGAGATAGATTCAGGAATGATATGCGGAAATATTTCTTTACAGAAAGAGTAGTGGATCCGTGGAATAGTCTCCCAGTGGAGGTGGTAGAGATGAGGACAGTAACTGAATTCAAAAAAGCATGGGACAAACACAGAGGATCTCTAAAGGTAAAAAAGGGGACTGTTGTAGTTGTTGATATGGAAGGACAGACTACTGTAGATAGGCCATGCAGTCTTTTTCTGTCGTCATATTTCTATGTTTCTATGTTTCTAATACTAATGTGTGCTGTCAAGTCAATACTGACTCCTGGTGACCCAGCAGCTCCTGGGCTTTTGTGGCAATGTGACCTGAAATATATTGGCAGGTCGTTCTTCAAAGGCAATGGAGAGTGAAGTGATTTGCCCAAGGTCACAAGTGAGGTCTGAAATCTGTTGTGTTCTATAATGAACCAGTGCTCTAACCTTTCAGCTACAGCTCCACACTTTCCCCTCTAGGACTCTCTAGAATGCACCAGACTACAGGTTCCTGCCTGCAATGGCCTAAACCCTGGACTTCAAACAACCTGAGACAGCTGCAAACCACACCTAGGGACTGCCTGCAGCGGTACCCATGCAGTATGAACTTGTCTGGACACTCAGTACTGCAGCTGCATAACAGAAACACAGCAGCAATAGTAATCTCCTATGCAAAGTGTCAGACGGCTGCCTGGGTGAGAATCTTCACACTCTTGGCAAGTGCATATTTCTATATGATTTGCAAGGTATTGTGGGCAATGTAGTTCATTCACACCAGACACAGCTGCTGACAATAATTTAGTTGTGCTCTTGGGTAAAGCCAATAAGGTATTTATTTATGGGGTTATTTCTCCCAACACAGATATGCTTGGTAGCACATAAATTAGGTTACTTGCTTTCAGTGTTAACTTGGAAAAACAAAGTTAAAATCAGGAAAACAACAAATGAAAAGTCACAAAGCAAGAAACAAACTGTTCTTTTCAGGTTAACTTCTGATTACTTCCCACATAGATACAGAAGTGATTCTCTCCTAGCTCACAAGCAATTAGGTAAGGCTTAATTGCTAGCAGTTACCAGCTGAAACCCCTTAGCTGGCTTGCCTTCCACTGTGTGGGTCAAATCCTGCTTCAGGAGCTTTTCTGAGTAGATTAAAGAACAAATTTGTATTTCTTTGTGATGGTGGCTGTACTTTATAACAGAAAGTTACCAACGGAGTTTAGATACAGAGCAGTCCATATAAACAGGATCCTCATCTGCTATTATTCCCCCTTGTTCAACAAGCATGGGTTCAATATCATGGATTGGCACAGATTAATCTCTCAATGGAGCATTTTCAGGAGAATACTTGTTTCCCTGCTGTCTTTCAAGGTTATAGCTAGGGCATAGATCAGTGTTCATACCTGAGCTTTCATTGCTGCTAGAGTTCCTCTCTATATAGCCTGGCCAGTATGTAGTCCAGTTCTTATGTCCAGCCTTCCAATCCAGATCCCTGGACACTGGATCTCTCTTCACATACCTTCTGGCACAGGTCTTAGGGTCCCTTCCACGTGCAGCCGTCTCCCTCACAGGTAGCCTCTGGTGATTCCTAGCTCTGCAGCACCATTCCTCTGGCTTTCCCCAGTCCAATGGTGTATGCTGGCCCTTGGAATACCTCCCAGTATACGTACTGCTTTGGACTTTTCTAGACCTCTCAAAGGCTTTTCTCTTCCTTCTTCCAAAGGGTCTCTTTCCCTCTCTGTCCATCCGGTTTGGCTTCTGCTTCTGATGATCCTTCAGATGAAACTGATGATCAAACTCAAGCTGATTCTCAGGATACTGAGGACAATTCTCTGGATATCCAAGGTGATCATGAAGATCATGAAGATGGTCATCTGTAGAATAAACTCTACTCTTATTCTGCTTAGATGAGTGCTCCTCCCTAACACAGCGCAGCTGTGCTGAATCAGGCCCTGCCCTTTGAGATGAGTGCTTAGGGATTACCTCATAGCCCTCCTGATTGAACACACGTTTTCTCACTTCAGCTCCTCTCATGGCTGTTGGAAACCTGGTGCATTCTGGGACTGGTAGTCTTTTATGGCAAAATTCTGTTTTCTCATTTCTACCAGCACTGACAGGTTGCTTGTTCAGAGACACTTCACCTTTTCTATAGCCCCTTCCTGAGCTATGATAAGCTTCCTTATCACAAAAGACCAAGCCACACATGAGGGCAAGATTCCCTTCCTGCCACTGTATCTCCTATGACAAACAGCATTCACACAAAGGTCTGCTGGGTTGCAATGTGGCTCTAATCCATGAGGAATCACATGTGCAGGGTGTGCATTCCCTGTAACCTGATCTACATGACAAGATAAGTACTTTTGCACTTACGCCAAACTCAAATCTCATTCATGACCCTTGAAGTCCATCCCAGACCATCCTGCCCTCTCCTGGGGGGCCATACACATACACACATACCAGACATGTGGATACTGGGCAATGTTCCAATGATCACTATGGCTTTAATTTGGGCAATGTGTGATGGTATCGGTTGGCCTCTTTATTTCCCAGGATGAACCTCACAATCTGAGCACCTATACACTACTTTTTACCCAATGGAGAATGCTGCAATTCATCACATCAGCTCTGGAATGTGCAGGCATGTTGTGCGCTTCAGAAAATTGCAGCCACCACATGTGCAAATGACTTTTTCATCAACCACCCTGAATGATGGAGATATCACACATCACCTGCTCCCCAAACCAAGCTCTGTAATAGATGGTGCTCCTTGTGGTCTTGGGCAAGCCACTTAACCCTCCATAGCCCATGTTCCCTGTAAAATAGTTATCTCCAAGTTATAATGCCCTGTTCAATATAATTTCAGTTTGTTCAATGTAAACCGCACTGATGCAGAATAGTGCAGTATATAAATAAATAAATGGTTTCTCCAGGTTCTGGAGCAGATCTATGCTATTGGCAGAATGCCGCAGGTGTAGCGTGAGGTATATCATGTTTAAAATTTTTGAACCCAGTACAACTGCAACATGTTTGAGTTAAATGCCCTATCTGGCTCTTGTGTCATGTACCTGCTGTATAACATTGTATGTCACGCTCTAGGACAGGGGTGGGGAACCCTGGTCCTGGAGAGCCGCAGACCAGTCAGGTTTTCGGGATAGCCCTAATGAATATGCATGAGATATATATGCATTAGAGATATCCTGCCAACCTGACTGATTTGTGGCCCTCCAGGGCTGGATTTGGAGACCCCTGCCTTACACCTCTGTCATTTAAGATTGTGAGTGGGCAAGGTACAGATGTCCAAGATATCAAAAAGGTTAGATAGAATGTGTCACATTCCTCCTCACTTCTCACCACCACCAAAATATTGTCTATTAGACAACTTTTTGGTGGTGGTGAGAATCGAGGAGGAATGTGACACATTCTATATACCCTTATGTAGATAGTCACAACCTAATGGGAGACAGCCAACATGGCTTTAGACAAGGAAGATCTTGTCTTACTAATCTGTTATGTTTTTTTGAAGGAGTGAATAAACAGGTGGACAAAAGTGAGTCGGTTGATATTGTGTATCTGGACTTTCAGAAAGCCTTTGACAAGGTCCCTCATCAGAGACTTTTGGCAAAACTAAAGAGTCATGGGATAGGAGGCAGTGTACTATTGTGGATCAGGAACTGGTTAAAAGATAGAAAGCAGAGGATAGGGCTAAATGGCCAATTTTCCTAATGGAGAAAGGTGAATAGTGGTGTACCCCAGGGATCTGTGCTGGGTCCGCTGCTTTTTGACATATTCATAAATGACCTGGAAAGTGGAATAACGAGTGAGGTTATCAAATTTGCAGATGACACAAAACTATTTAAAGTTGATAAAACCCAAGAGGATTGTGAAAAATTGCAAGAGGATCTTGATAAATTGGAAGACTGGGCATCAAAATGGCAGATGAAATTTAATGTGGACAAGTGCAAGGTTATGCACCTAGGGAAGAACAACCCAAACTATGGTTCCACGATGCAAGGTTCCACATTAGGAACCACCACCCAAGAAAAAGATTTAGGCGTCATTGTGGATACCATGTTAAAACCCTCGGCCCAGTGTGCAGCGGCGGCCAAGAGAGCAAATAGAATGCTAGGTATCATAAGGAAAGGAATGGAAAATAAAACAAAAGATATTATAATGCCTCTATATCGTTCCATGGTGAGACCGCACCTTGAATATTGTGTGCAATTCTGGTCACCGTATCTTAAAAAGGATATAGCGATTTTAGAAAAGGTACAGAGAAGAGCCACCAAAATGGTAAAGGGGATGGAAGGATATTCCTATGAAGAAAGGCTAAAAAGGTTAGGGCTCTTTAACTTGGAAAAGAGACGGCTGAGGGGAGATATGATAGAAGTCTATAAATTAATGAACGGAGTGGAACGGGTAAACGTAGATCGATTGTTTACCTTATCAGAATATAGAAAGACTAGGGGACATGCAATGAAGCTACAGGATAAACTATTTAAGACTAATAAAATAAAATATTTTTTCACTCAACGTGTAATCAAACTCTGGAATTTGTTACCGGAGGATGTAGTAAAGGCTGTTAGTGTAGCTGGGTTTAAAAAAGGTTTGGATAAGTTCCTGGAGGAAAGGTCCATAAACCATTATTAAGAAGTGACCGAAGATATCAATGCTTGACCCAGTACAAGCATTGTGGAACTTGTGTCTCTTGGGGAAACTGCTAGGTACATGTGACCTGGATTGGCCACTGTTGGAAACAGAATACTGGGCTTGATGGACCTTGGTCTGACCCAGTATGGCATATCTTATGATCTTATGATCTTTCGATGTCTAGGACATCTGCACCTTGCCCACTCACAATCTTAAATGACAGAGGTGTAAGGCAGGGGTCTCCAAATCCAGCCCTGGAGGGCCACAAACCAGTCAGGTTGGCAGGATATCTCTAGTGCATATATATCTCATGCATATTCATTAGGGCTATTCCGAAAACCTGACTGGTCTGCGGCTCTCCAGGACCAGGGTTCCCCACCCCTGCTCTAGGACTTGGACAACTATTTTCAAGGAAACTGAATGAAGTGAGGGGTGATGACACCATCCTGTACAAATCATAGTCACCAGCAGGCTAGAAGTAGCCTAGGAAATCATTTCTCTTGCAGAGAAAGTCAATCAATTACATTTATCACAATCAACCTGTAGATGTCATACAGCACTGAGCTGTGTCAACCACTCACACATCATCTGTGGCAGGTTGACTAATCACCACACCACTACAGGTACACATAGTTACAACAAAGATCTTGGCTCCATGCAAACTTACATAAACAGACAGCACTATATGGCTATATAGACGTGACATGATCACAGTACGGTCATAGTGAGAATGGCCGCTCAGCATGAACAGCTGTGTGACGTCAGGCCATGCTTGTGCTTGACCCATGTTTTGATGACTCAGCCATTTACCTAACCTCTGGTTCATGTACATCCTCTGCAAACTGCTCTTTTGCAGACAATACCCAGAATCCTCTGCTCCTCATTTGTATACCCTTTTCGTTTAAACTTAGGGACGGCTAATGCAATGCCAAGAGCACTGGAAATTGGTCCCGAGACAGGTTGCGAGTGCATGTTGGCCCACAGTGCCCTACATTTGTCACATACCAGAAGACTGTGTCCCCTTACACAGCTTTTGGCAGTGAGCATTGAACATAGTGCTATGCTTGTGCTCCCATATTATGTCATGTCCCTGGCCATTGACACTGCAAAAATGTGCTCTCCCATGTTTCATATGCAGCTCCCCCCCCCCCCCCCCCCCCCCCCACCAAGAGCATGTGGAAGCAAGGCAGGTTGGAGACGGGATTAGATATTGGTATAGTTGCTGGCTACACATATGCCACCATACACAGCCTCTTTGTACTCTAACAACATTCCTATGTTGTCCCACTTGGCACCCATGGAGAGTGGGTGAGACAGTCATGCAGACCCTCTGATGTGAAACATGCAGAGATTGAGTAGGACCTCAGAGCTTCTATGCATCTAAAAAGAGCTCTGGCTGGCAATGCCACCTACCAGGGGTACATTCAAAGCAGATATGGACTATTCCCCCTCGCCCCCCACACACACCTCCACCCCAATATTCACCTTCAGGCACAGCTAGAATTGTGCACGCATCATTCAAAGGTCAGTGTCCCTCTGTCACAATCAGGCAAACCAATGCATGTCATCTCTATAAACATAAGGCTGGTTGTTGTTATGGAGTAGTACACAATGTCATGCTGAATTCCATGGTCAATGATTAGAATACAGTGTTAAATAGTGTATATTTTGTGCAGATGTGCCTAACATGGATATGCCTGTATGTACATGCTGTGCATGGAGCTGAGACCCACAGATTGCACTCTAATCAAAACTATTTAAGACAAGAGCAAGGTGCATGCAGTTACATGCCAGATCGTTTCCTGTCTGACCAACTCAGTAACTCCATTGGGCATTCACAGAGGCCAGATCTCCATGCGAGCCTTGCTCCTAATAGGCTGCAGCTGCACCAGGGGGCTGACAGTGTTGCCACAAATACAGCTATTCCTGTTCGGTAATCCAGTTTAGTCCTCTACAATTGGGTAGTGCCCCTCCTCCTGCAGCCGGGAGACTGGACCAATCAAATCTTCTGTAGTATATATGCAGCAGGAGCTCCCAGAAGTCCCCAGTGTGTCCAGTCTCCCTGCAGCTGGAGGGCTTCTGTGCCCCTGCTGGGCACGCTAAGTGACACTTGAAGGAGCAACACTAGTTAGTTAGTTCTTTTGGGGTTTATTTCTGGTCCTTTATGTTCTATTTCTTTTGCTAGGTAGCTGTATCTTTAAAAAAGAAAAAGACACAGGAGACTTTCTGGGGAAAGCCAGACCTGCCTTGGGCTCCTGCCTTTCTGCCTGGGAATCTCTGAAGCCTGGGTTGAGCTCTCCCCAAGGCTGTTCGGGGAAGAGCCATACCGGCTGCAACATTGCCTGTCACTTGGAGAAGTGGGCTGAGTTCCTTGCTGTTCCCAGAGCTGGTAGGAATTTTCCTTGTTTTAAGCTCTCTGTTCTTTGCTTGGGCAGAGGCTCTGTCGGCTCCCCTGGCTTCCAAATTGCACTTTTTCCTGCTTTTTTTCGCTTGCCCTGTATTAGAGGGTCGTTTTCTTTCTTTTCCATATTATTTGGGTACCTTTGTATTTTCGCGCCGTTTTTTACCGTGGGTGAAAAAGTGCGGCGGCCATTTTGGATTTCTAAAGTGTGCTTTTTAAGGGCACTTTTTAACACTTGCGCACGGGTTCCCCTGGTGTTTTTGGGGTTTCTTTTGCTGGCGATTTTGCTCAGGGCACCCCTAGGATTCTGGGGAGTATTTTGTTTACTGTAAAAAAAAAAAAAAAGGTTTTAAATTTAATACTGTGCTGAATTGAATAAGGTTAGTCCCCTTGGTGTGGGCTTCCCTGTTCCTGTTGCCTTATTTTTCCCTGAGAGCAGGTGGCCTGGGCATGGCTGCCAAACCTCAGTGTGTAATTTGTGGCTCCCGCAGAGGTACAATGACTGACTCTGGAATCTGTAAGAGCTGTGCTGCAGTTTCTTCAGAACTGGAGCTGCCTATTGAAATTAAGGAACAGCATGTGCCCGGGGACCCTTCCCTTTCGGGGGACAGTGTTCCTTCACCGAGCATCCTTCCTTCTGGTCTGGGCCCGGCGTCTAATACGTCGGTCCCTGAGCTCCAGCAGGCGGCTATGGTAGCGTCGCCTATAGACTTTTCCCCGGATTTTGTTCTTCTCATGCATCAGGCCTTCCGCTTAAGCCGGTCTGGTCATTTGCCAGAGGCTTGGCCCGCCTCTCTCCCCCCAGCATCCGCGGGGGGGGTTCAGCGGTCTTCCCAACCCGCGGTCAAGCGGCCCAGGTTGGGGGACCAGGATCAGGGCGCCCTTTGCCTCCCGGATTCCGAGACTGAGGGGGATCCGGATATTGAGGCGGAGTAGTTAGAAGACGGAGAGCTTCCAGAACTGAAAGATCAGGCTCGCATCATTCGGGTGTTTCGAAGGGACGAGCTGGTACCTTTGGTCACGGAGTCTCTCCAAGCACTTAACCTCTCTGCGGTGCGGCCGCTGGAGGAGGAGGGTCTCGAGGATCCTCTCATTCAGGCGGTCAGGGATGCCCAGGTAGTTTTTCCTGTGCACCGAGTAGTTGAGCAGATGATCCATGCGGAATGGGAGCAACTGGAATCCGCTTTGAAAGGGATTCGGACCATGAATCGTCTTTACCCCCTTGCGGACAAGGACAGGGACTTGTTTAAGTCTCCACGGGTGGATGCTGCCGTTTCGGCAGTGACTAAGAAAACCACCATCCCGGTTGAAGGGGCCGCGGCCCTGAGGGATGTTCAGGACAAAAAGGTTGATAATTTGTTGAAGCAAGCCTTCGAGACCAACGCCTTATCGTTACAAGCTTCTATTTGTGGGGCGTGGGTAGCTCGAGCTTGTTTGCGATGGTCGCAGCACCTGCGCTCGGGGTCCGGTATGGACCAACAGGGGCTGTTGGACGTTACCCGCGTGGAGTCGGGATCGGCCTACTTGGCGGATCTGTGTTATGATTTAATACGCTCCCTAGCTAATAGCATGGCCTCCATGGTAGCGGCACGACGGTCCATCTGGTTGCGCAATTGGGCGGCCGACGGTTCTTCCAAGTCTCGCCTCAGTAAACTACCCTTTAAGGGCAGGTTGTTATTTGGTGAGGCTCTGGATAAGTTGGTGAAGGATCTCGGTGAGTCTAAGGGTGGTCGGCTTCCAGAGGATAAGCCTAAGCTTAATAGGTCGTCCACCTCAGCGCGCGGCCAGTTTCGGGATGCGCGCAGATTTCGTTCTTCCCGGCTGTGGACTTCGCAGCGCGGTCGTTTTGGAACCCGTCATCAAGGGTTTCGTGGTTTCAGAGGAGCGGGAAGGGGCTTCTCCTGAGCCGCCTCTTCCTCGGCCTCTTCCTTTAATCGCAAGCCACAATGAAACGAGGCGGGCTCTAGAGGAAGACCCGGTCATCGGGGGTCGTTTGCGCGACTTTCTTCCTTCTTGGGCCCAAATTACGTCAGATCGGTGGGTGCTGCAGATTATAGAAGAAGGTTATGCCCTAGAGTTTGCGCACCCACTTCCGGATTCGTTTATTCTGTCTCCCAGCAAGGGAGCTCAAAAGGCGCGGGACATCCGCGTGACCCTGGATCGGCTTCTCTCTCTGGGGGCCGTGGTTCCGGTCCCGCCCTTGGAAAGAGGCGCAGGTCGCTACTCCATCTATTTTGTGGTTCCCAAAAAGGGCGGTTCCCTTCGTCCGATCTTGGATCTCAAAGGCGTAAATTGCACTCTCAGAGTACCGCACTTTCGCATGGAGACCCTGCGGTCAGTCATCGTAGCGGTGCGTCAAGGGGAATTTTTGACATCCCTCGATCTTACAGAGGCCTATTTACACATTCCCATCCGGCCCTCCCATCAACGGTTTCTCCGCTTTGCGCTCCCGTGGGGCCATTTCCAATTCCGGGCCATGCCGTTCGGACTCGCCACGGCTCCCCGCACCTTCACAAAGGTAATGGTTGTAGTCGCGGCGGCGTTGCGCAAGGAGGGCATCCTGGTCCATCCATATCTCGACGACTGGTTGATTCGAGCGAAGTCCAGTCGGGAGTGTGTGCAAGTCACGAGCAGGGTGGTGGATCTCCTTCGGTCCCTCGGATGGGTGGTGAACGAATGCAAGAGTTGTCTGTCTCCATCACAGGATCTCGAGTATCTGGGAGTCCGCTTCGACACAGCAAGGGGCTTGGTGTGCCTTCCGGAGCGACGCGTGCTGGCGTTGCGGGCTCTGGTCCGTCTCTTCCGGGGGATGCCAGCTCCGTCGGCGTGGTGGTACCTGCGGCTCCTCGGCACGATGGCGGCGACCTTGGAGGTGGTGCCTTGGGCGCGCTTCCACATGCGTCCGCTGCAGAGTGCTCTTCTGCGACGTTGGTCCAACCAGTTCGACTCGCTGAACAAGAGATTGCCTTGCCCAAAGACGGTTCGCCGATCCCTCCGGTGGTGGCTCTCCGCCGAGAACCTGTCGCGAGGGATTCCCTTGGAGCCTCCTCTGTGGGTTCCGTTCACGACGGATGCGAGCTTAACCGGCTGGGGGGCTCACTGCGAGTCCCGCTTTGCTCAGGGGGAATGGTCTCCCCTGGAGGCCTCTTGGTCGATCAACCGTCTCGAATTGCGGGCAGTCCGGCTAGCCCTGGTGGACCTGGAGACCCTGGTTCTCGGACGGCCGGTGAGAGTCCTGTCGGACAATGCGTCCACTGTAGCTTACATCAATCGCCAAGGGGGTACCGGCAGCGTGGCCCTGGAGGCAGAAGCGGCGGCCTTGTTCAACTGGGTGCAAACTCGCCTTCCAGCAATCTCGGCGGCTCACATTGCGGGCGTAGACAATGTCCAGGCCGATTTTCTCAGCAGAGTGCGGGTGGACCCCGGAGAATGGGAGCTAAACCCACAGGTTTACGCACAAATCGTCCGGCGGTGGGGTCCACCCATCATGGATCTCATGGCGACCTTTCAATCAGCCAAGACAGGGCGCTTCTTCAGCAGGCGAAGGGAGCACATGTCCGAGGGGCTCGACGCTCTCATTCAGCCGTGGCCAAAGTCCGGTCTTCTTTATGTCTTTCCTCCGTGGGCTCTGATCGGCCGGGTCGTACAACGTATCGAGAGCCACCGGGGTCGCGTGTTACTGGTGGCCCCGGATTGGCCCCGGAGGCCCTGGTATGCCGATCTGGTCCGGTTGAGCGACGGCGTTCCTTGGCTCCTGCCCGCTCTACCGGATCTTCTTCTTCAGGGTCCCTTGCGGATGCCCCAAGTGGATCGATTCTCGCTTACGGTTTGGCCATTGAGAGGGCTCGGCTGAAAAGGAAGGGCTACTCCCCCGCGGTGATTTCTACCCTTCTGCGGGCGAGGAAAACGTCCACTTCTCTTACTTACGTTCGGATTTGGAGGATTTTTGAAGACTGGTGCTCCCGGTGGGGAGTCCGGGCGGCGACGGTTTCAATGCCCGTCGTTTTAAGTTTTCTTCAGGATGGTTTCGATAAGGGCCTTGCGGCTAGTTCCCTAAAAGTCCAGCTGGCGGCTATCTCGTGTCACCGCGGCAAGGTTTTGGGTCGTCTGCTCGGGGCTCATCCGGATGTACGCCGATTCCTTACGGCTGTTTTTCATTTGCAGCCCTCCCGCAGAGTTTTCGTTCCTCCTTGGGACTTGAATTTAGTTCTGAGGGCCCTGGTTCGTGAACCTTTTGAGCCCCTGCGCAGGGCGTCTCTGAAAGATCTCACGCTGAAGGCGGTTTTTCTTGTAGCCATCTGTTCGGCACGGCGCATTTCAGATCTGCATGCAGTGTCCTGTCGAGAGCCTTTCTTGTCTTTTTCCGCGGATCGGATCGTTCTCCGTCCGGTTCCTTCCTTTCTGCCAAAGGTGGTGTCTCCCTTTCACATGAATCAGGCAGTGTTTCTTCCAGTGCTTTCTTCGCAATCTGTCGGGTCAACGGACAAAGGTCTTCTCCGGCTCGATGTGGGTCGTACGCTCCATCGTTATTTAAAGGTTACCGAGTCTTTTCGGGAATCTGACCGGCTTTTCGTGCTCTTCGGGGGTGCGCGTAAAGGGGAAGCGGCGGCTAAAGCCTCCATTGCTAGATGGCTCAAAGAGGCGATCGCGTCCGCGTATCTGTTGCAACAGCGGTCTGTTCCGGAGGGTCTGAGGGCTCATTCTACTAGGGCTCAGGCGACCTCTTGGGCGGAGTATAGCCTGGTTCCGCCGGCAGATATCTGTAGGGCGGCCACTTGGTCGTCTCTGCATGCTTTCAGTAGACAATATCGCTTAGATGTGTCAGCGGCTCGGGATTCCTGTTTTGGTTCGGCGGTTCTGCGCGCCGGATGGCAAGGTCCCGCCCGGTCTTAACTGCTCTGTTACATCCCAATTGTAGAGGACTAAACTGGATTACCGAACAGGAAATGGAAATTACACTAACCTGGTAATTGTAGTTCCTGGAGGGTCCAGTTTAGTCCTCCTTCCCTCCCGACTATCTGCTACTGTGGTGCGGCGCGCCTTTCCGAACGGTTGATATTAAGACGGTTCCTCTTGCCGTTCGGTCCCTCTGTGGCAGCCGCATTTTTTGCAGAGGCTCTTCCCTGTCTCGGGGGTTCAGGCAGCTCCTGAACTTCTGGTGGGGAGCGGTGTTTTGATTCCTGAGGCGTCGGTGCCGGCGCAATGCAGTGTTCTGACTTCCTCGTTTGGGGAGGGGGTTGGATATTCCTTGGGGGGGAACAAATTGTTCTTTAATTAGGTCATTTTGTATATTAATCTAATGTGTTGCTTCGTTAAGTATGCTTTGTTACTAGTACACTGGGGACTTCTGGGAGCTCCTGCTGCATATATACTACAGAAGATTTGATTGGTCCAGTCTCCCGGCTGCAGGAGGAGGGGCACTACCCAATTGTAGAGGACTAAACTGGACCCTCCAGGAACTACAATTACCAGGTTAGTGTAATTTCCATTTATGCCAGATGGCATTAATCAGGTCTCTCACCTGTGCATCCAGGTATTCCCTGAGGTCTGGAGGCCTGCAGGCTCTGTGAAATACCTGTCTGACAGGGAGAGGAACACCTTGTTAGGTCTGAATGTAGCACTGCATTGATATGCTGCTGGATTAATTGGCATTCATGTCTTATATATGGGATCTGTCCTGCCAGAGGAGTAGGCCAGGATGCATGGACACACACATTCCAGTCCATAGTTGACCTAGCAGGTGACCAATGTAACTATTCCTTGATGTATACTTGTGTGCCAGTCCTGGAATAATCTCATAGTTGATAGACCACAGTGACTGGTTTAGATCCCTCCATCCCTGTAAGCATTGCACAGCCACCACTTCAGTGCTGCGAGTGGCCTTAAAGCAGCAGCACAAATGCAGTTCGTCCTGGCATGCTACTCTTGCCCTAGAGGAGGTCAGGAGCGACATGCAATGAGCACGCGTGATGCAGCATTAAGCCTCACCACTGCACAACTGCCATGCTGCCCTTTTCCCCTAGATGAGGCAATGGATGCTGGGAGGGGGGAACAGCACAGAGAATCCTCCCTTTCATGCTGTGGGGAACCTCAAGGCAGCAGTGGGGGGAAGAGGGTTGCATGTGGGGGTCTGCTTAAAATGGCAAATACCCTTGGCCTAGCCCTGACAGTGCTAGGCCAAGGCTTTGATCTGCCATTAAGGTTCCTGGTGGCTGTGCCTCTAACACCCTTTAATAGCATCTGCCTTTAAGGGAATACATGCTGTCTCTGCCCAACACTTCACCCAGTTAACAGCCGTTCTCCACCCCTTTGTACTTTAATGCCTGTTAACAGGCTTCCAGCCATTAAGCCTGTGTTATCTGCTAGCGGGTGCTGATAATGCCTGCTAATGGCACCCTTGCACCCTTAGCGCCATTTAGTAATCATACCCCTAAGTCTTCAGCTGAAAATTCATCCTAATTCAGGAGCTTAAAATTTATGGGTCGATATTCTAGAGGTATTTACACAGTTTACTGATTTGTGAACCGTATAAATGCTGCTGAATAGGATATTCAACAGCACTGGCACAGTTAGTGCCACTGAATATCCCCAACTCACGCAGCTATATGCCCCTATGCTAACCGCTTAGCATCAGGACATGTCATAGGCGGCAACAGTCACTAACCAGGTATTGTGTGGAGTTCAGGCATAGTTTTGAGCAGTTAAAATGGACTGTTATAGATTATGACCCACTGGACCCTAGAGGAGGTGACCGTGTATCTAAATTGCGAAGGTTAGAACAACGTTGGATTTTCCTTCTACGGACAGTTTCTCCTACTGGAATGAATCGTGACATTGATTGGTGGGGTTTGAGTTGAGGAGCAACCTTTCACGTTAGGGATTCCCTTGATGAGTGGGGATTCCCTCTAGATGATTGGTGCTTTGAGATGATGGGCAGCTGATAGTTAGCCAATCTGGAATCAGCATCCTCTTTTTTCATCTTGGAGGTTGGCGTTTTTGTGCGGTTGCAGGGAGAACCTTGTTGGATTGGACTTTTGTTCGAGTTGGGGGCACTTGATACAGGGGGTTGTTCCCCTGAAACGTGCACGTCGCGCACGCAACCACACGATAAGTGACAAAGATAATGAAGCCTACTTATTTATGAATAGGACTATGTTTTTATAAGACTATTAGCTGAATAAAAGGGCCATGTATTGTGGATTGGGGAGGGTTTGAAGTACCTTTCCCTCACAATTTATGTCCAACAAAAAATAATAAGATAAGTGTCTAAGGAGGGTCTACAAAGTATCTTTGTGTTGATTTTGATTAAATTTCATTACCGTTCTTGGGATTTTTTGTATTTTGATTTTTTGTATTTTGACTAACCAGGTAGCAGCATTATTGCACCACTACCCAGTTAGCAACCTGTGGGTAAAACTAGGCAAGGTTAAAGCTGGCCTAGATTTACCTGCGGGTGTTAACCGAGTAACGATGTAATATTGCCACTACCTGGTTAGCTTCAGTGGCGTCAGAGGCTGTGCGATAACCCTGGATATTTAATGTCGGGGCTCCATATGTTTTTTTGCCATAGCTGTGCATAGCCATTCCAATTGAATATTGGGTCCTATGTCCTAAATTTAAGCTCCTAACTTCTTTACCTCTCTCTAAATACTACCCCATTGCCACCCACTTTTTATACTCCCAAATTTAGTGACTGGGGCTATTTGGTTCCGCCTCCTCGCTGACACCCAATGCCGAAGTCAACATTGGGCATTGGAAAAGGGGCGGAAGCAAACAGCCTCTTCAAAGACTGGGACGCTGTGGAATTAGAGGACATGATATGAAGCTGCAAGGAAGTAAATTTAAAAGCAACATCAGAAAATACTTTTTCACGGAAAGGGTGGTGGATGCTTGGAATGCCCTCCTGAAGGAGGTGGTGGGGACAAAAACAGTGACGGAATTCAAAAAGCCATGGGACAGATATAGAGGATCACTACCAATGTTCCCTCTAATTTTCTGTAGTCTGTGTGCGCATAAAATATCAGCTGTGTGCAGTTTTTGAAGGAAGGTTAAATTTTTGTGCGCCACATAATGACACTCGGAGTTATATACTTTAAAATTGGACTACACATCAGAATACAGTATGTACACCACACTGATTTTAATCAAATTAAATGAAAATAGACGATTACTAAATGAAGTTGGAAATTTCTAGTAATTACAATCATAACTTTTAAATTTTAAGACGTCTGTGTTGTTTTCTATCAGAATCAGAGCCGTAATTTTTGTGCGCTCTGTTGTAAAGTATGTGCGCTCGCTTGGCGAGGTGTGTGCGCGCGCACACGCGCACAGCTTAGAGGGAACAGTGATCATTACATAGCAAGAGGATGGAATCATGACAAACGTCAATAACTTCTAAATGGAGAGAGATAAACTGCCTGGAATGGCACATACAACTCTACAATTCTGGCACCTTATTGGGCAGACTAGATGGATCATGCTAGTCTTTATCAGCCATCATTCACTATGTTACTATGTTACAGTCTTGACGTGAAACGTTAGCTCAGGAAACTGGTATCTTCCCTCATTTACCATCACACCGAAGCATGATATGATCTGCTTCCCACAAAAAGGTTACACCCTGTCCCAAACATGAAAAGGTGACTTCTTACCCTCTTAACCCTCCAGCCCTCATGATTAAGCTCTGCACTATTCCCTTCAAGCCCAAATCTCTCCATATTAAATCTAGTCCTCTCTCCTCAAGGCAATCCTCATAGAATGATCCAGACCCATCCTTAAAAATGACCATCCTATAAATGGGCTCTAGATCTCTTATCAAACCTCCCCCACCTATCTTCTACCCCTCCCAAACAGAGGGCCTACCATTCCATTTAGTCATGAGCTTCACTGTTGGAAGGGATGTGAGACCTCTTTTTTGCGCCACTGTGCCTTTACCGCTATCCTGGGATAGTGAGTAGTCCCATTAGTACTGTGGCACATAACTGCAGCAGCTAATGAGAGTTTGAAAACTTCTGATTTTACCTCAAATAAGTAAAGAACAACATATCCAGGATGAGACAGACCATGCAATTTCCTACGTCTGGAAGAAATGGCACAATTGCTATATACATGCCACTCTAAATGGGCTTTCTTCAACCCATTGCTATTTCTTTTTATCGTTCCGGTTTTCAGTCTTATCACCTCATAATTACTTGTATTCACACCAGAGTGATATGTGATAAGTCCCTTTTTCTCTCTTCTTCTGGTTTTTATTTACAGCATCTCTTCCCCTCAGGTTCTATTTCGAGATGGTGTTCCCCCTCCCCCTTCATATCTACTCAGACATGACATTTTTCGTTCTGATGTGTTTATATCTTGCAGGAGTTTGATACACTCAAGAATAAAAGGTCTTGGTAAAAACCAGCACTAACAGAATGGAAGCATGCTGGGGAAAGATGCGAAGGCATAGCGACTGTAATCATAGAAACAAAGGAAATGATGTCAGATAAAATCCGTAGGGGAATATTGAAATGCATCCATGTGGCTTGCAGTCCTGTAAACTGTGTAAATGCCACTAAGTGGGATATTTGGTGGCACTAACCGCATTAGTGCCATTGAATATCCACAGGTGCCACCTCTACATGCCAGAGCAGAGGCGACACCAATTGCTAACCAGGCAGTGGCAATGTTGAGCTGCTACCTGGTTAGTGATAAGTGGAGAAAGCCAGGTGCATGAAACCCTGGCCTAACTTTCACCATGTGTTGCTAACTAGGTAGAGACTCAATATCACCGTTGTCTGGTTAACAGTCCTCAAATGCGGTGAACTTGGATAGTCAAATGCCACCACCAGCACTGAATAACAGGCCCTCATATGACCTGTCCAGTTTGAGTAACCTAGTAGTTAGCACAAAAGCCTAGCACCTATGAGGTCAAGGTTCAAGTCCCACAGGTACTCCTTGTTGTTCTGGACAAGTCACTTTACTCTCCATTGCCTTAGAAGAAAAGGCCTGGCAATTTACTTCCACTCTTATCTTGCCAAGAAAGCCCAGGAGCTGCTGAGTCAGCATTGACTTGATGGCACTTAAAAAAGCAAGAAAGAACTATTAAGTTCTACAATCACTTCCTCAGAGTCCCTCTCTATTTATCTCATGCGTTCTTGAAATCAGAAACAGTTCTTATCTCCACCACCTTCACTGGGAGGCTGTTCCATACATCCACCACCCTTTCCATAAGAAATATTTCCTCATATAACTCCTTTCACCTTTATCCTATGATCTCTCAGCCCAGAGTTTCCTTTCAACTGTAAAGGCCCATATCTTGTACATTTATACAATGGAGGTATTGAAATATCTCCCCTCTTCCACCTTTCCTCCAAAGTAAACTTATTGAGACCTTTACTCCATATGCTTTATGATGAAGACAACTGACCATTTTAGTTGATGCCCTCTCGACTACTTCATGCTGTTTATATTCTTTTGAAGGTACAGTCTCCAAAATTGTGCACTGTACTGGAGATCTCACTAGAAACTTATCCAATGGTGCTATCATCTCCCTTTTCCTCCTAGCCATTCCTCCCCCTATGCACTCAAGTATCCTTCTGACTTTCACCATTGCTTTTTCTAGCTGTTTAGCTAATTTAAGATCATCTAATGCAATTATTCCCAAGTTCACTCTTCTTTGGTGTAATTGAAGTACTATACCACTCCATTGGGTTTTTCAGCCCAAATGGATAATCTTGCATTTTTTAGCATTAAATCTTAGCTGCCAAATTCTCGACCATTCTTCAAGATTCACTGTTGCAGATTTTGGTATCATCCACAAAGAGGCATAACTTTCCTAACAAACTTTCCGCAATTTCACTTATAGTGCCCCTAACTTCCAAATGCCATTCATTTACTGCTACATTTTATCACCTCCCACTCAACCGGTTTCTAACCCAGTCAGTCACTTTAGGATCCATCCAGAGGGCACTCAGTTTATTTATAAGTCGCCAATGCGGAATGATGTCAAAAGCCTTGCTGAAATCTAATTAGACCACATCTAGTGCTCTCCTCCAATCCAATTCTCTAGTCATCCAGTCAAAGAAATCATTCAGACTCATTGGACAAGACCTGCCTCTGTGCTATCTTGGATTCTGTAATTTCTCGGATTCCAGAAACCACACCATCTTCTGCTCTAGCAGCATTTTCAATAATTTACTCACCACAAAGGTCAGACTAACTACTGGTCTGTAATTCCCAGCCTCATCTTTACTGCCATTTTTGTGGACAGGAATTACATCTGCCCTTCTCCAGTCCTCTGGGACCACTCCTGACTCTAACTAAGCACTGAAAAGGTCAGACAGTGGAGCTGCCAGTACTTCCCAGTACTGCCAGTACTAGGAAAAAGATTTAGGCGTCATTGTGGATACCATGTTAAAACCCTCGGCCCAGTGTGCAGTGGCGGCCAAGAGAGCAAATAGAATGCTAGGTATGGGGGGGGCGGAGCCTGATGTCCAGCGGGTAGGACGCTTTGCGTTGAAGCTCCCGAGAGGCCTACTTAGAATCCTGACTTAATACCTACACAAATTTACTATTTCGCTCCGAGCTGACCGGGGCACCTCGGGGGAATGGCGGCCCATAAACCAGCGCGCTTGGACTTCGGGTCTCCTTCTTCTTCTCACGGAAAACGCTCCAAAACAGAGGTGTCCTCCCCACAGAAGATGGTTCCATTTCGTGAAAACCCCGAGATGCACCTGGAGATTTTGGAAGAAATATGCGGCGTGAAGGAATTGGTGCAGTCCAATGGAGAAGCGCTTCGAGCCATGCGAGAAGACTTTGGAGTGCTCCAAGACCGACTTGAAAGTCTTTCATTACGGCAGGACAATATGGCGGGGGTCCTCGACTCGCACGAGGTGCGCTTGGGCAAACTGGACGAGGCTGAGCGTCAGATACAGAATCTTCAAAAGGAGTTAGAAGATAGCAATAATCGAGCCCGTCGCAACAATGTGAGGCTTCTCGGAGTGCCGGAGGGGGTGGAAGCAGGAGATATAAGAGAATTCTTGCTCAAAACTCTTCCCTCCTTGCTGAAGATCACCTTTCATAAAGAACTGGAAATCGATCGTGCACACCGTGTTCCTGCTCACATGGCGCTCAACCGCACGACCCCCCGGCCTATTATCTTTAGCTTGCTACGATATCAACAAGTGGAACAAATTTTACATGCTGCCCGAGCGAATCATCATTTGGAATTTGAAGGTCGTAAGGTCTCCTTCTTTCCTGATTTGGCAAAGCCTACCGTTGACCGTCGGAAGAAACTCCTTGCTTTTCGCCCTCGACTTCAACAGCTACAGGCTCGTTTTGGCCTGTTGTATCCAGCGAAGCTCCGAGTGACTCTCCATAACCAAACCAGGACGTTCGAAGATCCTGATCTACTATCAACATTTTTAGACTCCAAAGAAGCAGAGCAGATGCGCTAATCCCACAGTTTGGACTCTTATTTGCCGGCTCTATCCGCCATTTTGAAGGGCCCGATGCGGCGGTTATAGCCAAGCACAGAAATAGCCTGGACTTTCTTTCTTTTCTATATGACTTTTGTTTTTTGGTCTCCTATCCCTTCATGATGTGTGCCTCGGTCGGATTCGGAGCACGCACAGTCCTACAGGTTATGTGTTTTATCAATTTAGGCCTTCTCTGGGGCTTCTCCCCGCAGACACATGGTCGCCAGTAATTTTGGGGTTTTGCTTCTCCTCTACCGTACTGCGGTTTTCTTTGTTAATGTGGGGCGCTTCATTGTATTATATTAGTTTATTTTTCCTATGTCATGTGTACAGCCAGATACAGTCAGTTTGAGGGACACAGTGAAATTATGTGTGCTATCCTGCTCAGAATTTTAACTTTTCTGTATGGCCTTAGGTAAAATCTTATCATTCACCGTCAAAGGCATTAATGGTCCACTCAACGGAAAGAAAATCCTTAGCTATTTTAGCCATGAGCATGTTGATTTCGTGTTTCTTCAGGAAACGCATTTAAACTCTGCTAAACACTGAAACTCAATGCTAAGCCTCACATGGTAGCTGCTTATTCTCCCACCGGTTTCAAATGGTACGGGATAGCCACTTTGGTTAAGAAGTCTTAGCACGCTACTGTATCTGATATCAGCGCTGACAAGAGGGGTAGATGGGCCCGTGTCCACCTTGAGGTTGGAGATAGTTAATTCACGTGTATTTGCATTATGCCCCGAATGTGGACAACCCTGCTTACTAAGCAAGTATTGCGCAGTTGGCCTCGGCCTCTGCCAATGCTCCATTAATACTTGGTGGCGATTTACTCAAGTGTTCCCTCAATCTTTTCTTCTCAAATAAGGTGCTCGTTGGTTGGAAGAGCCAGTACCGAGCAGACCTGTGTGGCTAGATACAGAAGCGGGCCTTCGCGAACCGATTCCTCTTACCTTTCTCCCTGTTATGACTCTCCCATCAGACTCCCACTATCCACCAATGCTTTTAGACACTTTAGGTGCCTTTACTACTTTTATGCAATCTTTAGACTCCCGACTCTGGTCAGTGCAACTTCAGCATCGCCTTTGATCCACTAGAGTACTCCCGTCATCGGCATTCTCTATATAAGGTTGATCGGAGACTCTCTGACCTCTTGGTAATTCACCGGGTGTAGTATCCAATTTTACTAAACCTTCTGTAATGCTATACCTAGAGATACCCCTATAGCGCAGAAAGTATGGGAGAGAGAATTGCATGTGACTTCGATTTCGGAGCAATAGAGCCTTATCAGGAGCAGAGGGATACGGGTTTTCCGATCCGCCTCACTCATTCAGACCCTCTCCTTTCTAGCCCACCGGTGTTTTTACACTTCTCACAGATTAGACAAATGGAACACTACTCAGGGCAATGGTTGCTGGACAAGTCCCGCGGCCATTGGTTCATTGCCTCATGTTATGCATGAATATCCCGCACTACAGTATTACTGGCGTCGGGTCTGGGGTCGTATTTAGTCTATCTCGCACTCTCAGGAGCCCCTTTCTTGGAGGATAGTGGGACTTCGCCTAGTTGCGGGGACCCCCTCTCTCCCAAAAATGGCTTATCTCCTTTCGAACTTCATGTTTAGCATTGCTATTTCCCTAAGTAAGTATTTCCCTAATTAAGTAATACTGCCAGCTTAGCTCCCATTTGAGCCCCAATGACTGGGGGAATCATGCCTGTCTTTACAGTAACTATGAACAAATACCTCGTCTGTTCGCTTTCTCCGTTCAGACTCCTTCTCATTGGTCTCAATGGAAGCTGCTCAATGACTATGTACATTTTGCTAAATGCTCTCATTTGACTGTCTGACTTTGTATATATCTTTGTCTCATGATCATGCTGTATTGTAGATACTCTTTTGATCGTTTGATGTATAATCACTGTTAATTGGAAGCGCTCACATGCTGATATAATCGGGTAGAGAAGAAGCATCGGGGTGGGGGGTAATGGGTTTACTTTTCCTTATTGTATGCTTGTTTTGTCTTTTTTGGTGTGTTGTTTCTTTTGTTTGTTGCAAAATGAAAATAAAAGTTTGAAAAAAAAAAAAAGAATGCTAGGTATGATAAGGAAAGGAATGGAAAATAAAACAAAATATATTATAATGCCTCTATATCGTTCCATGGTGAGACCGCACCTTGAATATTGTGTGCAATTCTGGTCGCCGTATCTTAAAAAGGATATAGCGATTTTAGAAAAGGTTCAGAGAAGAGCCACCAAAATGGTAAAGGGGATGGAAGGATACTCCTATGAAAAAAGGCTAAAAAGGTTAGGGCTCTTTAACCTGGAAAAGAGACGGCTGAGGGGAGATATGATAGAAGTCTATAAATTAATGAACGGAGTGGAACGGGTAAACGTAGATCGATTGTTTACGTTATCAGAATGTAGAAAGACTAGGGGACATTTATTTATTTTATTTATTTATTTATTTATTTATTTTCTTCTATACCGCCCCTTCCAGCGATCAAGGGCGGTTTACATGAAACTTAACAATTGTACACAGTTGTATACATTTACATTAAACAATCGGAGTCAACTATTTACATTGAACGGTTAGGTACAACTATTTACATTGAACAATAAACTTCAACTTTATGAGGTGTTGATAATACAAACAACTATTAATTATTTACATTGGAAATTTACAGTGGTTGAGTGTTGTGTGTAGGGCATGTGTGTTGTGTGTAGGGCATGTGTCGTTAGGTGTTGGAATTTATTTCCTTTATGTCATAAGTCGGGGGGTGTGTGGGGGTAGGCAGGGGGGGAGGGAGAGTTAATTTAGTTTTGAGTATGGGGGTTTTAGTGAGTGTAGGGGCATGGTTGTTATGGAGGTCTTTTAGGGGAATATGGGATTTCAAAGTGTTCAGTAAATAGGTAAGTTTTTAGTTCTTTCCTGAACTGAGAGAGGTCTTTTATGATGCGGAGGTCTATAGGGAGGTCGTTCCAGTGCAATGAAGCTACAGGGTAAACTATTTAAGACTAATAAAAGAAAATATTCTTTCACTCAACGTGTAATCAAACTCTGGAATTTGTTACCGGAGGATGTAGTAAAGGCTGTTAGTGTAGCTGGGTTTAAAAAAGGTTTGGACAAGTTCCTGGAGGAAAGGTCCATAAACCATTATTAAGAAGTGACAGAAGATATCAATGCTTGACCCAGTACAAGCATTGCAGAACCTGTGTCTTTTGGGGAAACTGCTAGGTACATATGACCTAGATTGGCCACTGTTGGAAACAGAATACTGGGCTTGATGGACCTTGGTCTGACCCAGTATGGCATATCTTATGTTCTTATGTTCCCTAAGTTCCTTCATTACTTTCAGATCCTGACTGGTTCCATTGCTTTGGCCCCATCTCATTGTCCAGTTTTAATTTAGCTAGCTCCTCATGAACACAGTCATCTGAAACTAGTTTGAGTCCTATCTCATTTCCCTTCCTGTATGTGTTTTTTTTTCTGAGATCCCATTCCTGCCCTTCATCTGTGAGTACAGTATAGACATATTTATTAAGCAATTCCGCTTTCTCCTTGTCAGCCTCTACATATTCCTCACGTCTCACAATGCTACCTTTGCACTTCCTCCTGTCACTAACATACCTAAAAATTTGCCGCCCGCAAGCCCGGCTCTCCCTGCCTGCAACTCCTGCCCTATCGGGGCAGTGGGAGTGCTCCTGCCCAATCCGGGCAGTGGGAGCGAGAGAGCCCGCCCAGCACCACATTTAAATAGCGGCGTCCCTACCGAGAGGGACCCGCTTTGCCGCCCGCAAGCCCGGCTCTCCCTGCCTGCAACTCCTGCCCTATCGGGGCAGTGGGAGTGCTCCTGCCCAATCCGGGCAGTGGGAGCGAGAGAGCCCGCCCAGCACCACATTTAAATAGCGGCGTCCCTACCGAGAGGGACCCGCTTTGCCGCCCGCAAGCCCGGCTCTCCCTGCCTGCAACTCCTGCCCTATCGGGGCAGTGGGAGTGCTCCTGCCCAATCCGGGCAGTGGGAGCGAGAGAGCCCGCCCAGCACCACATTTAAATAGCGGCGTCCCTACAGGGCGCGCCCGCGCCTGGCGGGCCCGCGCCTGAGGGCCTCGCCAGAGGGCCCTTTGGCGTGGCCCTTAGGCGGTGGCCACTGGCGGTGAAAGAGAGGAGTGCCTCCTCACCAAGACGTCAACATCCTTAACCGACCACGCCGAAAGCTGCGACGCGTCCACCTATCCCGGGAACGTACCCCCCACTTCACTGGAACACACGTGCGAAAGGCAGCCACGGCTTGAGCTCCCCAAACGGGTCTGAGCTCGCCAACCACGAGCCTCACGCACCTCAAGCTCCCCAAGCTGGGTAGAGCACACCAACCCTGCACAGCAACAACAACAAAACCGACCAGGTGAGTCTAACAAACTCATTCAACGAGGACAGTGAACTGCATGAAATCTGTGCACACATCATCAGACACCAGAAAACTACAAGCAAACTCCACACAAAACACCACAGCACACCACCATGATCACAACATGGTTTCTACCATTCAGCCTCCTCCTCACACATATCCTCTCACCAGACCCCCACCTCCACTACCTACCCCATAACCCACAATGGCACTCACCCTCCACCTGGCATTACATAGTTCCACAACGCAATCAGACCGCCACACACAGCACATCAACATCTAGAAAAAAAGAAGCACACAAATCTCACCCCCTCGCACATTGTTCAACGGAGTCACACAACACAACAGAGCAAATTGCCATAGAACTCATAAACGCGAGGTCCATATGCAACAAGATACACACACTAGCAGACCACATAGATGATCACCGACCAGACATTCTCTGCATTACAGAAACCTGGCTCAATACTACCGACACAGTTCTACTCAATCAATTAGTACCAGACAGCCACACAGCTTACAATTGCCCACGCACCCACAAACGTGGAGGAGGGGTACTTATAATTGCAAAGAAAAACCTGAAGTTCAAAACACACAGCTCCACCGCTACACCACAAAGCAACACGCTCAGCATCATGAACAAACACATGGCACTCTGCCTAACCTACAGAGCACCCCGAGCCCCTCCTGATGAACTGGCAGCAACGCTCGAAACAGCATGCGCCCTCATAGCAACTAACAAACCCACACTCATGCTAGGTGACTTCAACCTCAAGACCACCAACACCAAAGATGCCGATGCCTTCCTCCAAGCTATGACATCCCTTCAATACACCCAAATCATCAACGCCCCTACACACAGGCACGGATCCACACCAGACCTCATATTCGCAACCAACTCCCTAACTTCAAGAGGTCTAATTTCAACTCCTTCCGTCACCCCAGTCCCCTGGTCAGACCACCACATAATCAAGATCACACTGCAACTTCAAGAAGACAACCACAACGAACAAACCAACATTTCCCACACACAAAGGCGATTCAAGAAATTCGACAGAGACACCTTCCTACTGGACACATTAAATCAACTGTCAACAGAAACAGACAACCTGGAGTCTCAAATTATCAACTGGAACAACACAATATCCAACGCCGCCACAGCCACTGTTACCAGACCAGAGGAACACTGCAACAACAAGAGACAACACAAACCCTGGTACTCCTCAACCATATGACAAAAGAAAAGAGAACTCAGAAGGATGGAACGGAGATGGAGAAAATTCAAGACACCAGAAAACCAGCAAACATACCTAACAAACCAAAGACTATACACCGAACACATCAACCAATCCAAGAAAGAATACCACACAAACATGATAAACACATCCATAAACAAACCCAGGGAGCTCTTCGATATAGTGAAAATCCTCACAAAGGAGCAGAAAACTGAGGAGGAAATACAAATAGACCCGCAAAAATTTGCTGATCACATCAAAGACAAATTTCACTCCACAGAACCAACTGAAACCAGCTCTTCAACCCAGCCTGATTCATACCCTACGACATGGGACACCTTCTACCCTCCCTCAACAGAACAGCTCTCCCGCATCATCACAGCAATCAGAACAAGCACCGCCCCCACGGACCCCTGCCCAGTATCATGGATAAAGGCCACCAAATCAAGCCTCATCCACATCATACACGACATTGTGCTCAATTCACTCACCCAGGGTCTCCTGCCAGCTCAACTAAAACTGGCTACAGTACGCCCAATACCGAAGAAAACAACCCTCGACAAGAGCAACCCCGCAGCATACAGACCAATATCCAGTATACCTTTCCTGGCAAAAATCATAGAAAAAGCAGTGCAACAACAACTTCAGGAACATATTGACAACCATGCTCCTCTAGACGACAACCAGCACGGCTTCCGCCCCCAACATGGAGTCGAAACACTGCTGATATACCTCATAGACAACATCATCAGAGTCATAGACAACAACACTAAAGGCATCCTAATGATCTTCGTCGACATCTCCTCCGCCGTCGACACAGTTGACCACCCAACCCTCCTGGAAAGACTAAAGAAAATTGGGCTTCACGGTACCACGTTAAAATGGTTCCAATCCTACCTCACCGACAGGCAGCTACAAGTCAAGATAGGCCACAACACCTCTCAACCCATAAAAATCCGCCAAGGAGTACCTCAAGGATCCGCCCTCTCGGCCCTTCTGTTCAACATATACATCCAGCCAATATGCGACATCCTGAAAGCGAACAACATTCAATACACCATCTATGCAGACGATATCATGATATACACACCCATCTCTACCGACAACCCAGACTACAATAGAATAACTGACTGCCTAACACAAATGACAAACTGGTGCACGAACAACAACCTCTCAATCAACTACAGCAAGACAGAGGCTCTAATAATCACTCGCAACCCCAACTTCATTCACCCACCGGACATCAAAATAGCAGACACAACCATTCCAATGAAATCCGAAGTAAGATACCTGGGAGTAACCCTGGACAACAAACTAAATCTCATGTCTCACGTCAACAAAACGGTCAAGAATGCATACTATAGAATGAGAATCATCAGACGGCTTAAACCCCTCCTCGACACAGAACACTTCCGCACAGTATGCCAAGCGCTCATCACCCCATTATTGGACTTCTGCAACCCCATCTACCTTGGCCTACCAAAGCAAACTCTCAAACCGCTCCAACTAGCCCAAAACACCGCCGCACGCATAATTTCTGGCTCAACAAGACATGAACACATTCACCCGGTTCTCAAAGATCTACACTGGCTCCCAATCAGCTCACGTATCAAATACAAAACAATAATGAACATATTCAAAATCAAGCACCACATCTCAGCAAACAGCCTGCACACCCTCATTCATCCAGACACCAGCACCCGCCCGAGAAGAAGAGGAACCTCCAACAGAGTCAATACACCAAAAGACTTCAGAAAAACACGAAAGGACACCACAGAGAGAGCCCTCTCCCTGGCAGCCCCAACCATCTGGAACTCCCTCCCAGATGATCTGAGATCGACAACGGACCTCAAAGACTTCCGCAAACAGCTGAAGACAACTTTGTTCATAGAACATTATGGACACATCACGTAATCAAGCAAAGCCTGATCAACAAAGACCCCGACGAGAGATTATAAGACACCGACAAGAGATTGTATATCGGCACAGGATCTAGCTCAAGCCCTATCTGGACAGTACCTTGTATTATAGAACATGCTGTATTATAGCGCACACTGTACATAGCTCACCCTAATCTAGAATCCCCCTCCTCACACACACTTCACACCACTGCCCCCTCACACTATTCCTCCTGCATGATCCCCCCCCCCCCCGCCCTCTACTCCCCCCACACTGCATGACCCCCCCAGCACTTCATCTGATTGTTTTGATTGTGACACCGCCTTGATTTTTAGGATAAGACGGTTTAGAAATACTTTTAAATAAATAAATAAATAAAAAATAAGTCTTGCCCCCATGTTTTATTGCATCGGCTGTTTTTCCTTCCATTTGGATCTTTGCTTTACTGAAAAATTCAGTAGCTTCTCTTAACTCCTTAAAATATTGTAGTTTGTCTTCATCTTTCTGTGATTTCTTGTAGCTTATGAAGGCTAACCTCTTTTTCTTTTTTAGCTACTTCCTGTGGAAACCATAGTGACCTCCTGTTCCTCTTACTTTTATTTACTTTCCTAACAAAAAGGTTTGCTGCCTTTAAGGGAGGAAAAGTGTACTGAAGAATTGGTAGGGGGGGGGGGGGAGTTAATTTGTGGGTGTTGCGGCTGGGACTATTTTATGGGGAATGAAATTATATCCCCAAAAAGAACCCAATGTAACCTATCCACCTTCAAGGTGCAAAATTAATTTCATCAACAATTTATCACTTTACTAATGGATCAGCCTGTACGAAGCGTACAATGAAAACCCCTCTTAATAATAACTAAAAAACATATATACAATATATAAAAAACCCTTTATTGAAATTCATATAAAATCAATTATCATAACACACATAACAGCCAAGTGAATTCATGGAACCATAAATCCAAAATTACAATAAACCCCCTCTCAGTCACATAAAATTTCACAGATTTGTTGTAGATAACCAACACTGTATCAGATAATAAACTTCATCACAGAATCACATGTACAATTACTTTCATACATCAGGACTCCATAACATCAAACATCTATATCTTCTATTTATCATATAATTTTGTTCATGTATAGTGTCCTGATATTCTTCAAAATACATACAATCAGAAGATCCTCATTATTACTACTACTACTACTATTTATCATTTATATAGCGCTACCATTCGTAGAGACATAAAAGAGAGACAGTCCCTGCTCATCAGAGCTTACAATCTAGTAAAGTTGAGACAAAACATTATTGCTTTCATATACCAAGGTTACACAGGACAATGGACAATGGGTCACCAAATCTCAATGTTTTTCTTTCATCATATGATTGTCCACCAGATATAATATGCTGTCATTCCTCGGAGGAACGAATCATCCGATCAGTGAGTTCGCAATCCAAAGAACTAGGTCTTTTACTCAGCGAACCAAAACAATTGTGTGCTGCATCCACATAAGGTCCCATGAATCACACAAATTCCACTTCCAACCATGGACCGCGGTTTTGCCTTTACCGGCTTCATCAGGGAAAACTAAAATTAATTTAAAAAGAAACCTCAAAACCATACATACTTAAAATATATTTGTCACCCCATACAACAACCATTTACTGACCTTTGGCTCATCCACATCCACCAACCACCATCTTGTTACAAACTTCCAAAAGACACCAGCGCAAGCACACTAACCACAAGAATTTAAATATCCCTGCGCTCAATAAAACCAGTGCCACTCCACCTGCAAATTTAACCCATACAGTACCACAGTATTCCATCAAAAAATAAACTGTTGTTCATGACGGCACGGGTATTGATGGAAATCTCCACCCACTTCCCCCTTCACCTGCTCCAAAACAAAGCAATGAAGATATTGTACTGTACATCATGGTTCCTTTTTGGCCCGACCTATCGCTCGATCTGGATAACCTTAATTTCAAAACCTTCTGCAATTAAATTGCATTTAATTTAAGTATTTAAAAGTTTAGAGGTAAACAGCACTCTGTAACTTGTTATAATTAGTGGTATATGGGAATGTTAATTAAATATTTATTTATTTACAAAATTTGGTATACCAATATGGGACTATAGCACTCTCCCCCCACCCCCCCGACACAGAACCCATGTACGTGTGCATGCTCCGGAGGGACCAGAAAGGGAAACATCCATGGCTACCAGAAAACCAAAGTTCTCCAGGACTGAGAACATTGTGCTATATAGGGCACTTCTGGAGGAGGAGGAGACTCTCTATCCCCCGTGGCCACACGTGCCACCCTGTGCTGTAGCCTGATGGGTCCGGGAAAGGATCATCATGGCTCTGGCATGGAAAGAGACCCAAACACTCGGCATACAGGTGACAGATGTCCTCAGGCAGACAAGTTGTGCATACAGCGAATAGAGTCTGCAAGGGCATGGTGAAAAGTAGGCAACACAGGTTTCCTGCTGGGAGACAGCCTCAGAGGGCCCTGTAAGAGCAGCAACAACCTGAATAAATTATTGTCATGAGTGTAGGCACAGACCCAAAAACAACCTGAAGCACAAGTAAAGACAGGTAGGGAAAGTGGACACAAACAGACAGGCAGAATAGTGGCAGGGGAACTGGAAGGCAGAGACAGGCACATGAGGGACGCAAGGATGTGTGTGAAGTGGCACATGGACCCCATGGCCATAGTGAGTCAAGGCAGCATGGGCAGGCAGGTAGAAGGCCCAGCAAGGACCCAGTTCCCAGCTCAAGGAACACACAGTGCACAATGCACAGATGGGTGAAAGCATTGCTTGCACAGAGATGACAACCTGTTGGAGAGCAATCACCAGAGAGTGTACAAACCCAGATGTCAGCCAGCACAATTGACATTAGTTATGTCACAAACCAGGATGTCCAATGGGAGGAATAGAAGATGGCATGAGTAGTATGACACAACGTGATAGACAAGACAATTTTTCTGGGCCTCCGACTCGCTCCTGGCGCAAAAAAGAAGGTGTAACCTTTCAATAATGAATATTGTTATTAAACTCTCAGATGTAGTATTCTCATCAGCACAGATGAGCCTGCTGGCTAGAGGTTTATCCTTTATTGACGGTCCAAGATATGATAGTTTTCAAAGTAGGATAGCTATAGAACGATTGATACAGACTTTGCAATTAAAGATCTTTTTCAAAGATAAACCAGATATTCAAGACTTCTCTGTTGTTCGTACGAAATCTAATTGGACTCCTCTCAGACCTCTGGATCTGATAGTACATACCGGTACTTTTAGACATTTAGTATTGTCTGATTTGGAGAAGTTAGAATTGAAGTACAATAATCAACCTAAAAATTTGTCTTCAAAAGAATTTGTAACATTACAAGAACTGTCAAAGATGTATAACGATTTCAACCTCCCATCTCTGCATGATAGCCACTCAACAGCATTCCTAGACGCCTTAGAGGATCTAGGCTACAAACAACATGTCGACTCCCCCACACACTCTAAGGGAGGTAAACTGGACCTCATCTTTGCCCCCCATTTCAACGACTCAACAGCCCAAGACCTTGCACTGTATATATCACCTGTGCCTTGGTCAGATCACAAACTCCTTAGATTCATTATACCCTTTAATACATCCTACAAGAGCCAAATGTCATCAAACATTTCTGATACCCATACTGCCCGCTTCCGACCATTCAACCGGAGCGTAGTCCTGGAAAATCTTCTGCCACTTATGACCAACACGTCCCTAAACTTAGATGATCTCATCTCCAAATGGGACGAGAACCTTCGAGCTGCCTCCTGTCCATCCCACACTGAAAAGAGAACAAGGAAACGGGAACACGCACCATGGTTCTCCTCTGACCTTCGCTCATCTCTCCACCACCTGCGCAAACTTGAGAGACGGTGGCGACGATCACACTCCTCAGAATCACTTGATACATACAACTCTTACCTAATAACCCACCGTCGAAAGATAACACAGAGCAGGAAACTCTACCACATAGATTTATTGAAACGTTCCATCAATAAACCACACGCCCTATTCAGACTAGTAAAATCCATAACAGGCGAACCGGTCTCCGCCCAACCCTCAATGCCCCAACCACAGGACTTTGCAAACTACTTGCAATCAAAGATGATTAAGACCAACATAAACATGAGTAGCAGTACCTCACCCATACCGTCTAAGGCACCCCTAGCAACTCCACTATGTAATTTCACTGTGGTCTCAAATAGAGAGATGGAGAACATTGTCGCCTCTATCAATCCCAGCACAGCACCCAACGACCCCTGTCCAGCCAATTGGATCAAAGAGCTGCGTCATGACCTAAGCCAAATCCTGTGCAATATATTGAACCAGTCTTTTCTAACAGGCTCGTTCCCACAGCGCCTGAAAAACACCTCCATCAAGCCTCTACTAAAAAATAGTAGACTTGACCCATCCAAAGTCGAATCTTTTAGGCCAATCTCGAGCATCCCACAACTTGCAAAAATCATAGAAAAAGCTGCTCAACAACAACTCCAGCTCAATATTGACACTGAAGCTCCACTAGACCCGTCACAACACGGCTTCAGGGAAGCGCATGGCGTCGACACAGTCCTCACAACCCTATTCAACGAATTGGTCACTGGAATGGACAGCATTCAACAAGGTTTTGTCCTCATCTTCCTGGACATCTCCGCCGCCTTTGACTCTGTGAATCATGACATACTTCTACAACGCTTGAAGGAAAAGGGGATTCAAGGCACAGCACTTGAATGGTGTAAATCCTACCTATCCAACAGGTGGCAACAAGTAAAAACAGGTCATACATCCTCAGAACCATTCCTGCAGTCCCAGGGGGTACCTCAAGGATCGTCCTTATCGGCATTAATGTTCAATATATATATGCAGCCGATATGTGATTTGATCCGATCTTTCAACGTACGATGCCTGGCTTACGCAGACGACATCCTCCTCTACATGCCGTTCAAAATTGACCAACCGATGTTCTCCCCAATAATCAATTGTTTCGGAGCGGTAGCTGATTGGCTACTGACACAAAACCTTCGGATCAATCATAGTAAAACTGATGTCCTTTTTGTTACAAAGAACCGTAAATTCACACCCCCCCCCATCGCTACTTGTCAACGATGTAGAATTGAAGTCCAAACCTACAATCAGATATCTTGGCATCACATTGGACCAGCACCTAGATATGACCACACATGTGAAGAACGTTACAAAGTCTATATATCACAAGATCAGAACATTACGTCACCTCCGCCCCCTACTGGAATCCAATGACTACCGGACAACCTTTCAGGCATTAGTCCTCCCACACCTGGACTTTGCGAATATCGTCCTCCACGGCCTCCCTCAATCAATTTTAAATCCGCTCCGCCTGGCTATGAATGCAGCCGCAAGAGTTCTCTCTGGATCATCAAGAACTGACCACATAACACCAATCATGAAAAATCTGCATTGGCTACCATTACACACCAGACTCCAATATAAGTCATTAGTCCTTACTTTTAAAGCCCTGAATAACTACCCACCTACACCGATTAGCAAACTAATTCACAGCACCCTGGAAAACAGAGACAGGAGATCCACTGCAATGAACACCTTAATAGTCCCCAAGATGATGACGTCATGTACTAAGACCACTTCCAACAGGGCTTTCTCTATATTCGCTCCCCTAAATTGGAATGCCCTTCCACATGAAATCCGTGGCATCAAAAGCTTAATCCTATTCCGTAAAGCTTTGAAACACCACCTATTCACAATATGCTACCCTGACACCAACCCTGACACCCACACATCGGGTAAACTTCCTTCATGTCTCAGCTACCACAGCACCTTATTACAACCAGAAAATGGCTAGCCTATACTATTGCCCACCCACCACTTTTACGCCTGTCCCTCCCACACAAAATGAAGATGATACCAAATTAGCTCAGAGTACTGGTGACAATACTAATGTAACCTGTAATTAGTTACCCTGTGAATAGTTACCCCGGTTGTCCTATGTTTTTTTTTCCCTGTTCTATGTAAAACTCAATGTTGCTTGTATGCATTGTAGTATGTTTTTTGTTCGATGTACACCGCACTGATTTCAATAGCGCGGTATAGAAGAAATGTTAAATAAATAAATAAATAAATAAATAAATAATATTACGATCAAACGGGCTGATAAAGGTGGTGCAGTGGTAGTTTTAAACACCAGTGACTATGATAAAGAAGTTTTGCGACAATTAAATGATAGTAAGCATTATCAACTTATACCAATGGATCCAACTGAACAACTGCAAAAATCAGTGGAATGTATCACTACAGCAGCTTTTGAATCAGGTTATTTGACTGAGAGAGAAAAATCTTTCCTTAATCCACCATTTCCTAAAGTACCGGCATTTTATATCCTACCAAAGATTCATAAGAATCTAACGTCCCCTCCTGGTCGTCCGATTCTGTCAAGCAATGATTCTTAATTAGAACATGTGGGGATATATCTTGATATGTTTTTAAAATATGAAGTTCCTAAAATTCCATCTTTCATCAAAGACACTACGCACTTCTTGCAGCTCCTTGAAAATATTGGATCTACTGAACAAATTGACTGGATGGCCTGCTTAGATGTGGCAGCGCTGTACACTTCTATTCCTCAGAATGATGCGATACAGGTTCTAATAAAGGTATGGGAAGCCAGAGAGACACCGCATAAAGTACCAACTACTTTTCTGTCAGCTTTGGCAGAGCTGGCATTGAAAAGAAATTATTTTGTATAAAAACAGGAATGTTTTCAACAAATTTCGGGGACGGCAATGGGCGCTACTTTCGCCCCGTCCTTAGCAAATTTATATATGAACTTTTTTGAATATCAGTTTGTATACTCTTCTAGGTATGCATTGAACATCATTAAGTGGTATCGATATATAGATGATATTTTTCTTTTATGGTATGGCTCAAAGGATCTTTTGAATGAATTTTTCCAGTATTTGAATAACTGTAATGGCAATATTAATTTTGAAATAAATATACAAGCTCAAGAGTTGCATTTTCTGGATGTTAAGATCTGTAAGTATCGGGAGGGATTTTTGACTATGGTATACACCAAACCCACCGATAGAAATACTTTGTTACACTTTACAAGTTTTCATCCTCAGCATTTAAAATGTAGTATCCCATATTCACAATTTTGCGATGTCGACGTATATGTTCTACATCGTGAGAATTTGAAACACAAGCTAAAATTATGATTCATAAATTAAAAAATCGAGGATACCCTAGTATAGTATTGTGGAAAGCTTATAAAAGAGACAAGTATAATCATCGTGAGTGGCTACTTAATTTTGATCGTGTAGAATCTGAATCGACGATTCTAGCCGGGATGTCGTCTATAACGTGTGTTTTATAGCATTCCAGTATTTCTAATCGTATAGCAGCTGTGTTGCAGAGACGATGGGGCTTATTCAAAACGCATCCTAAACCCTCAGAATTTTCTTTACATATGGCATACAGCCGTGGTCGAAATTTGAGAGATTGATTTTGTTCAGCAGTTCCACGGCAAGGGGAGTCTGCTGTAGGGACGGGCCATATAGCGTGTAATCACTGTTCTTTTTGTAAAATCACGAGTAATACTATCTGAACAAAATACCAAACTAAAGTCCGTCGATTGACTTATAATACAATCTGTAACACCTCGTTTATGATATATGTATTATGGTGCCCATGTTTAAAATTGTATGAGTAAAACTGCACAACTTACAGAGCATAAATACAGTTTGAATAAAGCACAGATAGATACACCATTGATAAAACATTGCTTAGAACTGAATCATTGCTTTGAAGATTTGTGCTGTACAGTATTAGAACATGTCCCGTATAATATAAGGAGGGGCGATAGGGGTAAGTTGTTACTAAAAAAAGAAAAGCGATGGATCTATACTTTAAATACTTTATATCCTTGTGCTTTAAACGACAAGATTGAGTGGACACTGTTCCTTTAAATGCCCTGTCGGATGTTGCTATGGAGTTTCAATCTTCTAGTTGTTTGAGTTATGTTAGGGTGGATGTATAATGGTTTAAACATGTGATAACGTCATTTTTGTAGAAATGTTTTACTGGTTACCGGTCCTTTAAAAAGTAGTACGTCAGGGGGGTGCTCGTGAGCCCGACAGCGATGGCCACCTTATCTTGAAGCTCCGCAGCCACACTCCCTGCTTTGGATGCTTTGGCGCTCAATTGGGGTCTTTTTCCGATTTTTTACAGCCCCTAATTGTGCCGCTTAGCTGCCCGATGTCAGTGATGGTATTTGTACCCTAATCGGGGTTAATCAATTTAAAGGAATCCACGCTGGAAGATTGCCTGAGAGTCCGGGCTCGGGACAGGCATGACGGACGGGACGAAATGTTGAGAGCTTCTCTGAGATGCTACCTGATGATTGTATTGTGCTCGCTATTGCCGCTCTCCTGCTTTGATGGCTCAACTCCCCGGTGCTCTGCTGTGATCACTGAAGATGCCCTACGCTCCATCCGCTACTACTACAGCTGAGTGAGCACTAATGCACTTTCTTGATGTCTCAGGAATGAGCGCTAATGCGCTTTCTTGATCCCCTGATGTGTGCTGCCGATTGGGTTCTCACTTACTAAGTCTCCGTGCTCCCTGTATGGAAGAGGCAGATGTTGACTGTCCGGTCCCGCTGAAGCAATTGGAGAGGGTCCCCCTGGCCTCCATTGTTGTTAGTTTCCTCTGGAACGCATGGTGGAACGCAGCCGTGTGTGGTACTTTTGGCGGGAAAAAGTCAGAGTGAAGATTAGTGGAACGCATTTTTCTGTTGCTATCAAGATCAATGCCTGTGTTAAGCTGTATGTTGAAATGCAAGCCTGCTATCTCAAAATGGCCGACGCCGACTGGAACGCAGAGCTGGAACGCATGACTCATTTCAAGATGGCCACTGGGTTATGATTGACAAGTCTGGAATACAGCAGTGTGCCTCCGTCTATGTGTTAGCTAGCCTGCTTTATCCAGGAGCTCTCTCAAGTGGTTACTCAGCAGATTGCAAGTCCTTTTGTTTTAACTTACAGATTTTAGTTCTGGTTAGCTTCTCAATATGGCTAAAGTCAAGAACTATGCCGCAGCATTATCAAAATTTTCCAGATCTTCTGAGGACTCTGCAAAGATTGTGCCAGAAGGGGAAAGTCTCCCTGCCTCCAAAGTGTTAGATTAAGCGGTAGTTTCCTCTTTGGCTACGAAGCAAGACTTAGCTGAAATCCTGCAGGAATTGAAGCTCTTTCGGTCGGACTTTACCAAAGTTGTTGCTGACATGCGCTCCGACATAAAGGCGCTAGATGACCGGGTATCTCATGCGGAACTCCTGTTGGGGGAGCAGATGGATTCCTCCATTGCTCTCCAGTCCAAGTTGAGGAAGATGGATCAAGTCACTAGGGAAATGGTGGAGCGTCAGGAGGACGTAGAGAATAGGCAGAGGAGGAACAACATCTGCCTTCTAGGGGTTCCGGAAAGCACCGGCAATAAAGAGGACACATCATTGCTAGTGCAAGAAATATTTGCATTCTGTGTTGCTCCTTCTGATCATCCGGTCAAGCTGGAGAGAGCGCATCACAGTTTAGGCCAAAAAAGAGATTCCAGTGCTCGCCCATGTCCTATCATCGCCTGTTTTTCCTTCTTTGAAGACAAGATGGCCCTGCTACGCTGTGTACGAGGCCAACGTTCTTTTCAATATAAAGGACATGAGCTTCAGATCTTTCAGGACATCGCCCAGCGCACCTTGGAATGTCAGAAGAGCTTCCGCCCTCTTACTCAGGCACTCCAGAAAAAATCCATTCAATATCGATGGGGTTTCCCTTTCTCCCTTAATTTTGAATGGAACAGAGTTAAACATCACATTTCAGACCTCGCTTGCATTTTCTAGATACACTTCAATTTGGGGAGCGACCCTCTGCCCGCAGCCCGTCAAGAGGGGAATGGGAAATCTCCATGCCCAATTGCCGGAAAATCCCGAGATCCCGCTGCTCTTCAGAAGCTGATCAGGACAGTTCGGGGATCCAAGGGATGGACACTGCTGCTCAGCCTTAAGAGGCTTCTGATATTCTCTCTGTTGTTGATAGTAGCTACTCTGCTTGTTCCTTCTCATTTTCAGATTTGGGACTTTGCTCTGCAGAAATGTCTTTTTGGATGTATGAACTTTCAACATATATGATTACAGCCGGAAGAGGCTGATCCAATGGTTGTTTGTATCCTGTTTGTACATTCACCATGCTTTGTGCTTATGGATAAAATTTATAGGGGATTCCAAATAGGAGGCCTTGATTTTCTGCTTCTTTTCTTTCATCGTCCATTAGGGGGGTGTAGGGTGGGGCGTGATAGTTTGTTTACCTAAGTACGTAAGTGTTCCCCCAGGGGTGGGAAGATACCCCATCCTCATTAAGAATTCTCTGTAGAGGGAAGGATGTTTCCTCTCTTTAGATTACTGGTTGTTTGGGTTGTTTCTCACTTGGTTTGCAGCGTGTCGTGCTGTGAGGGCTTGCGTGCATCAGTGATGCTGAGAGCTAAACTATCGGTAGTTTAACTACTGGCAGGGTCTCCCAAGATGGACAGGTCTCAGCTGAGGTGCCAGACGAAGACAAACCACCCATCTGGGCAGCAGCAGAATGGGATAGTGTTGACGGCGGAGGATCACATTTCTGTGACAACGGCAACAACACCAAACTTAAACTGCGCGGAAGGAAGGCCCGGCAATCTACTTCTGTATCTTGCCATGAAAACCCAATGGATAGTTACAACAAAACAAATTGTGCTATGGTGCTGGAAGATGAGACTCCCAGGTCAGAAGGCACTCAACTAGCTACTGGGGAAGAGCTGAAGACTTTTCAGAGTAAAGCCAGCATTTATGATGTGGTTGGATCAAAGCCCTCGGGAAGTCTGACTGCTGATGTAGCTGCGCATGAAATGAGAGTCAGAAGCTGTAAAGATGTCTTACACATTGGAACATGGAACGTACGAAGCATGAACCAAGGGAAGTTGGAGGTGGTCATGAATGAAATGGAACGTGTACAACTTGATCTGTTGGGTGTCAGCGAACTGAAATGGACTGGCATCGGGCACTTTGCATCAGATGATCACATGGTCTACTATGCTGGAAATGAAAGACAAAGAAGAAATGGTGTTGCATTTATAATAAAGAAGAAACTTGCAAGAACTGTAATGAAATACAATGCAGTCAGCGAACGCTTAATCTCTATTCGTCTACGAGGAATGCCTATCAACACAACTATAATTCAAGTATATGCCCCAACAACAGCTGCAGAAGAGAATGAAATTGAAGAGTTCTATGAACAAGTACAAGCTGAAATTGACAGAACATGCAAACAGGATATCCTGATAGTCATGGGTGACTGGAACGCAAAAGTTGGCAACAAAGAAGAAGGCAAAGTAGTTGGAAAATATGGACTTGGCAACAGAAATGAAGCTGGAGAAAGATTGATAGAATTCTGCAAGACCAATGATCTATTCATCTCAAACACCTTCTTCCAGCAACACAAGCGGCGACTGTACACATGGACTTCACCCAATGGATTGTATAAAAATCAAATTGACTACATCTGTGGAAGTCAACGATGGAAAAGCTCTGTAACATCAATAAATACAAAACCTGGAGCTGACTGTGGTACAGATCATCAACTACTAGTATGCAAACTCAAGCTAAAGTTGAAAAAGAGCAAACCACTCATGAATGCAGCAAAATATGACCTTGATAATATACCACTGGAATTTAAAGACTGCCTGCAAAATCGATTTGCTGCTTTAGATACAAATGACAGAGCTCCGGAAGAGTTATGGAATGACGTCAAGAAGGTTGTGCTGGAAGAAAGCGAGAAGTCTCTACAAAAGGTGAAAAAGCAGAAACGGCCAAAATGGATGACGGAAGAAACTCTGAAAATTGCCCAGAAACGCAGAGAAGCTAAAGCCAAAGGAGAAAGAAAGACAATCTCAGAACTCAACAGAGATTTCCAACGTGCAGCAAGACAGGACAAGGAAAAGTACTACAATGACACTTGCAAGGAAATAGAAGCAGAAACTATTAGAGGAAGAACAAGATCGGCTTTCCTAAAGCTGCGAGAGCTAAAGAAAAAGTTCCAGCCTCGAATTGGAATGTTACAAGATGCTCAAGGTTCTATGTTGAATGATGCTGAGAAGATCAAGAAAAGGTGGAAGGAATATACAGAGTTTTTATATGATAAAGATCAAGTGGACCAACAGCCGTTTCAACCTATACCTTATGATCAGGAACCATTGGTGATGAAAGAAGAAGTTGAAGCAGCATTGAAAGCCTTATCAAAGAACAAAGCACCAGGCATTGATGGCATTCCCATAGAAGTATTGCAGCAATCTGATGCAGCTGTTACCGTACTTACAAGGCTCTGCCAAGAAATATGGAAGACAACATCATGGCCAACTGACTGGAAAAGATCTGTGTTTATACCAATACTAAAGAAAGGTGATCCAACTGACTGTGGAAATTATCGCACAATCGCTCTGATCCCACATGCCAGCAAGATTCTACTGAAGATTATTCAAAAGAGACTACAGCCATACCTAGAACAAGAACTACCTGATGTGCAAGCAGGGTTCAGGAAAGGACGAGGAACGAGAGACATCATTGCGGATGTGAGATGGATCCTTGAAAAGACTAAAGAATACCAAAAGGATATCTATTTGTGCTTTATCGACTATAGCAAGGCTTTTGACTGTGTAAACCATGAGAAACTCTGGGCCACGTTAAGAAGCATGGGTATACCAGAACACCTGATCGTTCTCTTGCGCAATCTGTACATTGATCAAGAAGCAACAGTTCGAACGGAACAAGGAGAAACAGAATGGTTTAAAATAAGCAAAGGTGTAAGACAAGGCTGCATACTTTCCCCCTACCTGTTTAATTTATATGCAGAACAAATCATCAGAGAAGCAGGACTGTATGAAGACCACAGAGGTGTGAAGATTGGTGGAAGACTCATCAACAACCTTCGCTATGCTGATGATACCACATTACTGGCTGAAAGTGAAGATGATCTGAAACATTTGCTTCTCACAATCAAAGAACATAGTCTCAAAATGGGCCTGCACCTTAATGTAAAGAAGACAAAGATCATGACAACTGGCATAATCAACAGGTTCATCGTTGAAGGAGAAGAAATTGAAATCGTGAACAACTTTAACCTACTTGGATCAACTATCAATAAAGAAGCAACAAGCAGTCAAGAAATCAGACGACGCATTGCTCTTGGCAGAATGGCTATGAAAGACCTAGATAAGATTCTCAAGAGCAGAGATGTCTCTCTCCATACAAAGATTCGACTTGTTCAAGCCATGGTATTTTCAATAACATCATATGGATGTGAAAGCTGGACAGTGAAAAAGACAGACAGGAAGAAAATTGATGCCTTTGAATTATGGTGCTGGCGGCGAATACTGTGTATACCATGGACTGCCCGAAGAACAAACCAGTCGGTACTAGAGGAGATCAAACCTAAGCTTTCTTTAGAAGCTCAGATGACAAGACTTCGACTTTCATACTTCGGACACATCATGCGAAGAGAGAGATCATTAGAGAAAGACATCATGCTTGGCAAGATAGAAGGTCAACGCAAAAGAGGAAGGCCAGCAATGAGATGGATCGCTACAATAACAGCAGCTACGGGTACCAGTCTGTCAACAATGAGCCGCCTGACTGAAGACCGAACACAATTTAGGATAGCTATCCAGAGGGTCGCCATGAGTCGACTCCGACTCGACGGCACTTAACAACAACAGGGTTTGGGAGGGAGTGGAGGGTTGGTGGGGACAGGGTTTGGAGGGGTGGGAGGGACTGGGTGGAGGGGGAGGGGACGAGGGAGAAAGCGCCGGGATGAGAGCTTGCCGCATGTTATTAGAGATGCGCTGGCAAGTATAATTAAAGTTTCGCAGCTTATAAGAAATGTCAAGGGATCACTGCAGCAGGGGACAGGGGGAGTTATTTGGCGAACTAGCGAGGGTATTTGGATAATGGTTCGATCATACACTTGTGTATTTAAGGGAGCCCATTTTTTCTGGCAGAGTTTCTTATCTCTTCATAGTGTATGCGGTCAGCTTTGCGCTCTCCTCTGGGAAGATGGTTAAGCTTCTTTTTTGGAACGTTCGAGGTCTCCATCATCCCATTAAGCGGTGGAAGATTGTAGACCGCCTGTGTAGGGAGCGAGCAGATGTTGTCTTCTTACAAGAATCCCATTTGGCCCCGGGCGATCACTCTTGTTTAGTATCCCATAGCTTTCCAGTTGTTTGTTCTTCTGGTTTATCTACTCACAAAAAGGGAGTCGCTATAATGTTTGCACAGAAATGTTCCTTTCAACTGACAACGCAAATTCAGGATCCTAAGGGTCGCTTCTTAATATTGATTGGTACTCTGAATGGAGTTCAGATCTCTTCGGTTAATGTGTACATTCTGCCCGCAGACATTGCTCAATCTTTGTCGGCTCTTGAAGAGACTCTGGCTTCTTCAGTGATGGGTGATATAATCATGGGAGGGGATTTTAATTGTGCCTTCTCGGATATGAATAGATCCTCTGGGTTCGCAGCTTCGAAGCACTTGTCACAGAATTTAGCTTCTTTAATTTCTACCTTTGCACTGGAGGATGTGTGGTGTTCGCGACATCCTGGGGAGTGTGATTACACTTTTTTCTCCTCCGTACACTGTACTTATTCACGTATTGATCTATGGCTAGTCTCTAAACATTTATCTCTGCAAGTCAGCGAGGTGTTGTTAGGCACTTCGGGTCCTTCTGATCATTTTACGCTTTCCTTGGTCTGTGATCTTAGTGATTCGGAAGTCCCTCCATGTTCATGGTCTTTCCCTCGGCACTTATTGAGAAATAAAAACTTTGTACAACAATTACAAGGATACTGGAAGGGTTATTTGCTTCACAATGATCAGGAAGGGATGTCACCTTCTTTATTATGGGAGGCTGGGAAGGCTGTTTTGAGAGGACAGATCATTTCCTTAGCAGCTGCCTATAAACACCAGGGGGAGAGGGTAAGGGCAGATTTGAGGTCGCAAATTGAGGATTTGGAACATCAGCATAAGCGCTATCCGACATCCTCGGTGTATCGTCATTTAACTGCTCTTCGGGGTAAGCTGGCAGCCATTGAGACTGAGGAGATTTCCTCCTGTTTACTGAAAACCCGGCGACACTTTTTCGAACATGGTGATAAGGCCAGTAAATTACTTTTATGGCAATTAAAGAGACAAAGATTAGCTTGCAGAGTGTCTGTGGTGCTGGATGAACATTCTCGTCCTCTTACCAAGTCAAGAGAAATTGCGCAGATGTTTGCTAGGTTTTACAAAGATCTATACTCTACTCATCTTGCAGCAGACACTCCCACTATTCAGAATTTTCTGTCAGGGCTTCATCTGCTGCCGTTGTCTGGGGAGCATCGGGATTCGCTGGATAGAGAAATTCAGACTAAAGAGGTACAATTGGCTATGAAGCGGTTGAAAACCGCCAAAGCAGCGGGGCCTGACATGCTCCAGGCGGAATTTTATAAATCTGTTCCGGACCAGATCGTTCCCTTGTTAACTAGAGTTTACAATTCCATTTTTCAGTGGAAAACTCTACCTAACTCGATGAGACAGGCCTTAATTACGGTAATTCCTAAGGAGGGGAAAGATCCCCTACAGGGCAGTAGCTATAGGCCCATTTCTTTGTTGAATGTAGATTATAAAATTTTGGTCCACCAAAAGGAGCACCACACCACGTCGCTCAAGAGACACCCAGTCAATGATACGTGGTTCAAAATTAGAAGGATACTTTTATTTAATAATTCAACAACCTGAGAGCCTGACACAGGCCGTGTTTCGTATTCACTTCCTCAGGGGATGCAGATATTTTCAGAACAAACTGATGGTGGTTTCTTTAGTGAAAGATTCCCTGATCTTCGTAATAAAACGTTCGGTAGGCTCTTACAAAAGTATCCAGTTTTGAGCTGAGCATATCGAACGTAAGAACGGCACGCCTGAATCCCCTGAGGAAGTGAATATGAAACATGTCCTGTGTCGGGCTCTCAGGTTGTTGAATTATTAAATAAAAGTATCCTTCTAATTTTGAACCACGTATCATTGACTGATTATAAAATTTTTACTGCAATTCTGGCCTCCCGTCTGAGCTCTATAGTTCAAGATGTAGTCCATCCGGACCAAACAGGGTTTATTAAGGGGCGGCAGGGCTCTGACAATGTCCACCGTCTTGTCAACATCTTGGCAGGGGTTAGGAAGCTCGATGGCAACTATGCGGTTCTCTCCTTAGATGCAGAGAAGGTATTTGACAAGGTGGAATGGGTTTTTCTTTTTAATGTGTTGCAACATTTTGGATTCAGACCTTTGTTTCTTGCATGGATCTCGGCTCTGTATAGGGAGCCGTCGGGAGTGGTTCAAGTGAAAGACTTCCTCTCGTCCCCCTTTGCCCTAGAATGAGGTACCAGACAGGACTGCCCTCTTTCACAGCTTCTATTCGCTCTAGCGCTGGAGCCCCTTGCTGTTCAACTTAGGTCTCTCCAGTCTCAACTTGGCATTCGTCTTGCAGATCAGTATCACATTGTCTCAATGTATGCTGATGATGCTTTAGTATTTCTACGGGAGCCAAAAGACACTATGCCAGTCCTTACCTCAATTTTGACTGAATTCTCTTACTTGTCAGGGTACTTGATTAATTTTCAGAAATCTGACATAATGCCTTGCTTGATGCGTGGTGGTGCAAGATACTTGGAGCAGGACAGTAGTTTTCCGAGGGTTGTGGGCTTCAGATACCTGGGAGTACAGATATCCCAGAGAGCTGAGGAGCTTTATAAAAGAATTATGCCCCCCTTTTGATTTCCTTGTCTAAAGAGACTGCTACTTGGCAAGCTTTATCAGTCTCTTGGCTTGGTAGGGTGAACACGATTAAGATGTTTCTCCTTCCTAGAATCCTCTTCTTATTTCAGCAACTTCCTATCCATCTGCCACGTTCGTTTTTTCTACACTTGAGAAGGCTTCTTATGCACTTCATTTGGCAGGGGCGACGGCCGAGATTGAGTTGGAATACAATGATCCGTCCCAAAGACTGGGGAGGGGTCGGACTCCCAAATTTTGAACTCTATTATTTCTGCGCCTGCTTGCGGGTCATCCCACTCTGGTGCTTGAATAGGGCAGCGGCTTGGGTTAGATTGGAAGCCCATTCAATCTCTCCGATACCTCTTCCAGCAGTCCCTTTTGTCACAGATAGCTCGCATTTATGGGATATCCGCTCGCACCTTTTTCTCGGTCCAGTTTGGACAGTTTGGCAAAGAATCTGTGCTAAGACATCCCGGAACTCTGTATGGTCCCCATATACGCCGCTGGGCATTTTTTCCTTTGTCAGATCCCTTCCTTTGGCTGCTCAAAGAGTCATGGACAAGTTGCCTGTGGCAAAGTTTTTTCACAAGTCTGAGGTGTTATCCCATTCCCAGCTAGAGTTAAACTTGCCTGTTTCGCTCTCAGCCTTTCAATAATTTCAACTTCATCACTGTTTATCGACCCCCTTAATTAGTGCGGCGGCAAGACTTTAGCCTGAAGTCTGGGAAAGACTTCTCTTCTTACCAAACTTGGATAAAGCACTCTTAGCACGTTTATATCGTTCTTTATCTGGAGCTCTGGCAGCAGTGACATCTAAATTGAAGGTTTGCGATCACTGGGAAGCGGATATTCAGCCTCAATCAGATGAGTTTTGGATTGAGGTGTTTCATTATGCGCATACATGCTCTATTTCTTTATTGTTAGTCGATACGCAATTGCAAATTATCTTATGAATGTCTGTGGTGCCTCTCTCCCTTTTCCGGTGGGGACGAGCAGATGACCCTCTCTGCTGGAGGGCTTGTGGTGGGATCGGTACTTTTTCTCATATGTGGTGGGATTGCCCCAAGATGCAAGGGTATTGGCTCCTGATCTATAGAACGATCTCTCAAAAGTTGGAGGTCAACTTCCTTTTTGATGTGAAACACTGCCTGCTAGGCCATTTTTGTCAGGGCTTACAGACCCCGGTACACACTAGTATGGCCCAAAGTCTCCTGCTGGCTGCATGCTCTGTGGTCAGCAGATTCTGGAAGAGGTCCACTGTTCCTACTTTAGATGAGTGAATGGTTAAGGTGTGGGATATCTATCGAATGGGGAAGCTGACTGCAGAGTTGCGGGATGAATGGGATAAGTGGATAAGTGGCACGTTCTCTGGAGGCAAGTGTTACCTCTTTGAGTTTGCTAAGGGTTTTGGCTTCGGCATGTTTCTACTCGTTAGTCCTTGCTTATTGCTGCTTGATGCAGTGTCCCTCTGTCTCTCTATCTTGAGATTATTGGCTGTGTGCGCAAGTTGTGTATGTGTTGGTCTACTTTAACTTTGCGGGGTAGGGGGAAGGGAGGATAGGGGGTAGGGGGGTTCGGTTGGGGGGGAGGGGAGAAAGACGTGTGCCTTTGAGGTTGATTCCTGTTAGTGAAAGTCTCTCACACTCTTTTCGGCTTCTTTGTTTAGTAGCTCTTTAGCTTTGTAGTATATTAAGTTTTCTGCTTTCGGACTCTGTCTTGCGAGTCTCGAATTTCTACCTTTATTTTCTCCAGGGGGTAACGAGTTCAATTTTGTACTTATGTGAATATGTTGATTGACAGTGCTTATACTCTGTTTTTTGCAGCTGAATATGTTCATGTATTGCTATTAGTATTGTGTTTGGCTTATGGCTTTCAATAAAAAATGAATACACAAAAAAAAAGTAGTACGTCAGACGCCGTTTTCTAACAATGGCGGGGAAAGTGGAAGAAGTATTCTGATTCTCTTGTGGTATTCTTAACCCCTGAAGAAGCCAGTAATTGGTGAAACAAAAGCTTTTGTAGGGTATGAGCTGAATATTTAAGTGAGGATCGTGAAAAGATCTCCCTGCCTTGCTCCGATATTGAAGATCTTTGAGTCTCATTTTCATAACGGATCATTTTGGAGTTGCCACGGAACGGATAAACTGTGTTAAAGACAAGTACGGATAAACTGTGTTAAAGACAAGTTAAAGACAAGAACGGATAAACTGTGTTAAAGACAAGTTAAAGACCCTCCATAGCCCATGTTCCCTGTAAAATAGTTATCTCCAAGTTATAATGCCCTGTTCAATGTAATTTCAGTTTGTTCAATGTAAACCGCACTGATGCAGAATAGCATGGTATATAAGAGAATGTTAATAAATAAATAAATAAATAAGTAATTGTAGACCTTGTTAGGCACATTTACTATTGTTAATATTTATTTACTCCTTCTGTTATTTTACAGGAGATGGAAGCTAGGTCCAGTGGCACCCCGTAAAGCACAGTAAAATGACGCTTTTTTATGTAATATATATGTTTTGTGGTATGGTACATTATGAGTAATTTTGAATCCCCAGGAGTACTCATGTGGAATTGAAATATTATGGTTGGAAATGTAATATTATTTATATAAAATCGTGTGAAAGGCTATATTGACCAGTGATGTGAGCGTCAGCTGTTCCCTATAGTGAAAGTTTCACTAAATGTAGGGTATAAGCCATCCTGAGGTCATATTTGCCTAAGATAAGAAAGCTTTTAGTTGTCTTAGAGACTAATTTGTTGACTAATTGTGTCTTTTGAGAGCTGTTATTTTTGTAGTATGAGTAGTAGAGGCCCATGGAGGCACAGAGCTGACTCTCCTTCCCAAACCAAGACAACATACGAGTGTGTGTGTGTGTGTGTGTGTGTGTGTGTGTGTGTATGTGTGTCATGGGGGTGCATGAGCACACATCTGTATATGTGTTTCATGAGGGTGTACACAGCATTTCCCCATGCACTTAGCACAACTCCAGCGTCACCTCCAAGCTAAGCTGTGAAAGCGGTATATAAGTGCAGCTAAATAAAATAAATAAATAAGCTGTTTGTCGCAATTACTGCTGGTGCAGTTACCGAGGCATTGAGGTGTTGGTAATTCTACCTATGCTAGCTTAACATCAATGGTGAGTGCATGCTAACGATGCCTGCACTCATTGTAATGTGAAGTCTATGCCCACATTCTACCCCTACCCTTCTCAGTCCCTACCCCATCACAAACTATGCAGCTAGCAGAGGACTTTTACCTTGCTGGCTGCTTTAGCGCAAGGTAGCAGTGGCCATGGAGCTGCAACAACTGGTTAGTGCACGCATTTGGTAAACATGCCCCTTACAATTTAATAGACATACATGAAAGACACAGAGGATCACTACATAGCAAGAGGATGGAATCAAAACAAATGTAAATAACTTCATAAACAGAGAGGGGTAACCTGCCTGGAGTGGCACATAGAACTCTACAATTCTTGCACCATACTGGGCAAACTTGATGGACCATGCTGGTCTTTATCTGTCGTCACTATGTTACTTTGTTACTATCTTACTCTTCAATGTTGAGGGCAAAGGCCAAGGCAGAGAAGCTCACATTATGGAGATGAATGCATAGCTGCATGGATGGTGTTATTGAGAGCATTTTGGTTTCCTGAACCATGGATTGATGTTCCAAGGGCTGCAGAGCAGAGATAGTGTCCATTTGTCCAAGAAGGGTCAAAGCGTTTTCAGGCTAACCTACTGAAGAGGGCTTTGACACTAGAAGCCCCCAAAGGAATTTTACTTAGAAACCCCAAAGCGAGTCAATTGACGCATTATCATGATGACTGAATTTAGCATGAAATGCAGATGTGAATTAATGTGAAGTTACTTATTTGTTAAATACGTGCAGCATGTGATGTCATTACATGACGTCATCGTGTGTTTATTGTTTGTAATGTCAGAGTAAAACTGTAAACAGTGATTGAGATGCGCCACCTAGTGGGAACATGAATTATACCTAGAAGCCACAAAGTACGTCAATTGACACATCCAAGACAACTGAGTGCGTCAATTGTCATACTTTGGGACTTCTAGGTATAAATTCATTTTCCCGCTAGGTGGTGCATCTGTCATTAATTTTCGATGCACATGTTTAAACATCTTGACCTTGCTAACAAAGTCATGGAACATGACTGACACGGTTCTAGCAGTGGCGCTGGTATACAACTTCGAAGATGCATTTGCATCAATTGACGCACTTTGGGGCTTCTAGTGTTAAACTAGATTCATTGGGGGTGGGTGAAGAGAGCCCCCGAGTAAGTAGTGAAAGCCCCCAGGTAGGTGAAACATTAAATACCTCTGTAGAAATGGGTAATTGGGGCAACATCTGGAAAGCAGTGTGTATAAATGCCCATAGCATGGGGAATAAGATGTTGAGGCTTTAATGGAATAGGCTGACTTGGATTTAGTGGCGGTTACGGAGACATGGGTCATGGAAAACCATGACTGGGATGTAAAAAAGACTTCAAAACATACCTCTTTTCTACTCATTACAGAAACTCAGATTTGAACCCAAATAAAGACATGTCCTCACAAACATTCACCACAAATGTCCCTGAACTACACCCACCTCCAACAATCACAAACTCAATGTAATTCCTCTAACCTGAAATTTTGTACATAGTTTATTATCATCCTGTAATAGGCTACGTTTGTAGTCAAATGTATATCCAACTGTTTTGTTACTCCTGAAAAGTTACTATTTAAAGAGTTAAACAATTGTTCTATACAAACAATTCTATACCCCTGATCTTTTGGAAGGGGGGGTATAGAAAAATCAAGTAAATAAATAAATAAATTATACTGGGCTATACTTTATTCAGAAAGGACAGGGTAGGAAGAATGGGAGGAGGAGTGGGACTATATGTTAAAAATAATATGAAAGCTATAGAATTGCAGGGCTTAAAAGGAAGAGAGGAGGCACTGTGGGTTAAACTAGAAAGAGGGAAAAGGAAATCCATTTACATTGGAGTTACTGTCTATAGAGATCCCCATCACAGTGAGTAGAAGTGGACGAAGATTTTATACAAGACATATGCAATATTACCATGAAAGGAGTAGTGCTACTGACAGGTGAATTCAATATGCCAGAAGTGGACTGGGACATCCCTGCTGCGGTGTCATCTAGAAGTAAGGAGATCCTGGATTCTCTACAAGAAGAACTATTCAGGCAATTGATAACAGAACCCACACATGATGGGGCCATATTAGACTTGGTGTTTACCACTGGAGAAAGTGTTTCTGATGTTACAGTGGGAGATCAACTTGAATCCAGTGATTACCAGACGGTATGGTTCAGTATTAGTACTAGGGCTAATAAAATCCATTCAAAAGCGAGGGTCTTAGACTTTAGGAAAACTAACTTTGCAAAGATGGGACAATACCTCAGAGAGTCGTTAGTAGGATGGGAACAGCTGGGGGATGTAGAAAAGCAGTGGGCAAAAATGAAAGGGAATTTTTTAAAGGCAACAAACCTTTTTGTTAGAAAGGTAAATAAATGTAAAAGGAAAAGGAGGCCACTATGGTTCTCAAAATAAGTAGCTGAAAAGGTGAAGAAAAAGAGGGAGGCCTTCATGAAATACAAGAGATCACAGAGAGAGGAAGACAGGCACCTATATTTGGATAAACAGAGAAGCTAGCAAAGTAGTCAGAAAAGCAAAGGTTCAAAAAGAAGAAGAAATAGCCAATGCAATAAAATGTGTGGATAAGACATTTTTCAGATATATTAGTGAAAGTAGGATTGACAAAAGTGGTAATGTCAGACTCAAGGGTGCAGGGGAGGAATATAAAGAAATTGATGAGGATAAAGCAGAATTGCTTAACAAATATTTCTGTTCTGTGTTCCCAGATGAAGGGCCAGGAGCAGGATCTCAAAAAACACCCACAAATAGGAACAGAAGTGACAGGGAGCTCAAATGATTTTCAGACGACTAGGTTCGAGAGGAACTAGCTAAACTAAAAGTAGACAAAGCCATGTGTCCTGATGGGTTACATTCAAGAATACTGAGGTAACTTGGGGACATTATGGCAGCTCCACTGCCTGATGTTTTCAATGCCTGGACTGGAGAGACGCACATGTGGCCCCTTTACACAAAAGCGGACATAAGGATGACATTGACAACTACAGGCTGGTTAATCTAACCTCTGTAGTTAATAAATTATTGGAAAGGCCACTAAAAGACAAAATAGTGAGGTTTATGGAATCCAATGGATTGCAGGATCTGAGGCAGCATGGATACACCAGAGGCAGGTCTTGTCAGACAAATCTAATAGATTTCTTTGATTGGGTGACCAGGTAGTTGGACCGAGGGAGAGCCCTAGATGTCGTGTATTTAGATTTCAGTAAAGCCTTGGACACCGTTCCACACAGGCAACTTAAAAACAAACTGAGCTCCCTAGGGATGGACCCTAAAGTTACTGATTGGGTTAGAAATTGGTTGAGTTGGAGGTGACAAAGGATACAGGTAAATGGAACTTGCTCTGAGGAGTAGAAGGTTACCAGTGCTGTGCCACAAGGATCTGTTCTTGGTCCGATTCTGTTTAACATCTTTGTTAGTGATATTGCAGAAGGACTGCCGGGTAAGGTTTGTTTGTTTGCAGACAATACCAAAATCTGCAATAGAGTAGACACATGGGAAGAAGTGTACAGCATAAGGAGGGATCTAGCTAAACTTGAAGGATGGTCCAGAATATGGCAGCTGAAATTTTAATGCTACAAAATGCAGGGTCATGCATTTAGGCTGCAAAAATCCAAAGGAGCTGTAGAGTGTAGAGGGTGAGGTACTTCCGTACACAAAAGAAGAGCAGGACTTGGGCATATTTGTGTCTGACGATCTTAAAGTAGCTAAACAGAAAAGGCGACTGTGAAAGCCAGAAGGATGCTTGGGTGTATAGGGAGAGGAATGGCCAGCAGAAAAAAGGAGGCGATAATGCTTCTGTACAAGTCTCTGGTGTGACCTCATTTGGAGAATTGTGTGCAATTCTGGAGACCTCACCTTCAGAAGGATATAGGCAGGTTGGAGTCGATGCAGAGGGTGGCTATTAAAATTGTATTTATTTATTTATTCACTTATTTTTTTTACTAAAATGGTTAATAGTCTTCATTATGAAGCATATGAGAACAGACTTAAAGATCTTAATATGTATACTTTAGAGGAAAGGCGGGATGGGGCGATATGATAGAGACATTTAAATACGTCCATGGCATAAGTGCACAGGAGGGTCTCTTTCAATTGAAAGCAAGCTCTGCTACAAGGGGACATAGGATGAGAATGAAAGGGGATAGACTTATGTTTATGTTTATTGAATTTGATATACCGCTCAGACCCAAAGGTATTAGAGCGGTTTACAATATTACTTCATTTAGGGAAACAAGAAAAGAACGCCATTTATAAGATAGGACAGAATAGAGGACAGAAACAGTCTACAGATAAGAGGAGGAGAAGGACAACGGAGCAGCATGTTACCCTGATACATAGGTAGGACATCAGTAGATCAACAAGGACTCCAGATACAGATGCCACGGACCAACGCCTAAGGGCCATGCCAAAGGGCCCTCTGGCGAGGCCCTAAGGCGTGGGCGCGCCCCGGCAACGGCGGTTCTTAAGCCATTGGGCCCCGATGGTGATTGGCGGGCTCGGGGAGGAAGGGGGAGCTCCTGCTCTCACCCCCGTCGAAAGCGCTGCTTCTCCTGGGCCCCAGCAACGGCGGTTCTTAAGCCGTTGGGCCCCGATGGTGATTGGCGGGCTCGGGGAGGAAGAGGGGAGCTCCTGCTCTCACCCCCGTTGAAAGTGCTGCTCCTCCTGGGCCCCGGCAATGGCGGTTCTTAAGCCGTTGGGCCCCGATGGTGATTGGCGGGCTCGGGGAGGAAGGGGGGAGCTCCTGCTCTCAACCCCGTCGAAAGCGCTGCTCCTCCTGGGCCCCGGCAACGGCGGTTCTTAAGCCGTTGGGCCCCGATGGTGATTGGCGGGCTCGGGGAGGAAGGGGGGAGAGTAATATGCGGAAATAGTTTTTTACGGAAAGAGTAGTAGATGCGTGGAATAGTCTCCCAGTGGTGGTGATAGAGATTAGGACAGTGTCTGAATTCAAAAAAGCATGGGACAAACACAGAGGATCTCTAAAGACAAAAAGGGGACTATTGTAGTTGTTATGGAAGGGCAGACTAGAAAGGCCATGTGGTCTTTTTCTGCTGTCATATTTCTATGGAGTATGTTTGCTAAACCGTTAATGGCAGCAATAAGGGGTTATATGAAATCACTGCCAAAAGGGTAAATAGGAATTAAATACACACAACACCACCCTTTATAACCCCAATACCATCTAGCACCTTAATAATCAATTGCCCTCATCTAAAACTTAATACCTCAAGGTTTGTGTATTTGGAAGGCTCCAGGTATGTTTCTTGAAGATGAGGCTTTTGTTGCACGCTGGAATCAAATCTTAAATAAGTGTTCCTTGGACTTAATGTTATTGGTGATTGAGTCAGCACATTCGAAACATGAGATATTAACTAAAGAACTAACTGCTGATTTAGTACTGTTGAAAAGTACTGAGGACTTTGAGAAACGATATGCTGACATTTCTAAACAATTGGATAAATATAGGACGGATTTGAAGAGTTTAAAAATAAAGAAACTGTTTAAAGACGAGAGACGGATGAAAGAAGGTCCAATTTATAATTGGTCTTCCAATAGATCCAGAAGATAGTGGGTGCAGGTGCAGGAGATTTTATCTTCAGTACAAGTGGAAGAAACTGCACTTTGCTTTATAAAACTTTTCTTATAATATTTTCAAAAACATTTGGATTAAAAAGATTGGTTTTAATTGATGTTTGAATGCTTTAAAAGTACTTTTTCTGGATATAGTGTGATAGTTGTTTTGGTTGATATAATTATATTAAAGCTAAAAGGGTGAGTCCTGTGATGTATGAGTTCTAAGCTCTATCCTATGGTGACACAGTTCGCCAGATGAAAGGAATGAGCTTTTTCTGAGGTCTCTATATACCCGAACTATAGTATGTTAAAAGTTTTAGATGAGGGCAATTGATTAAGGTGCTAGATGGTATTGGGGTTATAAAGGGTGGTGTTGTGTGTATTTAATAGCAATAAGGGGTTACCATGTGGTAAATGTGCTGGGTGTGTCAGAGGCATTCCGGCATTAAGGGGTGCTAGTGGACACTTACATGCGGTAACAGGACATTAAGGGGTAGTAGTGTACACTTACCATTTGGTAATATATCTTCCTGATGTATCGATATTTCCTTCGATTCTTCCGCACCAATCATGGGTAACATCCCTATATCTTCCTCAGTAAAGACCGAAGCAAAGAATTCATTCAGTCTCTCCGCTATCGCCTTGTCGCCTCTTAGTGCCCCTTTAACTCCTCTATCATCTAATGGACCAACTGATTCTCTCACAGGTTTTTTGCTACGAATGTACTTGAAAAAATCTTTATTTCACGTATTTGCTTCCGCAGCAAGCTTCTTCTCAAATTTTCCCTTTACCTGCTTTATCAATGCCTTGCATTTGACTTGCCAGTGCTTGTGCTGTTTCCAGGTTTCATCGTTTGGCTCTTTTTTCCATTTCCTGAAAGATGCTTTTTTGCCAACAACAGCCTCTCTGACCTCACCTTTAAACCATGCTGGCAGTTTTTGGACTTCCTTCCACTTTTCTTAAAGCGTGGAATACAGATGGTCTGGGCTTCCAAAATAGTATTTTTAAACAACACCCAAGCTTGATGTAAGTCTTTAACCTATTGCCAAGTAGCCTCAACACCCTTAAAGCTGTCAGGACCCCAGTGAGTAGGCCATGAACAACTGCTGCTCCAACCATTGAGAACTAACACTTGACTACAACACAGGCAGAAACACTGCCCCAATGGGCTATGTCAACCAAGCACAATCAAACTACATTAGATTTGCTGGTCAGCATGCATGTCATGTGCTTTGTGCAACCACGAGCATGCTGTCTTAGATCAGCTCAGTGATCAGCATCCCCCACAGAGAGAATGCATCCACATTACTGAAGCAAGACAGTATAACAGCTCCATGTAGCTACTTAGCTGTGCCATGATCATATTTTGGTCATAGTGAGAGTGCCATCTTAGCATGACATACAGTGGCCACCCAGGCAATACACGTGGAAGACGGGCGCAATGGCATCTCAGCCAGTGACCCTACCATTTTGGCAGACACATCCAGGCCAATTGAGCTGTTTCAGGCGATACCCACAATCCTCTGCCTTGCCTTATTCACATTTTCCAAACAGGCTTGGAAAAACTCTGACAATGTCAACCAAAGTGCAGTGCAGAAAGCCACAAGACAAAGGGAAACCATACGATCAGCCTGTAAATAGTTACCTACCCAGGTCCCATGTTAATTGTAAACTAGACAAAGGGAAACCATACTATCAGCCTGTAAATACTTACCTACCCAGGTCCCATGTTAATTGTAAACTGTTGGAAACATTCTATTGTTAGATAATCTAGTTAAGTTATTAATTGATTATTATGTAACTGTTATATATAATGTTATACCTGTTCATTGTATTATGTTGTTAACATGTAATCCACGCCGATTGTAAAAGTGCGGTATATAAACATAAATAAACAAACAAATAAACAAACACGCATACACTCTCATTGGTGCACTGTGCAAAAGTGGAGATGGTTGGGATTCCTGCTTGACCCTCCTGTCTCAAGGATTGATAATGTGAGCTCTGTTTGCACATGCTATATTACTGTGCCTTGCACTCACCACACATTGTTACCTTGTGCTATTAGCCTCCAACCAGCTGTGGATAGTAGAGCTTGTCAGTGCTGCTGGTGGGTGTTTCCACCCTTGCTGGCCATTGTCTTAGGGGTTGTACATGCTGGAGCTGTACTTACACTGTCAGCTAAATCTTGTCCACAGGAATAGCTAGTATAGGAACCCCAGTGGGGACCTGAACCTGTGACCCTCCACACATATACACACCAACTGTGTGTGTTGCATCACAATGCTGCCTTATGGGGACTAACCAATGAAAAAAAAATCAAGCCCAAAAGAAAAGGGGAAAACAAAATTCTTGTCTTGAAACTAAGGGATATGTTTACTAAGGCGCGGTAATGTTACCGGCGATAAGTGCCGTGCTAATGTTACAGATCCCATATAAGGAAATGGACAGTGCGGCGTTAAGGTAAGCCTGATCCAGTAACTCACGGTACAGGGTGCCCTGGCCATTTAACGTGCGGTAAAGGGTGCCCTGGATAATTACCGCACGTTAATGTCACAGCCGACGGGAAGCAGCAGCGCGTCCAAGGGGTTGTAATCAAAGGCACGCAGACAGTAGAAGATGCGTTGAGGGATGTGCAGACATGGTACCACATAAGAAATGGAGCCGTAGGTGTAAGGCCATAGACCACAGGCAGCTGATATTGCAGTCTGTAAGTGGGACGTGAGCCACATATAAATACATGCACACACACCATGAAATGGTGTGCAGTGAAAACAGTATGCAGAAGAGTAAACAAATTAAACTGAAAGGGTGTCAGGGGCCGGTCTGAAGGGCCAGCCATGTGGATGGTGTGTGTACAAGGGCAAAATGGGGAAGTGATCCAAAAAGGAGTATGTGAGAATTGAACCTGTACACTGAAGAGTCCAAACACAGCTCACCAACACCAATACCAAACCAATGAGCCAACTGCCCACCCAGACAGCCCAAAGAAAGGGACCATATGTAACAGCTAATATGTGATGGATAGGCTGCATGGAGGGCACACTGTAGTGTACAGTGAAGAGAGGGAAGGGTGGGTGGAGAAGTGACGAAGCTGCAGACATTGTAAGGTAAGGTTAGCAGAACACGAGAAAGGAAAGGGAACATGTGGGAATCAAACCCACAATCTATGGTGGCTCAGCACACCTCTGTAACAACTATCCCAAACAACTACAACAAGCACAATGCAAATATGTTCCACCAAGTAGCCATCCTATCTGCTATATTATACGCATTACGTTATGATGCAGTATTGTGGCGTACGTGTGTTGCGGCATATGCATGTTGTGGAGAACACGCGTTGCAGTGCCGCTGACACGTAGCATGCACAATAATGAGCATGATGTTCATTTCTGACGTAACAGATGTTCTTACATGCCTTATGAGATATGTTTAGGCGCCTTAGATTATGTGGGCAGGTTATGGCGTGTAACAACACACGTCCCAACACAGTACTGCACACACTACAGTAGACAGGATGTGGCACCTTAATACCTGTTTATTGCCTGTCCTCTTTGCCCTCTCCAGTTTTAGGATTACATCTGTTTTTCTGCCTTCCAGCTCATGCCTGTCAACCTGATGCATCTTACAGTCCTTGCGGTACCTTAGACCTAAGGTGCTTTAGGTTGTGGATGTCATCAGGGGGTCAGACCAGATCTGGACCTGTTGCTAGGCCACTGGCAGACCAACAGTAGTACTAGGAGCTTCCGCAGCCTCCAACCATGGTATGACATTCACCAGCAGCAGGCACAGTCAGACTGTACCCCGCCAGGTGTTCCAGCCATGCACAAAATAACTGCAGACAGTCCGCTAGCCATTTTGTATTGCATGTTCACAGAGGAACTATGCACACCCAGACCTGGGTTGTATGGCAAAGACACCCGGCAGGTGCCCCAGTGATTGGCCCTCCAGAAAAGGGGGCACACATATATCATTTGAAACAAATACTATGCAGCACTATGTGGGAACATAGCCATGCCATGGTCACAGTTCGGTCAGTGTGAGAGTGTCCTAACAACAAGATGTGCTGTGGCCACCTTGTCCATGCAGGTAGTGGTTGGGCACTACAATGTCCTGGCCATTGCCCTACCCCCACTACAGATGCATCCTGCCTGATCCGTCCTCTCTGGTCCATAACCACAATACCTTGCTCCTCAATATGCAGATTTTCAGGCTGGCACTGGCAACAATGTACGTTTTGTGGGCCCAGTGCAGAGTAGGATACCACACCACAATGGATGGACATTGGACATGCACTCACCCACCCCTATTGCAGCATTGTGCAAAGATAGGGGTGGTTGGAAAACCTGACTGCCACACTGGTCCAGATCACAGTGCAGGCAGTGCTAAGGGGTGCATGAGCTAGGTGTGGGCTCTGCTGATAACTGCTGCTCTGAGCCAGTGCAAACATCCTGACTCTCCATGGAGCTTTGGATGATGAGGCCTGTGTGTGTGGATGTTGGTACTCCTGTTCTCTGATGCTTTTGGGATTGTATATGTTGATGTTGTATCTGCAATGTAGGGACATGAATTGCAGGATCCACAGATGGGATGTGAACCTGTGACTCTCTACTCCAGGACACACTGGTTATGTGTACTGCACCACACTGTTGCCACAGAGGCAGTGCAGTCCCTGGGGCTACATTTGCTCTTTCATAGACAGACCTTGTTTATTGCACTGCACATGGCACACTGGGGCAGGTCATGACCTTAGTCCGCTGCAGGCAGGTGCCACCGCCACCGGCACCTCCCTTGCCATGCTGACATGCCCATATACTGTCGGTGCTGGTTGTGTGCAGTCTGAGGTCATTCACTGTGGAGGTAGACAGGTGCCTAGGTTTGGGGTCTGGGGTGTGGGGTGTGGTGGCATACATGGACATCCGCACATCCCCTCCATCACCACCTGCCACTGTTCTGTCACTTTCACATAGGGGTGAGATGGCTGTGGCATGTGAGGTTGGTGGACTGGCAACAATTGGCAAGGGTGGACCTGGTTGGTTGATTGTGTTCTGCCAGCAGAATGTGGTAAGGCTGGGGCATGCACTGCGGGCCCAGTGTATCCATTATGGACTACTGGGTGTTTACATAGTTCACCCAAAGTGTGGTTACACCCTGTACTGCCTTACCAGGGGCTGTGGAATGGGTGTTCATTTTGCTAGGTTTATGGACAGTTTGAGACTTATCCTGGGGAAGATCCGTGGACCCTTGTTAGAGTGGTCCTTAGATGTGCACTGCTTACCCCATTACAGGCATTGTGGTACCTGTGTGATGTTTGGGGTACCTTCTGGGTATGTGTCCCCCTGGATGGGACACTGTGGTACACAGAGTACTGGGCATTTTGTCCTTGATCAGACACTATCCTGCTGATTTACGGTTTCTGTGTTCCTATGTGCCACCTAGGCGACTGCCTAGTCCACCCTGTGCCCAGTTACCGCCACTGCATGTCCTGCCTTCAGCCCCCTTTGCCCCATTTGCACCATCACCATGGTGCCCTTTCATACTTAGGCACTATGCTGTTGCTGCAAATGGTCACTACTATCACTATTTTTGGGCTCCCTGTCTGTGCTCTACATTTCAGACATTGAAATGGTCCCTCTCTCCTGCAAATGTGCATCTACTGACAGGTTTTCACTAGTGGTAATGTCCGGGCCTTCATGCTCCAGCGTTAGTGTAGCAGGAGCCTCTCCCTGCCCACTCCCCGCCCATTGACCCCTTCTCTCTGCCTTCTCTCCGCCCTCTGGGACAGTTACTGCTGCTGGTGATGTTAACATGCATTAACGTTACCCGTGTGATAATGTTACATAACCGTTATCGAAGTGCCTTAGTTGCATTGGACTTCAGTTCTGGGAGCGCTTGATACAGGGGTTGTTTCCCCAAAACGTGCACGTCACGCTCATCAGCTCAGATAAGTGCAAATGTTTGGAAGAATGATTAATTTTTCTCATTTATAGATTTTCACTCTAATCTTATGGATTGAATAAAAGGTCATGTATTGTGTTTTGGGGAAGTTTTGGAGTATCTTTCCCTCACAATCTATGTCCGACAAAAAATTGCTTTAGATAAAGAAGGGGATTTTGCGGTAATTTTGTGCTGTGTTCTTATTATTACTTAACGCTTTTTGGGGTGTTGATTTTTTGACAACCTGTAAATAGAACATGTAGATAGCATTCTAATCTTGTAAATAGTTGCCAAGCAATTCCAGTCACCAACATACATAGGTGATGCGATTGCTGAGCTTGTATATAGTTACCCTCGTTTAATCCCAAGTTACAACACCTGTTCATTGTAAGCACAGTGCATATCCCACCTGCACTCTACAAGGTATTGTTACCTGTAAACCGCACTGATTCTAAAGAGCGCGGTATAGAAGAGATTTTAAATAAATTAAATAAATAAATGTTGGAATGACTGTTGTGCAGGGGGAAGAAAAAACCCCTCCGAATAACCGACAACTCCTTTTAATCTTTTTTTGTAACTTTTTTCAATATGAATGCTTAGAATTACATCAAGTGTGGTATCCAAAAGCCATTAAACTAAGACATTTTTAAACAAGCCGCAATATGTAAAATAGTATAATACTTAGCTGGCAGTTGGAGCCAAAAAAATTTGCCTTAGCTTCAAGGTGGTATACAAGCAAAATCTTCAGATTTTGAAAACATGGCTAAAGCTTTCAAAACAACAACTGCACACTAAGATGAACATACAAAAAACGCATGACACAGTACTGCATTATGGGTCAAACTATGGATGTTACAGCGTTATACACCTTAGAAACATAGAAACATAGAAAAATGACGAGAAAAAGACCACATGCCCTATCTAGTCTGTTTTTCCATAACAACTACAACAGTCCCCTTTTTTCCTTTAGAGATCCTCTGTGTTTGTCCCATGATTTTTTTTTAATTCAGATACTGTCCTCATCTCTACCACATCCACAGGGAGACTATTCCACAGATCCAACACTCTTTCCAAAATAAATATTTCCGCATATCACTTCTGAATCTATCTCCTTTCAAACCTCATCCCATGTCCCCTCGTAGCAGAACTTGCTTTCAATCGAAAGAGACTCTTCCCCTGTGCATTATGCCACAGAGGTAATTAAACAGCTCAATCATGTCACCTCTTTCCCACCTTTCCTCTAAGGTGTACATATTAAGATCCTTACGTCTGTCCTCATATGCTTTATAATGAAGACTACTAACCATATTAGTAGCCACCCTCTGTACCGACTCCATCCTGTTCACATCTTTTTGAAGGTGCGGTCTCAGCCATGTGGTCTTTTTCTGTTGTCAAATTTCTATGTTTCTATAGGATCTCTAAAGGTAAAAAGGGGACTGTTGTAGTTGTTATGGAAGGAAAGACTAGATAGAGAGGCTCGCATCCTGGACATGAATGCATGGCTGTGTGGATGGTGTCATCGAGAGCGCTTTGGTTTCCTAGACCATGGGATGCTGTTCCAAGGGTTGCAGAGCAGAGATGGCATCCATCTGTCCAAGAAAGGTCAACACATCTTCGGTAGTAGACTGGCTAATCTACTGAAGAGGGCCTTAAACTAGATTCATTGGGGATAGGTGAAGAAAGCCCCCAGGTAAGTGAAAGTCCCCAGGTAGGTGATACATTAAATACCTTTATGGAAATGGGTAACAGGGGTAACATATGGAAAGCAGTGTGTATAAATGCCCGTAGCATGGGAAATAAGATCCCTGATGTTGAAGCTTTGGTGAGAGTGGCTGACTTGGATTTAGTGGCAGTTACAGAAACATGGTTCACAGAAAACCATGACTGGGATGTAACTATACCTGGCTATACTTTATTCAGAAAGGACAGGGTAGGAAGAAGGGGAGGAGGAGTGGCACTATATTTAAAAACTACTATTAAAGCTTTGGAATTACAGAGCTTAAAAGGGAGAGAGGAGGCGTTGTGGGTTAAACTAGAAAGAGGGAAAGAGAAATCCATTTGCATTGGTGTGATATACAGACCTCCCTCACAAGAGGAAGAGGTGGACAGAGAGTTAATTGAAGACATATGCAGCATTGCTAGGAAAGGGAAAGTGCTACTGATAGGAGATTTCAATATGCCAGATGTTGATTGGCACATTCCTGCTGCAGTATCATTTAGAAGTAAGGAGATCCTGGATTCTCTACAGGGAGAACTATTCAGGCAATTGGTAACAGACCCCACACGTGAAGGGACCATACTGGACTTGGTGCTTACCAATGGTGAAAGTGTTTCTGATGTTGTAGTGGGAGATCATTTTGCATCCAATGATCACCAGATGGTGTGGTTCAGTATTAGGACTAGGGCTGTTAGAATCCATTCCAAGGTGAGGATCTTAGACTTTAGGAAGAATAACTTTGCAAAGATGGGCCAATATCTCTGGGAGTCGTTAGTGGGATGGGAACAGCTGGGGGATGTAGAAAAACAGTGGGCAAAACTGAAAGGGGATATTTTAAGGGCAACCAACCTTTTTGTTAAAATGGTAAATAAAGTGAAGTGGAGGAGTAGCCTAGTGGTTGGGGCAAGGTACTTCAGGCCGGAAGGTCGGGGTTTCAAATCCCACTAGAGGACAGCAACCTTGGGCCGGAAGGACTGGGGTTTCTAGTCCCAAAGGTGCTCCTTGTGGTCTTGGGCAAGCCACTTAACCCTCCATAGCCCATGTTTATTTTTTATTTATTTATTTATCTATTTCTTCTATACCGCCCCTTCCAGAGATCAGGGGCGGTTTACATGGAACAATTTAACAGTTTTGTATGCGTTCGTATAACAGTACATTGAACAAGAACTTTTTAACTTTTTACATATAACAGAACAGTAAATTATTAAAACTATTTACAAGGTGTATAACTTGATCAGAAGTTTCTAACTTTTTACAGGGAATAGGCAGCGAGCTGACATTTCTATTTACAGGTGTTATTTACAAAAAGGTTAGGATACAGTGTAGTGAATTCACTATTCAAGTGTGTGTGTCTGTGTGTGTGTGTGTGCGTGCGCGTGTGTGTGTGTGATGGAATTTATTTCCATTTTTCGTGGGTTTTTTTGTGTGTCTTTGGGAGAACTGTTTGAGGGGGGCTGTGTATGTTCAGTTAATTGTGTTTTTGCAGGTTTTTTTGTTTGTGTGTCTGTGGACGCTGTGTGGCTGGGCTTGGAGGGTAGGGGATTCCGAATTGTTCGGAGAATAGGTTCCCTGTAAAATAGTTATTTCCAAGTTATAATGCCCTGTTCAATGTAATTTCAGTTTGTTCAATGTAAACCACACTGATGCAGAATAGCACGGTATATAAGAGAATGTAAATAAATAAATAAAGGCAAAAGGAAAAGGAGACCGCTATGGTTTTCTAAGGAAGTAGCTGAAAAAGTGAAGAAAAAGAGGGAGGCCTTCATGAAATACAAGAGATCACAGAGAGAGGAAGACAGGCATCTGTATTTGGAAAAACTTAGAGAAGCTAGCAAAGTAGTCAAGAAGGCAAAGATTCAAAAGGAGGAGGAAATAGCCAATGCAATAAATGGGGGAATAAGACATTTTTCAGATATATTAGTGAGAAGAGGAAGGGCAAAAGTGGTATTGTCAGACTCAAGGGTGCAGGGGGGGAATATGCAGAAGCTGATAAGGATAAAGCGGAATTGCTTAACAAATATTTTTGTTCTGTGTTCACAGATGAAGAACCAGGAGCAGGACCTCAGAAAACACCCACAAATAGGAACAGAAGCGAGGGACATCTTGAACAATTTTCAGAAGACTGTGTTCGTGAGAAACTAGCTCAACTTAAAGTAGAAAAAGCGATGGGACCGGATGGGATACACCCTAGAATACTGAGGGAACTTGGGGACGTTCTAGCAACTCCACTGACTGACCTTTTCAATGCCTTGTTGGAGTCGGGAGTGGTGCCAAAGGACTGGAGAGAGGCTCATGTGGTGCCTTTACACAAAAGCGGAAGTAAGGATGTGGTTGAAAACTACAGACCGATTAGTTTAACTTCGGTGGTGAGTAAATTATTGGAAACGCTGCTGAAAGAGAAAATAGTGAGGTTTCTGGATGCCAGCGGATTACAGGATCCGAGGCAGCATGGATTCACCAGAGGCAGGTCTTGTCAGACAAATCTGATTGATTTCTTTGACTGGGTGACCAGGGAGTTGGACCAAGGGAGAGCTCTAGATGTGGTGTATTTAGATTTCAGTAAAGCCTTTGACACTGTTCCTCACAGGCAACTTATAAACTTATAAACTGAGCACCCTAGGGATGGACATTAAAGTTACTGCTTGGATTAGAAATTGGTTGGGTGGGAGGCGACAAAGAGTACAAGTAAATGGAGCTCACTCTGAGGAGAAGGATGTTACCAGTGGTGTGCCCCTGGGATCTGTCCTTGGTCCGATTCTTTTTAACATCTTTGTTAGTGATATAGCAGAAGAGCTGTCGGGTAAGGTTTGCCTCTTTGCAGATGATACCAAAATCTGCAATAGAGTAGACACCCAGGAATGTGTAGATAACATGAGGAGGGATCTAGCTAAGCTTGAAGAATGGTCTAGAATTTGGCAGCTGGGATTTAATGTTAAAAAATGTAAGGTCATGCATTTGGGCTGCAGCAATCCAAGGGAGCAATATAGTATAGGGGGTGAAGTACTTTTGTCCACTAAAGAAGAGCGGGACATAGACGTGGTTGTGTCTGATGATCTTAAAGTAGCTAAAAAGGTAGAAAAGGCGATGGCCAAAGCTAGAAGTATGCTTGGGTGCATATGGAGAGGAATGGCTAGCAGAAAAAAGGAGGTGATAATGCCTCTGTATAAGTCTTTGGTGCGACCTCATTTGGAGTATAGTGTGCAATTCTGGAGACCGCACCTTCAAAAGGATGTGAACAGGATGGAGTCGGTGCAGAGGGTGGCTACTAAAATGATTAGTGGGCTTCATTATAAAGCATATGAGGACAGACTTAAGGATCTTAATATGTACACCTTAGAGGAAAGGCGGGATAGAGGTGATATGATTGAGATGTTTAAATACCTCCGTGGCATAAATGTTCAGGGAGAGAGGCTCTTTCAATTGAAAGCAAGTTTTGCTACGAGGGGACATGGGATGAGGGTGAAGGGAGATAGATTCAGGAGTGATATGTGGAAATATTTCTTTACGGAAAGAGTAATGGATCCATGGAATAGTCTCCCAGTGGAGGTGGTAGAGATGAGGACAGTAACTGAATTCAAAAAAGCATGGGACCAACACAGAGGATCTCTATAGGTAAAAAGTGGACTGTTGTAGTTGTTGATATGGAAGGACAGACTAGATAGGCCATGTGGTCTTTTTTTGTTGTCATTTTTCTATGTTTCTATGTTTCTATGTCTCCAGAAATGCACACTATACTAAAAATGAGGTCGCACCAAAGACTTATACAGAGGCACTATCACCTCCTTTTTTCTGCTAGCCATTCCTCTCCGTGTGCACCCAAGCATCTTTCTAGCTTTTGCTGTCACCTTTTCTACCTGTTTAGCTACTTTAAAATCATCAGACACAACCACACCTAGGTCCCGCTCTTCTTTAATGGACAAAAGTACTTCACCCCTATTGCTCCCTTGGATTGCTGCAGCCCAAATGCATGACCTTGCATTTTTTAACATTAAATCCCAGCTGCCAAATTCTAGACCATTCTTCAAGCTTAGCTAGATCACTCCTCATGTTTTCTACACCTTCCTGGGTGTCTATTGCAGATTTTGGTATCATCCGCAAAGATGCAAACCTTACCCGACAGCCCTTCCACTATATCACTAACAAAGATGTTAAAAAGAAAAACATCTTATCCCCCCATTTTATTGCATTGGTTTTTTCCTCCTCTTTTTGAATCATTGCTTTCCTGACTACTTTGCTAGCTTCTCTAAGTTTTTCCAAATATAGATGCCTGTCTTCCTCTTTCTATGATCTCTTGTATTTCATGAAGGCCCCCCTCTTTTTCTTCACCTTTTCAGCTACTTCTTTTGAAAGCCATAGCGGTCTCTTTTTCCTTTTACCTTTATTTCCTTTTCCTCACAAAAAATACAACTTACATGCCACCCGACTCCCTGAAAGTCAGAGACGCGGAACTCCTAAGCAAGCCTACAATTCGGTATCTGGGAGTTATACTCGACCAACAACTCAATATGAAGGCCCAGATAAGCAATATGGTCAAGTCCATATACAACAAAATAAGAACGCTTCGTCACCTGAGACAACTGCTAGATCCAGAGGACTTTAGAACAGTCTTTCAAGCTTTAGTAACCCCGCATTTTGATTACGCAAATGCCATACTACACGGCCTTCCAAAAAGCACTATAAACCCTCTGCAACTAGCTATGAACTCAGCTGCCAGAATCCTACACGGAGCATCAAGGAGGGACCATATAACACCAATCCTAAAAAATCTACACTGGCTCCCAGTCCATAGTAGGATTGCCTTTAAGGTGCTGACGCTGACTTACAAAGCCATTAATAAGTGCTCTTCTACATCACTCACAGATCTTATTCAGACCACACCCCCTAACAGGGCAAGAAGATCAGCCGCTATCAACACCTTGATCCTTCCGAGACAGATCACGAAATGCTCACAAGCAGCCAGGAGCAGAGCATTCGCGCTTTATGCACCTAGTTGATGGAACGCCCTACCCCCTGCTATCAGGGCCATCAAGGACATCTCCCAATTCCGGAAGGCACTTAAACATCACCTTTTCCTACAGCACTACAATTGCCAAGAATGCCTCCTACAGCCAGCCACGCCCAGTAGTCCACACATACAACCCTCAAGCAATACCTACTTAAGACTGAATCCAAGTCGACCAGACCCTGATCCCCCCGACAAGTAGATACTTATCCACTCCAATGACTACATGTACTTAGTTAAGCCAACATGTAATAATTAAGCTATTCTTTAGCATATGTTGTTAGCCTATTTGTATATAGTTACCCTGCTCATACCTGTACATAACCCCCTGTTACATTGTTATACTGTTACTACACTGTTATATTGTAAGTCCAGTGCAGAAATCCTGCACTGCACAGTTATGTTGTATGTAAACCACACTGATGATAAAGAGCGCGGTATATAAGTAAATTAAATAAATAAATAAATAAATAAATTTACCATTTTAACAACAAGGTTGGTTGCCCTTAAAATATCCCCTTTCAGTTTTGCCCACTGTTTTTCTACATCCCCCAGCTGTTCCCATCCTGCTAATGACTCTCTGAGGTATTGGACCATCTTGGCAAAGTTAGTTTTCCTAAAGTCTAAGACCCTCACTTTTGAATGGATTCTAACAGCCCTAGTCCTAATACTGAACCACACCATCTGGTGATCACTGGATGCAAAATGATCTCCCACAATATCATCAAAAACACTTTCACCATTGGTAAGCACCTTGTCCAGTATGGCCCCTTCACGTGTGGTGTCTGTTACCAGTTGCCTGAATAGTTCTCCCTATAGAGAATCCAGGATCTCCTTACTTCTAGATGATACTGCAGCAGAAATGTGCCAATCAACTTCTGACATATTGAAATCCTCTATCAGTAGCACTTCCTCTTTCATAGTAATGCTGTGTATGTCTTCAATTAACTCTCTGTCCACCTCTTCCTCTTGTGAGGAAGCTCTGTATATCACGCCAATGCAAATAGATTTCTCTTTCCCTGTTTCTAGTTTAACCCACAATTCCTCCTCTCTCCCTTTTAAGCTCTGTAATTCCAAAGCTTTAGTATTATTTTTTTACATATAGTGCCACTCCTCCTCCCCTTCTTCCTACCCTGTCCTTTCTGAATAACATTGATCTGCAGGAAGTGTTGGATATCATAAATGGTCTTGATGTTCCCTTACCAGATCCGATTCCAAAATCATTATTCCTACAAATATTAACGTATGTTTTGACTCAAAATTAGCTTTTATATGATTCTAAATTTTATTTACAGATTTTCGGCATTGCTGTGGATGCTACTGTGGCCTCATCTGTTGCCACTATTTACATGGCTCTTCTGGAGGAATCTCATATTTACATTTCTCAATTGTTTAAATATGTTTCGTTATGGAATTGCTTTTTGGATGATATTTTTTTTCCTATGGGAACACACAGAAGTAGCTTTGCTAGAATTTCTAGTATGGCTCAATACTATTAAGCCAAATATTAAATATACAGCTTAGCATCATTTCACAACCATTAAATTTTTTGATGTTTGTCTTTACAAACAATAATTCTCTGTGCTTTACTTTATTCCGTAAACCAGTTCAACGGAACACACTTTTACAATTTTGGAATCATCATCCTGGCCCTTTATGAAGAGCTTTACCTTTTGGACAATTTCTCCACATAAAATGGATTTGTTCCACTACCAATCAATCTTTTTTTTAGTTCAAATGACTTACAGCAATGTCTTCTTCAATGTGGTTACCCTTCTCGGATCATTGCTCCTGCATATAAGAAGGCCAAACACATACACCGTGAGTGGCTGTTTACTCGTTCTTCTGCTTTGACATCTGACAAGACCATTGATAAAATAGTTGGCGTTTTGCCTTATATGATTGGCTCTTCTCAGGTGGTCAACATTCTGTAGCAACATTGGCATGTATTAGCTCTTCATCCCTGTTTCAGTAAGGACTTAATGATAGCATTTCAGCGCCGGAACAATATTCGTGATCATGTTGTTCGTTCAACAGTTAATTAGGATCTTCCTTCTTTCAAACATATGAATCCAGGCCATTTTTTGTGTGACTCTGCTCATTGCACTTATTGTAAACAATCTCAGTTAGGTATACAATGGCATGACATTGTCACGGGCTGTTCTTTTATTGTTATATGGCACATCACCTGTTCTTCTTCTTTTGTTGTATACTTACTGACATGTCCTTGTGGTTTACGATACGTAGGACGCACCACCCGACCTATTAAAAGGTGTTTAATTGAACATAAGTCCAGAATCAGCACCAGGACTGTCTCTGCCCCATTAGTTCCGCACTGCATTGAACATCAGCATTCCTTTGTGGACTTTAAATGGCGAGTCATTGACCATGTTCCGTCAGATCCTCGGGGCAGAGACTGGGAACAAAGACTACAGATTCTTGAGCAGTGGATTTTCTTTTGAATACTGTTTCCCATAATGGTTTAAATTTGGAAATCGATTAGTGGAGCATTCTTACCTGATTTTCCATTTTCACTTTTTTTGGGGGGAGGGGGGTTCAGATTTCTTTGGCCACTCCCCCTTTTGTTACATCATTACTCTATTGGTTATAATTCAGCTCCATTTGCTGGTGACGTCAGACGCTATTCTTTTGTGGGAAAATAAACTTTTCATACCAAGTGGACTGAGTGGGATCATACCAAGTGGACTAAGTCGAGATTTATGCTTTATCCTTTCTGACTATTCGGTCATATTTTAAGGTTATTGATATCTTGAAACAGAGTCTGTTATGACCCAAAACACAGTACTGTGTCGTGCATTTTTTTTGCATGTTCCTCTTAGCGTGGAGATGCTGTTTTGAAAACTTTTGCCATGTTTTCAACATCTGAAGATTTTGCTTGTATTCCATCTTGAAGCTACGGCAAATTTTCTCGGCTCCAACTGCCAGCTAAGTATTACTCTATTTTTACACATTGTGGCTTGTTTAAAAATTTCTTAGCTTAATGGCTTTTGGATACCACACTTGATGCAATTCTTTTTTTTTTTTTTTTTTAAACTTTTATTTTCATTTTGCAACAAACAAAAGAAACAACACACCAAAGGAGACAAAACAGGTATACAATAAGGAAAAGCAAACCCCATTACCCCCCACCCCCATGCTTCTTCTCTAAACCGACAGTATCAGCATGTGAGCGCTTCCAAACAGCAGTGATCGTACATCAAAACGAACATAAATAGTATCTGTGATACAGAATGATCACGTGACAGAGATTTATACAAAGTTAAACAGTCAGATGAGAGCATTTAGCATTGTGAACATAGTCATTGAGCATCTTCCATTTAGACAGATGATGGGGGGTCTGAACGGAAGAAGCAAACATACGAGGTAGTTGTTCATATTTACTATAGAGACAGACATGATTCCACCATTCATTGGGGCTCAGATGGGAGCTATTTTTCCAGTATTTCGTAATTAGGGAGATAGCGATGCCCAGCATAAAGTCTAAAAGGAAGTAAGCCGATTTTGGAAGAGAGGGGATCCCCGCAGCTGAGCGGAGTCCCACTATCCTCCAAGAAAGGGGCTCTTGAAAGTGCAAAATAGATTGGATACGACCCCAGACCCGACGCCAGTAATACTGTAGTGCGGGACATTCATACATAACATGAGTTAGTGAACCAATGGCCGCTTGGCATGTCCAGCATCTATTGCCCTGGGAGGTGTTCCATTTGGCTAATCTGTCAGGAGTATAGAAACACCGGTGGGCTAGAAAGAAGAGTGTCTGAGTGAGTGAGGCGGATCGGGAGACCCGTGTCACTCTACTCCAGACGAGGCTCCATTGCTCCGGGGTCAAAGTTACATGCAGTTCCCGCTCCCATGCTTTCTGTGCTATAGGGGTACCTCTATTTACAGCATTACATAAGGTTTTGTAAAAGTTAGATGCTACACCCGGTGAACTCCCGATAGATCGGATAGTCTCCGACAAACCCTGGGTATGGGATTCCGATGGCGGGAGCACCTTAGCACTCCGAAGACAATGCTGTAGTTGCACCAACTGAAAGTAGTGTTTCGCTGGGAGACCAAATTCAATTTGCAATTCGCTAAAAGTTTTCCAGCGACCATCATGGAACAACTGGTTAGGGATCCAAATGCCCCTAGTGTACCAGGGGCTCCACGCCATCGGTTTATTTTGTATTTGAAATCGAGTATTGTACCAAAGCGGGAGTGTGTCTAACGGACAGAATCGGGAGTCTAGAGATTGCATAAGAGTATTAAAGGCACCTAAAGTGTCTAAAAGCATTGGTGGATAGTGGGAGTCTGATGGGAGAGTCATACCAGGGAGATAAGTAAGAGGAATCGGTTTGCAAAGGTCCTCCTCTATGTCTAGCCACACAGGTCTACTCGGTGCTAGATCTTCCAGCCAACGAGCGCCTTGTTTGAGAAGAAAAGAGTGGTGATATTTCAGGAAATCAGGGAATCTGACACCCCCATTTTCCTTATCTGCTTGCAATTTATGCTTCGCTATCCTAGGTGTCTTATTTTGCCATAAGTATCTAGTCAGAAGGCCCTCTAAATCTTTATATGTACGTCGAGGTAGGAGACAGGGCAACATTTCTAAAATGTAATTCACTTTAGGAACAATCATCATTTTTATGGTTTCGAGGCGACCCCACCAGGTAAGTGTTAAAGGAGTCCAACGGTGAGTAAGCGCACGGACTTTAGAGGTTAAGTCTTTGGCATTAAAGGAGATAGTGTCTTCCAAAGGAGAGCAGTAGTAAACCCCAAGGTATTTGACCATGCGAGGTTGCCATAAAAAGGGAAAGGATTGCATATCTGCCTGATGAATCAGAGGATTTAGTGGAAAGGCTACCGATTTGGTCCAATTTATCTTATAACCCGAGAGTTGCGAAAATTTACCAATTTGCTCTAGGACAGCCGGCACTGAGTCGAGAGAGACAAAGAGCATAAGGTCATCAGCATATGCTGAAATTTTGATTTCCCTATAAGAGAAGGGGACTCCATGAATCTCCTCCGATTGCCGGATTAGTAAAGCTAAGGGTTCGAGTGCAAGATCAAAAAGAAGCGGAGACAGTGGGCATCCCTGGCGAGTGCCGCGTTGAAGGGGAAATGGCAGAGACTTTAAAGCATTAGCACAGATACTGGCTGTAGGTTGTGCATACATGGTGCGGAGACAACGGAGAAAACCTTCTCCGAATCCGTACCAGCGGAGAGTTGCAAACAGGAAGGGCCATTCTAAGCGATCAAAGGCCTTCTCAGCATCAAGTGAGAGGCCAACCAATGGTCGATCAAGATTAACTGCGGTAGTCAGTACATGACATAGAGTCCGAGCATTGTCAGCAGTTGATCTACCGGGAATGAAACCGCATTGATCTGGGTGTATTAAAGTAGACATCCTATCAGAGAGCCGGGTGGAGAGAATGGTGGCAAATATTTTATAGTCCGCGTTTAGGAGGGAAATTGGACGATAATTAGCTGTTAGTTGCGGATCTCTCCCCTCTTTCTCAAAAACTACTACATTTGCCATTGAAAAGGACCCAGAAGGAGATCCCTCCTTGGCCAGAGCAGAAAAATAAAGTTTCAAAACTGGAGCTAAGTCAGCGTTAAAGGTTTTGTAAAATTCAGTAGGGAGACCGTCCGGGCCTGCAGCTCGACCTGTGGCACATCTCGTGATAGCAGAATGAATTTCTGATAAAGTGAATGGTTTGTCCATGGCCTCTCTATCTTCGTCAGATAGGGTCGGTCGTTGTACCCCTGAGAGTAATCGTTCAAATACTTCTGGCTCAAAATCACATTCAGATTGATAAAGCCGAGTATAAAAATCACGAAAGAGTTCTAAGATTTCTGTATCTTTAGTGACCAAGCCCCCCCCCCCGACGGATTACGGAGAGCGGTAACACGCTTGGCTTCTTTTTGACCTTTCAGGGCATTTGCTAACAATTTGCCAGCACGGTTATTTTCCCGGTAATACATCCCTTGTTGTGATTCAATATTTTTAGCAGCAGCAGTATACAAAAGCTGATTGTATTGAAAACGAAGGCGTTGTAAACGGAGTAAAATACATGGGTCAGTACGGGACGTGAGGAGACGCTCCCCAGCCTGTTTCTGTTGCTCTAGAATCAGTAAGTGTTGCTTTCTCTGTTTCCCCTGTCGAATTTGATAGCTGGTTATAGATGCACGGATAGATGCCTTAAAACCCTCCCACCAAGCCCAGCTCGCTGTGTCATGGGGTGAGTTAAAATGAAAATAATCTTGGATAGCGGCCTTTATGTCAACCTGAAAATCTTTTTGATCTAGTAGGGATCTATCAAAAAACCAAGCTCGGGGAGGATCATCTCGCGTAGTGACATGTAATGAAAAAGATATGGCAGCATGATCTGAAATATGGAGAGGATGAATCCTAGCCGTGTCCACTTGAGAAATCAGTGCTTTGGAAATGAGAAAGAAATCTATTCTAGATTGTGAGTGATGGGGGGCAGAAAAAAAGGAGAACTCTAAGTCGGAGGGGTGAAGCAGCCTCCATATATCAACTAGCGCAAGATCTTGCATCAGAGCTGTAAGGGTAGCAAGACTCTTGGGTGTACTACTCGTTCTAGGCGGTTGTCTATCTATCAAAGGGTCTAGCACTTGATTGAAATCGCCACCAAGTATTAATGGAGTATTGGCAGAGGCCTGTGCCAACTGCGCAATACTTGCATAGTAAGCAGGGTTGTCCACATTCGGGGCATAAATACAAATACACGTGAATTCACTATCTCCAACCTTAAGGTGTGCTCGGGCCCATCTACCCTCCTTATCAGAACTGGTATCCATTACAGTAGCTTGCAAAGACTTCTTAACCAGAATGGCTACCCCACACCGTTTGGAAACGGCGGGAGAGTAGGCAGCCACCATGTAAGGCTTAGCATTGAGTTTCAGTGTTTCAGCGGAGTTTAGATGCGTTTCCTGAAGAAACACTAAATCAGCATGCTCATGGCTAAGATAGCTAAGGATTTTCTTTCTTTTGATTGGGCTATTGATGCCTTTTACGTTAAGTGATAAGATCTTACATAAGGCCATTCAGAAAGGTTAAAAATTCTGAGCATGATAACGCACATAATTTCACAATGTCCCTCAAATTAACTGTATCTGGCTGTACACATGACATGATAGAAAATAAGCTAATGTAATACAATGAAGCGCCCCACATTAAAAAAGAAGAACCACGGTGCGGTAGAGAAGAAGCAAAACCCCAGAAATTACTGGCGACCATGTGTCTGCGGGGAGAAACCCCAGAGAAGGCCGAAATTGAAAACATATAACCTGTATAACTGTGCGTGCTCCGAATCCAACCGAGGCACACATCATGGAGGGATAGGAGACCAAGAAAGTCATATAGAGAAAGAAAGAAAAGTCCAGGCAGTCTCTGTGCGTGGCTATGACCACCGCGTCGGGCCCTTCAAAATGGCGGACAGAGCCGGCAGATAATAAGTCCAAGTTGTTGGATTAGCGCATCTGCTCTGCTTCTTTGGAGTCTAAAAATGTTGATAGTAGATCAGGATCTTCGAATGTCCTAGTTTGGTTGTGAAGAGTCACTCGGAGCTTCGCTGGATACAATAGGCCAAAGCGAGCCTGTAGCTGTTGAAGTCGAGGGCGAAAAGCAAGGAGTCTCTTCCGACGGTCAACTGTGGGCTTTGCCAAATCAGGGAAGAAGGAGACTCTATGACTTTCAAACTCCAGATGATGATTCGCCCGGGCAGCATTTAGAATTTGTTCCACTTGTTGATATCGTAGTAATCGAAAGATAATAGGCCGGGGGGTCGTTCGATTGAGCGCCATATGGGTAGGAACACGATGTGCTCGATCAATTTCCAGATCTCTATGAAAAGTAATCTTCAGCAAGGAGGGAAGAGTTTTGAGCAGGAATTCTCTCATATCTCCTGCTTCCGCCCCCTCCGGTATTCCAATGAGCCTCACATTGTTGCGACGGGCTCGATTATTGCTATCTTCTAACTCTTTTTGAAGATTCTGTATCTGGCGCTCTGCCTTGTCCAGTTTGACCAAGCGCACCGCGTGCGAGTCGAGGACCCCCGCCATGTTGTCCTGCCGTGATGAAAGACTTTCAAGTCGGTCCTGGAGCACACCGAAGTCTTCTCGCATGGCTCGAAGCGCTTCTCCGTTGGACTGCACCAGTTCCTTCACGCCGCGTATTTCCTCTAAGATCTCCTGGTGCATTTCGTGGTTTTCCCGAAGTGGAACCATCTTCTGTGGGGAAGACACCTCTGTTTTGGAGCGTTTTCCGTGTGAAGAAGAAGGAGACCCGAAGTCCAAGCGCGCTGGTTTATGGGCCGCCATCCCCCCCGAGGTACCCCGGTAAGTTCGGAGCAAAATATTAAGATTATGTAGGTATTAAGTCAGGATTCTGAGTAGGCCTCTCGGGAGCTTCAGCGCGAAGCGTCTTACCCGCTGGACATCAGGCTCCGCCCCCCCACTTGATGCAATTCTAAGCATTCATACTGAAAAAAGTTACAAAAAAAGATTAAAAGGAGTTGTCTGTTATTCGGAGGGGTTTTCTCTTCCCCTGCATAACAGTCATTCCAACATTTGATTTAGATTTAGTTCTATTTATACATATTTAGTTTCAAGACAAGGATTTTTCTTCCCCTTTTTTGGGGGGTTTGATTTTTTTTCATTGATTTAATTGTTCAAAGCTGGTTATTGTGGTTCTATTTTTTTATTTAAAGGGAATAACAGCTCCTGTTGCTGACATGCGTCCATTCAGCTGGTCTTTGACACATGCTGCAATGCTCATGGTGCACATGACCAGGACAAGGCTTCTGTGTGCTGCAAGCTGATGCCACTTCCCATGCCACCACCAATACCCCACCATGCAGACAAGCCCATGCACTGTCACTGTGGTGGTTGCACGTACGGGTTTGGTGGGCACCTTGGGCACAAAGTCCGGATGGGTGGGGCAAGAGCATACATGGATGGGCATGCAACCCCCCACCAACTGCCCTGTAGGGGCATCATCACCGCCTGCCACTGATATGTCTCGGGTGAGGATGGCAGCCACTGCTGTAGTACTTTCCCAGACACCTGCATTTTCCAGCTACCTGGAGGGCTACAGCATCTAGCACTATCAGCCTCTTCCCCCACAGCTGGGTTCTGTGGCAGCAGGGGTGGGGGAGGCAGCCTTGATCTCTGTCTAGGGTGCCAGAACCCTTGGACCACCCCATGTGGCACATTGCCGTTACACAGCAGTAGAAGGACTGTGTGCTGCCATTGTCACTGTGGGATCATGACAAACATCACAGATGGTTCTGCGGATGGCAGAATACCCCTTTGTGGAGAGGCTAAACAGGTTGGGGCTCATCAACCTGGGGAAGGGACGGCTGAGGGGAAATATGATAGAGGTCTATAGATTATTGACCGGAGTGGAACAGGTAAACGTAAGTCACTTTTTTATGCCATCAGACTGTGGACAGACTAGAGGACCTGCAATGTGGCTACAGTGTAACCCATTTGGGTCTTCTAGGTGAAAAAATTTTTTTAGTCAACACGTAATCAAACCCTGCAATCCATTTCTGGAGGAAGCGGTAAAAGCTGTCAGTGTAGCTTGGCTTAAAAAAGTTTGGATGGGTTCCTGGGTAACTCATTGCTAAAGAGGATCTGAGCTATGCACTGCTTGCCCCATTACAGTTATTGGGGATCCTGTGTGTCTTTTGGGGAAACTGCTAGGTACTTGTCATCTAGATTGGCCACTGTTGGACACAGGATACTGGGCTTGATGGACCTTGGTCTGACACAGCTTGGCATATTTTGTAGTCTTTTGTTCCTATATGCCATCTAGGCAGCTGCCTGGACCTCCTGTGTACCAGCGGCCCCCACTGCATGACCCATGTGCCACCTCTTTTGCCCCCATTTGCACCACCAACATAGTGACCTTTCATACTTGGGCACTATGCTGTTGCTGCTAATGGAGCACTACTATCACTCTTTTTGGCTCCCCTCTCTGCATCACATTAAAGATGTAAAATAGATGCTCTCTCCTAAAAAAAAAACCCTTTCCACCAGGTTTTGAATTGCGTTAGGGGTCCTGCCGTTAAGGTGCCTGATTAAGGGAGCAAGCCTTGTTCCCGCCAACTCCCGCCCATTGACCCCCACTCTCCACCCCGTGCACGCCTTCTCTCCACCCACAAGCACTGTTAGAATGTGCTAAAGTGTCTGTTACCGTTAGCACATGCTAAAGTGGCTTTTTGCACACGCTAAGTGTGCACATAAACAGTTAGCACGTGCTAACAGCACATTTGCTCCTTTACAGCGGTTTGGTAAACATACTCCTATGTTTCTTTAACAAAATATCAAACAAAACACATTTAAAGTTATAAATTGAAAGCCTGAATAAACACATAAGTTTTCAATTAATTTCTAAATTAGATCAAATCTTCAGTTACCCTCTTTATCATGCTGTGCCCTCTTTATCTGTAAGGGGTATTCAGCCTGTGCAAAACCATCACCTTCTACTTCTGCATCATTGGATGCCCTTCAACAGAATCACTCAGCATGGATCTTTGCAAGACCCCCTGGAACTAGAGAATACAAGGTAGGAGCATCTGATTTAACTCTCTACTATAATAACAATAAGCAGAATCAATGATAACATCAACCGTGATTGGATCTCTTGGAGTGATGGCGACAGACATAGCCATATTGGTTCTGTGAATAACAACCCTCCTTGGAACAGTGTGCTGTTATCTCTTTGATTCCCAGGTTTTGGGGTAGAGACTGAATTAATAGAGTTAAAACCATCAACACTGGCTGTGATGTGTCACACATGAAGACATAATAATAGTAATCACCATTTAGCTTGGTATGAAGTTTATTTGTTGAAGACTCGTAATCCAAAAGGATTCTCTGACTTCTGAGGCCTCTGCTTAAAGAGAATTGCAAAGACGTCTGTGACTGTAGTTTGTGCATGCTGGAAAGATTCCTTTGTTTCACTGAAAGCTTCAAGCAGCCTGGCTAAACTCTAATTACCAGAGGAAATTTGCACAGCAGGGAGCAAGCATAGCCTTTGATCTACTCACAGGGACAGAGCTTGCATTGATTTTTATCAAGCCTGACTGCTAATGATTCCTACCTTCAGCTTCTCTTGAGCTATAGAGGGGTAGAGCTTTTACTTTCAGTCTTAATCTGCCATCTAGTGAACAGTCAGTGCATAGCACCTGATTTTAAATATATTTGGCGGGCCCCTAGAAGAACAGCATCTGGTCAATAATTATTTTGTTTTACTTTGCTGCTGACCTCAAGTGGCTCATTAGAAAAATGCAACTTATTTGTGTTAAAATACATTGGAAGTGAAATGGATGCATTTACGTGTTTCTTACTGCTCATGTATTTTTATATTATCAGCCTGATATTCAAAAGCACTTATCCCTATGGTCACAACCATCAAACAGATATCATGTAATATGAAGACTGGAGAATGGCCAATGTAACACTAGTTTTTAAAAAAGGGTTCCAGGGGTGATCCAGGAAACTACAGACCGGTGAGAGTGATATCAGTACCGAGCAAAATGGTAGAAAACCATTATAAAGAATAAAATGACCGAACATGTAGATAGACATGGTTTAATGGGAAAAACAACAACAACATGTATTTAGCAAAGGAAGGTCTTGTCTTACTGTCATATTTTTTGAAAGTGTGAGTAAACTGATAGACAAAGGTGAGCCGGTCGATATAGTGTATCTGGATTTTCAGAAAGCCTTTGGCAAGGTCCCTCATGAGAGACTCTTGGCCAAATTAAAGAGTCATGGTTTAGGAGGCAGTGTACTATTGTGGATCAGGAACTGGTTGAAAGATAGAAAGTAGAGGGTAGGGCTAAATGGCAAATTTTCCAAATGGAAAAGGCAAATAGTGGACCACCCCCAGGGATCTGTGCTGTGCCTGCTGCTATTTAACATATTCATAAATGACTAGGAAATGGGAGTAACGACTGAGATTGTCAGATTTGCAGGTGACACAAAATTATTTAAAGTTGTTAAAACACAAGGAGATTGTGAAAAATTGCAAGAGGACCTGGATACATTGGAAGTCTGGATATTCAAATGGCAGATGAAATTTAATGTGGAAAAGTGCAAAGTTATGAACTTAGGAAACAACAACCCAAACTACGGTTACACGATGCAAAGTTCCACATTAGGAACCACTACCCAGGAAAAGGATTTAGGCTCCATCGTGGATAATACATTGAAACCCTCTGCCCAGTGTGCAGTGGCAGCCAAGAGAGCAAATAGAATGCTAGGAATCATAAGGAAAGGAGTGGAGAATAAAACAAAGGACATTACAATGCCTCTGTATCGTTCCATGGTGCAACCACACCTTGAATATTTTGTGCAGTTCATCAATGTAATACTGAGCTGTCACAGAGAGGAGAGGCCTCCTTAACTTTGAATACCTTCACCTGTATAGTCCCTTGTCAGGGTACCCATTATAAACCAAAGGCTCATGAAGTTCCAGGGCTAAGTCACAAAGGTCTGGAAACCTTGGCATTTCTGAATGTTTGGAGATCCTTGATGGATCTCAGTGTATCAGGTAAGGCATTCCATAGCATAGGGGCGACAAGGGGAAAATTCTCTATTGCTTGTAGATTGTTTAGTTTTGCAGAATTCTACTGGGGTTTTATTGGTGTTCTGGGAGCATCCTCTTTTTGATAGAGGGATGGAATTCTTCACTGCGGGGCCAAAGAAGTATTATCAATAGTTCAAGAGGACTCTTCAGATAAAATAGTAGTATCCAAAATAAACATCTTTACTGATAAAAGTTTCTTCAGACATTGCATATTGTCACGCCCCCATTACCTCTCAGTATAGGCGGTTGCCTAAAAGAGGGGGGACGTGAACATATTATTTATAAATCCTTGTAAGTGCTGATGTCTGGGTTCCGTGTAGTTGTGGGCCAAACGAAGACAGCCAAGGTTAAGTGGTAACAATAACTTTATTGTCGCACAGGAATTTGTTATCTACCATCCCCTGAACAGAAACAAAATGTGGATACTTTCTAATGCCAAATAAAGTCCAAGATGTGACAAAGTCCAACCTGATCCTTCTCAGGATTGTCAGTTCAAATATATACAGGTTGTCCAAACTTCTCTTCCATTCTGAACAGCTTTACTTTGCAGCTAATTCAATTGTATAGCATTCACAGTTCACAGCTGCTTAATGAAGTTGAGTTTTACACTCAAGCAGAACGCTGCTTCTCCACGTGTAACAACTCAATGGCATGAAGTAACTTCTCCAGCACTTATCACAAGCATAAAGAAATACAGCTTTTAGTCATGACAACAGTCAGCACACTCTGCGTCCATCTCAGAACAACTGCTATCTGTTATAGCTGATTCAATTTGCATTGGTTCAACTTCAGAGTCAGATGTATTCTGGTTAGTATCAGGGTACTGCAGAGCAACAGGCTTTCACTGTTCTAATTGAATTTCTAAGCTGTTTCCATTTATAACTCTTTCCACTTCGTGGTATCTGAGAGGAACTAGAATTACCAGTTTCCTTTAAAACAGGGTTAAGGTAATCAAACTGGCTTAACTTTCTTCTAGTATGTCTGACTTTCACAGGTTGGTAAAAAGGCAAGTCTCTGTCTTTGTACTGCTTCACTATCTCCCGTGTAGCAACTGGCTTAGCAGGGTCTGGCTCTAGCCTTCGTCTCCGTAGCACATAATCAGCTGTTTGCTTAAGAGCAGCTGGGCTATTCTCAGAGCTTATGCTAGTAACATGCTGCCTGCCCTGGGAACGTTTATGCAGCTTATCAAACAGAACTTTACTTTTGCTCAATCTCCCACCTGTACCCACAGCTTTTAGGGAAGATTCCAGGGTAGAACTTCTGCCTCTTCTGGGTAAGGTTTCCAGCCTCTCCCCATGAGATTTAAAGTAGCTTCTAACCTGCTTCTCCTTGCTGTTTGGCCCGTGGTAATTTCTCTCCCTCAGAGGAAGCTTTCTCAGCTGCTTTTCCAGAGACCTCTCTTTCTCTGAGCAGTCCTGCTGGCAACTTCCCAAGCACCGTGTGCTATCCTGGTAGTGGTTGCTCCTTCCTTTGCCTCCTTCTGAATCCCAGTCAGAGTCACGACCTGACTCTCCAACTGAATCTTGATTACCACCTGGAAGTGAATCACCTTCTCCTTCCGAATCCAAAACCAAATCCAACTCTAACTCTCTATCTGTTCCTTCCTGGTTAAGAGCATGGGGCTGCCCTATCCGGTTTGACTCCGCCCCCTTGCCTCTTACGTCAGCTCCCCGGGTTGTCATGGAGCTGGGGTGTGGCTCTCTCACTGACTTTCTATGCAGAGAGTTTCTCTGGGCTGGTGCTTTAACCCCTTCCCTGCCTGCATTGCTGTTTACATTTGGGGAAAGAAGTTGTTTTAAACCCCTTTTTCTGGTGTTTAAGCCCTCTGCATCATCACATAACCCCCCATTTAAGATATTCCGGGCTGGCTGGACACTTCCAGAACAGCACAGAATCCTAGCTCTGTGACTGTAGCTGACCAAGGCATTACTCTTTATATCCATATATTTAGTCTCCCTGGACATAGGGATAGAAACGTTCGGGAAATTCTCTATTATTTTAAGCAGAGCTTGCCGCTGATGCCAAGAGACTTCCTCCTCTACCCCAAAAAATGGCTGGGCCTTCCACTCGGCCTGCCGAGGAGTAAGGTGTTTCTGTGCCTTGTCCCCCTCACTAGTGGCTGTCAAGTCTACTACAACGGCCTGTCCTGTGGACCCAAACCCACTTGACCCCCTTAGGGTGGTGCTCAATTCAGTAACCTCCTCTATAGGTGGGAAGGCGACCCTCTCCATAATGAGCTGGGCTATCCTATCACCTTTGGCTACTTTAAAGTCTTTTTTAGCAAAATTTAACAGCAAGACCTTTACAGCTCCCCTAAAATCTGGGTCTATTACCCCTGCACCTACATAAATATGTTCTTTAGCTGCTAAACCAGAGCGCGGAGCGATCCAGCCATAGCATCCGGGCGGTATTTCAAGCTGGTTGCCCGTCTCTACCAAGGCTCGCCCTTGACTTGGGATAATAGTGTCCTCAGCACTATAGATATCAAATCCCGCTGCTTGCTCTGATGCTCTTTTAGGAATCTTAGCATTCGGGGTAAGACGAGAACATTTTAAGAGAAACTTTATCTTACTAGGAGAACTCTGGATAGGTGTTTTCTCCCTACCTGGCTTCTCCTGAGGTTTTGCAAATAAAGGGGCTGGTACTATCCTTGACCTAGGTTTCTCCCTATGATAGGACGTCACCTGTCTTCCCTTTATCTCCCTATTTATGGGTTCTTTTTCTAGCTTTGCTGAACTAGGGGCTTTGGCTTCGGTGATGGCAGCTAGTCCTTTAACTAGGCCTTTTCGAAATCGAGGCCAGTCCCTACCTAAGACTAGGGAATGTGGTAGTCTTGGCATTACTGCCACTGGGATTTCTTTTTTCAATCCTAGCCCTTCAACAGTAACTGTGTGCAGAGGATATGACGTGGCAGCGCCGTGCACACATCAAATTTTTATCTTTCTCTCAGAGTGTCCTAGAGAATCCTCACTCTGAGCTTTTATATCCCTCCATAGGCTATCAGAAATCATTGATTGGTCGGCGCCCGAATCTAGGAGCGCTTCAACCTGAATATTGGTGACCATGACTGTTAGTACAAATCCCTCCCCAACCTCCTTGGACTGGGTGGTTACCAACACAAGCTTGGCTCTACAGTTCCTTTTTATGTGACCTTTCTGACCACATGCAAAGCATTTACGCTGTTCCCTATCAGTTTCGGGCAAGGGTCTTATGAATAAAGATTCCTCTGACCTTACTTTCTCCCTCTTCTCTGGTATTCTCAAGACTGTTGACTCTGAAGTACCCATTTGCTTCTGACCGATGACCTTAGCCTCTAAGAAGCGGTCAGCAAGTGCTATGGCATCTCTTGAGGTTCTACAATCTTGCAGAATTAAGAAGGTTTGTAATTCTACAGGTACAGCATCTAGGAACTGTTCTAAAACAATATCATCTAATACTGAATCAATGCTTCTCCCCTCTGGAGTTAGCCACTTGTATACTAGTGTTCGAATCCGATGGCATAAGGTCTGTGGTGTTTCACCTGGGGTTAACTTGCACCCTCGCAAAAGGCAGCGATAAACAACTGGAGTTAGGCCTAACCAGGTTCTAATGGCTTTGACCACTGCCTCATAGTTGTTAGCAAGATCATTGGGTACCGCTCTGTAGGCTGCTAGAGCCTCTCCCGTTAGGGATGATGCTAAGCGTAAAACCCACTGGTCTTTCGGCCAACTGCTCATGAGCGCAATGCATTCAAAGACCTCCAGGTATTCATTGATATCATCATCACTTAACAATTGCCTTACAGATAATTTGCCCTTGCTTAAGGTTTCAAGACCTGTTAGAGTGCCTAGTGAACCTGAGACAGTCCTAAGTGCCTCCGTAGTCTGCTTCTGTTTGCCCATCCATGTGCCTAGCAGATCCATCAACGGCTGTTGTTGAGCCCGCAGCATCTCCGCTGTTTTCTCCTGGGCCTCTGCTGACATTTTCTGCTGCTGTTGGAATCTCTCAGCTACCCAGTTTAATAGCTGAGCTGGATCCATCACTGTCTCGGCTGCAATAAAACAGAGAGCAAAAACCAAGTGTGGCTTACACACAACACCCCCTCCCACAGCTTCCAATACCGCTCTGCAATGTCCCCACCCCCTTGTAGCAGTATCCTAGATAACCCTTCTCATTTACCGGTTACCTGCTACAAGTGGTGAGTCTCGCTCACAAGCACTGCAGAATCCAGGAACATCTGCTCCGGTTCGCCTCAGCTGACACTCCACTCCGAGTTTGCAGAGTTGGTAAGCTCTTCAGAAGGTACCTCTTTGTGTGTTTAAAAAAAAAAAATTCCTCTTTTTTTTTTTTCTCAGAACTTTGCAAAAGCTTTTCTTCTTTCAAACTTCACTGGCTTATTAGTATCAGTCTCTCATCTCTGTGAGGTGGTAGCTTTATCCTAAAAACTACGCCAATCTGTCACGCCCCCATTACCTCTCAGTATAGGCGGTTGCCTAGAAGAGGGGGGACGTGAACATATTATTTATAAATCCTTGTAAGTGCTGATGTCTGGGTTCCGTGTAGTTGTGGGCCAAACGAAGACAGCCAAGGTTAAGTGGTAATAATAACTTTATTGTCGCACAGGAATTTGTTATCTACCATCCCCCGAAAAGAAACACAATGTGGATACTTTCTAATGCCAAATAAAGTCCAAGATGTGACAAAGTCCAACATGATCCTTCTCAGGGTTGTCAGTTCAAATATATACAGGTTGTCCAAACTTCTCTTCCGTTCTGAACAGCTTTACTTTGCAGCTAATTCAATTGTATAGCATTCGCAGTTCACAGCTGCTTAATGAAGTTGAGTTTTACACTCAAGCAGAACGCTGCTTCTCCACGTGTAACAACTCAATGGCATGAAGTAACTTCTCCAGCACTTATCACAAGCATAAAGAAATACAGCTTTTAGTCATGACAACAGTAAGCACACTCTGCGTCCATCTCAGAACAACTGCTATCTGTTATAGCTGATTCAATTTGCATTGGTTCAACTTCAGAGTCAGATATATTCTGGTTAGTATCAGGGTACTGCAGAGCAACAGGCTTCCACTGTTCTAATTGAATTTCTAAGCTGTTTCCATTTATAACTCTTTCCACTTCGTGGTATCTGAGAGGAACTAGAATGACCAGCTTCCTTTAAAACAGGGTTAAGGTAATCAAACTGGCTTAACTTTCTTCTAGTATGTCTGACTTTCACAGGTTGGTAAAAAGGCAAGTCTCTGTCTTTGTACTGCTTCACTATCTCCCGTGTAGCAACTGGCTTAGCAGGGTCTGGCTCTAGCCTTCGTCTCCGTAGCACATAATCAGCTGTTTGCTTAAGAGCAGCTGGGCTATTCTCAGAGCTTATGCTAGTAACATGCTGCCTGCCCTGGGAACGTTTATGCAGCTTATCAAACAGAACTTTACTTTTGCTCAATCTCCCACCTGTACCCACAGTTTCTAGGGAAGATTCCAGGGTAGAACTTCTGCCTCTTCTGGGTAAGGTTTCCAGCCTCTCCCCATGAGATTTAAAGTAGCTTCTAACCTGCTTCTCCTTCCTGTTTGGCCCATGGTAATTTCTCTCCCTCAGAGGAAGCTTTCTCAGCTGCTTTTCCAGAGACCTCTCTTTCTCTGAGCAGTCCTGCTGGCAACTTCCCAAGCACTGTGTGCTATCCTGGTAGTGGTTGCTCCTTCCTTTGCCTCCTTCTGAATCCCAGTCAGAGTCACAACCTGACTCTCCAACTGAATCTTGATTACCACCTGGAAGTGAATCACCTTCTCCTTCCGAATCCAAAACCAAATCCAACTCTAACTCTCTATCTGTTCCTTCCTGGTTAAGAGCATGGGGCTGCCCTATCCGGTTTGACTCCACCCCATTGCCTCTTACGTCAGCTCCCCGGGTTGTCATGGAGCTGGGGTGTGGCTCTCTCACTGACTTTCTATTCAGAGAGTTTCTCTGGGCTGGTGCTTTAACCCTTTCCCTGCCTGCATTGCTGTTTGCATTTGGGGAAAGAAGTTGTTTTAAACCCCTTTTTCTGGTGTTTAAGCCCTCTGCATCATCACAATATGGAGAAGGCAAAGTGATAGCTTTATGCATTTCAGACATCCTCCTCCCTTCCTTTGACCTTTCAGTTCCCTCTAGACTTTTACTGGACTCCCTTACTCTTCAGGGATACATTTAGCTATCCAGTACCTCAAATGTTTGCATTGAATAAAATAATGAACAATTACAAACGATTAAACAGTTTGAGGTAAAATTGATTAGATTGTAAGCTCTGATGAACAGGGGCCATCTCTTACATCTATATGTACAGTGATGGGAGGAGCCTGACTAAGGACTACAAAAGGGAACTGCTACTTCTGGAGAGAGATCTGCAATTGTAAGTATTTACTTCTGGGATTTTTTTCTAAATCTTGCTGATTAATCTGTGAACCCAGGGTATTTGTTAAATCAGTTAGGGCCTAGTAGCAGCAAAGAGCTTTCAGTTTAAATTTAAAACACAGAAAAGAGCTTTCTGGTTAAATTTAGAACCCAAGACTTCCTCTCTCCAATCAAGGGCTGTGGGGCTCCCTCTGGAAATTAGTAGCAGATTACCATACAGTAGAAGAACAGGACAGGGTACTGTGTAACAGCTAGCTTTTAATGTCTTTTTTCCTCCCTCCCTTCCCAACACCCACCCACCCCTGTGATAACTGTAGCTTTATAGGTGCATAAACCTCTCAAAGGAAAGGAGGTGCCATATTTATTCTCAGGTGCAGCTGTTTGTCCACATCAGGCATACATTAAGGACCTGCGATTAGTTAAGCTTCAGGTGAACATAGTACATTAAACGTATTAGGTGTAGTTTTATTAGCATAAGTATCCCTACCAACCCTTAGTAGGTAAAGAACTTAAATACCTCAACACAACCTTAAAATTAAGATTCAGACAGCAGTCCAGCAGCAAGATGGGGGTTTCCATTCTTTTGCATTCAGTGTCACATGTATGATTTACTCCCAGTTGGTGCAAGGAGCTCTTTGCTCTCAGGGAACAAGTCTGATCTCTGGAGGCTAGAGTACCAGACTTGGAGGACATATGGAAAACAGAGAGGTACATAGATGAAACCTACAGGGATGTAGTACTGAAGTCCCACCTCCCGTATAGCAGCATCCCCTGTTGCCATGGAGGAGAGATATCATGTGACAGGAGAACATCCTGTGATCTTGTAGCTAGGACCTGTCCTGCTGGTGATGTAAAACCCTCTCGCACCAAGGAAGTTTCTCCAGGGCCATGTGCCCATGAGGGAAGGGTTAGGACAGCCGTTATAGTTGGTGATTCGATCATTAGGCATGTAGATAGCTGGGTGGCTGGTGAACGTGAGGATCGCCTGGTAACATGCCTGCCTGGTGCAAAGGTAGCGAACCTCACGTGCCACCTAGACAAGGTATTAGAAAGTGCTAGGGAGGAGTCTGCTGTCTAGGTACATGTCAGTACCAATGATATAGGAAAATGTGATAGGGAGGTTCTGGAGGCTAAATTTAGGTTTTTAGGTAGGAAGTTGAAATCCAGAACTTCCAGGGTAGCATTCTCCAAAATTCTTTCCGTTCCACACACAGGACCCAAAAGGCAGGCAGAGCTCCGGAGTCTCAATGGGTGGATGAGACGATGATGCAAGGATAAGGGTTTTGGATTTGTTAGGAACTGGGGAACATTCTGAGGAAAGGAGGGGCTCTTCCAAAGGGATGGGCTCCACTTTAACCAGAATGGAACCAGACTGTTGGCATTAACCTTTAAAAAGGAGATAGAGCAGCTTTTAAACTAGATAATAGGGGAAAGCCGACAGTCGCACAAGAGCACATGGTTCGGAACAATGTATCGTTGAAGCAAAATACTGAAGTTAGGGCATATCAGCAGAGGGATTCCAATAAAGACAAAAGTAGCCCAAATGCCCTTGAGTACAGAGCAGACAGAGTTTAAAGATTCCAAGTTACCCCTGCCTACCGATAGCCAGATTAATATGAATAAAATATAGCCTCTAAAATGCTTGTATGCAAATGCTAGAAGTCTAAAAAAAAATATAGGAGAGTTAGAATATATAGTACTAAATGAGAGGTTAGATATGATTGGTATCTCAGAGACATGGTGGAAGGAGGACAACCAGTGGGATACTGTGATACCTGGGGAAAGTGATGGCAGTGGGGGCGTACCGCCTGGCCAGAATGAACAAATGGATGATGAAATGCTCAAAGAAATCAGGGAAGCTAACAAAAAGTTACAGCACAGTAATAATAATGGGTGATTTCAATTACCCCAGTATTGACTGGGTCAGTGTCACGGCAGGACATACTAGGGAGATAAATTTTCTAGATGACATAAATGACTGCTTCTTACAGCAGCTGGTTCATGAACGGGTTCATGAACCAACCAGAGGGAATGCCATTATGGACCTAGTCCTTAGTGGAACACTATATCTGGTGCAAGAGATAAGGGTGTTGGGGCCACCTGGCAATAGTGATCATAGCATGATCGTGTTTGATTTAATTAATGGAGGAGGGATGATAAAGAAATCCACAGTACTACCTTTTAACTTTCGAAAAGGAGACTATGATAAAATGAAGAAAATTATTAAGAAAAAACTAAAAGGAGCAGTTGCAAAGCTTAAAGACTTACATCAAGTTTTGGTGTTGTTTAAAAATACTATCATGGAAGCCAAGACCAGCTGTATTCCACACTTTAAGAAACATGGAACGAAGTCCAAAAAATGCCAGCATGGTTTAAAGGTGAGGTTAGAGAGGCTTTTGTTGCCAAAAAGCATCTTTCAGGAAATGGAAAAAAAGAGCCAAATGACAAAAACTGGAAACAGCACAAGCACTGACAAGTTAGATGCAAGGCATTGATAAGGCAGGCAAAGACATAATTTGAGAAAAAGCTTGCTGCGGAAGAAAAAACGCATAATAAAGATTTTTTCAAGTACATTTGTATCAAAAAACCTATGAAAAAGTCAGTTGGACCATTAGATGATAGAGGGGTAAAAGGGGCACTAAGAGGGACAAGGCCATAGCAGAGAGACTGAATCAATTCTTTGCTTTGGTCTTTACTGAGGAAGATGTAGGGATGTTACCCATGACTGAAGTAGTATTTAAAGGTGATACTGCAGAAGAATTGAAAGAAAAATCGATACACCGGAAAGATATATTACAAGTATTTGATAAACTGAAGAGTAGCAAATCACCTGGACTGGATGGTATACATCCAAGGGTTTTGAAAGAACTGAAATATGAGCTTGCAGACCTGCTATTAGTAATCTGTGAACTATCATTAAAATCATCTGTAATACCTGAAGATTGGAGGATGGTCAATGTAACACCAATTTTTAAAAAGGGTTCCAGGGGTGATCCAGGAAACTACAGACCAGTGAGCCTGATGTCAGTACCAGGAAAAATGGTAGAAGCAATCATAAAGAACAAAATTAATGAACATGTAGATAGTCATGGCTTAATGGGAGACAGTTAAAATGGCTTTAGACAAGCAAGATCTTCTCTTACTAATCTGTTATGTTTTTTTGAAGGTGTGAATTGTGGTGTTGCGGGTGCAGCACAGCCCTGGGAAAGAGGAAAAAAAGAGGGTTTTTTTCATAAATGGGGGATGGGCTCACCTAAGCATAGATCTCAAACTGAAAGCAATACTGAAACACACACTTGCAAAGCTAGCCTGAAGCCACGCCCACTCTCCAGGGCAACTGCAGGGAGAGAGAGGGTGGGGCCAGAGAAGGAAGCAGGCTATCAGGCATTTAAACTGTGTCACTCAGCAAGTGAGGGAAGAAGTGAAGAGAGAAGCCAGGAAGTTCAGAGAAGCCGGGAAGTCCAGAGGAACCAGGGGAAGAAACAGCACTGCAAGGCTGAAAGACCTGGGGATTCCAAAAGATCTCCAGGAACAAGCAGGAATAAGTCCTCACATATGGGTACGTCGGTACCAACGGAGCCTGCGCGGGAAAGCTCCCCAGCTTCCCAGAAGGAAGCTTTTGGGGCCTCCCACTGCACATGCGCGCTGCCTTCCCGCCTTCCTGACCAGCTCTCCTCAGTTTCTCTTTTTCCGCGGAGCCAGCAGGTCGTGTTCCTGTCACCGCTGAAGAAATTATTGTTTTAGTTTGTTTCTTTAGACCGCGTACCTGCCTTCCCCATACCGAAACCGGTACCGCCGGTCTCTCTTTTCTTTTCTTAAAAAAAAAACAAAACAAAACTTTATCTTTGCACAACTTGGTGACTTCGGTTAGGCCTCAGGCCTACACAAATTCTCCTCATGGAGAAACCAGCCCCTGGTTTTAAGAAGTGTACCAAGTGTAGTGCTGTTATTTCTGTCACAGACACCCATGACTGGTGTCTTAAATGTTTGGGACCTGACCACTCCATTCCGGACTGCCCATCCTGCTCCCAGATGTCTAAACGTGGTTTGCAGAACCGGGCCAACAAATTCCATGTGCTGTTTGCTTCAGATAATCCAGCATCACAGTCATCCAGGTCTTCCTCTCCGGATGGATCTCAGGTAACCAAACCTTCTTCGGGCAGGTCCTCAAAGAGCAAATCTCCTTCAAAGCATCGAGAGGCTCTCACTTTTGAATCTGAGGACCATGCCCCAGCCAAACAACCCCGGCGGGAAGCTCTGGCTTCCAAAGCACCATCTATGGGGTTACAGGTTGACATCGATGGCACGGCCTCGACTGATCACCTGTTAGACTGCTCTGGGGTACCGGCCCATACCGGTACCGACATCCAGGCAGCAGTGGCGTCTATGAGCAATACTGTTCAGACCATGCAGCAGGCCATGCTGGCTTTTATTAATGCTGCGACGCCCTCGGTACCGCGTTCAGCGGTACCGGTTCCGGTTCCGGTATCGTCTACCATACCGGAACCGAGACATAGTAACATAGTAACATAGTAAGTGACGGCAGATAAAGACCAGCATGGTCCATCTAGTCTGCCCAGCAAGATGGCAAGGGTAGGTGCACCTGTCGCTCTGTGCAGGCCACCCCTCCCCATGTTTTTGTTTCTGTTTAGGGGTGAACCCATCACTCCATGTAGGACACCCTTATTTGTTCAGATGCTAGATAGTTCAGAAGTTAGATGGTACTGTTTATTTTGCTTTTATCCTGTTGCTGTAAAGGGATCCACTGTGTTTGTCCCATGCCGTTTTGAATTCCATCACCGTGTTTGCCCTCACCACTTCCATCGGGAGGGCATTCCAAGCATCCACCACCCTTTCAGTGAAGAAATATTTCCTGACATTGCCTTTCAATTTACCACCTTGCAGCTTCATGTTATGCCCTCTAGTTTTACAGCTTCCCCGTCTTTGGAAGAGGTTTGTTTGTTCATCATTTCTCTTTAAGTATTTAAAGGTCTGAATCATATCTCCCCTGTCCCTCCTCTCCTCCAAAGTGTACATATTTAGGTCTTCAAGTCTCTCCTCATAAGGCTTCTGACGCAGGCTCCAAATCATTTTGGTCGCCTTTCTCTGAACAGTTTCCAGTCTTTTTACATCTTTTGCAAGATATGGCCTCCAAAACTGAACACAGTATTCCAAGTGAGGCCTCACCAGTGACTTGTACAGTGGCATAAGTACCTCTTCCTTTCTGCTGGTAATCCCTCTTTGAATGCAGCCCAACATCCTCCTGGCTTTTGCCACCGCCTTGTCGCACTGTTTTGCCACCTTGAGATCATCAGAGATAATCACACCAAGGTCTTTCTCCTGAACCGTGCATACCAACCTCTCACCCCCTATTGTGTACTTTTCCCTTGGATTTCTGCTACCCAAGTGCATGACACTGCATTTTTTCACATTAAATCGTAGTTGCCAAGCATTAGACCAGTCTTCCAGCTTTTGTAGATCTTTCCTCATGTTATCCACTCCCTCTGGGGAGTCCACTCTGTTGCAAATTTTTGTGTCATCTGCAAAAAGACAGACCTTTCCATTCAGTCCTTCAGCAATATCACTCACAAATATATTGAACAGTGCCGGGCCCAGGACCGAACCCTGAGGCACCCCGCTAATCACCTTCCTCTCATCCGAGTGAGCTCCATGTACCATCACCCTCTGTTGTCTGTCAGTCAACCAATTTCTAATCCAGTTTACTATCTTGGGACCCATCCCCAAGCTACTGAGTTTATTGACAAGCCTCCTATGAGGAACAGTATCAAAGGCTTTGCTGAAATCCAGGTAGATGACATCCATTGCATGCCCCAGATCTAGTTCCTTGGTCACCCAATCAAAGAACTCAATCAGATTTGTTTGGCAAGACCGTCCTTCGGTAAAACCATGTTGCCTGGGATCTTGCAACCTCTGACTTCCAAACACAGATCGGTTCCGCATGCCGGATCCGGGTTTTCACCCGATACCGATCCCATACCCGGTACGCCCGATGTCGATACCGATCGGTATGCGTATCGTGCGTTGGAAGCAAATAGAGAATACTCTGATTCTTCTGAGGATTTTGACTCCTCTGAGGACTCTGATGAGCTGTCTCTAGTTCTTCATGAAGACCCTTCTTCCCCAAAGAGGAGAATGTCTCCACCAGAGGATTTGTCCTTTCAAGACTTCATTATAGAGCTAGCTAAAGGACTTTCTATTACTACATCCTCTGAAAAAGAACCTAGGTCAAAGAAATTGGATATTTTAGGATACCCTAAGGTTCCTAAAGAGGCAGTCACCCTGCCTATCCATGAAATCCTTCAAGAACACTTGATGGACTTATGGGAGACTCCTCTAACGTTGTCTCCTTACTCTCGTAGGTTGGATACCATGTACCGGGTCCCTCCTTCTCCTGGGTTTCAAAAGACTCAGCTGCCTCACCATTCCATTGTGGTAAAGTCTGCGCTGAAAAAGATTAAGAGCACCAAAAGGCGACTCAGAATCCTGACTTAATACCTATACAAACTTAATATTTTGCTCCGGGCTTACCGGGGTACCTCGGGGGGGATGGCGGCCCATAAACCAGCGCGCTTGGACTTCGGGTCTCCTTCTTCTTCACACGGAAAACGCTCCAAAACAGAGGTGTCTTCCCCACAGAAGATGGTTCCACTTCGTGAAAACCCCGAAATGCACCTGGAGATTTTAGAGGAAATACGCGGCGTGAAGGAACTGGTGCAGTCCAACGGAGAAGCGCTTCGAGCCATGCGAGAAGACTTCGGAGTGCTCCAGGACCGACTTGAAAGTCTTTCATTATGGCAAGACAACATGGCGGGGGTCCTCGACTCGCACGCGGTGCGCTTGGGCAAACTGGACAAGGCTGAGCGCCAGATACAGAATCTTCAAAAGGAGTTAGAAGATAGCAATAATCGAGCCCGTCGCAACAATGTGAGGCTCATTGGAATACCGGAGGGGGCGGAAGCAGGAGATATAAGAGAATTCCTGCTCAAAACTCTTCCCTCCTTGCTGAAGATCACTTTCCATAGAGATCTGGAAATCGATCGAGCACATCGTGTTCCTACCCATATGGCGCTCAACCGAACGACCCCCCGGCCTATTATCTTTCGATTACTACGGTATCAACAAGTGGAACAAATTTTAAATGCTGCCCGGGCGAATCATCATCTGGAATTTGAAGGTCATAAAGTCTCCTTCTTCCCTGATTTGGCGAAGCCCACCGTTGACCGTCGGAAGAGACTCCTTGCTTTTCGCCCTCGACTTCAACAACTACAGGCTCGCTTTGGCCTGTTGTATCCAGCGAAGCTCCGAGTGACTCTCCACAACCAAACTAGGACATTCGAAGATCCTGATCTACTATCAACATTTTTAGACTCCAAAGAAGCAGAGCAGATGCGCTAATCCAACACCTTGGACTTATTATCTGCCGGCTCTGTCCGCCATTTTGAAGGGCCCGACGCGGCGGTCATAGCCAAGCACAGAGACTACCTGGACTTTCTTTCTTTCTCTATATGACTTTTTTTTTGGTCTCCTATCCCTCCATGATGTGTGCCTCGGTCGGATTCGGAGCACGCACAGTTATACAGGTTATATGTTTTTTCAATTTCGGCCTTCTCTGGGGTTTCTCCCCGCAGACACATGGTCGCCAGTAATTTCTGGGGTTCTGCTTCTTCTCTACCGCACCGCGGTTTTTCTTTTTTAATATGGGGCGCTTCATTGTATTACATTAGCTTATTTTCTTTCATGTCATGTGTACAGCCAGATACAGTTAATATGAGGGACATTGTGAAATTATGTGCGCTATCATGCTCAGAATTTTTAACCTTTCTGAATGGCCTTATGTAAGATCTTATCACTTAACGTAAAAGGCATCAATAGTCCAATCAAAAGAAAGAAAATCCTTAGCTATCTTAGCCATGAGCATGCTGATTTAGTGTTTCTTCAGGAAACGCATCTAAACTCTGCTGAAACACTGAAACTCAATGCTAAGCCTTACATGGTGGCTGCCTATTCTCCCGCCGTTTCCAAACGGTGTGGGGTAGCCATTCTGGTTAAGAAGTCTTTGCAAGCTACTGTAATGGATACTAGCTCTGATAAGGAGGGTAGATGGGCCCGTGTACACCTTAAGGTTGGAGATAGTGAATTCACGTGTATTTGTATTTATGCCCCGAATGTGGACAACCCTGCTTACTATGCAAGTATTGCGCAGTTGGCACAGGCCTCTGCCAATACTCCATTAATACTTGGTGGCGATTTCAATCAAGTGTTAGACCCTTTGATAGATAGACAACCGCCTAGAACGAGTAGTCCACCCAAGAGTCTTGCTACCCTTACAGCTCTGATGCAAGATCTTGCGCTAGTAGATATATGGAGGCTGCTTCACCCCTCCGACTTAGAGTTCACCTTTTTTTCTGCCCCCCATCACTCACAATCTAGAATAGATTTCTTTCTCATTTCCAAAGCACTGATTTCTCAAGTGGACACGGCTAGGACTCATCCTCTCCATATTTCAGATCATGCTGCCATATCTTTATCATTACATGTCACTACGCGAGACGATTCTCCCCGAGCTTGGTTTTTTGATAGATCCCTACTAGATCAAAAAGATTTTCAGGTTGATATAAAGGCCGCTATCCAAGATTATTTTCATTTTAACTCACCCCATGACACAGCGAGCTGGGCTTGGTGGGAGGGTTTTAAGGCATCTATCCGTGCAACTATAACCAGCTATCAAATTCGGCAGGGGAAACAAAGAAAGCAACACTTACTGATTCTAGAGCAACAGATACAAGCTGGGGAGCGTCTCCTCACGTCCCGTACTGACCCATGTATTTTACTCCGTTTACAACGCCTGCGTTTTCAATACAATCAGCTTTTGTATACTGCTGCTGCTAAAAATATTGAATCACAACAAGGGATATATTACCGGGAAAATAACCGTGCTGGCAAATTGTTAGCAAATGCCCTGAAAGGTCAAAAAGAAGCTAAGCGTGTTACCGCTCTCCGTAATCCGTCGGGGGGGGGGGGGGGCTTGGTCACTAAAGATACAGAAATCTTAGAACTCTTTCGTGATTTTTATACTCGGCTTTATCAATCTGAATGTGATTTTGAGCCAGAAGTATTTGAACGCTTACTTTCAGGGGTGCAAAGACCGACCCTATCTGACGAAGATAGAGAGGCCATGGACAAACCATTCACTTTATCAGAAATTCATTCTGCTATCAAGAGATGTGCCACAGGTCGAGCTGCAGGCCCAGACGGTCTCCCTGCTGAATTCTACAAAACCTTTAACGCTGACTTAGCTCCAGTTTTGAAACTTTATTTTTCTGCTCTGGCCGAGGAGGGATCTCCTTCTGGGTCCTTTTCAATGGCAAATGTAGTAGTTTTTGAGAAAGAGGGGAGAGACCCGCAACTAACAGCTAATTATCGTCCAATTTCCCTCCTAAACGCGGACTATAAAATATTTGCCACCATTCTCCCCCCACCCGGCTCTCTGATAGGATGTCTACCTTAATACACCCAGATCAATGCGGTTTCATTCCCGGTAGATCAACTGCTGACAATGCTCGGACTCTATGTCATGTACTGACTGCCGCAGTTAATCTTGATCGCCCATTTGTTGGCCTCTCACTTGATGCTGAGAAGGCCTTTGATCGCTTAGGATGGCCCTTCCTGTTTGCAGCCCTCCGCTAGTACGGATTCGGAGAAGGTTTTCTCCGTTGTCTCCGCACCATGTATGCACAGCCTACAGCCAGTATCTGTGCTAATGCTTTAAAGTCTCAGCCATTTCCCCTTCAACGCGGTACTCGCCAGGGATGCCCACTGTCTCCACTTCTTTTCGATCTTGCACTCGAACCCTTAGCTTTACTACTCCGGCAATCGGAGGAGATTCATGGAGTCCCCTTCTCTCATAGGGAAATCAAAATTTCAGCATATGCTGATGACCTTATGCTCTTTGTCTCTATAGACTCAGTGCCGGCTGTCCTAGAGCAAATTGGTAAATATTCACAACTCTCCGGTTATAAGATAAATTGGACCAAGTCGGTAGCCTTTCCACTAAATCCTCTGCTTCATCAGGCAGATATGCAACCCTTTCCCTTTTTATGGCAACCTCGCATGGTTAAATACCTTGGGGTTCACTACTGCTCTCCTTTGGAAGACACTATCTCTTTTAATGCCAAAGACTTAACCTCTAAAGTCCGGGCGCTTACTCACCGTTGGACTCCTTTAACACTTACCTGGTGGGGTCGCCTAGAAACCATAAAAATGATGATTGTTCCGAAAGTGAATTATATTTTAGAAATGTTGCCCTGTCTCCTACCTCGACGTACATATAAAGATATAGAGGGCCTTCTGACTAGATACTTATGGCAAAACAAGACACCTAGGATAGCGAAACATAAGCTGCAAGCAGATAAGAAAAATGGGGGTGTCAGATTCCCTGATTTCCTGAAATACCATCAATCTTTTCTTCTCAAACAAGGCGCTCGTTGGCTGGAAGATCTAGCACCGAGTAGACCTGTGTGGCTAGACATAGAGGAGGACCTTTGCAAACCGATTCCTCTTACTTATCTCCCTGGTATGACTCTCCCATCAGACTCCCCCTATCCACCAATGCTTTTAGACACTTTAGGTGCCTTTAATACTCTTATGCAATCTCTAGACTCCCGACTCTGTCCGTTAGACAGGCTCCCGCTTTGGTACAATACTCGATTTCAAATACAAAATAAACCGATGGCGTGGAGCCCCTGGTACACTAGGGGCATTTGGATTCCTAACCAGTTGTTCCATGATGGTCGCTGGAAAACTTTTAGCGAATTGCAAATTGAATTTGGTCTCCCAGCGAAACACTACTTTCAGTTGGTGCAACTTCAGCATTGTCTTCGGAGTGCTAAGGTGCTCCCGCCATCGGAATCCCCTACCCAAGGATTGTCGGAGACTATCCGATCTATCGGGAGTTCACCGGGTGTAGCATCTAACTTTTACAAAACCTTATGTAATGCTATCAATAGAGGTACCCCTATAGCACAGAAAGCATGGGAGCGAGAATTGCATGTAACTTTGACCCCGGAGCAATGGAGCCTCGTCTGGAGTAGAGTGACACGGGTTTCCCGATCCGCCTCACTCACTCAGACACTCTTCTTTCTAGCCCACCGGTGTTTCTACACTCCTGACAGATTAGCCAAATGGAACACCACTCAGGGCAATAGCTGTTGGACATGCCATGCGGCCATTGGTTCACTACCTCATGTTATGTATGAATGTCCCGCACTACAGTATTACTGGCGTCGGGTCTGGGGTCGTATCCAATCTATTTTGCACTTTCAAGAGCCCCTTTCTTGGAGGATAGTGGGACTCCGCTCAGCTGCGGGGATCCCCTCTCTTCCAAAAACGGCTTACTTCCTTTTGGACTTTATGCTGGGCATCGCTATTTCCCTAATTACGAAATACTGGAAAAATAGCTCCCATCTGAGCCCCAATGAATGGTGGAATCATGTCTGTCTCTACAGTAAATATGAACAAATACCTCGTATGTTTGCTTCTTCCGTTCAGACTCCTCATCATCTGTCTAAATGGAAGATGCTCAATGACTATGTTCACACTGCTAAATGCTCTCATCTGACTGTTTAAATTTGTATAAATCTCTATCCCATGATCATTCTGTATCGCAGATACTATTTCTGTTCGTTTTGATGTACAATCACTGTTGTTTGGAAGCGCTCACATGCTGATATAGTCGGCTTAGAGAAGAAGCATGGGGGTGGGGGGTAATAGGGTTTGCTTTTCCTTATTGTATACTTGTTTTGTCTCCTTTGGTGTGTTGTTTCTTTTGTTTGTTGCAAAATGAAAATAAAAGTTTAAAAAAAAAAAAAAAAAAAAAAAAAGAGCACCAAAAGGCACTCTTCTACCCCTCCAGGGCGAGAATGTAAGACCCTAGACTCTTTTGGCAGGAAAATTTTCCAGGCTAGTATGCTTATAGCCAGGATTAATTCTTACAGTCTGTATATGGGCATGTTTCTCAGGGAACTTGCCCTAAAAGTACGGCATTTTGCCTCCTTTATCCCTGAAGATAGAAAGGAGGAGTTCATTTCTCTGGTGAAACAGCTTCTAGATGTTTCTAAGTTCTCCAACAGAGCAGCTTTTGATTCCTTTGAGGGTGCCGGTAGAGCTTCGGGCATTGCTATTGCAGCCCGACGACTTGCTTGGCTCCAGGCCTCTGACCTAGAACCCTGGGTCCTGGATGGCTTACGGAATCTGCCCTGTACAGGTGAGAACTTATTTGGTAAGGACTGGCAAATTAAAGCCACTCAAATGGACGCAGAAAATGCTACATTAGATAGACTTTCTAAGTCTACCTCTTCTCCTGCCAAGAAAAAGTCTTTCAAGAGGCCTTACTACAAGAAGGCCAGATTCTCCACAAATACTGGCCAACAATTTTCTCAGCCTCGCTTTGCTGCTAAACGTCAGCAACCTAAACAGGCAAGGTCAAAGCCTGCAGCGTCTGCCACTCCTCAGCAGGCTCAACCCCCTCAGGGGTTTTGACTTGCCCCTAGAGAACTTAACCTTTCTGGCTCTAGAACAACCAGAGCCCCTCACCATTCCCGGACGGTTAGCTCACTTTGCTCCCAGATGGGGGCAAATTACATCAGAGCACTGGACCCTCTCTATCATCAGAGAGGGCTACAAACTTCATTTTTCCAACCTTCCTCCATGTACCATGGTGAGGCACTTCAATTCTCCCCCATCTCTCCTGGGCCTGTTGGATCAGGAAGTCTCTTCTCTCCTTGCCCAAGGGGCAATAGAAGAGGTTCCTCTTCTTCAACAAGGGACAGGATTCTACTCCCCTTATTTTCTCATAACAAAGAAGACAGGGGGATTCAGACCTATCCTAGATCTGAGAGAATTGAACAAATTTCAGTACAAGGAGAAATTCAAAATGCTTTCTCTAGGCATTCTCCTTCCATACCTTCAGAGTCAGGATTGGCTTTGTTCTCTAGATCTCAAGGATGCGTACACACATATACTCATCCACCCATCCCACAGAAAATATCTAAGATTTCTGTTTCAGGGAAAACATTTCCAGTACAGAGTACTTCCATTTGGTCTAGCCTCTGCTCCAAGAGTGTTCACCAAATGCATGGCAGTTGTTGCCGCATTTCTAAGAGGTCTGGGAATTTTTGTATTCCCATATCTGGACGACTGGCTCATCCGAGCTCCATCCCAGTCAGAGACCCAGATTTCCCTGGACCGCACAAGGCACCTTCTGCAGTATCTGGGACTGGTGGTAAACCTTCCCAAGTCTCAACTTACCCCTACTCAGTCTCTGGAATTCATAGGGGCCCAGTTGGACACCACCACTGCAAGGGCCTACCTACCTCAAGTCCGGGGCCAACATCTGGTGTGCTTGGCCCGCCCTACGCTCGTCTTCATATGAGAGCAGCTCAATGGACCTTGGCCACCCAGTGGACTCAGGCATCAGGAGCGCTCTCCGACCAAATACTCACCTCAAAGCGTCTGTTTTGGTCCCTTCAATGGTGGATGTCCACCAAGAATCTGTTGTTGGGGGCCCCCTTCCAACCTTTGTTGCCCCAAACAATCCTCACAACAGATGCCTCCCAAACAGGGTGGGGAGCCCATCTTCAACACCTCTCCACTCAGGGTGCTTGGTCTCCACAAGAGACCACCCTTCACATCAACCTCCTGGAACTGCGAGCAATCTTCTTTGCCCTCAAAGTCTTCCATACCCTCCTAGTCAACCTGACCGTCCTAGTCCAGACAGACAATCAGGTGGCCATGTTCTACATAAACAAACAAGGAGGGACAGGCTCTCTGTCGCTTTGCAACGAAGCTCTCAGATTATGGGCCTTCGCCAGAGAGCATCAAATTCATCTTCTGGCAGTCTATCTTCCAGGGGTTCAAAACTCTCGGGCAGACAGACTCAGTGGAGTTCTGCTTCCACACGAATGGTCCCTATATATGGACCAGATACGCAGAATCTTTCAGGAATGGGGAACCCCGGACATAGACCTCTTTGCAAGTCCGTGGAATGCCAAACTTCCCCGGTTCTGTTCCAGGAATCCGTGTCAGGGAGCTCAGGCCAACGATGCCTTTCTCCTGCATTGGGGTCAGGAATTCCTATATGCCTTTCCACCCATTCCTTTGATTCCCAAGACTCTGTTCAAACTCCAGAGAGATCACGGATTGATGATCCTCATAGCTCCATGCTGGCCACGCCAGGTGTGGTTCCCTCTACTTCTGCATCTCTCCCAGGGACCCCCTCTGGACCTGGGAGCTGCGCCAGACCTTCTGTCTCAGGAGGAGGGGACTTTGTGGCACCCAAACCCCAAGTCCCTACACCTCAGAGCTTAGTTACTGAAGGCCTAAGCCTTCATGACTTTAATCTTTCTCAACCAGTGAAAGATATCCTTCACGCCTCTAGGAAACCCTTCACGAGGCGTTCCTATGCTTTCAAATGGAAACGCTTTTCCATTTGGTGTGCTCAACAGGGTCTTGACCCTCTAGCACTTCCTTTGAATTCTCTACTAGACTATCTCCTGCATCTTTCTAATGCAGGCCTTAAGACGAATTCAGTAAGAGTCCATTTGAGTGCTATTGCAGCATCTTTAAAACCTATAAATGGACAACCTGTCTCCTCTCATCCTCTTATTGCAAGGTTCATGAGAGGCCTGACTCTAACTAAGCCTCCCATCCGACCTCCTCCGGTAGCATGGGACTTGAACCTAGTTCTGGGTCAGCTTATGAAGCCACCTTTTGAACCGTTGATTTCTACCTCCTTGAAATTTCTTTCCTGGAAGGTCCTTTTCCTTATTGCAGTCACTTCGGCTCGCTGCATCAGTGAACTACAGGCCTTAGTGGCTCATCCACCTTATACCAGGTTTCATCATGATAAGGTGGTCCTTAGGACGAATCCCCACTTTATGCCCAAAGTGGTCTCGCCTTTTCATCTTAATCAAGAGGTATATCTACCTGTCTTTTTTCCGGCTCCTCATGCATCCAGTGCAGAGAGGAACCTTCATACTTTAGATTGTAAAAGAGCTCTTGCCTTTTACCTCAACAGGACTCAGCCACATCGAAAGTCTTCCCAACTTTTTGTGGCTTTTGATCCTTCCCATTTGGGACTTCCAGTCTCCAAATGTACACTTTCCAATTGGATTGCTCAGTGTATTTCCTTTGCTTACCAGAGTAAAAACATTTCTCTGGAAGGCCATGTCACAGCTCACAATGTGAGAGCCATGGCCACTTCTATGGCTCATCTTCACTCTGTATCCATAGATCAGATCTGTCGAGCCGCCACCTGGGCCTCGGTTCATACCTTCACAGCCCATTACTGTTTGGACAAGGACTCCCGCCGGGATGCCTTGTTTGGTCAGGCTGTCCTCAAACACCTGTTCCATACTTGAACAACTCCTGCCCACCTTCCCAGGATGGATGCCTGAGATCCATACGAAGATGGCGAACCCTTGGAACGGGATCTCCCAGGCATCTTAGCTAGGGAGTCCCCATATGTGAGGACTTATTCCTGCTTGTTCCTGGAGATAGCACAGTTACTTACCTGTAACAGGTGATCTCTGGGAACAGCAGGAATTAGTCCTCACAACCCACCCACCTCCCCTAGGAGTTGTATCCTCTATCTATCTTCCTTTCCTCTCTCTATTGTCTCAGCTATAAACTCGAACTGAGGAGAGCTGGTCAGGAAGGCGGGAAGGCAGCGCGCATGTGCAGTGGGAGGCCCCAAAAGCTTCCTTCTGGGAAGCTGGGGAGCTTTCCCGCGCAGGCTCCGTCGGTACCGACGTACCCATATGTGAGGACTAATTCCTGCTGTTCCCAGAGATCACCTGTTACAGGTAAGTAACTGTGCTGACTAGCCAGAACTGCCATGGCGAGTGGCAGGGCCAGAGGAGAGAAAGGAACTGGGGAGAGTTCCAGAACTACAGTTCTGACACGGAGGCCAGCAGCTTAAACTCTGAGCAAGTGTCCAAACATTTCAGGAAGCCTAATAAAGGAAGGACGTCTGCAAGCAAAGTAAACCAAACATTACCTCTGTATGATTCAGTAAGGGGAAGAAGGGCAAGTGTTTCTGACATAGTTCCAAAGGGAAGAAGGAATCTCCAGTGGGAGAAACTTTTTAAGCTTTTAAAGAAGGTGAAGCTAGAAATCCCTGAAAGTGTTCCAACCCCTGAGTCTTACAGCACAGAGGAGGAAATGGAAGTTGAATTGTACCAAGAGAATTCAGAGTCCTCTGACAAATCCATGGAATGTGCTTTTTGTATGAGCAATGTTTAGAAGCTTTATTGATTGCTGTGAAGGAAAATATAAGAGGTGTTTCTGCCAGGTAAATGCTATTGAGAAAGGCAGATAAAAAGGAGGAAAACCTCATGTTTTAAACAGCTGTTCTACTAATGCTGGAAATGTGTTAAACTGCTGTTTAGTTTCCATGCTAAGAGGCAGCATGTAATCACAAGCTGGTTTGTAGCAGCTGAGAGAAACTGAGAAGAGTTGCTGGACTGTGCATATAACAGTGAGTTTAAACTGTTTTGCTTTAGTGGCAAAAAATTTAATTATAAAGGCAAAGAGTGAAGAAACTGCTTTTGCTAAAGCAGTTACGTGTCTCTTTTGGAAAGCTTTTTGTTTGGAGAAAATATCCTTTTATCTGTTTGAGGTTTTGGGAACCTTTACCAAGGCCTGTTGCTAACTTGATGATGCAAAGAAAATAAAAAATTATAATAAATTTTCCTGTGTCGGCCTAATCCACTTGGACTGCTTTAATAAGCCCCACAACTACACTACAAGGGCCTCAGCTAATACGCTGAAGCATAGACACAAGTATGATGGCCCGTCGCCCCCACTAGGCAGCCGCCTAGTAGGGCAAGGCGGCGTCACAGAATACATAGGTAGACAAAGGTGAGTCGGTTGATATAGTGTATCTGGACCTTCAGAAAGCCTTTGACAAGGTCCCTCATCAGAGACTTTTGGCAAAACTAAAAAGTCATGGGATAGGAGGCAGTGTACTATTGTGGATCAGGAACTGGTTAGAAGATAGAAAGCAGAGGGAAGGGCTAAATGACCAATTTTCCCAATAGAGAAAGGTGAATAGTGGAGTAACCCAGGGATCTGTGCTGGGTCTACTGCTTTTTAACATATTCATAAATGACCTGGAAATGGGATTACCAAATGAGGTTATCAAATTTTCAGATGACACAAACTATTAAAAGTTGTTAAAACCCATGAGGATTGTGGAAAATTGCAAGAGGATTTTGATTAATTGGAAGACTGGGCATCCAAATGCAGATGAAATTTAATGTGGACAAGTGCAAAGTTTTGCACCTTGGAAAGAACAACCCAAACTATGGTTACACAATGCAAGGTTCCACATTAGGAACCACCACCCAGGAAAAAGATTTAGGCGTCATTGTGGATAACATGTTAAAACCTTCCACCCAGTGTGCAGCGGCGGCCAAGAGAGCAAATAGAATGCTAGGTATCATACGGAAAGGAATGAAAAATAAAACAAAGGATAATATAATGCCTCCGTATCGTTCCATGGTGCGACCACACCTTGAATATTGTGCGCAATTCTGTTCGCTGCATCTTAAAAAGTATATAGCGTTATTAGAAAAGGTACAGAGAAGAGCCACCAAAATGGTAAAGGGGATGGAAGGGTACCCCTATGAAGACAGGCTAAAAAGGTAAGGGCTCTTCAAAGAAAAGAGACGGTTGAGGGGAGATATGATATTGGTCTATAAATTAATGAATGAATTGGAACGGGTAAACATAGATCGATTGTTTACATCATCAGAATATAGAAAGACTAGGGGACATGCAATGAAGCTACAAGGTAATCTATTTAAGACTAATAAGAGAAAACAATTTTTTCACTCAACGTGTAATCAAACTCTGGAATTTGTTACCATAGGATGTAATAAATGCTGTTAGTGTAGCTGGGTTTAAAAAAGGTTTGGACAAGTTCCTGGAGGAAAGGTCCATAAACCATAATGAAAGGTACCGGGGATATCACTGCTTGACCCAATACAAACAATGTGGGACCTGTGCCTTTTGGGGAAACTGCTAGGTACTTATGACCTAGGTTGGCCACTGTTGGAAATAGGATACTGGGCTTGATGGACCATGGTCTGACCCAGTATGGCATATCTTATGTTCTTATGGACCTTGATGGCTGTGTAGGGGATTGGCTCCTGAGGTCTTTATCTTGAATCCTGTCTCTCCCCACCTCAAACCGCCCGTTAACTCTGTTATCAAATTGGGATACGTTCCCATTATGGAAAATATTAATCTGGCTCATTTGGAATACCCCTCAGGGACAAAATAAGGTGCTAAACACTCTAAAGAAGAGCTCTCGTCTTCACACAGAATGGCTGCTACCAAAGATTCGGATGATGTCCAGCTTTTTGGATCAAGGAGCTACGTGATGTGTTCAGCCCTGTCATCGCAAAAATAATGAAACTCTCCTTCACAACAGGATATTTTCCTACTTCACTCAAGCAGACTTCCATTAGGCCACTATTGAAAAACCCCAAACTTGATCCCCAAAGAGTTGACTCCTACAGGCCAATAGCCAGTATCCCCCTCTTAGCCAAAATAATTGAGAAAGAGGCACAACGGCAAATTCAAGATCACATCGATGCCGCTGCTCCCTTAGACAGCTGCCAACATGGGTTCAGAGAATATCATGGAGTCGAGACACTACTCGCTGGTCTATTCAACGACATCATCACAGGAATTGACAACATCCGTCAAGGTTTTGTGCTCATCCTCCTAGACATCGCCGCGGCGTTCGACTCCGTGAGTCACGAAATTCTCCTTGGAAGACTGAAAGAGAAGGGCATCTGCAACAGTGCACTAGGATGGTGCAAATCTTATCTGGACGGTAGATGGCAATATGTGAAATCTGGATCAGAAGAGTCAATACATTTCCATCAAAAGCAAGGGGTACCTCAAGGCTCTTCGTTATCCTCCTTACTTTTCAATATCTACATGCAGCCCATCTGCAATATCATAAGATCATTCAATGTGAAATGTTTGATATATGCAGATGATATTCTCTTATACATGCCCTTCTCCACAACTCACATGGACCTGGCCCCACTCACAGACTGCTTCAATGCAGTTTCAACATGGCTCCAGACACAGAACCTACGCATTCAACATAAAAAAACAGAGGTGCTATTCATCACCAGAGACGCCAACTTTACTCCCCCATCCCATGTCAGTGTCAACGAAGCTGATTTGCAAACCAAAGATGCAATAAAATACCTGGGAGTTACTTTGGACCAACATCTCGACATGAAACGCCACATAAGCAACATAGTCAAAGCCGTCTATTTCAAAATCCGTTCACTCAAGCACCTACGCTCCCTGTTGGACCCAGATGATTTCCGAACCATATATCAAGCGTTGATCCTGCCGCATTTTGACTTTGCAAATGCCATCTTACAAGGTCTCCCCCAATCCACACTAACCCCCTTACAGTTGGCCATGAATGCCGCAGCTAGGGTCCTTTACGGAGCATCCAGAAACGACCACGTGACCCCCATTCTCAAACAGCTGCACTGGCTACCGATCCATGGGAGGATCACATTCAAAACCCTTCTATTAGCTTTCAAGGCAATCAAAGGTATGTCAGCCTCCTCACTCACACATCTTATCCACATTGTCCCCCCCAACAGATCCAGAAGAGCAACAGCTGTCAACTTGCTAGCAATACCACAGACATCGACAAAGTCCAACACGACAACCACAAACAGGGCATTCAGTTTTTATGTCCCCAAATGCTGGAATGCTCTACCCCCTGACATTAGGGCCATAGCCAATCTATATCAGTTCAGGAAGGCTCTCAAAACCCACCTTTTCCTCCAATACTTCCCAGACAGCAATTGAACCTAGATATACCTCTCAGGAAATGACCCAATCTAGAAAGGCCCTTACATGCATTATCTGATTTTTACCTATCCTTCCAGTGTAAATAGCTTATGTATATAGTTAACCCCGTTATCCAAGTTTGTACTCCTGTTAGATGTAAAACCTGACAGCTTGTTGCTATGGTCGTTAAGTTATGATGTAAACCGCGCTGATACTAAATAGCGTGGTATATAAGAAATTGTAATAAATAAAATAAATAAATAAAATGGTAAGTAGGAGCTGCTGGCAGAAATCCAACTTGTGTTGGACTTCAGTGCAGCAAATGGTGATGCACTGGATACCATGAGATCTGAAGTATTGGATGTTAAAACTCAGCTCACCACAGTAACATCTCGCCTAGGTATGGAAGATATTACTATTGCTAGCCACGTGGAGTGCCAACAACAGTCACTAAAATTACTAAACGACTTGCTAATCTAGAATATTAATTTCAAAATCTCAGTAATAGCTTGAGGAGACATAACATCAGGATACTATGCATCTCAGAAGGTGCAGAGGGGAATAGCCCAGTGGCCTTTTTTGGAGGGTCACTTACCAAAGCTATTACATCTGGAGTTGGAGCAGCCCATGGAGATTGAATGTGCACACCATGCCCCTTCCTATCACATACAACATGCAAAGTATCTTCGGCCATTTGTTTTGAAAATGCTTTGTTACCCTCATGCATTACAGGCTGCAGGGCAACACATGCCACTTGTGGTTGAAGGGCATAAGATCCAAATTTTTCCAGATTTATGCAAAGTTACTATGGATCACTGCTAATGTTTTTTGACCTTCAGGGCACAATTACAATGGCTTCAAGCTCGATATGGCCAGTTTTTATGGGGCAATTGTGAGTTATGTTGAACAATCAGACTAGGATCTTTGAAGATCCAGACCAGTTAAAGACTTCCTCTCTGAATACATCTATAAGTACAGTGCTGTATATGCCTTGTAGTGCTACCCAAATGATAGTAGTAGTAGTAGTACTAGTGGTAGTAGTCATATTAGCTAGCCATGCCACACGCTATACAGAAAATAGAGATGGAAGAAAGACAATGAAAATTCTAGCATTTCATCAAATACTTTTTGACAAAGCTCAAATAATTTAAGCTTGGGTCTCAAATTCCCATTAAGCATTGTGCTGGAATTAAGGTTTGACGGTCGATTGACCCAAGCAAGTATGCATCATATTCTTTCAGGCATTTGAGCTATTACATCATTTTCAATAAATAAGGAATATATTTGAGATACACTGGATGAAAGAAAGAGACCCAAGACTGAAGACTTTTCAGCACTGGGAAGGCAGAAAAAGATGTAATCTGCAGGGCTGTCTTGTGTCTGAAAGAGGAGAAATCAAAGAGGTTACTAGACCGATATGCTTTATTTTCTTGAAGGACAGGAGAAACTAGAAAACGTTCAGAGAAGCCTAGCAATCTTCATGAGAAGCCTAGAAAATAAGACCACTGAGGACAGATTAAAGGAGTTGGATTTATTTAGTATGAGGCAGAGTTATAAGCATTTGAATTCTAGTCATTGGATGTCCAATGGACAAGGTTAAACAAACATTTGCTAGGATGACCAGTAAATAGGCAGAAGGACAGACTGCATGGCTTACTGGTGGGCTCTAAAATGCGCTTTCGTTATGATTGTATGCTAATTGATCTAACATTAAAAGGTGGTATTCCTCAACTGATATTTAAGGATGGCCAACATTTTCCTGGAATTAGGAACCAATATGATGGTTAGAAGGGAAATATTTTCCAAAGCTTAGTAGGCTTTGTGCCCTGTGTTTAGAAAAATAGGGAAAGATGTGATAGTGAAAGAACAATTTTACATATGGGCAAAAGAGAGTGCTGAAATGAATGGACCTTTCGTCTGACCCGATATGGTGGTTCGTATTTTACTATGAGATACATTCAGAGGTCTTTCATTCCGCAAAACATTAAAATACTTACAGAATGCACACTGAGAGTAGGAGGGATTTTGCACAGGCTGTTGGGTAAAGAGAGAATGGCTTGAGTGGGGATAATAGTTTTAGCTAGAACCTTATTTGTGTGAGGACCTCACTAAAATAGAGGCTCCAGTCCTTTATTTATTTATAATTAACTGATAAGTACCTACTCCCTTCCTGAGGTTCCTGCCTTTAAGGACACAAATCCTGGCATGGATGCTTGTTGCTAGCTATGGGAAATGCAAACCTGACTAGACAGACTGCAAACAAGAAATCCCAAAGTGGATTACAATGAGCAAACCTTTGAAACTGCCAGGAAGGCCTGGACTATATTTTCCAGCAACATAGGGATTGGCTCTTGCATCAGACTGAAACCCTCTGTGATTTGTTGAAACCTACTGAGTTTTTTGAATTGAATCAGTTGGCAGCTAGCTGGCCTCTGGAGAGGAAGCACCAGGGCTTTTGGGAGAGAAAAGGCCTCAGAGTGATATGTCAGCTCCCCATCAAAATTCCAAATCTTGGACTCAGACATTTTTTGAAAGTGTGAATAAACAGGTAGACAAAGGTGAGCCGGTTGATATAGTGTATCTCAATTTTCAGAAAGCATTTGGCAAGGTCCCTTTTAGAGACTCTTGGAGAAATGAAAAAATCATGGGATAGGAGGCAGTGTACTATTGTGGACCAGAAACTGGTTAAACGATAGAAAGCAGAGGGTAGGACTAAATGGCCAGTTTTCTCAATGGAGAAAGGTGAATAGTGGAATACCCCAGGGATCAGTGCTGGGCCCACTGCTTTTTAACATATTCATAAATGACTTGGAAATGGGAACATCAAGAAAGTTGATCAAATTTGCAAATTACATAAAATTATTCAAAGTTTTTAAAAGCGGATTGTGAAAAAATGCAAGAGGACCTTGATAAATTGGGAGACTGGGTATCCAAATGACAAATGAAATTTAATGTGGTCAAGTGCAAAGTTATGCACCTAGAAAAGAACAACCCAAACTACAGAAAAGGATCTACGTGACATTGCGAATAATACATTGAAGCCCCTTGCCCAGTGTGCAGCAATGGCCAAGAAGGCAAATAAGGCAAGGATTCATAAAGAAAGGAATGGAGAATAAAACAAAGGATATTATAATGCCTCTGTATCGTTCCATGGTGCGACCGCACCTTGAATATTGTGTGCAATTCTGGTTGCCATATCTTAAAAAGGCTATAGCAGAATTAGAAAAGGTACAGAGAAGAGCTACCAAAATAATATAGAGGATGGAAGGATACCCCTACAAGAAAAGGCTTAAAAGGTTAGGGCTTTTCAACTTGGAAAAACAGCTGAAGGGAGATATGATAGAGGTCTATAAAATCATAAATGAAGTGGAGCGGATAAAGATTGGCTGTTTAAGTCTTCAAAAAACAGAACGACTAGGGGGACACAAAATGAAGATAACGCATTTAAGACTAATCTGAAAAATATTTTTTTACTCAATGCATAATCCAAATCTGGAATTTGTTACCAGAGGATGTAGTAAGAGCTGTTAATGTAGCTAGGTTTAAAAGAGATCTGGAGAAGTTTCTGGAGGAAAAGTCCATAAACCATTACTAAAGAGAGCAGGGAAATCCATTGCTTAGCCCTTGGATAAGCAGGATGGAATATGTCTACCTTTTTGAAAATCTGATAGGTACTTGTGACCTAGATTGACTGCTCTGGGAAACAGAACACTGAGCTTGATGGACTCTTGGTTTGACCCAGTATGGCATATCTTATGTTCTTAAAGCAAGGATTAATCTGCCCAAGCTCTGGGTCCAATTTCAGAAAAAAAAAGTGTCAGCACTTCTTGTCTGTTCTGTAAGTTCCAGGCTCCCTTTGGTGAAAGGCCTGAGCCTCACAGATTACTAGAGCCCAGATGAACTGCCATTGAAATGGTGAGCTCTGTTGTTGTTGTTGTTAAGTGCCGTCGAGTCAGAGTCGACTCATGGCGACCCTCTGGATAGCTATCCTAAATTGTGTTCGGTCTTCAGTCAGGCGGCTCATTGTTGACAGACTGGTACCCGTAGCTGCTGTTATTGTATCGATCCATCTCATCGCTGGCCTTCCTCTTTTGCGCTGACCTTCTATCTTGCCAAGCATGATATCTTTCTCTAATGATCTCTCTCTTCGCATGATGTGTCCAAAGTATGAAAGTCGAAGTCTTGTCATCTGAGCTTCTAAAGAAAGCTTAGGTTTGATCTCCTCTAGTACCGACTGGTTTGTTCTTTGGGCAGTCCATGGTATACACAGTATTCGCCGTCAGCACCATAATTCAAAGGCATCAATTTTCTTCCTGTCTGTCTTTTTCACTGTCCAGCTTTCACATCCATATGATGTTATTGAAAATATCATATAAATGTAGCTGAACACTCCAAATATCCTCAATGGTAGTCAGTATTCACTAAAAAGACACTAGCCTTACTCGGCTTCAATCCACAAACTCAATTTTTTCCATTTTAAGTGGGTCTCAGACTAGTGGACAATGAGCCATATTACAAAGCTCATGCGTCCAGTTTGCATCAATGACCCAGAGGAATATATATCAAAATTCAATAAAATGGAACATATCTTATCTGGATGAAATGCCTTGTCACAATGTTGCCAACACGATTCCCCAACGCCAACAAAAAGTACTGCTATCGCGTTTCACTACTCGTTTCTTCAGGGGTTTTAGTTATCGAAAACTGTGGCAATCTGTGATAGTTCCATGTCTTGCGAACATATCTGTGGTGAAACAAAGTAATGCTTTAGACTGAGACAACAATACTGTCTATCCTTAAAATGTGTATCAACTATATCAGAGTTGCTAACCTCCGTATTTCAAGATGAGAAGAACTGATGCGGCCCACGTCCAAAGATCACTGACATATATATGTATATTCCTTCCACCTTTTCTTGATCTTCTCAGCATCATTCAACATAGAACCTTGAGCATCTTGTAATATTCCAATTTGAGGCTGGAACCTTTTCTTTAACTCTCGTAGCTTTAGGAAAGCTGATCGTGTTCTTCCTGTAATCGTTTCTGTTTCTATTTCCTTGCAAGTGTCATTGTAGTACTTTTCCTTGTCCTGTCTTGCTGCACGTTGGAAATCTCTGTTGAGTTCTACGATTGTCTTTCTTTCTCCTCTGGCTTTAGCTTCTCTGCGTTTCTGGGCAATTTTCAGAGTTTCTTCTTCCGTCATCCATTTTGGCCGTTTTTGCTTTTTCACCTTTTGTAGAGACTTCTCGCTTTCTTCCAACACAATCTTCTTGATGTCATTCCATAACTCTTCCGGAGCTCTGTCATTTGTATCTAAAGCAGCAAATTGATTTTGCAGGCAGTCTTCAAATTCCAGTGGTATATTCTCAAGGTCATATTTTGCTGCATTCATGAGTGGTTTGCTCTTTTTCAACTTTAGCTTGAGTTTGCATACTAGTAGTTGATGATCTGTACCACAGTCAGCTCCAGGTTTTTTCTTTGTTGATGTTACAGAGCTTTTCCATCATTGACTTACACAGATGTAGTCAATTTGATTTTTATACAATCCATTGGGTGAAGTCCATGTGTACAGTCGCCGCTTGTGTTGCTGGAAGAAGGTGTTTGAGATAAATAGATAATTGGTCTTGCAGAATTCTATCAGTCTTTCTCCAGCTTCATTTCTGTTGCCAAGTCCATATTTTCCAACTACTTTGCCTTCTTCTTTGTTGCCAACTTTTGCGTTCCAGTCACCCATGACTATCAGGATATCTTGTTTGCATGTTCTGTCAATTTCAGCTTGTACTTGTTTATAGAACTCTTCAATTTCATTCTCTTCTGCAGCTGTTGTTGGGGCATATACTTGAATTATAGTTGTTTTGATAGGCAATCCTCGTGGACGAATAGAGATTAAGCGTTCACTGACTGCATTGTATTTCTTTACAGTTCTTGCAAGTTTCTTCTTTATTATAAATGCAACACCATTTCTTCTTTGTCTTTCAGTTCCAGCATAGTAGACCATGTGATCATCTGATGCAAAGTGCCCAATGCCAGTCCATTTCAGTTCGCTGACACCCAACAGATCAAGTTGTACACGTTCCATTTCATTCTTGACCACCTCCAACTTCCCTTGGTTCATGCTTCATACGTTCCATGTTCCAACGTGTAAGACATCTTTACAGCTTCTGACTCTCATTTCATGCGCAGCTACATCAGCAGTCAGACTTCCCGAGGGCTTTGATCCAACCACATCATAAATGTTGGCTTTACTCTGAAATATTGGCTTCAGCTCTTCCCCAGGAGCTAGTTGAATGCCTTCCGACCTGGGGTCTCATCTTCCAGCACCATAGCACAATTTGTTTTGTTGTAACTATCCATTGGGTTTTCATGGCAATATGCAGAAGTAGATTGCCGGGCCTTTCTTCCGCGCAGTTTAAGTTTGGTGTTGTTGCCGTTGTCACAAAAATGTGATCCTCCACCGTAAACACTATCCCATTCTGCTGCTGCCCAGATGGGTGGTTTGTCTTGGTCTGGCACCTCAGCTGAGACCTGTCCATCTTGGGAGACCCTGCCAGTAGTTAAACTACCAATATTTTAGCTCTCAGCATCACTGATACACGCAAGCCCTCACAGCACGACAAGCTGCAAACCAAGTGAGAGAAGAAAATTCTGCTTTCTTTAGTTTATTTATGATTAGGTGAGCTCTAATCATAAATAAACTAAAGAAAGCAGACTTTTTCCTAGCAGGAAAGGCACCAAGGATTTGGATGGGACTGGGGCTGTATCCAGATCTGAACAGAACTTAAACATTCTAAAAGCTCTTTTGGTTTCAATTACCAGATTAACTACTTTAGAAAAAAACTTCCTTGGTTTCTGTTGTCAGCTTGCAGTGCAAACTTTTAATTTACATATTTTACCAGTTTATCTTAATTGCTGATTTATTTTGGAAGGTATTGTTATTTAATGATTTATTTCTGTGTTTGGTTTGCTCTGGTAAATATAGTAACATAGTATATGACAGCAGATAAAGACAGCATGGTCCATTTAGTCTGCCCAGCAAGGTGGCAAGAGTAGGTGCACCTGCCACTCCATGCAGTTCATCCCTCCCCATGCCTTTGTTTAGGGGTGTACCCACCGCTCCATGCAGGTCACCTCTACTTGCTAAGATATCAGAGACAGTTACGTTTATTTTGATTTTATCTTGTTGCTATAAAGGGATCCACTGTGCCTGTACCATACCATTTTGAATTCTGTCACCGTATTTGCCCCTACCACTTCCATCAAGAGGGCATTCCAAGGATCCATCACCTTTTCAATGAAAAAGTATTTCCTGACATAGTCTTTCAGTTTACCCCCTTGCAGCTTCATGTTATGCTCTCTAGTATTACATCGTCCCCATCTTTGAAAAAGGTTTGCTTGTTCATTAATACTCCTTAAGTATTTAAAGGTCTGTATCATATCTCCTCTGTCCCTCCTCTCCTCTAGAGTATACATATTTAGGTCTTGGAGTCTCTTTTCATATGTCTTCTGGCGCAGGCTCCAAATCATTTTGATCATCTGAACTATTTCCAGTCTTTTTATATCCTTTGTGAGGTATGGTCTCTGTATTGTTTTTCTTTGTTAGCTGTTTCTTGTTCAGATAATAAAAGAAAAGGTTTGTTTCAAGTATTTTTCTGTCTTCTTTTATTCTGAACATATTATATTACACCACAGGGCCCAGTATCTACTATTTAACCAAGAATTAACCAGTCTTTAAGTTAATGATGCTAAATGAAGAAAAATGCAACTACTCTTATGAAGGATGTCAATCATCTCAATGATTAAAAGCTAATACACTTTTTCTGGTTATCAACCTACTGCTCTACTAGGTTACTCCTCCACTCTTAAACATTAATACACTTTTTTCTAGTCATACTGTATTGATAAATGATCATGTGACACTTTGAACACTCACAATAATTAAAAAAACTTCTGGGCTTGCTATTATAATGAAGAAGATGTAAGCAATTATGTTGATCCTCAAATACATTATTCACAATTGTGTGGTATTCAAGAGTGATGGTGATTTATATGGGCTCATTTTTTAGCATAGATCAAAATGTTGATGTGATTGCCCTTAGTTTTTTAGGTACATTTGGTTAATGCAATAATGCCTATTTGCAAAACCCACCTGTTTGTGTGATTGTCTGTCTGTCTGTCTGTAGGCATAGGTTTGTCTGTACCTGCACAGACAAACCTACTACTACTACTACTGAAAATTTGTATAGCGCTACAAGGTGTACGCAGTGATGCACAGATACATGTAAAAGATGATTCCTGCTCATTGCAACTTACAATCTAATAGAGACAGAAAACACAGTAGCTGTAGACATGGGATACAGCTAGGGGGAATAGTAAGGAAACACGAAGGGGATCAGGTGAGTCAAGATCCAAAAGCAGAAGGGAATATGAGGGTTAGGAGCTGGAGGAGAGAGGGAGAGAGTGTGGGGGAGGGAGTGGAAGGTGTGTGTGGGGGGGAGACTACAGATGTGCCATGCATGCATGCACATACACACATATACTGTACAATCCCTTCTCCACCCTCCACCCCTCACACATGTCCACCCACACACACAGCCTCTCTCACCACTTTCTACCCTATCACATGTACATCCCCACATGTACACACAAATAGTCTCTGAAACCACCCACCACCCTCTCATGCAAATGCATACATGCACAAACACAGAACCTCACCTCCTCCACCTTCACACAGACACACACACACACACACACACACACACACACATACAGCTCCTCACACCATTCTCTCACAAAGGTTCACATGCACACACACATATAGCCCCTCGCCCCGCCCTCTCACGCATGCACACACACACACATACAGCCCCTCGCCCCACCCTCTCATGCACACACTCCCACACATAGCCCCTCTTCCCTCTTCCCACTCTCCACTGACACAAGCACACACAGACACACATGCACACACACCACCCTCTACTCTCTCACATGCACATACATGCGCACACACACCAATACACTCACCCCGTCCTCTACTCTCTCTTACATAGGCGCATGCAGATATACACACAGATACCTTCATGCCCACCCTCTCACACACAGATACAGAGCCACACCCCTGACACAGATCATTAAATACTTAAAGAATATTAATGAACAAACCTTTTTCAAAGACGGGGAAGCTATAGAACTAGAGGACATGAAATGAAGTTGCAAGGAGGTAAATTTAAAAACAACATCAGGAAATACTTTTTGACAAAAAGGGTGGTGGATGCCTGGAATGCCCTCCTGAAGGAGACGGTGGGAGCAAAAACAGTGACAGAATTCAAAAAGGCATGGGACAGACACACTGCATGACTACATAGTAAGAGGATGGAATCACAACAAATGTAAATAACTTTTCAATCGAGAGAGGTAGCCTGCCTGGAGCGGCATGCACATAGGATAAGAGGCAGTGGACTATTCTGGATTAGGAACTGTTTAAAAGATAGAAAGCAGAGGATAGGGCTAAGTGGACCATTTTCTCATTGGTGAAAGGTGAATAGTGGAGTACCCCAGGGATCTGTGCTGGGTCTGCTGCTTTTTAACAGACTGTATTCATAAATGACCTGGAAATGGGAATAACGAGTGAGCTGATCGAATATGGAGATGACACATTATTCAAAGTTGTTAAACCACAAGAGGATTATGAAAAATTGCAAGAGGACCTTGAGAAATTTGGAGACCGTGATTACCCTTATTTACCTACAAGGGTTCATTTGATTATTCTTCTAAAGGTTATCCTGAGAATAAAATAGTGTGCATTATCAATAAATGAAAAGCCTATGATGTTTTCTGTGTTGAAAAGGTGCCGAATTAGAAGGCATAAGAGTACTTTATAGCTCCGAGTGCTAATTCATATGCCTGAAACTGATACACAGCATCCCCGACCTGCCACACCACACCCACACCCTGAAAATAGAGATAAATATATACAGGAAACTACTCACCTAGGGGCTTCACAGTACCTAGTACCCTAATGAGTCACATTTTCCCATCTCTCTTAATACCTATAACCCCTACAGACATGCGCAAGGTTGCAAATGGAAGGAAGGCAAAACATACCATTTTGTCACACTACAAGTGTGCACTCTTGTTTGAATCTTCTTTTTAGTGTGTGGTATTGCATTTGCATTTTCTAAAAGGAACATAGGTGTCCATATGTCTTTGCATAATAAGCACCCAGTGCAATGCAAACTCATTTACACCTTCTTTGAGACAGGCAGAAATGTCTGTGCATATTCTATGTCTACACACATATGTATTTTACAAATTCCCTTTCACCCACAGCCTAAGCACAAGATGCATTATTTAGTTACTGCACATACTTCGATCTGTTTCTGCAGCCATGGGGGGAAACAAGGTATTACATATGGAAAAGCCTTTCTGAAATGACCTCCTTGATTTCCATGGTCACTAGTTTTGAAAACCAGGCTGCCACTCTCTGGAGGACACAGCAAGCATGAAACCTTCACACACGGATTCAGCAGAATTTTCCTTTTCTGTTCCCTACATCAGCTATCAAAGGGCACCAAGCTTTGAGTGACACTCTTTGTTAACACAGCAGGACTATTACAAGATCATAAGTAAGGTACAAGTTAAGCTGAGGTCAGAACCAGCAGCCGCAGGCCTCAGTTATCAGAGCAGTCCGTGCTTGTCAGTATCTCTATTGCAGGAAAATCTAAGTTATAATGTAGAAAATTGTCTGTCATATAGACACAGTTGGATGTAATATCCCAGGAGGGATATAACGAAGAGCACTGTAGTAGCCATCTTTACTCGAGAATTTATTTTTTCTCGGGGACGCTACCAAGTCCATATTAAGCAGCAGAAACAAAAATGGGGATATTGATTTTTTGGCTCCGGTTGTCGGTGGCTGGTAGAATTGCTGTTATCTGTTTAAGGTCTCTTTCCGTCCAGTTTCTGCGAATTAACCTCATTTGGTTTGACAGGTTGTGAGTGCAAACTTTGGGATCTACTTACTAACTTGTCTTAATGGAATAATACAAAAGATTTGCCAATTAACAAGCATTAATTGGTAATAATGTGCTTGATTTAGCAATAACGTGGCTTGATGTGGTATTTGTTTTTTTACCCTAATGCACATTAAATAATAAAGTGATACAAATGCATGCAAAGCAGCTCATTATTAAGTAAAATGAATAATGCAAGTGACCCTCTTGACTCTGAAGGGCCAATCATTAGACTGTAGCTCTAGGGTGCCTGTCTTCCAGGCTCATCTGCTTCCTTTTTATTTTTTTTTATTTATTTAACAGTTTTTATATACCACTTTTCTTCAGTCAAAGCGGTTTACATAGAACAGTATTAACATCATTCTAGCGAATTTGTTTTACATAGAACATAGCGTAGGTACCACATTCTTCCTCTCTTTACCTTCTCTTATGCTCCTAAGGGATGTGCATTTCCACACTGTTTAGTGTATTTCAATTTTAGTGCACATTAAAAAAAAAAAAAAAACATTAGCATGCAATAAAATTAGTCTGCAGAATAGTAAATGTTATCCCACGTTAGACACAAGGCTAATATATTTTAGTGCACACTATTTTACTAAAGGTCATTTTAAGTCATTTGGACTTTCCCGCTCTATCACCCCATCCTTGGCCCAGCAATTCCCCTCAGCCGCAGATCTACTCCCTTCTAATTTCTCCTTTTTATCTCCCAACTCTCAAGCGTCCACTTGGTTCTCCTCCCTTTCAGCCGCACTTGACCATGTTGCCCCTCTTCGTCCACGCCCTGCTACTCGTCGACCATCGCATCCTTGGTATCATCCCGGCCTCCTCTTACTTCGATCTCAACTCCGTAGAGCCGAAAGGCAATGGCGCAAATCCCCTTCACCAGCCACCCTGTCTTTCTTCAAAGCCCAGCATTCTCACTACCGTTCCCAGGTTCACCTTGCTAAGTCCACCTTCTTCTCCAATGCTATCGCCAATGCTCCCAACCAGACCCGTCACCTTTATTCTACCCTGAAATTTCTTACCTCCCTTCATCCTTCTACTCCTACTGCACCTACTCATCCTGTCCCCGCCCCTTCTCTTCTAGCCTCGGCCTTCAGCAACAAAATCTCTACCCTAAGGGCTTCACTGCCCACCCCCCCCCCCCACCTATTCTTTCTCCTCCTCCAGCTGCCTCCCCTCCCCCCATCTCCCAACTATCCCACACATGGTCTTCTTTCTCCTTGACCACCACTGCTGAACTCCACCACCTTATCTCTTCATCCAACAAAACCTTCTGTTCCCTCGACCCTATTCCTCCTTCCTGGCTGCCTATTCAATCCCTGTCTTTCCTCCCCTATATTCAAACCATCTTGAACTCCAGTCTTTCCATTGGAACCTTTCCCTCTTCCTGGAAACACGCCCTGATCCGCCCATTACTCAAGAAACCTTCTCTTGACCCTCTGGACCCCAACAACTATCGCCCAGTCTCTAACCTTCCTTTTCTCTCTAAACTCCTCAAAAAAATCGTCTTTGCCCACCTTTCTCACCACCTTGACTCTACCAATTTCCTTCACCCCCGCCAATCCGGCTTCTGTCCTGGGCACAGCGTTGAAACCATCCTTCTTGCCTTCACTAATGCACTGCACGTAGCTCACGACCGTGGTGATATTTCGGTGGCGGTAGCCCTTGATCTTTCCGCTGCCTTCAACCTGGTCGATCACTCTCTCCTCCTGTCCCAACTGCGTGAAGCTGGCCTCTGCAGCACTGTCTTTCGGTGGTTCCATTCCTTTCTTTTCTCCCGATCTGGCGCTGTTCTTTCATCCTCCCCATCCGGCCCCTCCTCTGACTCATTTCCCCTATCCTATGGGGTTCCCCAAGGTTCTGTACTGGCCCCTCTCCTCTTTAATCTTTTCTTAACCCCTCTCACATTACTAATACAACAATTTGGAATTTCAGCTTTCTATTACGCAGACGATATTCTTCTTCTTTACCACACCTCCCCTGTTTGCCCCGACCTTGCCCCGCTCAACTCCTGCCTGGCTGCTGTCTCTGACTGGATGACTCAAAACTGTCTACACCTCAACCTCTCAAAAACTACGGCTATTTGGTTTCCACACGGTCACCAACCCCCTTCCCTTGCCCCTTCTTTCCCCGGTACACCCATCTCACTGGTTTCCACCTTTCGTTACCTCGGAGTGCTTTTTGATTCAGATCTTTCTTTCTCTGCCCATGTTTCCCTTATCTCCAAGACCTCCTTTTTCTACCTCCATCAAATCCATGCTATTCGCCCCTTCCTCTCTCCCTCCACTCTTGCCACCTTGTTACTGGCTCTTGTCATCTCCCGTGTCGACTTTTCTAATTCCATTCTCTCCGGCATCTCTAAATTGCAAATGACACGACTTCAGAGAATCCAGAACACCGCCGCCTGACTTGTGTCTTACTCCTCCCCTAGAGACCACGTCACTCCCCTTCTTTTCCTTCTTTACTGGCTTCCCATATCCTTTTGTATCCAATTCAAACTTCTCACACTTGTTCACAAGGCGCTTCATACCACTACCCCACAATATTTGGCTGACCTAATTCACTTTCATACCCCTAGGCACCCCCCCCCCCCCGTTCCTTCCATCTCAACTGCCTCGCACTGCCTCCCCCCTCGCATGCTCACCTTCAATCCACCTGCTCCTCAGCCTTTTTTTTCATAGGTCCTGCTCTCTGGAACTCCCTTCCCTCCGTTCTCCGCCTGGAGCTACATCACCCCACCTTTAAACATGCTCTGAAGACCCACCTCTTTTCCCTTGCTTTTGACCCTCCTCCCTCCTAGCCTTAACCTCTTCCCTGCATTGGCTGTCCTCTTCTCGCTCTCTTCTTTCTATACTTTATTGAATTGTAATTTCCTTTTCCTTTTTCCGGCCTTGTGCCATGCTGTATTGAAGATTTTATTGTAAACCGCTCTGCTTATTACTGAAGGGCGGTCAAGCAAATAAATAAACATAAACATAAACATAAACTTTTCAAAAATTCCCATATTACCTACCCTGAATGAGCCTGATCTTGGCTGATCGTTGAAGCCAAATATGATTATGTCTGGCAAGTACTCAGACTGCAGACCACCTTGGAATACCGGGTGCTTTAGAATTATTTTATGGAAGACAGACCTGGCATTCTATATGCTTTCCTTCTAAAAGTATATGTGTATTACATTTCTCACATAGTTGTGCCCCCATTGCATTGATAAGGCAGGCAAAGATAGAATTTGAAAGAAAGCTTGCCGTGGAAACAAAAGCGCATAACAAAGACTTTTTCAAGTACATTCATAGCAAAAAAACCTGTGAGAGAGTCAGTTAGACCATTAGATGTTAGAGGGGTAAAAGGTATAGTAAGAGGGCACAAGGCCATAGCAGAGAGAATGAATGAATTATTTGTTTCGGTCTATACCAAAGAAGATGTAGGGAAGTTACCCATGACTGAAATGGTATTTAAAGGTGATGCATCAGAATAATTGAAAGAAATATTGATAAACTAGGAAGATGTATTACAACTATTTGATAAACTAAAGAGTAGAAAATCACCTGGACCAGATGGTATACATCCAAGGGTGTTGAAAGAACTGAAATATGAGATTACAGACCTACTATTAGTAATCTGTGAACTATCATTAAAATCATCTGTAATACCTGAAGAATGGTGAATGGTCAATGTACTGCCAATTTTTAAAAAGGGTTCCAGAGGTGATCCAGGAAATTATAGACCATTGAGCCTGACATCAGTACATTTCAAAATGGTAGAAACCATTATAAAGAACAAATTACTGAACATGTAGATAGTCATGGTTTAATGGGAGAAAGTCAGGAGGCTTTAGCCAAGGAAGGTCTTGTCTTACTAATCTGTCATATTTTTTTGAAGGTGTAAATAAACAGGTAGACAAAGGTGAGTCAGTCAGAAAACCTTTGACAAAGTCCGTCATGAGAGACTATTGGCAAAATTAAAATGTCATGGGATAGGAGGAGTGTACTATTGCGGATCAGGAACTGGTTTAAAGATAGAAAGCAGAGGGTAGAGCTAAATGGCCAATTTTCCCAAAGGAGAAAGATGAATACTAGATTACCCCAGGGATCTGTGCTGGGTCTACTGCTTTTTAACATATTCGTAAATAACCTAGAAATGGGAATAACAACTGAGGTAATTAAGACTGGACGTTCCAATAGCAGGTGAAATTTAATTTGGGCAAGTGCAAAGTTATGCACCTAAAAAAGAACAACCCAAACTATGGTTACACAATGCAAGGTTCCACACATTAGGACCCGCCACCCAGGAAAAAGATTTAGGTGTCATCATGGATAACATGTTGAAACCCTCTGCCCAGTGTATGATGGCAGCCAAGAAGGCAAATAGAATGCTAGGAATCGTAAGGACAGGAATGGAGAATAAAACAAAGGATATTATATTGCCTCTGTATTGTTCCATGGTGTGACCGCACCTTGAATATTGTGTGCAATTCTGGTCGCCGTATCTTAAAAAGGATATAGCGGAATTAGAAAAGGTACAGAGAAGGACCACCAAAATGCTAAGGGGAATTGAAGGATACCACTATGAGGAGAGGTTTAAAAGGTTAGGACTCTTCAACCTGGAAAAGAGAGGCTGAGGGGAAATATGATATAGGTCCATAAATTCATGAATAAAGTGGAATGGGTAAACGTAGATCGATTGTTTACACCATCAAAAAGTAGAAAGACTAGGGGACATGCAATGAAGCTACAGTATAACCCATTTAAGATTAATAAGAGAAAATATGTTTTCACTCAACATGTAATCAAACTCTGAAATTCATTACTGGAGAGTGAGTAAAGCATAGTTACTCACCTGTAACAGGTGATCTCCGGGAAAAGCAGGAATTTAGTCTTCACATATGGGTATCGTCGGTACCGACGGGCCTGCGTGGGAACACTCCCCAGCATCCAATAGGAAAGCTTTTGAGAGCATCCCACAGCGCCTGCATGCTGCCTTCCCACCTTTCCCAACTGTCCCTCTCCAGTTGAGTTTAAAGCTGAGACAAAGAGAGAGGGAAAGAGAGAAAGAGAGAGATAGAGAGATACAACTCCTAGGGGAGGTGGGTGGATTGTGAAGACTAAATTTCTGCTGTTCCCGGAGATCACCTGTTGCAGGTGAGTAACTATGCTATCTCCAGGAAGAAGCAGAAATGTAGTCTTCACATATGGGGACTCCCTAGCTGCAGATGCCAGGGAGAAACTCCAGAAGTTGTGTGCCCTTGTGAAAGGGCTCCACTTCCCCCCATGGATCTCTGGCATCCTACCAGGGATGGTGGGTAGGAGCTGATTAAGTATGGAACAGGTGTTGAAGAACAGCCTGACCAAACAAGGCATTCCAGCAGGAGTCCTTGTCTAAGCAGTAATGGGCTGTGAAGGTATGAACCGAGGCCCAAGTAGCTGCTCGACAGATGTTGTTGATAGACACAGAGTGAAGATAAGCCATAGAGGCTGCCATGGTTCTCACATTGTGAGCTGTGACATGGCCTTCCAGAGGAAGGTTTTTACTCTCATAAGCAAAAGATATACACTGTGCAATCCAGTTGGACAGTGTTCTTTTGGAGACTGGAAGTCCCAAATGACTAGGATCAAAAGCAACAAAAAGTTGAGAGGACTTCCTATGTTGCTGTGTCCTTTGTAAGTAAAAGGCCAGGGCCCTTTTACAATCCAAAGTATGAAGATTCCTTTCTGCATTTGAGACATGAGGCCTTGGGAAGAATACAGGAAGGTAAACCGCTTGGTTTAAATGAAAAGGTGACACCACCTTTGGCATAAAGTGTGGATGAGTCCTAAGGACTACCTTATCATGATGGAACCTTGTATAAGGAGGATCAGCCACCAATGCTTGCAATTCACTGATGCGACGTGCTGATGTGATAGCAATAAGAAAGATGTCCTTCCAGGAAAGGAATTTCAAAGAGGTAGTAGCTAATGGTTCAAAAGGCAGCTTCATGAGCTGCCCAAGAACCAGATTTAAGTCCCATGCCACCGGTGGTGGCTTTATGGGAGGCTTAGTTAAAAGAAGGCCTCTCATAAATCTCGCTATGAGAGGATGAGAGGAAATAGGTTGTCCATTTAGAGGCTTGAAAGAAGCTGAAATAGCACTCAAATGAACTCTCACTGAATTGGTCTTAAGCCCTGTATTAGACAAATGAAGGAGATACTCCAGTAATGATTCCAGAGGTATCGCAAGAGGGTCAAGACCCTTCTGCGAGCACCATATGGTAAACCTTTTCCACTTGAAAGCATAAGAGCGTCTTGTGGAAGGTTTCCTGGAAGCATAAAGGATATCCTTTACCTGCTGAGAAAGGTTAAGACCATGAAGTTCTAGGCTTTCAGCAACCAGGCCCTGAGATGGAGAGACTGGGGATTGGGATGCCACAGCATCCCATCCTCCTGAGAAAGGAGATCTGGAGCAGATCCTAACTCCAGAGGCAGAGATTGAGAGAGATGTAGGAGCAGAGGGTACCACATTTGCCGTGGCCAATGTGGAGCTATGAGAATCATATGACCTCTGTCTCTCTGAAGCTTGAACAGGGTTTTGGGAATTAGGGAAATGGGTGGAAAGGCATACAGGAAGTCCTGGCCCCAATGGAGGAGGAAAGCATCCCTGGCCTGACAACCCTGAGCCAGAATTCTGGGGAAGTTTGGCATTCAGCGGACTTGTGAAGAGGTCTATGTCTGGGGTTCCCAAAATTTGGAAAATTTTGGCCACCTGGTCTGCATGGAGAGACCATTCACGTGGAAGCAGAACTCGACTGAGTCTTTCTGCCCAAGAGTTTTGAATGCCTGGAATATACACCGCAAGGAGGTGAATCTGATGATCTCTGGCAAAAGCCTATAGTTGCAAAGCTTCATTGCATAACAACAGAGAGCCTGTTCCACCCTGCTTGTTCACATAGAACATGACTACTTGATTGTCCGTTTGAACTAGGACTGTCTTGTAGCTGAGCTGGGTGTGGAATACTCGAAGAGCAAGGAAGATTGCTCTGAGTTCCAGGAGATTGATGTGTAGATAGGTCTCCTGTAGAGTCCAGGTACCCTGGGTAGAGAGGCCTTGCAGGTGGGCTCCCCAACCCACCTGTGAGGCATCTGTTGTCAGAGTGGCTTGGGGTGGGGGTTGTTGGAAAGGGGACCCGACCAAAAGGTTTTGGGGTGATTGCCACCATTGAAGGGACAATATAAGACGATCTTAGTTTGTTATTTTGTCTGACAGGCAACCTGATGCCTGAATCCATTGAGTGAATAAAGTCCACTGGGCTGCCCTCATATGGAGGCGAGCATAAGGAACCACATTCATAGTGGATGCCATGTGGCCTAGCAATTCTATCATTTCCCGAGCAGTGAGGTGAGGCTTTAGCACTCCTTGGGAAGCTAACTGCACAATGCGAAGGCAGCGGGGCTGTGGAAGATGGGCCCTTGTCTGTCTGGTATCCAGCAGAGCTCCTATAAACTCTAGAGACTGAGTGGGAGAAAGGTTGGATTTTGGGAAGTTTATGACAAGTCCCAAATACTGAAGGATGTGCATTGTGCGAGAGAGAGAAATCCTGGCCTCTGGCTCTGAAGGGGCTCGAATGAGCCAGTCGTCTAAGTAAGGGAAGACAAATATTCCCAGGGTGCGAAGAAATGCTGCCACCACAGCCATGCATTTTGTGAACACCCTTGGTGCCGAGGCCAGGCCAAAAGGAAGAACCCTGTATTGGTAGTACCTCCCTTGAAATAGAAAGTAAAGGAACTTTCGATGAGTTGGATGGATGAGAACATGAGTGTATGCATCCTTGAGATCTAGAGAACAAAGCCAATCCTGACTCTGAAGGTATGGCAGCAGAGTTCCTAGAGAAATCATTTTGAACTTCTCTTTGAACAGGAATTTGTTCAATTCTCTGAGGTCCAAAATGGGTCTGTGTCCTCCTATTTTCTTTGGAATAAGGAAATAGGGGGAGTAGAACCCTGTACCCTGTTGGAGAATGGGTACCGCTTCTATTGCCCCCTGGGCAAGAAGGAAAGTGACCTCTTGACCTAACTGGGCGTTGAGAGAGGTCTGAGAATTGAGCTGTCTTACTATTGTAGGAGGGGGCATGCTGAGGAAATGAAGCTTGTACCCCTCTCTTACAATGGACAGAGTCCAATTTTCTGCTGTTATCTGCCCCCATCTGGGGACAAAATGACATGACCTTCCTGGAATGGTGAAAGGCTCTGGGCCGTTCAGGGCCAGGAAGGCAAAGTTCTTTATATAGGAGTCAAAGCCCCTGTGGAGGCTGTGTCTGCTGAGCCGGTTGAGGCATAGCAGCTTTTGTTTTTCTTTGCCTAGGTTGTTGCTGCTGTCCCTTTTGGACAGACTGACCTAAACGATGCCCCTGCTGGGTATAGGAGGGATACAACTTCTTCTTCTTACTGAAGAATGATTTCTTGTAGGATTTTTTCCTTGCAGGATCAGCTGTAGATTTAGACAATCTATCCAAGGTGATATTGTCAGCATCTATCTCATTAGCTTTGTCCTGCCAATTCTTGCCAAAGAGATTCTCTCCTGTGCAAGGAATATTCCCCAGTTTATCCTGCACCCAAAGTTCCAAGTCAGATGCCTGGAGCCAGGCAATCCTATGTGCACATATGGCAATAGCAGAGGTTCTGCATATGCACTCAAAGCAGTCAAAGGCTGCACGACTTACAAACTTGGAAACATCCTGAGCATGTTTGACAAGGGCAAGGTAATCCTGCCTCTTATCATCAGGAAGGAGAGGGTTCATAAGCTCTAAATCTCCCGTGACCTCCTTAAGGAACATTCCCATATATAATATATAGGAACTGATCCAAGCAGAAAGCATGGAAGCCTGGAAGGTTCGACGTCCAAAGGCGTCAAGAGTCCTACACTCACATCCTGGAGGATTAGAGGCATGCCTTTTTGCACTCTTGATTCTTCAGCTGAGTCTTTTGAAACGCAGGACAAGGAGGAACTCAACATATGGGGGTATGTTTACTAAACTGCGGTAATCGTGAATAACGCGCATTATGTAACGTTAACGATCGTAAGCGCATCATAACTTGTGTTATGACGCACTTACGATCGTTAACGTTACGTAACGTGCGTTAACCATAGTTAACGATCGTAAACTCCCGCGGCGCGGTAAAACACCGCAGAAGGTGGAGAGAGGGCGGAGAGAAGGGGTCAATGGGCGGAGAGTGGGTGGGGAGAGGCTCCCTTCACACTAATGCGCTGATCTGAAGAGCTCAATTCCAACGCGAATGAAAACCTGCCGTTAAATGCACATTACAGGGGAGAGAAACCATTTCAGTGTCAGCAATGTACAGCCCAGGCAGTGAAACCTTAAAAAAAGTGATAGGTGTGATACATGTGCACAGAACCAAAGGGCACATAAACACTGAAAATGACCCCAACAAACTGGAAAAAGACCATAACCAAGCTGGCCAATAGTGGTATCAATGAGAAACATCAACCCTCCCCCCCCCCCCCGAGTAAGCTCCATAGAACAGATATAAATCGTGGAATGGTCTATAATCCGTCCCCATACAAGGTGAATGAGCCCACAGTGAAATAGCGCTGCTCAAGGTTTTCCCCACCATCGGACAGGGTACCTATGGCATGCACATGTCCCGCAACATCAGGGCGGGCATGTCGGAATGGCAACTGGACAGATGCCGGAGAAGGGGATACAGAGGGCCACAGGTGGCACATGCTGTGGTGCAGCTGGGCCACAGTGCGGACTAGGGCGATGCCTAGGTGGCCCATACGAATGCTGAAGCAGCAGAGCAGCCAGACAGCAACTGCTGAAGGCCCAACATGGGCACGACTGTGTTTCCCACGGTGTCATAGGGGATAGTACCCAGCAGCTACCCCCAAGGGCACGGAACATTGGCAGGCGGTGCTGGGGGGAAGCGTGGACACCTATGCAGGCACCCCTACCCCAGAACACGCACAATAGGCAGCAGCTTACCTGCACACTGGATGACCTGAGACTGCGCACCACCAGCACCACCAGCAGAAGGGCATGTCAGCATGGTGGCTGAGGGATACTTGTGGTGGAGGGGGCAGTGGCAGCTGCCCAGAGCTGACCGTGGCCTAGCCCTGTGTAGGTGGGTGCCGTGTACTGCAACAGATGGGCCCTGTCTGACGAACAGTCATGGTATCACCAAGGAATGTGTTGACTCTGTGACAACAAGGTGGTGCAGTGCACAAAACCAGTGTATTCAGACGCAGATGGTCACAGGTTCAAGTCCCAGCTGTGGTTCCTGCCAACCCAGTCCCCATATTTTACCCACTACTACAACGTGCTAATACAGACAGCACCTTTATTGCAGATGACGTAAACATGCCCAAGACACCTACATTTTACCCTACAGAGCACAGACACCATAAACATGCACATTACCTAGAGCAGAGCCTCCCAAATGCAGTCCTGGAGTGCCAAACACCATTCCGGTTCCATGCTGCCTCTGATAAAAATACTGCATTTCTATGCGCCACCCCCATGGTATGCAGATATATCTCATGCATATTCATGAGGGACAGCATGAAAATTCGAACAGTGTTTTACACCGCAGGACTGGAGTTGGGAACCTCTGCCGTAAAGCAGCAGCCAACAGGGAAAGACACACCGGCACCCACAGGCCCCATTATCCAATGCCTCCTGGGGAGGCAAGACTTTGGGCTCTGCATGCATCTCCCAATACTAGCACTTGCATACCTTAGTAATGCCACCTTAAACCGTGGAATATGGTACACATCTATCAAAAGGTTGCTATGAGTACTGGCAGATAGCAATTCCTAGGTTAAGTACACTTTTCTGAGTGAGCTGCATCATAGCAACCTTTCTGATGTCTGTGGAGTGTGCTACAGGTCTTGTGTCTGATAGTGTTTACCAACCTGTGGAGTGACTCCTACAGTATTGTGTACCATAGCCATGCCTGCACTGTGCCCAGGACTTGTGTGGTGGCCTGGGCTGCCCAACACCTCTATAGTTGCACAATGCTGGCATAGGTGTGGGGAGTGTGTGTCTGTCTATCCAGTGTGTGGTGGCTGCCAACACCCTCCACAGCCCACACTGCTAGCACTGTTGCCAGTATTGGCCTGCCAATGTGCATAATGAGGAGAAGGGTACCGTGGGAATAGCCTGGATAGGGTGGCCTGGCCTGGATGCATCTGCACACGGCATAGGGCAATGGCTCAGACATTGTAGTGCCTGGCCACCACCTGCACGGACAGGGTGGCCATAGCATGTCCTGCTGGGAGGTCACTCTTACCCTGACTGAGCAGTGACCATGGCATGGCTAGGTTCCCCCATAGTACTATACAGCATTTCTCTCATGTGATATTTATGGGTTTCCTTTTGGGGCCCAATCACTGACTTGTCTGCTTGGTGTGTACGCTGACATCCCCGTTCTGGGTACATGCATCTCCTCCAGGACCATGCACTATGGACTAGCTGGCAGACTGTCTGCAGCTAGTATGTGTCTTGCTGGAACACCTTGCAGGGTGCAGCGGCTGGAGGCTTGCTGCTGGAGAATGTCAGATAATGTTGGGGGGCAGCTGAGCATTTCCAGGCCTGCTGTCTGTCTGCTATTGTGTCATGGATGTGTACCGCTCTGTCTGTTCCCCAGCAGGACTGGGGTTGCTGGTCCCCTCTACTGCTGCCATTGCAGGGAGGTAGACTGTGGATCTATTGGTGGGTGATCCTGTTTCCCACCCTGAGCCCCAGAGGGTGGGTTGTGTGGTGGTACATAATCTGCTTATGGGTCCATATGCTCCCCCCCCTCCCTCACCCACCTACAGCAGGTAACGATGGCACCAACACAGGATATGCACTATTCTGGGTGCAGCATCGCCCATAGGGACTAGACATGACCGAGACATACAGCAGGACACAGATGTATCCTAGGTGTGTCTAACTGAACTACCTATCACACACTGATGGGGACCTGCAGCATGGCGTATTTCAGCCATGAAAGGTGCTGTGGACCTGGTGCTGGGCGCCCCACTTCAACCTCAGGGTGGGCACTGTACCCGCACAATGTGACTGTCTGTGGCTACTCTGTGGCAGTGCCATCCAGTGGTCCCCAACCCAGTCCTATGGGGCCCACCGGCCAGTCAGGTTTTCGGGATATCCCTAATGACTATGCATGAGATATATATGCATTAGAGATATCCTGCCAACCTGACTGGTTTGTGGCCCTCCAGGGCTGGATTTGCAGACCCCTGCCTTACACCTCTGTCATTTAAGATTGTGAGTGGGCAAGGTATAGATGTCCTAGACATCGAAAGGGTATATAGAATGTGTCACATTCCTCCTCGATTCTCACCACCACCAAAAAGTTGTCTAATAGACAATTTTTTGGTAGTGGTGAGAAGTGAGGAGGACTGTGACAAATTCTATCTAACCTTTTTGATGTCTTGGACATCTGCACCTTGCCCACTCACAATCTTAAATGATGGAGGTGTAAGGCAGGGGTCTCCAAATCCAGCCCTGGAGGGCCACAAACCAGTCAGGTTGGCAGGATATCTCTAATGCATATATATCTCATGCATAGTCATTAGGGATATCCCAAAAACCTGACTGGCTGGTGGGCCCCATAGGACTGGGTTGGGGACCCCTGCCATACACGGTCTGTTCCCCCTACAAGGCCAAGGTGCTGTGGGGGTGCATACCCGATCTTGTGCCCATCTCTCGACTGCTGATTTGCATGTGCAGTGCATCATGGGTACGGGTGGGTTACCCCTATCCTGGTAACCACAGCAGACAGTTTGTGTGGTGTCGTGCAGTCCTGTAGCCAGCCAGGGCTTTGTTCATATCCTTATAAGGTGTCCTATAGGGGACATTATAGGGTGCCTTGGTGGACACTACACTTTATAATGTGCCCTATGGAGTGCGTTATGGGGTGCCTTATGCGGCACTTTAGGTTATGCCACCGTGAGGGTGTGTTTGCTGGCAGCACTAATTAAAATACACATCACATGCCTCAACAATCGCTACTTAAATGTAAAGGGTGCTGCCTCAGCCAGCCTTATACATTAGGCCCACTGGGGAATCGAACCCATGACCCCTGTACCATCAGTCAGTGTTGTAACCATCAGTCTGTTGCTGTGCTTGTATGCCTGCACGCCTTCTTAAGATTAACACGCGGTAACGTGCCCTGTAGCGCTCTTTCATTTATGGCGCCTTGTAACGCGCGTTCTCGGAAACGATGTACCGCCCATGTCCTTATTTGGGGTTTCTGTCTCTACCGCGGCTCCTAACGCGAATCGCACTAACGCAGTTTAGTAAACATACCCCATGGTGGCGAGCCTTCGAGAGTGAGGAGAAGTGGTTAGAGGTGTTTCCCACATCCTTAACATGAGATCATGCAAGATCTCATGAATAAGTAAGATAGCTGCCTCCTTGGGAGCTCTAGGGTATTGCAGGATTTCCAATTCCTTTGTCCTAGGCTCTTTTTCAGGAGCCACTGTGATGGCAAGACCTCGAGCCACATCTCGAATAAAATCCTGAAAGGACATATCCTCTGGAGGAGACATCCTACGTTGAGGAGAAGAAGAATCCTCAGGAAGAAGTACTCTGGTATCGGCAGAGCTTTCAGAATCTTCAGACTCATCCGAGGATTCAAAGTATCTCCGATCCGGGTGATCGTGCAAGGCACGATACCAGTACCAATCGAAGTCGGCATCAGAGGGGTCCAGTACCAACTTGTCGATACCAGATGGATAAGCATGACTCGGTCCCGGTAGAATACCTGACGATGTCGATGCAGTCGGTACTGGTACCGGTGTTGGTGCCGGTACCGGTTGAATTGTCTGAAGCGGTTTCAAGGGCATCGAGGCCGTGAGAAGAGCCGCCAGACTGCGTTCAATAGCCAAGAATCTCTGGTCTATCGATGCTGCCGATGCCTAGGTATCGGTACCGGATGAAGCAGCCGGTACCCCAGAGCATGGCACCAGTAGTTCTGCCGAGGTTGAGGCCTCGAGAACATCCTGGAGCCCCATTAGTGCTTTGGAAGCCGAAGCCTCACGCCGGAGCAATTTTGCCAGTACAAGTCCCTCAAGGGCAACGCCAGAGGCATCTCGATGCTTAGAAGGAGATCTACCCTTTGAGTACTGGCCAGATTTATGTTTAGTTACCTGAGATCCATGGGAGGAAGACGAAGCCCTGGAAGACATCGATGCCACAGACGCTGCATCAGAGGGAAAAAGGGTGCTAAGTTTAGCAGCTAGGTTTTGCCAGCCCCTCTTTGACATCATCCCACAGGCAACACACTATGAAATAGAGTGGTCAGGACCTAAACATTTGAGGCACCACTCATGGGTGTCAGTGACGGAGATGGTACCGCCACACTTGGAACACTTTTTAAAACCCGAAGCGGGTTTTTCCATTTTAAAGGAAAAGTTGGGCCTAGTGCCCAAAATGGCGCGTGAAACCTGAGGAGAAAATACCTGGAAAAGACTCCAGAAGAAAAGTGTTTTTTTTTTTTTAAAGAAAAAAGAAAGAAGAACAAGCAGTACCGGTGTAGCGTCACTGGAAGGCAGACGCGACCACAAAAAAGAAGAATAAAAGGGAATATTTTCTGCAGTGACAGGAAGTGCGACCTGTCGGCTCCACGGAAAACGAAGAACTGGAGAGGGACAGTTGGGAAAGGCAGGAAGGCAGCACGCAGGCGCTGTGGGATGCTCCCAAAAGCTTTCCAATGGGGAGTGTTCCCGCGCAGGCTCCGTCGGTACTGACGATACCCATATGTGAAGACTACATTCCTGCTTGTTCCTGGAGATAAGCTGTTAGTGGAGCTGGGTTTAAAAAAGGTTTGGACAAGTTCCTGGAGGAAATGTCCATAAACCATTATTAAAGAGGACCTGGGAAATCCACTCTTTTTCCCCAACAGCATGTGGAACCTGTATTTCTTTTTGAGAAACTGCTAGGTACTTGTGACCTGGATTGGCCACTGTTGGAAATAGGATACTGGGCTTGATGGACCTTGATCTGATCCAGTATGGCATCGATCTCTTATGTTCTTAAATGAGCAAAGGCATTCATGGGCCCAGAGCTGGAGTAAGATTTTGACTTATGTGGATGCTTTTCAGTTTTCAAAAGTATTCATTGTAATTATTGAGACGAATTTGTGTGGACTGATTAGCAGGTGTAAATGTGTGCAAGTAGTTTCTGTGAGAAAATTTTCAAAGGCAAAGTATGTACACACTGCTTTGGACACTTGATCTAACTTATACGCATACCGGCATCACAAGTTAGGTGGCCAGTTATGACATTATCCTTTTAGTGCTCACTAGTTCATTACAATGCACACTAAAACATAATATAACATGAGAAACAGGAATAAAACAAAACAAAAGTGTGCTGCCTGCATACCCCTAGTGCTCCTGCCAGTTACCAGATTTGTAGGCCTCTGTATGATACCTAGGAATGGCGCTAAGTCCCTCGCTCTCCTAAAGAGCTGCTTAAGGCCTCCCTGCCGTTACCAGTTTCTCTCAGTGTTTCTTCTGCAGGTTCGCCTTCAGCACTGGATTTGGTTACTTCCTTCTTTCTTCCAGTCAGTATGTGCCTTGTCACGACTGAGTGTATTTTGTACCTCTGTCAGATATTTTGCCTTGCGACTAAACCATATATAAGTGATAAATATTGAAAGAAATGTCGGCCATGCAACTTTATACCAATAAGCTATCCACATGGTGGTAATTTCATCACTCCCACAGCATTAATGAGTGCTAGTCTGTATGTATCTAAGACCTATTTTAAAAAGTGCAATACACGCACACTTTACTTTATAAACTAGGAGATCAGTGGTGTGGAAAACGGGCATCAAATTAATCACGAGCTCTTTTGCCTATCCAATAGCAGCTGTAAATTCCTGAGCCTAGATTTTGCAGAAATGTGCTTAAGTGCTACTGTTTTATGACTTAAGCATGTCAGTTTGCATGCCACCCACACTCTGCTTCTGTGCATGCCCGCAGTGAAAGTACTGGCAGGTGGTTTTACACCTATGCTTGCAGAATAGCAGAACACTTAAAGTAGGCACATAAGTGCTCATTCATGTGCATAAGTCCTTAAAAAAATATGCCTTATGCAAATAAATAAGAACATAAGAAATGCCATAGCGGGTTAGACCAAAATCCATCAAGCCCCGTATCTTGTTTCCAACAGTGGCCAATCCAAGTCACAAGTACCTAGCAGTTTCTCAAAAAGACACAGGTTCCATGATGCGTGTATTGGGGCAAGCAGTGGATTACCTCTTTAATAATGGTTTATGGACCTCCAGGAACTTCTCCAAATCTTTTTTTAAATCCAGCTAACTAAAAGCTTTTACTATATCCTCTGGTAACAAATTCCAGAGTTTGATTACACGTTGAGTGAAAAAATACTTTCTCTTCTTCGTTCTAAATGGGTTACACTGTAGCTTCATTGCATGTCACCTAGTCTTTCTACTTTTTGATGGCGTAAAGAATCGATCTACATTTACCCGTTCCAGTTCCACTCTGTTCATTAATTTATAAACTTCTATCATATCTCCCCTCAGCCGTCTCTTTTCCAGGTTGAAGAGCCCTAACCTTTTTAGCCTCTCTTCATAGGGGTATCTTTCCATCCCCTTTACCATTTTGGTGGCCCTTCTCTGTACCTTTTCTAATTCTGCTATATCCTTTTTAAGATACAGCAACCAGAATTGCACACAATATTCAAGGTACGGTTGCACCATGGAAAGATACAGAGGCATTATAATATCCTTTGTTTTATTCTCCATTCCTTTCCTTATGATTCATTGCATCCTATTTGCCTTCTTGGCCCCACTGCACACTGGATGGAGGGTTTCAATGTGTTATCCACAATGATGCCTAAAACATTTTCCTGGGTGGTGCTTCTTAATGTGAAACCTTGCATCATGTAACCATAGTTTGGGTTGTTCTTTCCTAGGTGCACAATGTTGCACTTGTCCAAATTAAATTTCATCTGCCATTTTAATGTCCAGTCTTCCAATTTATCAAGGTCCTCTTGCAATTTTTCACAGTCCTCCTAAGTTTTAACAACTTGGAATAATTAGGTCATTTATGAATATGTTTAAAAGCAGTGGACCCAGCACAGATCCACTATTCACCTTTCTCCATTGGGAAAACTGGCCATTCAGCCTTACCCTCTGCTTTCTATCTATTAACAATACTATCACCTCATATCCCATGACTTTTTAACTTCGCCAAGAGTCTCTCATGAGGGACCTTGTCAAAGACTTTCTGAAAATCCAGATACACTAAAGTATATCAACCTTTTCACCTTTGTTTATTTATTTATTTTATTTATTTAGCTGTATTTATATTCCGCTTTTCACCGGGTCAAAGCGGTCAATTGGGGGATACATTTAACACGAGGGGATATGACACACATACGTTAATACTTACAGGGAACATGGGCAATGGAGGGTTAAGTGGCTTGCCCAAGACCACAAGGAGTGCCTATAGGACTAGAAATCCCAGTCCCTCCGGCCTGAGATTGCTGTCCCCAGGTGGGACTTGAACCCCCGGCCCTCCGGCCTGAAGTACCTTGTCCTAACCACTAGACCACTCCTCCCCTTTGTCTATCTGTTTGTTCACACCTTCAAAAAATATAATAGATTAGTAAGACAAAACCTTCCTTGGCTAAAGCCATGTTGGCTTTCTCCCATTAAAGCATGACTATCTACATATTCAGTAATTTTGTTCTTTATAATGGTTTCTACCATTTTTCCCAGTACTGTCGTCAGGCTCACCGGCCTGTAGTTTCGCGGATCACCCCTAGAACCCTTTTTAAAAAAAGAGAAATTAGACTTACCTGCTAATTGTGGTTCCTTGAGGAACTCCAGTCCAGTCCTGAAACCTCTGGGTTGTGCACCTCCTCCAGCAGCTTGGAGACTGAGCATGTCACCCTTTTGATGACACTGGTATACTTAAGCAACTGGCACCGCCCACCAGCCCCCAGTAATCTATTGACAAAGCAGACTCACATGAGCAACAAATAAGTAGTTGAACAATAGAAACAAATTAAGTATTCCTTACAAACTGATAATCCGAGAAACACCTTCCCTTAACCAGGAAACTCCCATCCCCCCGGAATGGGAAGGCCCCCATGAAGCTTTGAAGCAGCGCCAAAATGCACTGAACCCAAATGCTTGCCATGCTTTGACCATTCTCCTATCCCCTTGCTATGCTACCCTTACACCCCCCCCGCCCCCCCAGTCCCTGCCAATGCAGAGCTCCTGGGGTCTCAGGCGAAGGAGCAGAAAAAAACTCCTCAAGAAAACTAAAAGGGTGGGATCCGGGACTGGACTGGAGTTCCTCAAGGAACCACAATTAGCAGGTAAGTCTAATTTCTCTTTCCTTATCGTCTTTCCAGTCCAGTCCCGAAACCTCTGGGATGTAACAAAACAGTCTACTCAATGGAAGGGACCTGTGACTGCAGCCTGAAACACTGCAGGACCAAACCGGGCATCCCCTGATGCCTGGACATCCAGGCAGTAATGCTTCACAAAGGTATTTAACAAAGACCAAGATGCCACCCTACAGATTTCCACTGGTGGAACCAGGCTAAACTCCATCCAGGAAGCCGCCTGAATTCTGGTGGAATGTGCCTGCAGCCCTCCGGCACCTTCTACCTTTCAGGATATATGATGAAGCAATGTCTTCTCTAATCCACTAAGAAATTATGGCTTTAGCAGCCGCATCTCCTCTTTGTGGTCCCCCTAAAAGAACAAACAAGCACTCCGACTTACTAAAGGGTGCCGTGCAGCTCAAGTAATGCCTCAGGATTCTCCTAACATCCAAGAGTCGCAACGGCGAGCCTGTCGAACCTCCCGCCAGTGAATGCAAGGTGGGCAAGCAACCACCTGGTTCACATGAAATGTGGATACTACCTTGGGCAGGAAGGAAGGTACAGGTCGAAGAACCACCTTTTCCCTGAAAAACAACAGGAAAGGCCCCTGACAAGATAAGGCATGAAGTTCTGAAATCCTGCTCGCTGAACAGATTGACACGAAGAATAGCGCTTTCAGGGTCACATCCTTCACTGAAGCCCGACTCACCGTTCGAAGGGCTCACCTGCAACAGCAGTAAGCACTAGGTTGCGATCCCAAGGTGGAACCACCAACCTCCTTGATGGTCGCAAACGACTCACTGCCCTCAGGAACCTGAGCACATCCGGGTGCGTACCCACCGCCACCCCTTAATCCTTACCTCTGTAACAGGAAATTGCGGTCAGTTGCACCTTCAAGGAGCTGGCAGTCAAATCCCTGTCAAAACCGGCCTGCAGGAAGGCCAGCATGTCTGGAACAGATGCCTTGGCCGGCTAGAACTTCCGATCTAAACACCATGCTTCAAATATATGCCAATCTCTGACATACACTAAGCATGTAGACTTCCTCCGAGCCTTCAACAATGTGGCTATCACCGAGGCAGCATAGCCCTTCTTCCATAGTCTTGCCCTCTCAAGAGCCATGCCGCAAGTGAGAATTGATCCATCTGAGGCATGCATACTGGACCTTGCATCAGCAGATCCTCTCGGACAGGAAGACACTATGGGCTGTCTGCCAGAAGCCATAGCAGATCAGCATACCATGGATGTCGTGGCCAATCTGGAGCAATCAGTATCACCAAACCTTGGTGAGCCTCTATCCGTTGTATCACCCGACCGATGAGTGTCCATGGCGGAAAAACATATAACAGTTCCCCCTCAGGCCACTTCTGTATGAGGGCATCCAGACCCTCAGACATCCTTTCTCATCTTCTGTTGAAAAGCCGGCTTGCCTTGGCCGACTACTTTCACCATGGTTCTCACGCTCTATTGCTTGTAAGTTGTTTAGTTTTTCATATAGAGGATGGCATTTTTAGTAAGTTTTGTGTGCTTTTCCTCCTGTGCCTAAAGTCCGTTTGAGATTGTATTAGAGTGGATAGGTAGGAGGGGGAGATATCATTGTACAGTTTGAAGGCAGTGATTAATTGCTTATACTTTATTCTGGAGGCTATTGGGAGTCAGTGGAGTTCATATAGGATAGGTATAATATGTTCTTTTAGATTAGCTTTGGTGATTATCCTGGCAGCGATGTTTGGTGCAAGTTGGAGTGTGTGTATAGACTTTTTTGAGATGCCTTGAAGTATACCATTACAGAAGTCCAAATGAGGATTTACTAGTGCCTGGACTATTGATCGAAAATCATAGGGGTTGAGAAATGGTCTAAGATGTTGAATGTTTTTAATTTGTAAAGTACTGTTCTAGCAGTAGATTTAATCTGAGATGTCATATTGAGAGCTTTGTCAATAATGACACCTAGATATGTTGCTTTGTGTTTGATAGGCAAGTCTATATTGTGAAGTTTGAAGGTAGTCTATGGAGTAAAATTTAGATTTCTTGTAGTGAATAGAATCTCTAGTTTTTTTTTAAGTTAATTTGTAAATTGTTCTTGTTCAGCCTTGATTTAGCTTCGTATATACAGTCAGTGATGTTGTTAAATTGTGGGTTTTTTTTAGGTTGCCTGGAGCATAAAACATTATATCAGCTGCGTAAATGTGAAAATTGATTTTATGTTGGATTACTATGTCACAAATCGGTTGCAGATATAAGTTAAACAGTAGAGCAGAGAGGGCAGAACCTTGGGGTATTCCTTGTTCTCGCGGGAAGATGGAGGAGGAATCTTGGTTAATTTTGACATATAGTGAGCGGTTTTTAGATGTAGGACTGGAACCATTTTAGGGCAATTCCAACAACTCCTAAGTGAGCTAGCTTATGGAGGAGGATGGTATGGTCGACATTGTCAAATGCAGCGGAGACATCCAAGAAGATCATGATATAGGCTTGATTTGGGTTATCAAGACCACAGATAAGGGTGTAGAATAAGGATAGGAGTAGGGTTTCCACTCCATGATAAGGACTGGTGAGTTTTAAGTGAGGCATTAGTGTCTATGTAGTCTTGAAGCTGTAATTGAATGATTTTTTCAATAATCTTTGCAATGAATGGGATACTGGATATAGGTCTATACGAGGAAGGCTCACTTCTATTAAGGGTACTGTTTTTTAGTAATGGGCAAAGTATACAGAAGATGCAATGTCAAGGCCATGAGTTTTTGAGTGGCACAAATGCTTTAAGATTGGCTGCGAGGAGGTGGAGGATGACCCCAAGTCAGGATGGCCTTCCATGACAAAGACAGTTGAGAACATTGACAGAGTGAACCAGCTGGTGCTGAGTGATCACAGATTGATGGTGTGGATGATAACTGAGGAGCTCAGCCTGAACAGGGAGTCAGGGGGGGACCATCTTGGTGCAGGAGCTGGGGATGTGGAAGGTGTGCACCAAGATGGTGCCCAGACTTTTATCGGATGACCAAAAGGAGCACCAGGTCAATGTTTGTCGAGACCTTCTAGAGAAGATTGGAGAAGATCCAGAGTTCGTTGGCCGAGTCATCAGAGGAGCTGAGGCTTGGGTCTTCCAGTATGACCCTGAAAGCAAGAGATAGAGCCTGCAGTGGAAGACTTGACTGTCACCCAGACCCAGGAAGGCACACATGTTCAAATCAAGGATCAAGATCATGCTGATCGCATTCTTTGAACAGAAGGGAGTGGTCCATCATGAGTTTGTGCCTGAGGGTCAGACAGTCAACCAGCACTTCTACCAGCAGGTCCTCAATCACCTCCATGACCGGCTTTGGCGCAGCAGGCGGGTTCTGTGGAGAGACAAGTCATGGCTGCTCCACCATGACAATGTGCCCAAACACATCGCGCTCAGTGTGAGGCAGTTCTTGGCCAACAAACAGATCACAGCTCTCAACCACCCTCCTTATTTCCCAGATCTCGCACCATGCGACTTCTGTTTCTTTTTTGTTACACCTTGTATATTCGATAGTGATTGGACTCGTGATTTTTGTTTCAGCCTTTCTTTTTCCTTACTGTGCAATTAGGAGTATATTTAGCACACTTAACTTCCTTCCTGAGAGTGTGTGACATCTGGGACAAAAAGGAAAAGGGGAACATGTGTCACTGCATCCTATGCTAATGTGGTCTGTTGAATACCAGCTTCACTAAAAATTACAAATTACAAAGATATCACCATCACATCCCAGCATCTACTCCAGGGGTCTCAAACACGCGGCCCGCGGGCCGCATGCGGCCCGCGAGACAACTTTGTGCGGCCCGCGACGGAGGAAAACAAAAAAAACACAAAACCCTGGCTTCTGCCGTTGCCGCCGTGGCAGCGGCAGAATCAATTGTCAAATTTTAAAAAAAAACTGACTTCTGCTGCTCAAGCAGCAAAATCAGCTGTCCTGCGGCCCCTTCCCTGTGCCCGGAGATCCGAGTCTGCTCTATCAGCGGCGTGCTTTTCAAGCCGCGAGGAGAGTATTCCCCTCTCGCGCGGCTTGAAACCGCGCGAGAGGGGAATACTCTCCTCGCGGCTTGAAAAGCACGCCGCTGATAGAGCAGACTCGGATCTCCGGGCACAGGGGAAGGGGCCGCAGGACAGCTGATTTTGCTGCTTGAGCAGAAGAAGCCAGGTTTTTTTTTAATTTACCTGGGGGGGGGTGTAGGACTGGAAATGGGCTATTGGCAGGGGGGGGGGTATGACTGGAAATGGGCTATTGGCAGGGGGGGGGGGTATGACTGGAAATGGGCTATTGGCAGGGGGGGGTTATGACTGGAGATGGGCTATTGGCAGGGGGGGTTATGACTGGAGATGGGCTATTGGCAGGGGGGGGTTATGACTGGAGATGGGCTATTGGCAGGGGGGTTATGACTGGTAATGGGCTATGGTGGGGGCTAGGACTGGAAATGGGCAGGTGGGGGTTAGGAAGGACTGGAGGTGGGCTGATGGGGGGAGTTAGGACTGGTAATGAGCTATGGAAGGGCTGACTGAAATGGGGTAATGGGGGTTAGGGCTGGAAGTGGGCTATTGGCAGGGGGGTTATGACTGGTAATGGGCTATGGGGGGGGGGTAAGACTGAAAATGGGGTGATGGGGGGTAAAACTGGAAGTGCGCTATGGGGAGGTTAGGACTGGTAATGGGCTATGGGGGGTCTAGGACTGGTAATGGGCTGGGGGGGGGGTTGCTAGGACTGGAAATGGGCTGAGTGGAAGGGGGGCTTGAACTGCAAATGGCTGATGGGGAAGGGGGCTTGGAATGGAAATGGGCTGTGAGGGGAGGGAGCTAGGATTGGAAATGGGCTGATGGGGGGCTAGGATTGGAAATGGGCTGATGGTGAGGCTAGGATAGGACTGGAAATGGACTAATGGGGGGACTAGAAGGGAGCGGATGCTGGGTGGGGCTGGAACTAGAAGGGAGCTGATGTTGGGGGAGGATTAGAATGGGATGGAGCTGGGAAAGTGAAATGGAGAGGGGAAAAATATTTTGTCTGGGAGAGAAGACAAATCTACAATTGGCCAGGTATTGGGAGAGTAAGTGGGGATTGAGGATGGAGGGGTAAAATTTGAGTGGATGAAATAGGAATGAGGAAAGAGAAAAAGGAGAAAGATTAGTATGTTAAAGCAGATGTAGAGAGAGAATGGAAAAAAAACTAGGAGAGAAGAAAGGGCAAATGGACAGCAGACGATGGAGAGTTAGTAGAAGACATGAAGAAACCAGAAGAAAGTGACTGGAATAATTGCAACTGAAAAAAATGCACAAAAGGTAGAAAAATATCTCTTTATTTTGAATTTATTAACTGGAATATGTCAGCTCTGGGAAATGTGCATCATTAATGTTTGCGCTTTGTTTAGTACAAGAGGAAATTAATTTATAGTTTTATTTCTACAGTGTTGTTGTACATTCCAAGTTTGGCTTTTGGGGTTCCCAGTTTAATTATTGTCTTCTTGTTTCTAAATCTTTTAGTCTTTCTTTATCCATACACTCATTAAAGAGGCATGTTTACTAAAAGTTAGTGTATGGTAACATTATGCAAATATTTATGCAAATGAGGCCCCTTATGCAAATGAGGCCCCGCGTCTTGTGCGGCCCCCGGGTTACTCTACAAGTCCTCATTTGGCCCTCAAAGCAATTTGAGTTTGAGACCCCTGATCTACTCACAGGAGAGATATTGACAAAACTGAGTTGTCCTATTGCTGCACAGATCCTCTTCTTTCCGTCTGCACAAGCCAGTAAAATATCCTCCTTGTCTGTCTCTTCCCCCTCCAGTTGAATTCCCATCTTGCTATCTGCCACTATGTTGGGGCAAGAAAAATGTGTGTTTGAGTTGCTGAGTATCCCAAGATACTTCCAGTCATTAGGGGGTGAGCTAAGACCTACAATAAATTGAAGGGTATATATTTAAGGTGGTACTTAGGACTTAGAAAACATTGGAGGTCATTTTAGAACCTGTTCATGACAATTCTATATGTGATCAGTAGCATGTAAAAGAGGGGAAGGAAGGGGCTGGAAGGGAGCTGACACAGGGTAGTCCTGAACCCCCCCCCCTCTTTCCTGGTACCTTTACAATGGAGCGGGAGCATTGCCCATCCACTCTCACTCCTGCACTGCCATCTCAAAAATGACAGTGCCTAGCCCAGTGCGGTGCATCCTGGGATGTACCGAGCAGGGTTAGACAGTCATATAAGGTAGAAAATGCCTTCATATGGTGGTATGACCCCATGCGGTACAGACCAGGATGCAATGCATGGGATCAGGCTCCACCATTTTCAAGATGGCGGCAAAGGAGCATGAGTGTGTGGGCAACACTCTCACTTCACTGTAAAGGTACCAGGAAGGGTGTGTGGGGTTCAGGGCAGCTAGGCCACCAGGGTTATTTTTAATTGGATCAGGGGATCGGGGCTGCTGGACCACCAGGGTTAACTTTAATTGGGTGGGTGGCCGGGTGTTCATGGCCACTGAGCCACCAGGGTTATTTTTAATTGGGTGGATGGGGGATTTGGGGCAGCTGGTCCACCAGGGTTATTTTTATTTGGGTGGGTGGGTAAGTGGATCAGGATCACTGGGCTACCAGGGATTTGGTTTCTGTTGAGGGTCAGTGTTGGAGGCTCCGGCCTTCCAACAGTAGTATGATGGCATCGGGGGCTTTTCTCTGTGCCTGGATCATCTAAGGGGAAATTTGACACTTCACCTCAGATAATCCAGGCATCAGGGAAAGCCCCAAATGCCATTAAAATACTGTTGGGAGCACACGCAAGACATTTAAGCCACCTCAGATCCAGGCATAGAGATACTGGCACTTGGCTGGTTATGTAATCCTCTACACGTTTCTCTGTATTGGGCACAGACAATATTAGCATGCTATTTTAATACGCACAGTTCATTTCCCTATAATTTAAATACACTTGGCGTTGCTGTGTGTGCTGGCATTTTCTTTGCTGTCTACATGCGCATCAGTCTCGTTCTGCATTTGGCCTGTCGGAACTTGTGCTTCTAAGTTGCATTATCTCCACGCAAAGGGCGTGTTGGTGTTTCTGCATCGGCCCATTTAAGAATTGCTAAGTTTTATCACGTCTTAAAGAATGAAAAAAATGTCAGTGCATGAGCTCATGTCATTTATAAAGCAATAATCCCCTTAATACCCTTTCCCTGACTCTATCCCAGTGTATCAGTTATAGTAATCTGACTACAACTATGTTCAATTATATTATGAAGAAATGCAGAGTCATCATGGCATTGGTTAGCATGGCAACAGCAAATGAGAGGAACATATGAATAGAGGGAATTCAGGAGTAATCATGTGACCAAAAATGACTAATCACAGTGGTGTAAATTCCTCAGGGGGTCTGAGGCAGGAAGGGGGCCCACACAGTGGTGTGGAAAACTTACTTTTATTTGTTTGCTGTAATGCCTCCGCTTTGGGCCCCGCAGCTGATACTTTCTGGGCCACAGTCGGGGTGATAATTGGGGTGAGCTGCCACAGGGGGAGTGATAATGGGAGCACTCAGCAAAATTTTGCTTGGGGGGGGCCTTCATTATAACTGTTGTTTCCTCTAGAAGGCAAGTAAAGCTGTGTATTCAGTAGGGTTGCCAACTTTTTCACCGAGAAAAACCCGACACCTGTGGCTCGCCATGCTCCACCCATTCTCCGCCCCTAGTCCCACCCCTGCCCCGCCCCCAGCCCCACCCACAAAAATTACCGAGGATACGTGTAGGCTAACTTCCTTGGTCAGATAATAATTAAACTGGGAACCCCAAAATCCAAACATGAAATGTACAACACTGGAGAAATAAAACTATAAAGTAATTTCCTCTTGCACTAAACAAAAACGCAAAGATGTTAGCAATACACACTTCCCAGACCAGACATATTCCAGTTAATAAATTCAAAATAAAAAGTATTTTTCTACCTTCTGTTTGGGCGTTTTATTTTTCAGTTGCAATTGCTCCAGTCACTTTCTTCTGGTTTCTTCGTGTCTTCTGCGAGCTATCCATTTGTCCTTTCTTCTCTTTCAGATGTTTTCCATTCTCTCTATTTCTGCTTTAACATACTGATTGTTTCCCTTTTGCTCTTTCCCCCAATTCTTTCCTTATTCCTTTATCATCCGTTTAAATTTCACCCTTCCATTCTCAAGCCCCTCTTACTCTCCCAATACCGGCCCATCATAGACTTTTCTTCCACACAAAATATTTTTCCCCTCTCTATTCTCATTCCCCATCCATTCTAGTCCTCCCCCCAAATCAGTTCCCTTATAGTTCTAGACCCACCCAGCATCCATTCCCTTCTAGTCCCATTCTCCCATGCCCCACATCAGCCCATTTCCAGTCCTATTCCAGCTCTTCATCAGCCCATTTCCAGTGCTAGCCCTCACATCATAGGCCATTTCCAGTCCTAGCTCCCCCCCCCCCAATCACAGCCCATTTCCAGTCCAAGTCCCCCATCACAGCCTATTTCCAGTCCTAGGTCCCCCCACCATCACATCCCATTTGCAGTCCGAGTCCCCCCGCACCATCACAGCCCATTTGCAGTCCGAGTCCCCCCACACCATCACAGCCCATTTGCAGTCCTAGCCCCCCTAATCATAGCCTATTTCCAGTCCAGGATCCCCCTTCCTCCACCCTAGCCCATTTCCTTTCCAGTCCAAGTCCCCCCCCCCCCCATAGCCCTTTTCCCGTCCAGGTCCCCTCCACCCCATCACAACCCATTTCCAGTCCATGTCCCCCCCCCCATAACCCTTTTACAGTCCAGGTCCCCCCCCCATCACAGCCTATTTCCAGTCCAAGTTCCCCCCCCCCATAGCCCTTTTCTGGTCCAGGTCCCCTCCACCCCCATCAAAACCCATGTCCAGTCCATGTCCCCCCCCCCTTTGCCCTTTTACAGTCCAGGTCCCCCACTTTATCCCTTTTCCAGTCCAAGTCCCCCCCCCCTTAGCCCTTTTCCAGTCCAAGTCCCCCCCCCTTAGCCCTTTTCCAGTCCAAGTCCCCCCCCTTAGCCCTTTTCCAGTCCAAGTCCCCCCCCTTAGCCCTTTTCCAATCCAAGTCCCCCCCTTAGCCCCTTACCAGTCCAAGTCCCCCCCATAGCCATTTTCCATTAAAAGTCCACCCCTTTTGCACTTTTGCTTTCCTAGTACACCCCCTTTGACATTTTCAAGTCCAAGTCCCCCCCCCTTAGCCCTTTTCCAGTCAAATTACCCCCCTTAGCCATTTTCAATTCCAAGTCCCCCCCTTTAGCCCTTTTCCAGTCCAAGTCCCCCCCCTTAGCCCTTTTCCAGTCCAAGTCCCCCCCCCCCCTTAGCCCTTTTCCCGTCCAAGTCCCCCCCCCCTTAGCCCTTTTCCAGTCCAGGTCCCCCCATCACAGCCCATGCAGTCCTTGGCCCCCCCCCCCCCGGACCAGCATCGCGGCTGTCTGAGGCTTCAGAGGGAGCCGGGGAAGCCCGCGCGAGGCCCCGGCTCCCTCTGAACAGCCACCAGCGTGAAGAGCCTTTACCTTCACGCTGGCGTCTGTTCCTGTGAAGCCGCGAATGCTGGGAAAGGTTAAAGGGCAACCTTTAAACTTTACCAGCATTCGCGGCGTAACAGGAAAAGCCCCCAGCGTGAAGGTCAAGGCTCGTCACGCGGGGGGCGGTTAAGAGTGAGCCGGGGCCGCGCGCGGGCGTCCCCGGCTCCCTCTGAAGCGGAGAGAAAAGCCGGTTTTTTTGCTCAGGCCGCTCCCGATCTTGCGGCCAGAGCAAAAAAACCGGCTTTTAAAGGGCCGGTTTTGCCTCTGCGCCGGCAGCCGGCCTGGCCGTGGAAAAACCGGCCAGGCCGGCTGAAAACCGGCCAGTTGGCAACCCTAGTATTCAGTCAGGCAGTTGTCTTCATATCAGTAAAGTATTCCATCCAATATACATGGTAAAAGAAAAACTGGGAGGTTGTAATTGGTTCTAGGATGCTTTTATTTTCAGGTCATTGGAAGTGCTACTTTCATACATCAAGATTATTTCCAAAATCAATTTGCCAGAATCAAGCTAAGGAGATTAGCAGTGCTATTTTTTTTCACTAAGCAATGCTTAGCAATTTCATCCTTGTAATGATTTTGAACATTTTTTACTTTTATCTGAGCCTAGAATACGTTTTGTTATATAGCTCTGAGCTGCTTTATGACAACACTAAATCAGCAGCATGGTTAAGCAGGGAGACTGAACTGTCAGGTGTAATATAATTCCACTTACAAAGTGGATAGCACAGAGCGAAGGCCTTTATGTGAAGGCCTGGCCCTGCAGTCCTTTCTATCTGCCTCTCAATTACTGGAAAATAGACATTATCTGCATGTTTTGCCTTCTAGTATCTAAAGCTCATATCTGTGAATAAAAAGAGGGAAAACATTCTTAAAAATCTTGACCCGATTCAAGATGGCTGACAGCTCCTCTCGCTGCTCTGGCAGTTTTTCTGATGGGTAAAAAAAGGAAGGGGACGCGGGGGGGGGGGGAGGGGGCTTGTCCCAGATGTCCCAGCTTACCTCAACCCCAGTTTATGCTGGTCCTATTGAAGCTTTCTGGGTATGATAGGAGCTATAGCTAGTTGAAGTGGGGGTGTTTTGCTTAGCTGTGAGGCATCTGGAACTGGAGGGTTCAGGGTCTCCTTCAAACATTGACCCAACGCCACCTGACTACAGCGACCTCGAAAGTAGCAGAGTGTGGGTCCGAGTGCCAGTGTGCCAGGGGAGTTTGGGCTTCCTGTAGTTGGTGCTCTTTCACCCCCGCTGGGGGCTTTGCTGGCTCTTGAAGTGGGTAGAGGACAATCCCCACTGGTAGAATCTTCACTGCAACTGCTGTCTGAGAGTGGGAGCTCCTTGGAGTCGACAGGTAGAGTTGTCGTTTCTAACCCCAGGATTGCCGCAATTGCGTCTATGGTCGAGGCTATGGTGAGGAGTACTTTGGATGTTTCCTTCATTCTGAATCTATATGGATGGCAATTCAGCAGCTTAATGAATCCATTACTCTACAAGTGCAGAATATTCAAGTTCAGGTACAGCATACTTCGAAAGCTACCATGGAGAATGATGGTCAGATAGCTATGTTTAAGACTTCCTTTGGAGACTTGACACAGCGAGTGGATCAGTTGAATACCCATTCTGATGTGTTTGGGAGAGATGTTGCCAATATGAAAGCACATTTGGAAGCGATGGACAATTATTCTAGACTGGCTAAATTACGCTTGGTAAATTTTCCTCGTGTTCATAATATATCTGTGAAAGGGATGTTTAAAGCTTATTTGGTTGAAGCATCGGGTATTTATGCTGATTCTTGCCCACCTATCGCAAAGATTTACTATCTTCCTACTGGGCATAAGCCGATGGGAGTAGTAGCTGACGAGCGTAATATTACTGCTATGTTGGAAGCCTCTAAGTCAGAGGTGGTATCTCCTGCAACATGTATATTAACTCTTGCATTGATATCAGATAGAGGTTTCTCAATATGTTCTTTAGGAAGCGTAGTGTTTGTTTCAAAGGCTGCTTGGTTCAAAATTTTCCTGATGTGGCTAGAGACACCCAAAGCTATAGGAGAGAATTTTTAATCCTGCGGCCTAGGGTTCTTCAGCTTGGTGGCCAGTTTTTTTGAAGTACCTCTGTAAATGCCTGGTCAACTTGCAAAGCAATTTATCTCTTGTTTATTATCCTACTCAATTGATTTCCTTGTTAAATGCCCAAGAGCGTCTTGGGGGGGGAAAGCGGGGAGGGGGGAGGGGCTTCCCTGGGTACATGATTTAGTAGTATTGGTCGGAGAGAGAAGCTTTTGTTACCTTAAGTTTTGGATCACTGTTTTGTGGGCTGGAGGTGGGAATGCTGTTATTTTGTTCATGCTATGTTTTTATTTTTGTTTTCCTTTCTGTGATATTGTTGTTGCTCCCCACATTTCTGATGCAAGTTGCTTTTGCTTGTATATTTGTTTGAAATTTAGACATATAAAAAATAATAATAAATAAATAAAAATCTACATGATCTCCATCCAAATATAATTTTAACGTTTAGCCAGAAAAAGATAAACTTGTATTAAGGAAATGTGGTGTGCCGGGTCACTGTGAATGCAGAAAGTTTGATGATAAAGGAAGAGGCAGGAGCAGCGATCCCAGAGAGGGACATACTTTCAGCTCATTCCCATAGTCGTATTTGCTACATTGTTGATGGTAGTATTTATTTATTTAACAGTATCCTATGGTTAAAGCGGTTTACATTCTAACAGAACAGTTTACTTTGTAACAGGTTAATCAACTTGGAGAATACATTTAACAGTAACAACTTAATATAGGTAGGGATACATTGCTGACATTTAAGTAGTCTTGGGAGGGTGTAACGGGAGTGGGTAAACTTGGGAGATGGTGACGGTGAGGGGAAAGAGGGATTTAGGGACTGAGGAATTGATTGTTGGTTAGTTATGTGAAGTTGTCTGAGAAGTGGGCTTTGAATATGTGAGTCTTGAGGACTTTTTTGAAAGCTGTGAGGTCCTTTGCGGCCCAAAGTTTATCAAGGACAGAATTCCATAGAGAGTGAGCAAATAGGGAGGAGGCTCTTTTTGATGTGGTGAAGCTGGCTTTGGTATATAGTGCTGGTATAATTAGCATGTTCTTGGAGCCAGTTCATCTCTTTCTGTTGTTAGGTGTCTCTTGTAATAGTGATTGCAGGTGTGGTGAAGGTAGGTTATTAATGATTTTAAACATTGTGAGGATGGCTTTGTGTTTTATGCATTTAGTTATGGCTAGTCAGTGTAGTTGTTTGAGCAGGGGGGCTATGTCTTCTGTTTTGTGTGTGTTGCAGAGGGATCGTGCAAGCTCGAGCAGGTGGATGGCTGTTTTTGGTAGGCCTTGGAATATAATATTGCAGTAGTCAATGTGTGGAAAGACAGCTGCTTGGAGAACTGATCGAAAGTCATGGTGAGTTAGCAGAGGTCTGAGGTACTGGATTGTTTTGAGCTTGTAGTAGATGATAAGGTTACCAGATTTTTTGCAGACAGATCTAGGGTACGCATTCAATGCCGGGATTTTCAGAGGGGGGGGGAGTCTTTAGTTTCAGGATTGTGCAACAAGGGGTGGGGGAGGGATGAAGAATCATTCTCATCTCCCCACCATTCCCCGACAGCAACACAGTCACTTCCAAGCAGACGAATTGTGGCAGGTGCAGGCCTGTGACCCACGGTGTCTGACATAGGCAGGCCAGCATGGCTAGCTTGACCTGTAAATGAGGCCTGTGGAGAGGCATATAGGATTGCACATCCCCCAATATGCTGCTATTGTAAGATAGAACTCAGTAGAAGTATTGAATTAGCTTAGGTAAGCAGAACTGCAGAACTGAGAAATGGAAAAATACAGAAAAGACATGTTTAAAAGTTACTGATAAGAAAAAGTACATCTGCAAAGAAATAATGAGGAGTGCTGACAGATGAGTTACAGAACCTTGCTCTTCTGTAGGCACAAATTGGTTCTATAACCTTGAGAGTGTGAAAGTAACAAGTTGATGAACTGACCATTGTAATTGGGACTAGAAGGGGGGCAGACAGGTGTCATGCCCACAGAAGGGACATAATTGGATAAACTTATCAGTATCGGGACCAATAGAAGAGGTACGGGAGGTACGGGAGGTTACCGGGACCAATGAAATGTTTTTCTATACCTAGAATGGAACAAAAGTCTATAAAAGTTGTTGTAATGCTTGAAAACTTTGCTCAGCCATTTTGAAATTGACTTGCTTGAGACTTGTGCACAAATAAATGATTTGGACCTTCTGAACAGACTCCTGGTATCATTGGTTTGTCTGCGCTTTGCTGCTACATATTCCTTGGTGCGTTGGCCGGGAAGTTGTGGAATCAAAGTGTATATAGGGCAATATACCATGACTTTCCGCCTCTATAGGCTTGGTCCTGCCGGGATCGCGCCCTTCCGACGAGGGCCGCTCCCTGGCGCCACCGGTCCCTTGTATCGGAGGGAGCTGGTCGGACCTCGGCGGGTGCCGGGCCCGGTTGGAGCCAACGCCTCGAACCCAAGTGAGGGGAGTCCGAGGTCCAACTCATGCGCCTGCTTGGGAAGTTTGAGGACCGGATCCGGTGAGTATAGTTTTGATTTTGGGTCTAGACAGAAATAGAAAGAGCAGTACTGCCATTGGAATTTGGAATTTGTAATCTCGAGATATTGGGAATTGGTAAGAGAGCATGATCAACTCTCAAGGAAGAGCCGAGTAGCCTGGCATGGGAATTCGCTGGGTGAAACCCTCATCCTTTTTGTAATTGGGAAAAAGACTAGTCAGAACAGATAGAAACGAATGCATTCTGGGATACGTTGCTAGCATGATTGTGTGAACGAAGTGTGAATGAGAGGTCTGGCAGCACGGACCAAGTGAAGGCGGACCCCTGATTAGCGCATTTCCTGACCGGGCGACCGCGTTCAGGTCGCGAAAAGGGGGAAGCGATTGTCGTCTTGTCTTGTTATTTGTATTCCCTATACGTTTCCAGGGCCGTGAGGACCCCTTACCCACGGTCCGCCCTCCTTTTCCCTTCTGTCTGTTGTTGCGCACACACATCGAAATGGGAGGGGCGGGGTCTACTAGAAACACTCCATTAGAATGTATGATCGCACATTTTAAAGAGGGATATTCAGGAGATTATGGTATTAAAATGACAGCAGCCCGTTTGCAGATTTTGTGTACTAGGGAGTGGCCCGATCTAGACCCCATCTGGCCCCGAGAGGGAACGTTCACCGTAGAGATTATTCAGTCAATACATCATAGAGTGCGGGTAGCGCACCCCGATCAGTACCCCTATATAGATTCCTGGTTAAGTATTTGTGAAGATCCGCCCTCCTGGGCGCAGCGCTGTTATGAGGAACAGTGCAGAATAATGTTAGCTAAAACAGATTCTAGACAGAAAACGGAACAGCCTAGAATGAAAGATCAGGATAAGAAAGCCAAGAAGAAACCCATCTTGGTAGATCCTGATTCCCCAGAGATAGTTCTCAGGCAGCCCCGAACCCCAGGTCCAGTAAGAGTAGCCCGGCGTCCTGCCCCAGAACCCCAGAGACGGCCAGAGCCGAGGCGGGACCCAACCCCGATCCCCCTCCTGGAAGAGAGAAAGAGGAAGAATTAGTGGAAAGAGAAGTGGAGGACGTAAAAAGTGAGTCAGAAGCGGAGATAGAAGAAGGAGAAAGAGAGAATTCCCCAGAAGAGGAGGACAGTGTACAAATAATCGAGAAAGCCAGCGCTAGCACTAGCACGCCAGTGAAAGAGAAACCCAAAGCAAAACCTGTTGAGAAAAAGAAAGTGACTCCTGCAAAGGCAACGACAATAACCCTTAGATCCCAAAAGACGCCTGTGACAGCCAAACTGTTTCCCTTACGGCAAGTCCCGGGAGTGCCCGTAAAGAATGATAATGATGAAGTGGTAGCGGGACCCCTAACTTATGTGTATATCCCTTTCTCTACAACTGATTTATTAAATTGGAGGTCGCACTATGCCTCCTATACTAGTAAGCCCCAGGAGCTGACAGAATTAGTAACTAGTATTATGGAAACTCACCAACCCACTTGGCCAGATTGCCGTCAGCTCCTGACCACCCTATTCACTACAGAAGAACGAGCGAGAATTAGAAAAGCAGCTATTGAATGGATGGCAGAAAACCCTGCAGCTCCGGCACAGGGGCAGAATATAATAGACCGTAGGGAAGCAGCTCAGAGAGAATTCCCGAATGAAGACCCCCAATGGGATCCAAATACAGATGAAGGATCCACAGCCCTAGCCCGTTTTCACCAAGGCTTTTTACAAGGCCTGAGAAGGGGGGGCCAAAAAGCCATGAACCTTTCCAAAGTTGCAGGAGTTATCCAAGGGATAGATGAGAGCAGATTTTTATGAAAGATTAACTGAAGCCTACAGAATGTATACTCCCTATGATCCCGAGGCACCAGGAAGTTTATGTATGGTGAATTCTGCTTTTGTAAACCAGTCTCAACCAGACATTAGACGTAAATTACAGAAATTAGAAGGGTTTGCGGGCATGAATGCAACACAGTTATTGGAAGTCGCTCATAAAGTGTATGTGAATCGTGATACTGAAAGACAGAGAGAATGTGATAGAAAGATGAAGAAGAAAGCTGATTTTTTGGCTGCGGCCATAGTTGAAAAGAAAAGGGGAGGTGTCCCTAGTCGAAGGAGCAGAGGAAGAGGGCGGGGTCAAGGCGGAGGCCGGACCCAGAGACTAGGCGTGAACCAATGCGCCTATTGCAGAGAGGAAGGACATTGGAGAGATACGTGCCCGCAACTCGAAGACGCCCAGCAAGATGACGACAACGATCATCAGTGGCGAGAAGAAAGACGAGGCCATCCCCGAGGCCGAGGAGGAGCCAATCGAGAACAATTCCAGCGAGAGAGAGGAGGAGGAGCCATTCAAGCATTGGCCACACCAGCCCATGATGAGGATGACGTGGATTAGGACAGACCGGGCTCCAAGTTTGCTTTAGGTCTCCAGGAGCCTATGGTCGGAATACAAATAGGAGACCAAATTATGAACTTTATGGTTGATACTGGAGCAGAGCATTCAGTAATAGACAAAAAGATAGCCCCATTCACTACAAAAGCAGTCACCATTATAGGAGCAACTGGTGCCAAAGCCACAAAGTCTTTTCTTCAAAACCGAATATGCAGTCTAGGAGGACAGCAAGTAACTCATCAATTCCTTTACATGCCCGAATGTCCAGTACCACTACTGGGACGAGATATGCTAGCCAAGCTTCAAGCACAAATATCTTTCTCTGAGCAAGGAGAAATGCAAATGACAGTAAATTCCCAAGCCAAACCAGCAGGAGTAATGCTGCTGACAGTTCCCCGAGAAGAAGAATGGAGGTATTACATTGATGATTCTGTCCAAGACACCTATTTTGAACAAACTTTGAAAAGTATTGATGCACCACCTGGAGTATGGGCAGAAGGCAGTCCCCCAGGCCTAGCCAAGCATATAGCTCCAGTGATTGTAACCCTCAAGCCTAGTGCTACACCAGTGCACGTCAAACAGTATCCTCTCCCAAGAGCCGCAATTGAAGGCATCCATCGCCACCTACAAAGATTGCTCGAGTATGGCCTACTAAAAGTATGTCAATCCCCATGGAACACCCCACTTTTGCCAGTAAAGAAACCTGGGACAGATGATTATCGCCCAGTGCAAGATTTGAGAAGAGTGAATGATGCAGCTGAAACCATACATCCAGTTGTGCCCAATCCTTACACTCTTCTAGGACTGATACCTGCTGAAGCTACCCATTTCACTGTACTGGATTTGAAAGATGCATTCTTTTGCATAAGATTAGCCCCTGTAAGCCAAATATTGTTTGCATTTGAATGGCAGGACCCCATCTCTGGAAGAGGGGGCCAACTTACCTGGACAAGATTACCCCAAGGATTCAAGAATTCACCTACCATCTTTAGTGCTGCACTAAATCAAGACCTTTCAAGCTATCCAGTAGCCCCGGGGAAGAGAGTGCTTCTCCAGTACGTGGATGATCTGTTGATAGCTGCCGTATCAGAAAGTGAATGTATACTAGCCACAAAAGATCTCTTGCAGTTACTAGATGAAGCTGGATACAAAGTTTCCAGAGCCAAAGCACAGCTATGCCAAAAAGAAGTGAAATACTTGGGTTTTCGTATTACCCAAGGAAGCAGAAGATTAGGCAGAGAAAGAAAAGAAGCAGTATGCAGAATTCCAACTCCAACAACCAGAAAACAGGTCAGAGCCTTTCTGGGAGCGGCAGGATATTGCCGAATCTGGATACCCAACTTTGCCCAAATTGCCAAACCACTGTATGAAGCCACAAAAGGAGAAGAGAAGTCACCACTGGAGTGGGGACTTGAGCAGGACACAGCCTTCCAGAAGTTAAAAGAAGAATTGATGTCATCACCAGCACTTGGACTACCAGATGTCCACAAACCTTTCCACTTGTTTGTACATGAAGCACAGGGAAATGCCCTAGGCATGTTGACTCAGAAATTAGGAAATTGGGAGCGACCTGTAGCCTACCTATCGAAACAATTGGACCCTGTGGCCAAAGGATGGCCACCTTGCTTGAGAGCAGTTGCAGCTACAGCACTACTAGTGAGTGAAGCAGACAAACTCACACTAGGACAGAACATACGAGTCACTGTGCCACATGCAGTCCTTGCCCTTATGGAACAAAAAGCAAATTATTGGCTCACCAATTCCCGAATGTTGAAGTACCAGAGCATGTTATGTGAAAACCCACAAATACAACTCGAAGTGAGCCATGCCTTGAACCCAGCTACCTTGATACCCATCAGTGAAGAACTCCCAGAACATGACTGTATCGAAGTCATGGAGACTGTGTTCTCCAGCCGACCTGACTTGACAGATGTGCCCATAGACAATCCTGACCAAATCTATTATGTTGATGGGAGCAGTCTCATCCTTGATGGACGACGCTGTGCCGGATATGCAGTCGTCACTCAACACGAAGTAGTTGAATCATCAGCTCTAGCCTCAGGCACATCAGCCCAGAAAGCCGAATTGATAGCACTCACCAGAGCATTGTTGTTAGGAGAAAAACTTGTGCTAAATGTATATACAGATTCCAAATATGCCTTCACCACCTTGCATGCCCATGGAGCTCTCTATAAAGAAAGAGGACTCATCACATCCGGAGGAAAATCAGTCAAATATGGTCCCGAGATATTGATGTTACTTGATGCAGTCTGGGCCCCAACACGTGTAGCTGTCATGCATTGTAGAGGACATCAAGCAGGAAAAGGAGAAGTTGCCCGAGGAAATAGATTTGCAGATGCCTCAGCACGACAAGCAGCTATGACAGGACAAATTGCCCCACAAGCTATGCCAATGCAAGCAGCATTGTTTCCAGTACCTTTGAATCTATGGACCCCACGATATACCACCAAAGAATTGGATTACTATTGTGACAAAGAAAATGGAATACTGAAAGATGGATGGATTGAGCTGCCACCAGAAGAGGGCAGCCAACCTCCAGGACGAATAGTAATTCCTGAACTGTTAGGACCATCCTTTGTCAAAGCTTTCCACGAAGCTACCCACTATGGGAAGAGTGCTATGGAGAAAGCACTCAGACCACATTTCTACATCCCTCTGATGACAACCATATCAGCCTCAGTAGCACGTCAATGTGTAACTTGTGCCAAAAATAATGCCAAGCAAGGCCTTATTACAGCACCCCGAGTTCAGTCAGGAGGTGTCACCCCCATGCACAACCTCCAAGTTGATTTTACCGAAATGCCAAAAGCCAATGGATACCATTATCTACTAGTATTAGTTTGTACTTTCTCTGGGTGGGTAGAGGCATTCCCAACCAGAACTGAGAAAGCCCGACAAGTTACCAAAGTCTTAATGAGAGAGATTGTCCCTAGATTCGGAATTCCAGCAGTAATAGGGTCAGACAATGGACCCTCATTTGTCTCCCAAGTTACTCAGCAGTTAGCCAAAGCTTTGCAGATACAGTGGAAACTCCACACTGCATACAGACCCCAGAGTTCAGGGAAAGTTGAGCGAATGAATCGTACCTTGAAAGCCCAAATGTCTAAGCTTTGTCAGGAGACACACTTGAAATGGCCCCAAGTGCTCCCCATAGCTTTACTCAGAATACGCTCAGCCCCTGTAAAGTCAACAGGATTTTCCCCTTTTGAAGTTTTGTATGGTAAACCCCCACCAATAGTGCAGGGAGTCAAAGGAAGTTTAGCCCAGATTGGTTCAGAAGTAACCAGACAAGAACTCCTAGCTCTTAGTTTTGTTCTGCAGACTCTCCATGCGTGGATCCAAGACCAGTTGCCTATCAACTTGACGGAACCCTTGCATCCCTACCAGCCTGGAACTTCGGTGTGGATCAAAGATTGGAAGAAGATACCGTTGGAACCCCATTGGAAGGGACCGTACACCGTCATCCTGTCTACCCCAACTGCAGTAAAGGTAGCCGAGATCGACGCCTGGATCCACCACAGCAGAGTCAAGCCTGCCGCCGATCCTGAACCAGAGCAGTGGACAGCAGAACAGCACCCTGATGTACCCTTGCGAGTTACTCTGAGACGGCAACCAGCAGCATAGACACTTCATCACAAGTGCTTTGCAGTAGCCAAGTCTTTCGAAGAGGATTGCTGTTTTCCAAGCAGCAACAGTTTTGTTTCAACGAACCCAACTTGTGTGTGATTTGACACACTACTTTGAGACTACATTGACTAAGCCAGACTTCACAAGCCAACTGAATTGCTAAGTTGGTTAATGTGTACTGGACAACTTGAGGATCTTCAATCAACACTCAGCACCCGTTAAATTGCTTCATTAGCAACGGGACGAAGAATAAAGACCGTCGTGATCAAGATCAGCAAGCTGAGGATTCAGAAGAACTCCAATCAACATCAACATGTATCTTTGTTTTTGCTTTGCCTTGGTTGCCCTCTTTGGAGGTTTTGAACTGACTTATGCTTTACCTCCATGCACTGCTTGCATTACTTCTACTAGAACTGGACTGAAAGTAACTCAGACTTTGCTTTACCATTCCTACTATACCTGCAAGGGAACAGTAACTCGGTGTATCTATAACACCACTGAACTAAATGTTTGCACTCATGGCAAAATCAAAGCATGCTATAATCCGCATCAGAATCCATCCTATTACACGTTGGAAATAAGATGGAAGGATGCAGATGGACCTATATTAGCTGCTACACCACCACTTAAGGACATTACTAAACCTGCTGTTTTGAATTTTGATGCATGTAACGCCATTAATAGAGATAGTTATTCCACCTGTGGTACATGGGAGAAAGCGTATCGAAATGACCATAAGTACATGTGTCCAGAAGGTGCCACAGGATGGAGAAAGTGTACAGGAAAAAAGGAACCAGGCTTTCTCCAGGACCAAGCAGGAAGTCAGTCCTCACTTATGGGTGACGTCGGCGCCGACAGAGCCCTCGCGGAGCAATTTTCCCCAGCTTTCAAAGAAAGCCTTTGGGAATTGCAGCGCGCATGCGCGGTCCTCTTCCCGCCCGAGGGTGCCATCTTAGCCAGTCTTCTTTTTTCCGCGGAGCCCTACAGACGTCCCCGTCTTGTCCCCGCGAAAAAGTTGATATTTCTTCATTATTTTATTCTTTTTCCTTCGGTTCGACGCCGGTTTTTTTCCCGCCCGGACTCGCGACGCCGGTCACGAGTCCTCTTACTTTTTTTCGGTTTTTCTGACTTTGTCAGCTTTTGTTTTCGATTTTTCCCTGGCAGCCCGGTCCTTTGACCTCGCAGGGGCCCTTTTTCCCCCGATGGCTGCCAGTGGTTTAAGCGGTGTGGTCAGTGTGACCGAAATATGTCACTAACTGACACACACGACTTTTGCCTCCGCTGCCTGGGCCCGGATCATGAGGAACTGATCTGTGGGCCCTGCGGCAAAATGTCCTCAAAAGCGTTGAGAAGTCGGCGGCATCAGCGTGATAGAATCTTCGCTGACCCCAGCCGTACCCGGACCTCGTCGGAGGCCTCCGCGTCCAAAGGCTCCAGCTCGGACCGTCGCCGGAGTTCCTCCGACCGGGGTTCTCCCTCCGGGGACCATCGTCGGACGGTGAAACCCGCGAGGGCGTCGTCGGTGGACGCTCCTGGTTCCGTGAGGGCCAGGTCGCATAGCCCCGACAGCCGCCCCGGGTCCTTGGAGAAGGAACACCTCACGAAGCGACCTCGCCTGGAGTCGGAGATGCCTGCTCGGGTAAGTCCTGTGGTCCTTCTGGACTCGCCTCCGCGACAGCCGACGTCGGGCCCGACGCCGTCGGGGCCCGAGTCGGGGGCTGCTGGGTCACCTGAGCTCGGACTCAGGTTGACGGCCTTGGAGAGCAGACTGTCTGCCTTCATGGACCAGCAGCGGGCACTGCTCGCTGGCCTCGCTGGCGCCGCTGCCCCCGACCGCCGGGACGTCGACGTCCAAGTCGACCCCGGAGACCGAGCCGATCCTCGAGTCGATGCGAACTCGAGTCGATCCTCGGTCGAGGTCACCCTCGGCCTCCCGTTCGGGACCGAGGTCGCCGACGCCGACTCCCTCGGCGTCGGGGCGGCAGGCGCCGCGTCCTGCCCGGGCCGACCCCACCGAGTCCTCGTCAGAGTCGGTCTGGGAGTCTGAAGAGGAAGAGTCGCTCGATTCTTTCCGGACTCGGTGTGTCCCCTCGGACTCACCGGAGTCCGAGCCTCGGAAGCAGTCCCCCCCGGAGGATGCCCGGTTCTCGGACTTCGTTAGGGATATGGCCAAGGCTTTGGCCTTCCCTGCGGATCCCGAGGAGGAGCCTCGAGCCGAAGAGCTCGACGCCCTCCAGTATGACTCTCCCGCAAGGGAACACTTTACTGTACCGGTTCCTCCTATGCTGGAACGACTACTCTTCCGCATGTGGGAGAGTCCGGCCTCCTCGCCGGTCCTGAGCAAGCGGGTCGATTCTATCTATCGAGTCCGCAAGAGCCCTGGCTTTCAAAAGGCACAGCTACCACACCATTCCATGGTAGTGGAATCGGCCATGCATCGTCTTAAGAGCCAGAAGATGCACTCCTCGGTGCCTCCTGGCAGGGAGGCCCGTAACCTGGATGGCCTTGGTAAGAAGTGTTTCCAGGGCTCTATGCTCGCATGTCGTGTCCAGACTTACCAGCTATACATGGGCATGTATCTCCGGGATCTGGCTAAAGAGCTAGCCGGATTCTCCGCTGGTTTGTCCGAGGAACCCTTGCGGAGGTTCCTGGCCTTGTCCACTGGCATTCGGGAATGCTCAAAGTTCATGTCCCGAGCAGCCTATGATGGCTTTGAAGCATCGGCTCGAGTGGCCACAGCCGGCATCGGTGCCCGCCGACAGGCTTGGCTTCAGTCGTCAGACCTTGAGCCCTGGGTGCAGGACAAGTTGGTCGATGTCCCCTGCCGAGGCGAAAACCTCTTTGGCAAGCCCATGGCGGAAAAGGCTGCACAAATTGAGACTGAGACTCTCACCAGGACCAGGCTTTCTAGGAAGACCTCCGCCCCTTCCCAGAAAAAGAAGGGCTCGGGGAAAAAGTCCTTTTACCCAAGGAAGGCGACTGCCTACAAACAATACCCCCATTATCAGGCCCCTGCAGCTCCCCAACAGGGCCAGCAGGCCAAGGGACGGGGTAACGGGTCCCGTAGGCAGCAAGCCCCCAAGCCTGCACCACCAGCCCCTGCTCAGCAGGGTGGGGGTTTTTGACTCACTAAGCATAGCCTCTCCCCCCCCCCCCGCTGGTTCCTCCCAGCACCGGAGGCCGGCTGGTTCACTTCGCCCACAGGTGGTCCAGCATCACCGCAGATGCCTGGGTGCTTCAAGTCGTGCGAGAAGGCTATCTTCTCCACTTCCACCAGGTCCCTCCCTCCTATTTTCCGGGAGAACCTCCACGACCCCCTCTGCACAGGGAATTACTCCTTCAGGAGTTAGCAGGTCTTCTGCAGGAACAGGCGGTGGAACCGGTGCCACACCACCTGAGGGGTCAAGGCTTTTATTCCAGGTATTTTCTAATACCAAAGAGAACAGGGGGCCTCAGACCCATCCTGGACTTGCGCAACCTCAACAAGTTCCTTGTGCGGGAGAAGTTCAAAATGCTTACCCTTGGAATCCTTCTGCCCTACCTCCAGCAGGGAGATTGGCTATGCTCCTTGGATCTAAAGGATGCCTACATGCACATCTTCATCCACCCAAGCCACCGCCAATACCTAAGGTTTGTGGTGGCAGGAAATCATTACCAGTACAGAGTACTGCCCTTTGGCCTGTCCTCCGCACCGCGAGTCTTCACAAAATGTCTCGCGGTGGTGGCGGCCCATCTCCGGCTTCACGGCCTCTATGTCTTTCCGTACCTCGACGACTGGCTCATCAGAGCAGCGTCCGCTCGGGAGGTCACCAACGCCACGCGCCGCACGGTGACTCTTCTGCAGCACTTGGGCTTTGTTATAAACTTCGCAAAGTCCACTTTGCTCCCCTCACAGGATCTCGAGTTCATCGGCGCAAGGCTGCACACTCCTCAGGCGCGGGCATACCTACCGCTCGACAGGGCTCAACGGCTCATGGACCTAGCCGACCGCTTTCGCAGCCAGCCCCTGGTCTCCGCCAGGCGCTTCCTGAGACTACTCGGCCATATGGCTTCCACCGTCCATGTGACCCCCAATGCCCGCCTGAATATGCGGCCTGCTCAATGGTGTCTCCGCCAGCAGTGGCGACAAGCCACAGGCGGCCTAGCAGACCTAGTGCGCGTCTCCGAGCTGCTGATCTCGTCTCTCCGGTGGTGGCTTCGGCAGCCGAACCTGATATTCGGTATGCCTTTCCAGTCACCTCAGCCGACCCGGGTGCTGACCACGGATGCATCCCTCCTGGGCTGGGGAGCACATTGCCAAGGGGCACGTACTCAGGGCCTCTGGACCACGTGGGAGTCTGCTCAGCAGATCAACTTCCTGGAGCTCAGGGCGATCCGCCTGGCTCTCAAGGCCTTCTCCCACCTGACTTCCCACCAGTCCGTCCTTGTCCAGACGGACAATCAAGTTGCCATGTTCTACGTGAACAAGCAGGGGGGCACGGGCTCCTTCCTCCTCTGCCGGGAGGCACAGAAGGTCTGCTCTTGGGCCGTCAGTCACGGCATTCTCCTCAAGGCAGTTTATCTCCCGGGCCAAGAAAATTGCCTGGCGGACAAACTCAGCAGGATCCTCCAGCCGCACGAGTGGCGTCTGGATCCCTTGGTAGTTCAGAAGCTCTTCCTAAAGTGGGGCCTCCCCACGGTGGATCTCTTTGCCAGTCCTCACAACCGGCAGCTTCCTCGCTTCTGCTCTCGTCAGCCACACCCCCTTCGGGTTGCGGCGGACGCTTTTCTAATTTCATGGTCGGGGAGCCTTCTGTACGCTTTCCCTCCCATCCCGCTAGTCTCTCGGACTCTTTTCAAGGTTCTCCGAGACAAAGCCTTCATGATCCTGTGGCCCCTCGCTGGCCCAGACAGCCGTGGTTTCCGCTCCTACTGCAATTAGCGGTGGAGGATCCATTCCCTCTGGGGGTACAACCGGATCTCCTCACTCAGGATCAGGGGTCTCTACTACACCCCAACCTCAGGTCTCTCAACCTCATGGCCTGGCTGCTGAGAGGGTAGTCCTTGCTCCCCTTCTCCTGCCGGCAGAGGTGGAGGAGGTCGTCTTGGCTTCGCGACGGCCTTCTACCCGCAAATGCTACGCCCTTAAATGGCGTCGCTTTGCCGTCTGGTGTACCCAAAAGTCTCAGGATCCCTTCTCCTGCCCGGTGTCGGTGATCTTGCAGTACTTGCTACACCTCTCTAATCTGGGACTTAAGTCCAACTCCGTCAAAGTTCACCTCAGTGCTCTTTCGGCACATCATGTACCGGTGGACGGTAGACCTCTCTCCAGCGACCCTCTCGTAGCGAGGTTTCTCCGAGGTCTCCTTCTACTTAAACCACCTCTGCGCCCGCCAGCGCCTGACTGGGACCTGAATGTGGTTTTGCAGCGGATCACCTGTCCGCCTTTTGAACCTATGGCTACCTGTTATCTCCGTTTTCTGTCTTGGAAAACACTGTTCTTGATAGCCCTCACTTCCGCTAGACGCGTAAGTGAATTGCAGGCCCTCGTGTCTGATCCCCCTTACACTCGGTTCTACAAAAATAGGGTAGTCCTACGGACTCACCCAAAGTTTCTTCCAAAAGTGGTCTCCCCTTTTCACATCAATCAGGAGGTGGTACTTCCAACCTTCTTTCCCAGACCACACTCCAGCCGAGCTGAAACGGTCCTCCATACCCTGGACTGTAGAAGGGCTTTGAACTTCTACCTTGACCGTACGCGGGAGCACCGTAAAGCTGCTCAGCTTTTTGTGTCTTTTGACCCCAATAAATTGGGGCTCCCGGTCTCCAAGCGTACTCTGTCCATCTGGGTTGCGGACTGTATCTCTTGGGCTTATGGGGCAGCCGGACTCTCCTTAGAAAGTCGAGTCACGGCTCATTACGTTCGGGCAAAGGCTACGTCAGTGGCTTACCTCCGCTCTGTTCCGCTGGCAGACATCTGCCGGGCCGCTACTTGGTCTTCGAGCCAGACTTTTGCGGTCCATTACTGTCTCGAGAGGGAGTCCCGCAGGGACAGTGCTTTCTCTTTGAGGTCTGAGCAACTCCTACCCTCCATCCCGGATGTGGGCTACCGGTGGGTGATAATTCAGCGAAGATTCTTTCCTTCTGTGCTGCTGAGCTAGAGGGAGCTCATTTTTGTGCTTAGGGTCTCCGGTAGCCTTGAGCTTGGGAGTCCCATAAGTGAGGACTGACTTCCTGCTTGGTCCTGGAGAAAGCGTAGTTACTCACCTGTAACAGGTGTTCTCCAGGAGCAGCAGGAATCAGTCCTCACTACCCTCCCTCCTCCCCTTGGAGTTGCAATCGTCTGCTTATGTTTTTTGCAAATATTTTTATGCTGTCTTTTTTAGCTATGTCATCTGACTGGCTAAGATGGCACCCTCGGGCGGGAAGAGGACCGCGCATGCGCGCTGCAATTCCCAAAGGCTTTCTTTGAAAGCTGGGGAAAATTGCTCCGCGAGGGCTCCGTCGGCGCCGACGTCACCCATAAGTGAGGACTGATTCCTGCTGCTCCTGGAGAACACCTGTTACAGGTGAGTAACTACGCTATAGTACTGCCCCAGCAGCAGACTACTATTGCCCGTATTGGGGATGTGTTTTTTATGCTACCTGGAACACTGGTATAACTGATGAGAAAATAGATAAGCGGATGGCTACTCTAACCAAGCCAACCACAAATGATAAATGTCAGAAAGATGCTTGCAACCCCTTACACTTGCGTGTACATAATCCCCATGCATGGAAACAAGGATACAAGTTTGGTTTACGTATTGCTGGAGGAGCAATAGATCCAGGGACCATTGTATATATCAGATTGAATACCCAAGCCCACAAGTCATCTAAATATCATATTCATAATACCTTTTATGAAGCTATGCATGTAAATAAGTTTGAGATCCCCCACCCTTCACAGAATTTGTTTCTAGAATTAGCCGGAGCAGTAGTATCTAGTCTTAAGATCACAGATTGTTATTTCTGTGGCGGAACCCAAATGGGAGATCAATGGCCCTGGGAAGCCCAAGAATTGAATTATTCCATGATTTACAACCAGACTGAATTACACAAGACTACCAGTGAATGGGTGTTAGCGCACTCAATCGTTGGACGTCTTTGCTATGCCAGAACTGGACCCCAGTTCACCCAAAAGGTAGGACAGCTGGTCTGTCTTAGCCAGAAATACTATAATGCCACGACCAAAAAGACAGCATGGTGGTCAGGAATTAGACATCCTGAACCTCCTAACCCATTAGCTAGATTTCCTGAACTTGCAGGTCTATGGACTAACCTTGCCAAAGTCCAAGCCTGGCAAGCCCCACCTGGCCTATATTGGATCTGTGGAAACCGAGCATATGCACAACTCCCACCACACTGGGGAGGAGCATGTGTCTTAGGAACCATCAGACCTTCTTTCTTCCTGTTGAACACTGAACATGGAGAACAATTAGGATACCCTGTATACACTACCCACAGACACAAAAGAGCATTGAGACAGAAGAGAGAAGCCTTACAGATAGGCAAATGGGAAAAGTGGCAGGGTGATGATTGGCCACCAGAAAGAATTATTGAGTATTATGGACCTGCCACTTGGAATGATGATGGTATGTATGGTTATCGTACCCCAATTTATATGATTAATCGTATTATTCGCTTACAAGCAGTAGTTGAAATAATAACCAATGAAACTAGGCATGCTCTTACGCTCTTAGCTAGACAAAGTACTCAGATGCGCACTGCCATATACCAGAATCGCTTAGCACTTGATTATTTGCTAGCAGCTGAAGGAGGAGTATGTGGTAAGCTGAATTTAACTAATTGCTGTTTGAAAATAGATGATAAAGGTCAAGTAGTTGAAGAAATTGCTAAAGACATGCTTATGTGCCAGTACAGACTTGGCACGCATTGAAATTTCCTAACTGGTTTGCTAACCTTTTCTCTTGGCTGGGAGGATTTAAGACTTTCATTGTCTTAGTACTAATCCTTGTTGCTGTTATCTTCTTATTACCATGTTTAATCCCATGTTGTATGCGTTCCATTCATAGTGCTATTGATACCACAGTAGAGCGGAAGACCGCAACTAAAATAATGGCTTTATACAAAGCTAGTCCTAGTAGAAATCCTTCAATCATGATGTGATTCTTCTAAAAGTGATTTAATTCTCACACCTTATTGAGTAATAGGGTGAGATTAATCAAAGGGGGGAATGTGGCAGGTGCAGGCCTGTGACCCACAGTGTCTGACATAGGCAGGCCAGCATGGCTAGCTTGACCTGTAAATGAGGCCTGTGGAGAGGCATATAGGATTGCACATCCCCCAATATGCTGCTATTGTAAGATAGAACTCAGTAGAAGTATTGAATTAGCTTAGGTAAGCAGAACTGCAGAACTGAGAAATGGAAAAATACAGAAAAGACATGTTTAAAAGTTACTGATAAGAAAAAGTACATCTGCAAAGAAATAATGAGGAGTGCTGACAGATGAGTTACAGAACCTTGCTCTTCTGTAGGCACAAATTGGTTCTATAACCTTGAGAGTGTGAAAGTAACAAGTTGATGAACTGACCATTGTAATTGGGACTAGAAGGGGGGCAGGCAGGTGTCATGCCCACAGAAGGGACATAATTGGATAAACTTATCAGTACCGGGACCAATAGAAGAGGTACGGGAGGTACGGGAGGTTACCGGGACCAATGAAATGTTTTTCTATACCTAGAATGGAACAAAAGTCTATAAAAGTTGTTGTAATGCTTGAAAACTTTGCTCAGCCATTTTGAAATTGACTTGCTTGAGACTTGTGCACAAATAAATGATTTGGACCTTCTGAACAGACTCCTGGTATCATTGGTTTGTCTGCGCTTTGCTGCTACAGAATCACCAAAGAAATAGAAAGAGTGATGCATTTCCCCACTGTACTATGCAAAATATAACAATTGCAGATGTAAATTTCAAAAACTGACTTATTCAAATCAGAAAATTGAAAAGAAAATTATATTTTCTACCTGTATGGTGATTTTAGCCTCATCATCTCGCTTCCAGTCTCTGGTTTCTGCTTTCGTCTGGCCGTATGTCTGTCTATTCTTAATGCTCTTTCTAGGGTATCCTGTCCATTTCTCACTTCTTGTCTCACTTCCTGTTTTCAGTTCCTTCCCTACATCCTTCTCTGACATTGATCCTTCAGGTTAATTTTATTTCGTTTTTTGCTTCTCTGTCTATTCTGGTTTTGCCCCTCCTCATCTGTCAGTTTTCAGTCCCCATTTTGTAATGCATCTACCTATAATTTTCATATCCCTAACCCCAGTCCTCCCATTCCCCATCTCTCTCCCTATTTCCTCATCCTGTCACTAATTCCCCCTTCCCCCATCTCCCTACCCCATGCCCACTCTCATCCCTTCTCTCTGTTCCCTATCCAGTATTTCCCCTTCTCTTCCCTTCCCCACATCGCAGTCAAGCATCTCTCCTTACCCCCTCCCAGATGTCCATCAACTTCCCTTCCTTACTACCCACAGGTGTCTAATATCTCCCCTTCCCTTTCCAGCACCTCCTCCCCCATGACCAGCATCTCTCCCTCTCCCTGTGTCCAACATCCTCATATGTCCTCCCATGCCCAGCATCTGCCCTCCACCCCATTCTGTGTTCACTTTCTGTTCTCTACCTCCCCCATCCCATGCCCAGCATCTGCCTTCCACCCCATTCTGTGTTCACTTTCTGTTCTCTACCTCCCCCATCCCATGCCCAGCATCTGCCTTCCACCCCATTCTGTGTTCACTTTCTGTTCTCTACCTCCCCCATCCCATGCCCAGCATCTGCCCTCCACCCCATTCTGTGTTCACTTTCTGTTCTCTACCTCCCCCATCCCATGCCCAGCATCTGCCCTCCACCCCATTCTGTGTTCACTTTCTGTTCTCTTCCTTCCCCATCCCATGGCCAGCATTGCCTTCCACCCCATCCCTTGTCAAGCTATGCCTCTGTGCCTGACAAGCATCCCTCCTGAAGTCTAATATCACTTCTCTCCCTTCCTGCCACTTCCCCTTAGCCTATCTCTGTCTCTCTCAGTGTCAGTGGTGGCAATTTAAAAACAAAAATGCAGCATCTGTTGCGACCCCTGCATGCCCAGAAGACCTTGACAATCCCATCCCTTTTGATGTACTGAATAAAGCATGCATCATAAGTGGGTATGGTGGACAGGACCTCCCAAGTGTGAGAAGTCACAAAACCCCTGTGCTTTCAATGCTAGCAGACAGGGCAACTCAAGGCAATCTGCTGCCTGAGGTGAAATATTTACTTATTTAACTGGTTTTAATATACCATTTTTCTACCAGGCAAAACTGTTTACATGGAACAAAACAAAACGTGTACAGGCAACTTAAAACAGCAACAGTTAACTTTTAAACAGCATTTAACATGGGGAGGGAGTAAGATACAGAGACAGTATAAAATTAGAACCTATATTACAGGATGTTTATGAAGATAAAGTATTTGAGGTAGGAAGTGAAAGAAGGGGGACTGAATAGCCTTAGATGGTTAAAGGGCGGGGGGGGGGGGGGTAATGGGAATGGTTTGTGGGAGTGGAGGATGCTCTTGCTGGGGGTTTGTTGTAGAGGATGCACCATAATGTTCTTTGAAGAGGAACATTTTGAGGTGCTTTTTGAATAGGGAGTGGGATTGAAAACAGCATATTGCAGGGTGTAATTGACTCCACATGGTGGGAACATAGAATTCAAAGGCTCTTGTGCATGCTCGTTGAGATCTCCTGTGAATCTGCATTGGTAGGAGGAGTAGATTTGATGCATTCTGTCAACGGAATCTGTTACTATCAGGGCATCTGATTAGTGATTGGAGCTGCTCAGCAGAGGTGTTGAAGAAAGCTCTGATGATGGCAAGTATCTTGAACTTGATTCGGGATGCATACCTACACATGTATATCGTTGTATCAGTTATGTATTGTCTTACGTATATAGATACTACACTTTGTTAGTTAACTGTTTTTACACGGTCCCAGTTCAAAAACCCACTTTGTTTATTTTATGATATGTTAAGATGTTCTATGTAAAAATTAAGATGTTCTATGTAAAAGTTAAGATGTTCTATGTAAAACAAACTTAGCTTTGTTAATTATTGTTATTTGTACACCGCATCTGATCTCTGGAAGATGCGGTATAAAAATGAGTGTTAAATAAATAAATAAATAAATAAAATGGGGAGCCAGTGAAGAGAGTTTAGAATAGGGGTGATTTGGGTGTGTCTGAGGACTCTGGCTATAATGCATGCAGCAGTGTTTTGGGCAAGCTGCAGGGGATCAATAGTAATCTTGGGAAGCCCTTGGATGATGGAGTTGCAGTAGTCAATTAGTGGTGTGATAGAAATGAGCTGGTGCCCCCCAACACCCAAAATGGAAGGGCCTTCTCAGAATTCTAGACAGGGAACAGTGAGTACCCTTCACTTAGAACACTGAGGTGATAGCTCCAAGAAGAAAGAAAACAATATAATCCCAAATTATATAATTTAAAAAATTGCAGCGCTGTTTATATGAAACAGAAATTAGAGGAATTTAATTAAGTAGTCTGGGAATCTAATTACAAAAACATACTGGCTCTTGACACTGTACAGTGGACCAACATGAAATGTAATATATCTATATTTATTTACATTCTCTTATATACCGTGCTATTCTTCATCAGGGTGGTTTACATTGAACAAACTGAAATTACATTATAACTTGGAGATAACTATTTTACAGGGAACATGGGCTATGGAAGGTTAAGTGGCTTGCCCAAGACCACAAGGAGCACCTGTGGGACTAGAAACCCCAGTCCTTCCAGCCCAAGGTTGCTGTCCTCTAGTGGGATTTGAACTGCTGATCTTCCAACCTGAAGTATCTTGCACCAACCACTAGGCCACTCCTCCACTGCAAACAATGAAGGAGATGCAAGGTGCTTATACAGCAATGAACAAAAAGAAAAAGTAAGAACTATAATGCACTTGCTTTTTTTTTTTTTTTTTACATATAGCTTATAACCAAAGAAATCCCTCTCCCACCAATGGGTGCAGAGCAGAAATCAAACATTTCTGCATGAACACCTCATAACCAATAATTTCTAATTCTGGTGTCTTCTCACTACCAGCAAAAAACCCTTACCAGTATGAACATAGTGTTAAGTAAAACAAACCCCAAAAATTCACTCAGGAACTACAGAAAAAATCTACCATACTATAACAGCATTAACCTCTGAAACTCACACAAGGAGCCTACCCAGAAAAAAAGCAACATCATAAATATTGCTGAGAGCCCTAAAACATCCAAACACCTACATAAAAACTCCAAGTTCACAGAACATGTGGCCTCCATCATGCAAGTAGTACACAGAATGACCCTGCTGAATATAAACTAATATAGAAATATGGAGACAAAAATTAAACTGAAACCCTAAGGGGTATGTTTACTAAACCTTCTTAATGTGCGCCCGGCGTTAGTGTGCAGGATGCCATATAAGGAGTGGGCGTTTCAGTTTAAAGTAGCAAAACGGGATTAGCGCGCGATAACGCGTGCTGCTGCGCACATTATTGGGCAAAGCACCACTAAGTGCGTTACCGCGTGGTAATCTTAAATAGGCGCACAGACATCCAAGCATAGAAACAGAAGTGTAGTACAATGGTTAATACACTGACTGATGATACAGGGGTCATGAGTTTGATCCCCCAGTGTGCCTAATGCATAATGCTGGTTGAGGCATAAGCTTTGACATGTAAGTATTGTTTCCTGAGGCATTTAATTATTGCTGCCAGAAAACACACCCTCACATGCCGTAACCTAAGGTGCTGCATAAGGCACCCTATAAGGCACCACATAGGGCACATTATAAAGTGCACTATCCGCCATGGCACCCTATAATGTCCCCTATAGGGCACCCTATAAGGCGCTCCATAGGACACCTTATAAGGAACCTTATACGGACTGTAACCATAAGGTGCCTCAGAAGGCACTTTATAGGGTGCCCTATAAGGCGCCTTATAGGGAGCCTTCTGAGGCACCTTATGGTTACAGTACCCTGAGGTTGTTTTGCTGGCAGCACTAATATACATTAAAAAAAGACAATGCTTTGGTCAGCCCTATCAAATAACCCCTACTGTGGGTTTGAACCCATGACCTCGGGCTCTACAAGTAGTGAAGTAACCAGTGGGTTACAGCTCCATAGCTGCTAGCAAACCCCTGGCTGGCTGCAGAAGGACTGCACGTCACCACACAAACAGTCTGTTGTGGTCACCAGGATAGGGTTAACCCACCCATACCCATGATGCACTGCACATGCAAATCAGCAGTCTACAGATGATCACAAGATAGGGTATGCACCCCCAAAGCACCTCGGCCTGGTAGGGGGAACTGACCGTGTGTGGTACTGGCACAGAGTAGCTACACAAACAATAACAATATCGCCTAAGGGGAATAATCACTCTTCAAATCCAAAACAACACCCCTCAGTAAACCACCATTACGTAAACCAACTCCAATCCAACTTTCATACCAAATTCTAAAGCACTACCATAAACATTAGCAATAGGTTCTCACCGGACCTCAGGATTTATACACCCTCCATTTGGCGAAATTCATCACCATAGGGAAATGGTGGACACTTACATCATAGGTCCTTAACCTCAATAATTTATTAAATATATTACCAGAAAAATCTTTCAACACTATAATTCAAAAACTATCCCTATCAAATACCTATACACAAGGATTCACCCAATCATTCACACAAACATACTAAAAGATACAATCATTAACAAATATCACATAACACATATTACTATAAAAGTGTCCAATACTGCTCTCAAAAGCAGGAAGTAACAGAAAAGAATATTCGAGGCCCTTTGAACCACATATTAAAAAACCTTCAGATGTAGATATACTCAATCTCAATGTCTCAATGTCCGCACAAAATGCTGGAAGAAAAAAAAAATAAAGTTCCTTTAACTAATATGCAGCATTCACCATTATACAAACAGCAATCTGTTACTTATCTGCTAAAAATCAGATAACCCAAACTATAAGAACCAAACCTAAAAATAAACCCTTTACTTAAAATCTCATTTTTTTGTCAGAAGAGGCTGGAGGCGACTGGAATAGAAACCCAGTCACACCAGACAACCTGTTCCCTTTTAATTATGTAAGCGAAAACGCTGTACTTAGCTTTAGAAATGTCCAGTGAAGTTTGTGCGCTCCAGAAAATTCAACTTCTTCATGTAAGCGGCCAGATAGCAACCACGACGTACGTTTCGGGCCCTAGGCCCTGTTTCAAGTGTTCATGCTTCTTCCGATATACCGCTGAAACGAACATTGAACATTTTCTTACGGAGAAAGAGAATATCTTTCTGAATCCTCCATATCCTAGAATACCTGCTTTTTACATCCTTTCAAAGGTACATAAAAGCTTGTCTAAACCTCCTGGAAGGCCAATTCTCTCGAGCAATGAGTCGTTGCTCGAGAGGGTAGGTATTTATTTAGATAAATTTTTGCGTTCTGAAGTAGTAAAGATTCCTTCTTATCTCAAGGATACGATGCATTTTTTGCAGATTTTAGAAGATTTTGATGCTATGGAACAAGTTACTTGGTTAGCGTCCTTAGATGTGACAGCTTTATATACTTCAATACCACAAGATGAGGCCCTCCAAGTTTTGGCAACAGTCTGGGAAGCGCGACCTCACCCACAAAGAGTTCCGACAGAATTTCTGTCTCATATGGGAATACTCCTTCACTGTAGAACAAGATCGAGGGACTGCTGAGCAAAGTCTATCTCACAAATTTTTACCCCGTTGGTAGGCTACCCTAAGGGAGCTTCCAGCCAATACAGGATGAGTCAAAAATAATTTCCATCGTTTGTGCAAAGCAGAGACAATGCGGTTAGACAAACTCGAAAAAGGGAGAACGCAAGTTACAGTAGATGACACAATTGACACTCCAGAGTCAGCACTCGATGGATTCGAGCGTAAGAGCCACTCTCGGTGATAAATCTAGCTCTTTTATAAGCCTTTTTTAGTACTGAGGGGGGATACCCTCTCTCACGAAATTTAGCCATCATTACACCAGCCTGCACTTCAAATTCTTGATGCGAAGAACAGATTCAACGACATCGTAGTAGCTGAGAATAAGGGAGACTTTCCTTGAGATGAAGCAGATGAGAACTTGCAAAATGCAACAGTGTATTTCTATCAGTTACTTTAGTATACACAGTAGTCAGAAACTTCTTTAAACCTTTAGTAACTGCAACATCCAAAAAATGGAGAGTAGTCTCTTGAATATTAATTTCAAACTGAATATGAATATTACATTTATTCAAATACTGAAAAAAATCTTCCAAAGCAGTGCGTGAACCTCTCCACAACAAAAAAATATCGTCGATATAACGATACCATTTTAAAATAAATGGAGCAAAACTGGAAGGATAGATCCAACGCTGTTCAAAAGAATCCATGTACAGGTTTGCTAATGATGGGGCAAAAGTCACACCCATCGCGGTGCCAGATATTTGAAGAAAATATTCCTGCTTATAAACAAAATAATTCCTCTTCAAAGCTAGCTCAGCAAGCTGAATCAGAAATTCTGTCGGAACTCTTTGTGGGTGAGGTCGCGCTTCCCAGACTGTTGCCAAAACTTGGAGGGCCTCATCTTGTGGTATTGAAGTATATAAAGCTGTCACATCTAAGGACGCTAACCAAGTAACTTGTTCCATAGCATCAAAATCTTCTAAAATCTGCAAAAAATGCGTCGTATCCTTGAGATAAGAAGGAATCTTTACTACTTCAGAACGCAAAAATTTATCTAAATAAATACCTACCCTCTCGAGCAACGACTCATTGCTCAAGAGAATTGGCCTTCCAGGAGGTTTAGACAAGCTTTTATGTACCTTTGAAAGGATGTAAAAAGCAGGTATTCTAGGATATGGAGGATTCAGAAAGATATTCTCTTTCTCTGTAAGAAAATCCATATGCAAAGCATTAGCTGTAATTAGAGAAACATCCTTCTGTAGTACTTCAGTCGGGTCTGCTGACAATCGTCTATAATGATGAGTTTTATTCAATTGAGCAAGCACCTCAGCGTCATAAGCAGAGGTATCCATAACTACTACCGCGCCGCCTTTATCGGCGCGTTTAATGGTAATAGATTGCATATTAGATAACTCTTGTAGCGCCTTAAATTCAACAGCTGACAAATTTTTAGAAAAATGCAGATGTCCACTTTCAATCTTTTGGATATCAGATAATACCAGATGTTTAAAAGTATACACAATTGGATCTATCGGTCCAGGGGGAAGCCATTTAGACCTTAAGCTTACTACTGAAGAATCCAAAGATGACGATTTATCTGTAAAAAAGATTTTCAATTGAAGAGATCGAATCAGTTTCTCCACTGCTATCCGGCTAGAAAAGCTATCATAACTGGGGCCATAAACAAACGATAAACCTTTAGCCAAAACAGCTTGTTGTGCTGATGTTAATTTTACACTAGATAAATTCAATACCGTATCACTCATTGAAAGTGAACAGAGTCTTTTTTCCGACGTGATCGGGTCGACGGCCCGAGAAAATTTCCTGGTTTATTTTGCTGTTTGGTAGATTGTTCAATATGCTTTTCGCCTATCTTAGAAATATTATCAGAATAGTCACCTTCCAAACTAGAATCAGAAGAGTATACAGAACTACCTTCACCTTCGCTCATATTCCGCCTGGAAAAGTCAGAATAGTTCTTTCTCCGCAGAGACCAGTTGTAGATAGTACCTTCTTTCATTCGTTTCTCATCCCTGAAGAACTTCTTAACTTTCTGAGCCTTCAGATCAGCTCTATACTTCTCTATCTGTTTAAGAATATCCGCATGCTTCTCAGAAAAATCTTCCAAAGATTTTCAAGCAGCAAGATCTTCATTAATCTCTTTAATTAATACTTGATTTTTAGAATGTGCTGAATCAACCACCAAGAGCATCAAATCCAATGAGCACTTATTAAGTATTTGATTCCAACGTGAAATAAACTCTGCATCTTCCAAAAACATCCCAGGCGCCTTCCATATACGCAGGCCTTTAGGAATAACTTCTTTCCGGCAATATTCCGCTAAAGTTAGACTGTGCAGTTCCAATCGAACTCTTCTCCTTAACTTATTCATATATGAATCCCAATCAGGACTCCCTTTATCATTTTCCCCTAACAAGGATGGAAGCTTCAAAATTTCATTCTTTTGTTCAACACTAAAACTGAAGGAGTCCTTCCAATTAGTTGCCATTACGGTAACACAGGTCCCGTATACAAACAATAACAATACCGCCTAAGGGGAATAATCACTCTTCAAATCCAAAACAACACCCCTCAGTAAACCACCATTACATAAACCAACTCCAATCCAACTTTCATACCAAATTCTAAAGCACTACCATAAACATTAGCAATAGGTTCTCACCGGACCTCAGGATTTATACACCCTCCATTTGGCGAAATTCATCACCATAGGGAAATGGTGGACACTTACATCATAGGTCCTTAACCTCAATAATTTATTAAATATATTACCAGAAAAATCTTTCAACACTATAGCAGATAAGTAACAGATTGCTCTTTGTATAATGGTGAATGCTGCATATTAGTTAAAGGAACTTTACTTATTTTTTTTCTTCCAGCATTTTGTGCCTACATTGAGACATTGAGATTGAGAATATCTACATCTGAAGGTTTTTGAATGTGTGGTTCAAAGGGCCTCGAATATTCTTTTCTGTTACTTCCTGCTTTTGAGAGCAGTATTGGACACTTTTATAGTAATATGTGTTATGTGATATTTGTTAATGATTGTATCTTTTAGTATGTTTGTGTGAATGATTGGGTGAATCCTTGTGTATAGGTATTTGATAGGGATAGTTTTTGAATTATACTGTTGAAAGATTTTTCTGGTAATATATTTAATAAATTATTGAGGTTAAGGACCTATGATGTAAGTGTCCACCATTTCCCTAGGGTGATGAATTTCGCCAAATGGAGGGTGTATAAATCCTGAGGTCCGGTGAGAACCTATTGCTAATGTTTATGGTAGTGCTTTAGAATATGGTATGAAAGTTGGATTGGAGTTGGTTTATGTAATGGTGGTTTACTGAGGGGTGTTGTTTTGGATTTGAACAGAGTAGCTACACACCATCACATTGTACAGGTACTGCACTCACCCTGAGGGTGAGGTGGGGCGCCCAGCACCAGGTCCACAGCAGAGATAGGCCATGCTTCAGGTCCCCAGCAGTGCTAATGTGTGAGATAGGTTGGTTCTGCAGACACACCTTGGCTATATCTCTATGTCTCAGTCAGGTTAAGCCCCCTAAGGACCCCTAGGAGGATTATGTACCACCACCCTCCTCCAGGGCTGAGGGTGGTAAAAAGGGTCTCCCACCAACAGATCCACATTCTACCTCCGTGCAATGGTGGCAGTAGAGGGGACCATCAACCCCAGTCCTGCTAGGGAACAGACACCCTACAGGGCAGTCAATGCAGCTCTGTACACATCCCTGACACAATAGCAGACAGACATTAGGCCTGGATATGCTAAGCTGCACCCCACCACTATCTGATATTCTCCAGCAGCAAGCCTTCAGCCGCTGCACCCTGTAAGGTGTTCCATCAAGACACATACCAGCTGATACAGTCTGCTAGCTAGTCCATAGTGCATGTTCCTGGTGGAAATGTGTGCACCCAGAACAGGGATATCAGCATACACACCAAGCAGATAAGTCACTGACTGGACCCCAAAAGAAAACCCATAAATATCACATGAGAGAAATACAATAGAGCACTATGGGGGAGCCTAGCCATGCCATGGTCACTGCACAGTCAGGGTGAGAGTGATCTCCCAGCAGAACATGCTGTGGCCACCCTGTCTGTGCAGGTGGTGGCTGGGCACTACAATATCCCAGCCAGTGCCCTATGCCCTGTGCAGATGAATCCTGGCCAGGCCACCCTGTCCAGGCTATACCCATGGTACCTTGCTCCTCATTATGCACATTGGCAGGCCAATACTGGCAACAGTGCTGGCAGTGTGGGCTGTGGAGGGTGTTTGCAGTCACCACACACTGTATAGACAGACACACACTCCCACACCTATGCCAGCATTGTGCTACTATAGAGGTGTTTAGCAGCCCTGGCCACCACACCAGTCCTGGGCACAGTGCAGGCATGGATATGGTAAGCAATACTGTTGGGGGTCACTCCCCAGAGTGGTAAACACTGACAGAGACCAGACCTGAAGCACACTCCACAGACATCAGAAAGGTTGCTATGATGGAGCTCAATCAGCAAATTGTGCTTAACGTAGGAATTGCTATCTGCCAGTAAGCATAGCAAACCTTTGATAGCTGTGTACCGTATTCCCAGGTGTAGGGTGGCATTGCTAAGGTATGCAAGTGCTAGTATTGGGAGATGCACGCAGGGCCCAATGTCCTGCCTCTCCAGGAGGCATTGGATAATGGAGCCTGTGGGTGTGGGTGTGTATGCCCCTGTTGGCTGCTTCTTTACGGCAGAGGTTCCCAACTCCAGTCCTGGTGTGCCAAACACTGTTCAGGTTTTCATGCTGTCCCTCATGAATATGCATGAGATACATCTGCATACCATGGGGGTGGTGCATAGATATGCAGCATAGGCATCTTTATTAGAGGCAGCATGGAACCTGAATGGTGTTTGGCCCTCCAGGACTGCATTTGCGAGACTCTGCTCTAGGTAATGCGCCTGTTTATGGTGTCTTTGCTCTGTAGGGTAAAATGTAGGTGTTTTGGGCATGTTTACGTCATCTGCAATAAAGGTTCTGTCTGTATTAGCACATTGTAGTAGTGGGTAAAATATGGGGACTGGGTTGGCAGGCACCATAGCTGAGACTTGAACCTGTGACCTTCTGCCTCCAAACACACTGGTTGTGAGCACTGTACCACTGTATTGCCACAGAGACAGTGCATTCCCTGGTGATACCATGACTGTTTGTCTGGCAGGGCCTGTCTGTTGCAGTGTATGGCACCCAACTACACAGGGCTAGGCCATGGTCTGCTCTGGATGGCTGCCACTGCCCCCCTCCACCACCATTACCCCTCTGCCACCATGCTGACATGCCCTTCTGATGGTGGTGCTGGTGGTGTGCAGTCTCAAGCCATCCAGTGTGCAGGTAGGCGGCTTCCTATGGTGTATGTTCTGGGGTAGGGGTGCCTGCATAGACGTCCACACTTCCCCCCAACACCGCCTGCCAATGTTATGTGCCCTTGGAGGTACCTGCTGGGTACTATCCCCTGTGACACTGTGATAAACACTCTCATGCCCATGTTGGGCCCTCATCAGTTGCTGTCTGGCTGCTGTACAGTTTCAGCATTCCTAAGTGCCACCTAGGCATCTGCCTAGTCCGCACTGTGCCCCAGCTGCACCACAGCATGTGCCGCCTGCAGCCCTCTGTATCCCCTTTCCCAGCATCTGTCCAGTTGCCCATTCCGACATACCCTCCCTGCTGTTGTGGAACATGTGCATGCCATAGGAAACCTGTCTAATGGAGAGGGAAACCCTGATCAGTGCTATTTCACTGTGGGATCATTCACCTTGTATGGGGACGGAGTGTAGACCCTTTCAAAATTCATATCTTTTTTGGGGGGCTTTCTTGGGAGTGTTTTTTGATGTTTCCCATTACTATCACTATTGCCCAGCTTGGTTATGTTTTTTGTATATTTTGTTGGGGTCCTTTTCAATGTTTATTTGTACTTTTGTTCCGTGCACATGTATCACACTTATCACTTTTTTGTAGGTTTCCCTGGTTTTGCGGTACATTGCTGACATAAATGGTTTCTTTTTCCTTTAAATCAGCTCTAATGCGAGGTTTTCACTTGCGTTAGTTTTGGCCTCAGATTTCACAATGTTAGTGTGCGGGGATCCTCTCCCCTCCCACTCTCCACCCATTGACGCCTTCTCTCCGCCCCTGGGGAACCTTCCTCTGCCCTCCAGGAGCCTTTCCCCGCCTTCAGCCCTCGTTTGCCATTATCGCGCGCTAAGGTATCTTAGTGCACGATAATTGCACAGCGCGCACGTTAAGAAGGTTTAGTAAACATACCCTTAAGAAACTAGACTCTGCGTGAAGTAAAACACCATAAAAATATAAAGACACATAGACACCCCTGTACTGTGCAAAATATAAAAAGTGAGCTTGCAAATTCCATAGCCTGACATATTCCAAGCACTAAATTGAAAATGAAAATAATTTTTTTTTACTTTTGTTGTCTGGTCTCAGTTTCTATTTTTTTTTTGTTTGTTTCCTCTGTCTTCTATTAACTCACTTTTGTTTTCTAGGGTCTTTAGTCCATCTGCTACTTCACTTCACTTCCCTCCTGCCTTCTTTACTTCCTTCAATCTCCGACTGATTTTTTTCCTTTCAACTTTGTTCCATGTACTTTTCTCTCTATCAGCTCAGATGTCACTCCTCCTTTGTACTATCCAGTCCTCAATTTCCCTGTTTTTATTGCTTCTACCTACCACTTTTCAACCTTTAACACAGTCTTCCCATTCCCTATCTCTCTCCTGCCCCAGCCTTTTAACAATTCTCCTCTTTCTCTCTATCCCTTCAGTATACAACATCTTTCTCCTTCTCTCCTTCCCGTCCAGTGCCTCTTCCTCTTTTCTGAACTCATCCCACCATGTCAAATATCTCCCCTCTCCCTTATCCTACCCCCATGTCCATCATCTCTTCACTCTTCTTCCCTATTGCCATGTCCAGGGAATGTCCTCTCTATCTCCCTCTGACCCCCTCCCATGACAAGCATCCTCTGCCAATCTCCCTATGGCCCACTTCTGTGTCCAGCATCCCCTTCCATCTGCCCACACACCCCTGCTCCCATCCCTGTGGGTGCCCATCTTGCCCCTCCATTTCTGTATGGCCTCTTTCTGTGTCCAGCATCCTCCGTCAAGTGTCGCCACCTGTTGCTTTTGATGAATACATGTCCAGCGAGCAGATTCTCCTCAGAGTGGCAGCCATCTTCCTCCTTGCTCTGCACTTGAGGCTTTGCTAGATGTGTGGGACAGTCAGATGGGTCAGTCACAGTCCAGCAGACAACTCCAATGTTGAACTGTACTTTATGTCCTTGGGTCAGGGACACAATGGCTTTCTGCCTCCATGCCCTCATTGCTTTGGCTTGTCTTGGGCCACTCATCTTCATCCTCCTGTTTTGCACCTCTGTGGGTGCCTTAGGCTTGTCATTCTACAACTTTCACCCTCTCTAAATGCCATGCTGTTGTGTTGTCAACCTCTAGCTACATGACTATGACTAGTATGTTTTAGCTTTTCCTGGGCCACTCACCCCCTCAAGAACATAAGGTATGCCATAATTGTTCAAACTAAGGGTCCATCATATTCACTATCCTGTTTCCAACAGCAGACAATCCAGGACACAAGTGCCTGTCAGAGTCCTAAAAAGGTACGCAGATTCCATGCTGATTATCTCAGAGGTAGGCAGTGGATTTCCCTGGTCGTCTTTAAAAACGGTTTATGGAGTTTTCCTCCAGGAACCTATCCAAACCTCTTTTAAACCCAGCTACACTAACAGCTTTTACTACATTCTCCGATAACGAATTCCAGAGTTTGATTACACATTGACTGAAAAATTATTTTCTCTGATTAGTCTTAAATATGCTACATTGTAGCTTCATTGCATGTCTCCTACTCTCTACTTTTTGAAGGAATTAACAGCCGATCTACATTTATCCATTCCACTCCATTCATTAATTTATAGACCTCTATCATATCTTCCCTCAGTCTTCTTATTTCCAAGTTGAAGAGCCCCAACCTTTTAAGCCTTTCCTCATAGGAGTATCCTTCCATCCCCGTTATCATTATGGTGGCTCTTCTCTGTACCTTTTCTAATTCTGCTATATTCTTTTAAGAGATGGTGACCAGAATTGCACACAGTATTCAAGGTACTGTTGCACCATGGAATGAGACAGAGGCATTATAATATTCTTTGTTTTATTCTCCATTCCTTTCCTTAGGATTCCTAGTGTTCTAATTGCTTTCTTGGCCACTGCTGCACACTGGGCAGAGGGTTTCAACGTATTATCCATGATGACGCCTAGATCCTTTTCCTGTGTGATAGTTCCTAACGTGGAACCTTGCATCATGTAACCATAGTTTGGGTTCTTCTTCCCTAAGTGCATAACTTTGCACTTGTCCACATTAAATTTAATCTGCCATTTGGACACATGGAGCCCAATTCAGGGAGGGGGATATACATCCTGTCCATATGTCCCTGAGAAAGACGGGTCAGTTATGTCCTGATTCTGGACTGCAGGAACAAAGCGTTCCTGTGGTAACCAGATTCATACCCGAGGACAGTCCGACATGCCCCAGCCACCTGCGGGGACATCCTCCCCGCAGGTACCCCCATCTCCTGAGGCTTCAGCTCCCTCATCCCCACTGCCTGACCCATGGCTGGCCTGCCTTGGCCTGGATCGGGCTGCGAGGATGCCCCACACACAGCCCCGGCCTCTTTGATCTGGTAGGACATAAAGGGCAGTGATCTGAATTGGTCCTATACATCCTGCCGGGCTGGCCTTCCCCCACTCCACCCAGATCCTGCCCCCCCCCTCTACCAGTTCTCCCCGTCCTGATGCTCAGAACATATGGGGAGAACTGGAGGGGGAGTTTGGCCTGCAGCCCTGCAACCTACATTTCAGAATCGGGTCCTCAGTCTCCTAATTTATCAGGGTCCTCTTGCAATTTTTCACAATCTTCTTATGTTTTAACCACTTTGAATAATTTTGTGTTATCTGCAAATTTGATCTTCTCGCTTATTATTCCCATTTCTAGGTCATTTATGAATATGTTAAAAAGAAGCGGGTGTAGCACAGATCCCTGGGGTACTGCACTATTCACCATTCTCCATTGAGAAACTTGGCCATTTAGCCTACTCTCTGCTTTCTATCTTTTAACCAGTTCCTTATCCACTGCCTCATATCCAATGACCTTTTAATTTCCCCAAGAGTGTCTCATAAGGGACCTTGTCAAAAGCTTTCTGAAATTCTCCTGCATTTCATCTCTCTTGGTACCTTAAGTTTGTTGCCCCGTTTCTCGCTGTGTAGCTCTGTGACCAGAGTGTTTTGGCTTGTTCTGGGCCACTGTTCTTCAGTCTCCTGCTTTGCATCTCTGTGGGTGCCTTAGGTTTGTCATTAAGTGCCTCTTTTCTGCTGCTTTGACATGTAGTTCCTAACAACTTGAATCTGGGAGAAGCTGAAACAGATGTGATCCATCACTATCACTGAACCTTGAGCTCTTTCTTCAGAGTTCTTTTCAACTTTCCTTTACTGTACTTCTTTGGAGGTTCTAGCAGGGAACTGCTGCTACTATTATTCTCTTGAGCAAAGAGCAATATTTCTATCAGGAGGGATGACCATGGAGTACTGATGGAGGAAGAGGACAACTATTTAGCCAGCCTGATAGCAGAATCAACTGTAGTAATCATGGAGTGACAGACTGTCCTCATGTCCACTGTTCTCCATTACTATATTTGTTTATACTGTACTTGTCAAGACAGCAACTAAGAAATCTTCCGCAAGTCTCTCAAAACCCTCTTGTTCACGGAGTCCTACGGCCAAGTAACGTAATTTTCCAAGCACTGATCTCCACTGCAATCGACCCATCAACAACCACACTCAGATGAGAACTAAATGTAGATAGTCTGCATGTTTATATGTCTGACCCCCTTTCCTGTTAAATGTATCCCTACAATCTGTGTTAACCACTTTGATTGAAGGATAAGGTGGTATACAAAACTGGCTAAATAAATAAATCGTGTTCAGAATGACTGCCCTCCATGACTCCATGAATGCTTCTTCCACCACGGAGAGGAGGGGAATCCTCCTCTGTAGTTAATGTTCCAGTGCTGGTACCAAAATACTCAATGCCAGAACTCTCCCCATTCTGGTGGCCTAGACTTCTGACACCTCTACTGCTCCTGTCCCGGTACTCCTCTATTGTTTACCATTCTATTTGGGTGTTGTGTTGGTCCTTCTGACATAATTTAGGGCCTTTCAGCCAATCTAGTTACTACGCTATGTTGCTCCTCCTGGCAAAATGTAGAATTTTCCAGCCAATTAAGTTACTGTGGCAATAGTAGTTAGAGAAACAGCCTAGCACCCACGAGATTTGTGTTTGACTCCTACTGGCACTCCTTGTGACCTTGGGCAAGTCACTTTACCCTCCGTTGCCTCAGAAGACAAGTCCTAGCAATCTACTTTATCACACCTTTCCAAGAAAATCATGGCACTTAAAAAAAAAAAAGATTAGAAAGACTTGGATGGTACACTATGAGCCCAATTCCATCCTGGATTTCCAGGCCCTCTGTGCACCCCGTCAGAACAAGACTCACAGAGGGTGTTGCGATTTTGATCCCGTGGGGCACGTCTAACCCCACGGGATCAGAATCGCAAACAGGCCTGTATGTGCAGGTCAAGAGCCCGATTCCATCTGGCCTGCACATACAGTAAGGGCTTTTCAATGGAGGCATGGTGCCATGGCACTACGGCTCCATTGAAAAGCCGCAATCCCCAGCTGCTGGCTCCCAAAGTGCTTTTCGCACAGCCCGACCCCTGATCTGGCCTCCCAAGGCCAGGGTCAATCTGCGGGAATGCTCTCTGCCCCCTGCCATCCATTCCCAGCCCCAGGCCTGCTGTTCCTTCCACATCGGGGAACTTATTCAGAGGCAGAATTAGTTCCCCGTCAAAGCTGTCGGCCTCGGACATACAGGGCCGACATTGGAATCGGCCCTGTATGTCTGGGACCAACAACCGCCCACTGCCCGCCCTAACACTGCCCCTGATCCGCCCCTTTCCTGTCCCCATCTACCTTCCCTGTACAAGACCGAGGAAGGGAGACGAAACAGGAAAGGCATGAATAGTGGGGATGGATTCCCAATATTTGTGCCACAGAATGACCCCATATAAGAATAAGGGAACCTTTTATTAAAGTGTCCTAAGTAGTTAGCGTGCAAATTAGCACATTCTGTTGGAACATGCCTATGGTAACTGTTACCATCCTAGCATAGCAGTGCACATTAATTGACATGTTAATTGCATGTCTTCTTGTTGGGCACTATCAGGACAGAGAATGGGTATAGCAGCCGGTGAGAGCTAGCATGCGAGAAGGTACAATGTGTTAGCTGTCAATAGGTGGCTAAGTGCAGCCACGCTACTGCCCTCAAGTAGTGCAGCCACTGCATCAATCCCAGGCCAAGAATAAACACTTGCGGCAATGTGGGATGACAGATGCACTCTCCCACCTTCCCGATCCCATGTCCAATCAGCGTGTACAAACTCTAATCCCCTTCTCACCATGACAAAGGCCTAATCCAATGGGCTAAACACTGGGTTCCCTGGTGCCATGTGTTAGCAATGTGCCAAAAGCAGGGGGGAGGGGCACATGCTTCTTGAAGTTGGTGCAGGCCTCCTTGCTGGTTTCAGGTCACACCACATGCTACTGACATGCTTTTTAGTAAACATGTCCCCAGGCTCTCCATCAAAAATGACTTGGGTACATCTTTTAACATAGATGCAATTCAGACCGAGTGGTCCACACTTCAACTAGCATTTGAAAATGTATCTCCTTAAGGTAGAAGGGGCAGTGGGGCTGTACAAGGCATTTTTATGACCAGTGTCTCTATATATCTGTCTGTCTTGAAAACGTGAGTGTGTGTCTAAGGGGTATGTTTACTAAACTGGGGTAATGTAGCATAAGTAATGTTACCGCGTGGTAACGTTACTTAATTGTGATGGCACAGCTGGGTTAAACGCTAGTGAAAGGTGCAGAAATCACTCTTTTTCCCCTGTAGCTAAGAGCAGTGCAGGCAGTGAAAGGGTTAAACCTTCAACAAATGGAAAAAACCCTGTGCTCAGAAAGCAGGAGAGTGAGCCACACCTCAGCTCCATGACAACCAGGGGAGCTGATGTGAGAGGCAGGGGGGTGGAGTCAAAGCCCATAGGACAGCCCCAAACATTTAGCCACGAGGAAACAGTTAGAGAGAGATCAGTAAGGCCAAGAGCAGGAACAGGGAGCTCAGGAACAGGAAGAACGTCGGCAGCAAGGAGCTGTAAGAGTTCTGGAAGAGACCCTGAAAGGAGTTCTGAGGTGACCTGTGAGAGGAACCGAGATGGGAGTTTAAGCAGGAGCAAAGTTCCAAGTGAAAGGGTGCACAGACACTCTGATTGCAGGCGACGTGTGAGTAGCTCTAGTTCAGAGAGAAGCACAGCTGCATATGAGCAAGTGGCTGATTGGAAGCTCTGGAGACAGGAGTCAGAGTCAGACCCTGTTGAGCAGGAGAACAGCCGGGAGCAGAGGAAGCAGTCTGGGGACAAGAGGTTGCCTGTAAACTTGCCAGAAAGGGTATGGAAGGCCAGGAAAAAGGTGAGCCCTTTTGATTCTATTAAGGCAGTATTCAAAGAGACTGGTGTCCTGAGTTCCTCCCCCACAGCTCAGACTAAAGAGTCCCGTTTGAAACAGTTAAAGGCTTTATTAGATCAGTGGAAGCCTGTTCAAGAGAAGCATGTATTTAAAGAAAGCATATCAGACTCAGAGGGAGAGCCCATGCAGTTTGAAGAAGCTGGTACTGCTAGTGAGGAATCTGATATGGAAACTGATTGTGCATTTTGCCAGAGAGGGTAAAATCTATGAACTGTGATACTAATAGTAAGTGCTGGAAGAAGCCTGACATTGTGCCAGGAGGATTTTACATGGGAAGAGGCAGAGAGCTGCTGGAGTGTAAAAGCCAGGCCAATTAGGCAAAACCTGGAAGAAAAGAGCACTACTGCTTTTGGTGTTTTAAAGAAGCATTTTTATTGCTCAAGGAGAAAGCAGTAAATGTTTTATATCAGGAAGAAGCTGGAAGACAGTGCTGTGAAAGGAACATGCCTGTATGTTTAGAAGCTGAATAATCCTGTTTCAGTTAAAGAGACTTTGCTTTGGAGAAGTATCCTTTATTTCTGTTATTGGGATAGTAGGTGAATATTGTGCAACAATAACAATAAAACTTATTGTTAACCCTATTCCTTGCTGAATCGTCTGTGCCACAACTACAAGGGAACAGAAACTGCAGCACTTAAAGGGATACAAAGAAATATGTGGTCCGCCCACTCCCACTAGGCAGCCACCTATATAAGGGGTGGATGCGACAGGTGGCGTAGTTTTTCATATAAAACTACTACCTCACAGATACAAAGGTCTTGTATACTACTATATCCAAAAGAAATTCTCTGGAAAAGGAACCAAGCAGCGCAAGTGCCTCTGAAGAGCTTACCAAGTTCTGCAGGAATTCGTGGAGTGGAGTATCAGCAGAAGCGGACCGGATCCCGTGTTCCAGTGATACCGCTATCCTGTGAAGCAAGACTCACCACTAGTAGCAGGTAACCCGTAGATAGGAAGGGGTTATCTTGGATTCTGCTACAAGGGGGTGGGGGTGTGCAGAACCGGAGTGGAAGCAGAGAGAGGGGGCATTTGTGTGTGAGCCACACTTGGGTTGTTTGCTTTCTGTTTTGTTACAGCTGAACCAAGATGGAGACGGCAGACCTGATGAATTGGATGACGGACAGATTCAGACACCAGCAGGAGATGTCAGCCCAAGCCCAGGAGAGAATGGCAGAGATGCTAAGGGCTCAGCAAAAGCCGCTGTTGGACATGCTAGGCGCCTGGATCGGCGAGCAGAAACAGACAACGGATGCCCTTAAGACTGTCTCAGGTTCTCTGGGAACAGTATCTGGACTGGGAACCCTAGGGAAGAGGGTATTATCTCTTGGACAGTTATCAAAGGATGATGATTTAGATGATTATCTTAAAGTTTTTGAACATATTGCTCTCATGAGTGGTTGGCCGAAAGACCAATGGGCCATAAGATTAGCAACATCCCTCACGGGAGAGGCTCTCGCAGCCTACCGAGCTATGCCTAATGATCTTGCATCCAACTGCGAGGAAGTGAAAAAGGCCATAAGAGACCGGATGGGCTTAACACCAGTGGTCTATCGCCGCCTTTTGCGGGCTTGCAAATTGAAGCCAGGCGAAACACCACAGGCCTTATGCCACTGGATAAGAGCTCTTGTATATAAGTGGTTAACTCCAGAGGGTAAGAGTGTGGATACAATTCTTGATAATATTGTTCTGGAGCAATTTGTTGATGCTGTACCAGGCGAATTACAGTCTTTCTTAATTCTGCAGGACTGCAGAAACACTAAGGATGCCATTTCCTTGGCTGAGCGTTTCCTAGAGGCTGGAGCAGTAGGCCAGAGGAAGATGGGTTTTTCTGGTCCAGCAGTCCTGGGAATTACAGAAAGGAGAGAAAAGGTAATGCTGGGGGAATGTGTGAAAAAGAGATCCATAGGCAAAGCTGGTTGGGAACAGCGTAAATGTTTCTCTTGTGGAGAAAAAGGCCACATAAAAAGAGAGTGCAGAGAAAAAGTAGTACTAGTGACCACCCAATCCAAGGAGGTTGGGGAGGGATTTCTACTAGCAGTCGAGGTGGACAATATCCCGGTCGACGCTCTTTTAGATTCAGGGGCCAACCAATCAATGATCTCTGAAAGGTTATGGAGGGATATTGAAGCTCAAGGTAAAGGTTCTGTAAATGAAGCTGAAGGGAAAATCAAGATAACGTGTGTGCACGGCGCTGCTTCAGCGTATCCCTTGCACATAGTCACAGTATCAGGCCTAGGCTTAAAAAAGAAAATTCCTGTGGCAGTAATACCCAGACTACCACATTCCTTAGTTTTGGGAAAGGATTGGCCACAGTTTAGGAAAGGCCTAGTTGAAGGGTTAACATCTACCATACCTGATGCTGAAGCCTTAAGCTCAGAAAAGACAGGAAAGGAACCCTTAGGAGGGGAAATAAAGGAGAAACAGGTGACATCCTCTCAGGGAGGAAAATCCAGGTTGAGGATAATGCCTGCCCCTTTATTTGAAACCCGACAGGGAAAGGCAGGTAGGGGAACAGCCCCGAGTCCTGGCCCTGCCACTAAGACAAAATTTGTATTGAAGTGTTGTTGTCTCACTCCAAATGCTCAGATTCCCAGGCGAGCCTCCGAGCAAGCGGCAGGCTATGATCTTTATAGTGCCAAGGATACTGTTATCCCGTGGCAGGGAAGAGCGTTGGTAGAGACAGGTATACAGATGGAGATACCGCCCGGATGCTATGGACGGATCGCTCCACGATCCAGTATAGCAGTAAAAGACTGGGTTGATGTAGGTGCCGGGGTGGTAGACCCTGATTTTAGAGGAGGCATAAAGGTTTTGTTATTGAACTTTTCTAAAAAGGATTTTAGGATTAACACTGGGGACAGGATAGCACAGCTCATTCTGGAAAGGGTTGGGTTTCCACCAGTAGAAGTTACAGAGCTGAACACTACGACAAGGGGGTCGAGTGGATTTGGATCCACAGGCCAAGACATAATGCCAGGTTTGACAGCCACTAGGGAAGAGGAAAAGGTGAACGTAGACCTTGATTCTCAGGAGGGCGAGTGCAAGACCAAGACATTGCCTAGGGAAAGGGGGAAGCTCTCTTGGCATCAGCAGCAAGCCCTGCTGAAAATAATAGAGATGTTTCCGGATATCTTAACCCATATGCCCGGAGACACTAAGTTTGTGGCCCAGGATAAAGCGAACCCTCAAGGAGGAATTCTCCGGCAAAGGTCGGATGGATTACCAGTATCCAAATGGAAGGGGGTTGTCCGACAGGTGCGGGAGCAGTCGGATGGATTACCAGTATCCAATGGAAGGGGGTAGTCTGACAGGTGTGGGAGCAGTAGGTGAAGCCCAACAGGGAGGAGGGTGAGAGACCCCTGTTTCGAGGAGATTGGAGGGAGCATTGGCCACAAAAATCCAGGATAGTAGAAGGGGGTAAGATAGCTGGTCAAGCACACCAGGAAAGGTATTATAGTCATGATACCAGACCTCACCACTGGGAGGTGGGTGAGATGGTCAGGGTAATGGTGCCCGGAAGCCCAAAACTTGAGAGTACATGGAAAGGACCCTACAAGATTGTCAAGCAGGTAGGCCCAGTCGCCTACAGGGTGAAATCTTGGAAAGGGAAGCGGAAAATTGTTCATAGGGAGATGCTACGGCCTTGGCACGAGCATGTAACCTTAACTCGTGGGGCTGCAGAAAGGGACATCACGGATAGCTACCAGGCCCAAGATAGGATTCCGTGCTGTGCTGGAAAGGGTCAGCCAGCCCGGATTATCTTAAGGGGGGGGGGGGGTTATGTGATGGTGCAGCTGGGTTAAACGCTAGTGAAAGGTGCAGAAATCACTCTTTTTCCCCTGCAGCTAAGAGCAGTGCAGGCAGTGAAAAGGTTAAACCTTCAACTAATGGAAAAAACCCTGTGCTCAGAAAGCAGGAGAGTGAGCCACACCTCAGCTCCATGACAACCAGGGGAGCTGATGTGAGAGGCAGGGGGCGGAGTCAAAGCCCATAGGACAGCCCCAAACATTTAGCCACGAGGAAACAGTTCGAGAGAGAACAGGATCAGCAAGAACAGGAAGGTCAGGAACAGGAAGAACGTTGGCAGCAAGGAGCTGTAAGAGTTCTGGAAGAGACCTTGAAAGGAGTTCGGAGGGGACCTGTGAGAGGAACCGAGATGGGAGTTTAAGCAGGACAAAGTTCCAAGTGAAAGGCTGCACAGACGCTCTGATTGCAGGCAACGTGTGAGTAGCTCTAGTTCAGAGAGCAAGGGGAGCACATGAGCAAGGGGCTGATTGGAAGCTCTGGAGACAGGAGTCAGAGTCAGACCCTGTTGAGCAGGAGAACAGCCGGGAGCAGAGGAAGCAGTCTGGGGACATGAGGCTGCCTGTAAACTTGCCAGAAAGGGTACGGAAGGCCAGGAAAAAGGTTAGCCCTTTTGATTCTATTAAGGCAGTACTCAAAGAGACTGGTGTCCTGAGTTCCTCCCCCACAGCTCTGACTAAAGAAGAGTCCCGTTTGAAACAGTTAAAGGCTTTATTAGATCAGTGGAAGCCTGTTCAAGAGAAGCCTGTATTTAAAGAAAGCATATCAGACTCAGAGGGAGAGCCCATGCAGTTTGAAGAAGCTGGTGTTGCTAGTGAGGATTCTGATATGGAAACTGATTGTGCATTTTGCCAGAGAGGGTAAATTCTATGAACTGTGATACTAATAGTAAGTGCTGGAAGAAGCCTGACGTTGTGCCAGGAGGATTTTACATGGGAAGAGGCAGAGAGCTGCTGGAGTGTAAAAGCCAGGCCAATTAGGCAAAACCTGGAAGAAAAGAGCACTACTGCGTTTGGTGTTTTAAAGAAGCATTTTTTTGCTAAAGGAGAAAGCAGTAAATGTTTTATATCAGGAAGAAGCTGGAAGACAGTGCTGTGAAAGGAACATGCCTGTATGTTTAGAAGCTGAATAATCCTGTTTCAGTTAAAGAGACTTTGCTTTGGAGAAGTATCCTTTATTTCTGTTATTGGGATAGTAGGTGAACATTGTGCAACAATAACAATAAAACTTATTGTTAACCCTATTCCTTGCTGACTCGTCTGTGCCACAACTACAAGGGAACAGAAACTGCAGCACTTAAAGAGATACAAAGAAATATGTGGTCCGCCCACTCCCATTAGGCTGCCGCCTATATAAGGGGTGGTCGCGACATAATGCAACATTAACGTGTGGTAACATTACCTAATGTAACATTAATGCACGGTTATGTTACCGGCAGCAGTAAATGTCCCAGAGGGTGGAGAGAAGGCGGACAGAAGGGGTCAATGGGCGGGGAGTGGGCGGGGAGAAGTCCCTGCTACAGTAACGCTGGAACAATAAGGCCAGAACTTTACCGCCAGTGAAAACCTGTCGGTAAATGCACTTTTATAGGAGAGACAGATCATTTCAGTGCCAACAATGTACAGCACAGACAGGGAGCCCAAGAAAAGTGAGAGTAGTGTTCCAATTGCAGCAACAGCATAGTGCCCAAGTATGAAAGGGCACTATGGTGATGGTGCAAATGGGGCAAAGGGGCTGCAGGCAGGACATGCAGTGGGGGCAGCAGGGGCACAGGGTGGACTAGGCCATCACATAGTTGGCACCTAGGAACACAGAAACTGGAAAACAGCAAGACAGTGTCTGAACGTGATCAAACATGGTCCGTAGTCTGTGTTCCATAGTGTCCCATGCAGGGGACATGTACCCAGCAGGCACTCCAAAGGTTACACAGTACCACTATGCCTGTAACGGGGCAAGCAGTGCACATCTGGGGACCACTCTAACAAGGGTTTATGGACCTTCCCCAGGATGTGTCCCAAACTGTTCGTAAACCCAGCTAAACAAACACTCTTTACTACAGTGCTGTGGAGGTGTAGCCTACTGGTTAGGTCAACAAATCCTTAGGCAAGGGTCATGGGTTCAGTTCCCTTTTGTTTTCTTTTTATGCCAAACAGCCAAGGTACACTTTAATGCACGTTAAACAGTCCATTACTCCCTTTACGCCTGAAAGCCCCCTACCTTATATGGCTTCAGATACCTTAACACTGCGCTTACCTCTGGTAACTTTACCACGGTTTAGTAAACATACCCCTCAGTGTTTTACACATACACACACACTGTTTCAAGACAGACAGATATATAGAGGCAGAGGTGGTGCATTTCTGTGTGTATAGTGTGGGGTGGGTTCAGGGCCAGTGCTAGAGTTTCTAGTGGCCCTCCCTCCTGCAACCTACAGATCAACTCCTCCCTCCCTCATTATTATTAGTGCTGGCTACACCCCACCCTCCTTTTTCCCAAACTCCTTTGCAGTGGCGTACCAAGGGTGAGGCGGTGGGTGCAGCCTGCCCCAGGTGCCAGACAAGAGGGGTGCACCCACGCTGGGCCCATGGAGGCAGCAAAACTCACTAATAAGCTGGCTTGCCATGGTGCCTCATGCTTCAGGGCCAGCTGCTTGTCTCTCCCGGTCGAAGTTCCGTGAATTGTGGGACTTCATCCAGGAGAGACGAGTGGAAGCCCTGGAGCTTAATAGTAAGCGTGTTGTTTGTGGGCCAGGCTGGGGGGTTGCATCATGGCATGCAAATGCCGGCAGCAGAGGGGGGGCACCTACCCCAAGTGTCGAGGGGGCTGAGGACGCCACTGCTCTTTTATGAACTCTTTCTACATGATACTAGTATTTTTCATTCAAATCCAGTGTTGTAAGAAAAATGCAGTGAAGAGACAAATGCAATGTCAGAAAGAACATAAATACTGAACAGTAAATACTTAGCATCATATGAACAGGCTCTGATAGTCCAAGAACATACTGAATTTTAGATATGGATCAAAAGGAAAAAACTCAGCTGTACGGACTGCTCAGAAATACTTCACTCGCTGGAAACATTTGCATCAGAAAGATTTTGTATAGAATGCAGCAATTAAAAACATGAAAACTATACAGTGAATCTACATCTAGAAACTTTAAGCAAAATTGATATAATGATTCAAAGAACAGTTGCAACATAGAAAAAGTTACAACATTAATATGCTGCCGATTTAAACCACGTGTTAAACAGGTTTCAATGACAAACCAGTAGGTTGCAAACTGTAGCATTGTGAAGAATAATTAATAAAATGTATATATTTACAGTTTTTTATACTGCTTTATCATTTCGATCAAAGCGGTTTACATTATAACTTAAACTTGGTAATGTACATTAAGCAGGGACATTGATAACTTGGATTTTTCTAAAATAGGCCAATAGTATACAAGTATGTCATTAAACTGCTGTAAAATTAAAAAAAAATATGCTCTGTTATTCACATGCCAGCATTTCAGCATGGTTTACTGTGCACAGGCAATAATACACTCTTAATAAACTCGACCAGGAAACCCAAACAATAGTGTCCATAAAATATGTTAAAGCAATCTGATTGCTTTTTTTCCCTAAAATGTTTTACTGTGCCATGCGTTGACAAGACAAACAGCCTTCCTCAGACTCCTAAGCATGAAAGTTGCATCATTAAACACCCAACTGGTATTGCAAAAGATTATGATTGAGGGCCGTCCTGACCCCACATCACTGGAACAGCTCCCAAAGCTTCAATGGGGTCGCAAAATTGGTTGCCCTTGTCTTCACAATAAATCCATGCTTTCTCCTTGCTGAATCACAGAGTGCATTTTCATTTCTTGACTGAGTGGATGTTATTCTGCTTTTTTTTTCGCTCTAGCTTCACTTCCTACTGGCAGTCATGTAGTCAATGTACTGGCAGTAGCGAGTGGAGCTCGAGCAAGAGAAAAGAGAGAGTAAGATAGCCACTTTCTGGTCAAACGAGGAAGTAAGTTCCTTGCTTTTTCCATTACTCAGGTTTTCAGGATTTCTCTCCCAAAAATTGCAATTTACTATAGAGTGAGTCAAGCGAAGGAACTCACACCAGGCATCTGCACCTTCGGCAGAAACAAATATAATAAACTAATATTCCGGTCCCAATCTGAGATTTCTGCTTTCTTCTGGCTTCTCTTAGCTCACTTTCTATGGTCTCTAGTCCATATGCCATTTCTTGTCTCTCTGTTTATTTTCTTGACCTTTTCCTTTCAGGTTTCTTCCTTTTCTTTTTCTTTTTCTGTTCACTACTCCTTACTATTCAGCCCTCAATTCCCCCAATTTTTACTCCATCTACCTACCACTTTTCAACCCTCACCCAGTCCTCCCATGCCCACTTCTTCTTCGCTGGTCAATTATTCTCCACTCATTCGTTCACCCTCTCTCCCCTCCACATCTAACATCTCTCACCTTCATCCAGTGCCTCTCTCTCACTCTCTCTTTCCATCTTTCCCTCTATCCAGTATCTCTCTCTCTCCCTAGCCTTCCATATCTGCCTTTTCCCTTCCTATCGCCCTGCATCCAACATTTCCCCTGTCTCCATGCCATACCATACCCTCCCTAATACTCCCGTGCCCAGCGCCTCTCTATCCCTTTCTTTACCTATTTACCCTCATGTCTATTTTCCCCTCTCTCCCTATTACTCCTGTGTCTAGCATCTCCCCTGTCTCCGTTACCCCCAAGCTCATCACCTTCTTATAGACTCCCCTTTAATCTGTGTTCAGAATCACTACTCAATCTCCTCTTTCTTGCTTATTCCTATGCCCCCTTCCCATGTCCAGTATCTCACTTCTTCTTCCTAACACCCCATCTCTATCTTGTCCCTTCTGCCTCCCTATTCCCTCCTGCATCAGCATCCCCCCTCTGTCGCCTCATGCACCTCCATGTCCAGCATATCCCCTCTCCCTCCCAAAGCCACCCCTCCCCCCAATGTCCAGCATTGGCCTCGCACAGCCTTCTACCCATGGGACATGCTGCTTCTGCAGGCAGGCTCTGCATCTTTGGGCTGCGATCATGGCAGACCACACTTGCCATCCTGCTTGGGGAGGGGGGTGCAGATAGCAATGGCACTCCTCTGAAATCAGCGCCCCACTGTCATGCTTACTCCACCTCCCAGGTAGCCCCAGCCCTGGGTGTTTTTTTCTGTATGTGTGTCAGTAATGCAGGGGTACGGTGTCTGGGTTTTGTGTGTAACTTGGGGATGGGGTGTCTGTGTGATGGAAGTGTGTTTGTGTATGTATTCTGAAGAAGTGGTTGTGTGCATGTGTGGTGCAGGTTGGGTTGTGTGTTTGTGATGTGGAGGTAGGATGTGTGCATGGTTTGGGGATGGTATGTGTGTGTGTACGTGTATGTGTGTATAATATGGAGTTGAGGTGGGAATAGTGTGTGTGTGTGGTGCAACAGTGGGGTTTATACCCTTGTTCTTACCTCTTTCCTTTGCCCTGTCTCTCCTGCTCTTGTCTCTTTGCCCTTGTTCTTAGCTTTTTCTACTCCTTTTCTTGCTTTTGGCTCTTGATTTTGCTGTTCTCCTTCCTTCCCCTCTTTTATTTCACCTTTCTTTCTTCCTCTTACACTTGTTTTTACCTTTTTCCTTTGTCCTGTCTCTCCTGCTCTTGTCTCTTTGCCCTTGTTCTTATCTTTTTCTATTCCTTTTCTTGCTTTTTCTTTTTAGATTGTAAATTCTTTTGAGCAGGGACTGTCTTTTTGTGTTTTCATTGTACAGCGCTGCGTGCGCCTGGTAGCGCCTTATAAATGCTTAGTAGTAGTAGTAGTAGTAGTATATGTATGTGTGTGTGTTGCAGGGGTTTTGAGTGTGTATGCTGCAGGGGTAGAGGATGCATGTGTACAAGGTGCAGGGGTGGGAAATCTGTGTGGGTGGGTGTCCCCAGGTCATTTACGAATATGTTAAAAAGCAGCAGGTCCAGCACAGATCTCTGGTGTACTTCACTATTCACCTTTTTCCAATGAGAAATTGGCCATTTAGCCCTATTCTCTGCTTTGTGTCTTTTAACCAGTTCCTGATCAACAATAATACACTGCCTCCTATCCCATGATTTTTTAATTTCCCCACGAGTTTCTCATGAAGGACCTTGCCAAAGGCTTTCTGAAAATCCAGATACCCTATATTGACCAGTTCACCTTTGTCTACCTGTTTATTCACACCTTCAAAAAATATAAGAGATTAATAAGACAAGACTTTCCTTGGCTAAATCCGTGTTGGCTTTCTCTCATTAAACCATGACTATCTACATATTTAGCATTTGTTTTTCTTTATAACAGTTTTGACTCACCAGTCTGTAGTTTCTCGGATCTCCCCTGGTGATTTACTACTCTTCAGTTTATCAACTAGTTGTAAAACAACTTCCCGATTTATCAATATTTCTTTTAATTCTTCTGATACATCACCTTTAAATACCATTTCAGGCATGGGTAAGTTCCCTACATCTTCTTCAGTAAAGACTGAAGCAAAGAATTCATTCAGTCTCTCCACTATGGCCTTGTCTCCTCTTAGTGCCCCTTTTACCTCTCTACCATCTAATGGGCCAACTGACTTTTTTTCGACAGCAAGCTTTAATGCAAGTTCTCTCTTTGCCTGCCTTATCAATGCCTTGCAACTAAAATGCCAGTGCTTATGCTGTTTGCCATTTTCATCATTTGGCTCCTATTTCCATTTCCTGAAAGATGCTTTTTTGGCAACAAAAGCCTCTCTGACCTCACCTTTAAACCATGCTGGCAGTTTTTTGGTCTTCCTTCCACCTTTCTGAAAGAGTGGAATATAGCTGCTCTGGGCTTCCAAGATAGTATTTTTAAACAATGTCCATCCTTGATGCAAATCTTTAAACTTTGCAGCTGCTCCTTTTAGCTTTTTCTTAACTATTTTCCTCATTTTATCATAGCCTCCCTTTTGAAAGTTAAAATGTAGTACTGTGGATTTCTTTGTCATCCTCCCTTCCTTTACTAAATCAAATGCAAACATGCCATAATGGCTTTCATGTGGAGAAGTAACCTAATGGTTAGAGCATTGGCTTAGAAGTCAAAAGACCACCGTTTGATTCTCCCTCATGTTCCTTGTGGTCTTGGGCAAGATACTTAACTGTCCATTGCCTCAGAAAAATGTAAGTTATCAATGGGGTATGTTTACTAAGCAGTCTTAACGTGCGCCCAATGTTAGTGTGCAGGATGCCATAAAAGGAGTGGGTGTGTCGGTCTTAACATAGCAGTTCTGGTTACCATGTCATAAGGTACCTTTTCATGTGATAGAGGGAGCTGTGGCACATCAACGCGCGTAAGCCTTAAGTAGGCGCATTGACCTACAAACACAGCAAGAGAGGTGTAGCACAATGGTTAATGCAATGACTGCTGAACCATGGGTCATAAGTTCAATTCCCCAGTGGGGTTAATGTGTAAGGCTGTCTGAGATATAGCTCTTTACTCTAAAGCAGTGCTGCAGGAGGAATCTTGCTTTTTACATTAAACCAGTGCTGTAGGAGGACTGTTCCTTCTGTACTTTAAACCAGTGCTGCAGGAGGAATGTTCCTTTGCAGGGCCGGATTTACCTTGAGTGAGGCCCTACGCCAACAAAAATTGTGGGCCCCCAGCAGGGGCGGCCCAAGGGGGGTGCGGACCTCATTTGCATAAGGGGCCTCATTTGCATAAATATTTGCATAATGTTACCATATACTAACTTTTAGTAAACGTGCCTCTTAATGAGTGTATGGATAAAGAAAGACTAAAAGATTTTTACATTACTATAATCCAGTGCCAACTGCCAGACACATTAGGAACTACTACAAACACTGCCCATAGTAAACCCGCCGTATCCTAACAGCACTACCAGGGCTCACAAAGCACCATACTCTACCAATCAAAAGGCAACACTGCAAATATTAAACCAATACATTTCAGAGAACAACAATACATGACCTACTGGGGAAAGAGAACAAGTGGCAATGTCAAATAGGAATTATATAAACAGAACACCTCAGCTCAGTTACACATGCAGAACATAGACCATCACCAAACAAGTAATCACAATTTTGTAATAGGAAGACAATAATTAAACTGGGAATCCCAAAAGCCAAACTTGGAATGTACAACACTGTAGAAATAAAACTATACATTAATTTGCTCTTGTACTAAACAAAGCGCAGATGTTAATGATGCACATTTACCAGAGCTGACATATTCCAATTAATAAATTCAAATAAAGAGATATTTTTCTACCTTTTGTGCATTTTTTTCAGCTGCAATTGCTCCGGCCACTTTCTTCTGGTTTCTTCGTGTCTTCTGCTAACTCTCCATCGTCTGCTGTCCATTTGTCCTTTCTTCTCTCTTCTAGATTTTTTTCCATTCTCTCTCTACATCTGCTTTAACATACTAATCTTTCTCCTTTTGCTCTTTCCTCATTCCTATTTCATCCACTCAAATTTACCCCTCCATCCTCAATCCCCACTTACTCTCCCAATACCCGGCCAATTGTAGATTTTTTATCCCTCCCACACAAAATATTTTTCCCTTCTCCATTTTACTCTTCCAGCCCCATCCCATTCTAATCCTCCCCCAACATCAGCTCCCTTCTAGTTCCAGCCTCACCCAGCATCCATTCCCTTCTAGTCCCTGCATCAGCCCATTTCCAGTCCTAGCCATCCATCAGCCCATTTCCAGTCCTAGCAACCCCCCAAACCCAATACCAGTCCTAGCCCCCCCATCACCCCACTTACAGTCCTTAACCCCCCTTCACCCCATTTTTCAGTCCTTAACCCCCCATCACCCCATTTTCAGTTTAAGCCCCCCCTATAACCCATTACCAGTCCTAACCCCCCATCAGCCCACTTCCAGTCCTAACCCCATCAACCCATTTCCAGTCAGCCCCCCATAGCCCATTGCCAGTCCTACCCCCCCCCATCAGCCCACAGCCCATTACCAGTCCTAACCCCATCATCCCACCTCCAGTTTTAATCCCCCAGCCCATTTCCAGTCCTAGCCCCCCATAGCCCATTACCAGACAACCCCCATCAGCCCACAGCCCATTACCAGTCTTAACCCCCCCAAAGCCCATTACCAGTTTCTAACCCCCCCCAACAGCCCATTACCAGTCCTAACCCCATCAGCCCACCTCCAGTCTTAACCCCCAGCCCATTTCCAGTCCTAGCCCCCCCCATAGCCATTACCAGACAGCCCCCATCAGCCCACAGCCCATTACCAGTCTTAACCCCCCCCAAAGCCCATTGCCAGTTCTAAGCCCCCCCAACGGCCCACAGTCCATTACCAGTCCTAACCCCATCAGCCCACCTCTAGCCTTAACCCCCCCCAGCCCAGCCCAGCCCAGCCCAGCCCAGCCCATTTCCAGCCCCAGCCCCCCAATAGCCCATTACCAGCCCTACCCCCCCCAGTCCATTTCCAGCCCCAGCCCCCCCAATAGCCCATTACCAGTCCTACCCCCCCCATAGCCCATTACCAGTCCTACCCCCCCCCGGCCTAAAGTAAAATTTAATTTAAAAAAAAACCTGGTGGCTGCCGCCGCGGGGCCCCCTCTGCTGCCGCGGGGGCCCCGTCTACAAGCTGAAGCGGTCCGGTCCGGTCGGGTCGGGTCGGGTCGGGTCGGGTCTCTCCCTCCCTCCTCCCTCGCTGCAGGCTGCAGGCTGCGAGAGACGCGAAGGGAGAGCGTCTCCTCGCGTCTGTGTTAAGCCCGCAGGGGCTGATGGGAAATCCCATCAGCCCCTGCGGGCTTAACACAGACGCGAGGAGACGCTCTATCTTCACGTCTCTCGCAGCCTGCAGCGAGGGAGGGAGGGAGGGAGAGAGACCCGTCCGGACCTGACCCGACCCGACCCGACCCGACCGGACCGCTTCAGCTTGTAGACGGGGCCCCCGCGGCAGCAGAGGGGGCGCCGCGGCGGCAGCCACCAGGTTTTTTTTTTAAATTGAGTTAAAAAAAAAAAACTGGTTCTTTTTTTGTGGGCCCCTGCTGGCTGTGGGCCCTACGCCATGGCGTACATGGCGTATACGTAAATCCGGCCCTGTTCCTTTGTACTTTAAATCAGTGCTGCCAGCAAAAACACCCTCACAGCGCTGTAATCCTCATGTGCAGTGCAGCAAGGGTATGAGTGAATTAACCCTATCCTGGTAACCACAGCAGGCTGTGTGGTGACCTGCAGTCCCTCTGTAGCCAGCCAGGGGTTTGTTTGCAGCTATAGAGCTGTAGCCCACTGGTTACTTCACTGCCTGTGGAGCCAGAGGTTGTGGGTTTGAGTCCACAGTGGGGATATTTATTAGGGCTGTCTGGGGCAGTTTCGTTTTTTAATTTAAATCAGTACTGACAGCAAACAAACCCTCACAGTGCTGTATAATTTCAGGTGCCACATAAGGCGCCGTATAAGGCACCTGAGGATTACAGCACTGTGAGGCTGTTTTTGCTGGCAGTCCTGATTTAAATTGAAAAGGAAACTGTACCAGACAGCCCTAATAAATAACCCCACAAGGTGCCCCATAAGGCGCCGTATAAGGCACCTGAGGATTACAGCACTGTGAGGCTGTTTTTGCTGGCAGTCCTGATTTAAATTGAAAAGGAAACTGCACCAGACAGCCCTAATAAATAACCCCACTGTGGAATCAAACCCATAATCTCTGGCTCCACAGGCAGTGAACTAACCAGTGGGCAAGGGGGAGGGAGTGGGGTCTTTGGATCCATAGGCGGATTATGTAGTACCACCCAACCCGCCCTCTGGAGCTCAGGATCTCCCAACAACAGATCCACATTCTACATCCCTGCAATGGTGGCAATAGAGAGGACCATCAACCTCAGTCCGGCTGGGGTACAGACAACCTACAGGGCAGTCCAGTACACATCGATAAGGCAATAGCAGACAGACAGTAGGGCTTGAAATGCCCAGCTGCCCCCACCACTATCCAACATTTTCCAGCAGCAAACACAGCGAGTCTACAGCTGCTGCACCCTGCAAGGTGTTCCAGCCATACACATACTAACTGCAGACAGTCTGCTAGCTAGTCCATAGTGCATATTACCAGAGAAAATGTGTGCACCCAAAACTGGGATGTGAGCACACCCACCAAGCAGATAAGTCAATAATAGGGGCCCCAAAAGAAGAACCCATATATATCACTTGAGAAAAATACTATGTACCACTATGGGGGAACCTAGCCATGCCATGGTCACTGCTCAGTCAGGGTGAGAGTGAACTCCCAGCAGGACATGCTGTAGCCACCCTGTCTGTGCAGGTGGTGGCCGGGCACTACAATGTCCCAGCCAGTGCCCTATGCCCTGTGCAGATGCATCCTGCCCAGGCCGCCCTGTCTGGGCTATACCCACAGTACCTTGGGGGATGTTTACTAAACATTCTTATCGTGCGGGGCCGCGGTAGTGTGCCTGTGCCATATAAGGAGTGGGCGGATCAGGCTGAAAAAAGAAAAAAACCCGACCGTACGTGTGCGCGTCGCGCTAATTTGCGGGGCCCACATTAGCGCGTGGGAAGGCTAAGTGGGGCGCTGCTGAGCATATATCAGAACAGAGCTGTAGCACAACGGTGAACACACTAATCAATAGTTCAGGGGCCACAGGTTCAATCCCCCATTGTGCACAACAAAAAGGCCAGCTGAGACAACACCTTGAATGTGTAAAAATGGTTCAGGAGGCAAAGTACTTTTGTACGGCATAAGGCGGCACACTGTTCGTTTTGTACGGCATAAGGCAGCGCACTGTTAGTTTTGTACGGCATAAGGCGGCGCACTGTACTATCTGGGCGGCACAAGGTGGCGCACTGTTCTTTTTGGGTGGCACAAGGCGGCGCACTGTTCATTTTGGGCGGCACAAGGCGGCGCACTAATTGTGGGCAGCAGGAGGTGGCGCGCTGATGGGCATAAGGCGGCGCGCTGATGCCAAAGCAAAGGAACACAGCCACAGCACAATGGTTAAGACACTGACCAATGGTGCAGGGACCAGGGGTTCGATCCCTCACAATGCCCAGTGAAAAAGGCTAGCTGAGGCAGTATGTTATATGTTGTGGAGTGCTGTAGGAGGCTTTTTAATTTTAGTTTGTGATAACTACTAGCAAACGCACTCTCACAGCATATTAATATAAGGCGGCCCATAAGGCACATGTTACAGTGCACCGTCCGCCAAGGCACCCTAGAATGTCCCCTATAGGGCAGCATGTATGTTGCGACACAGGATAATGTATAGTGCACCCTATATGGCTGGCAACCGTAACGTGCCCTATAGGGCGCCCCATAAAGCACCCTCAGAGGCACCTTATGGGTACAGTACGCTGAGGGTGGTATTGCTGGCAGCAACATATGTACAGTAAAGTAAAATAAATCTGTGGACACCCCTAACACATAACCCCACTGTGGGTTTGAACCCATGATATCTGGTTGCACAGGCAGTGACGTAACCATTGGGCTACAGCTCTATAGCTGCAAGCAGTCCCTGGCTGGCTGCAGATAGCCTGTACGTCACCTCACTGACCGTCTGCTGTTGTGAACCACCCGTACCCATGATGCACTGCACATGCAAATCAGCTGTCCACGATTGAACACAGGATGGGAAATGCACCCCTAAAGCTCCCCGGCGTGGTAGGGGGAAGTGTCCGTGTGCACCCACACAGCACCTCGGCCTGGTAGGGTGTCCTGAGTGGGTGGACAAACGGCAAAGAGTAGCTAAACACCATCACATTGTGCGGTTACTGTGCTCACCCTGAGTGTGAGATGTTGCGCCCAGGACCAGGTCCACAACACCAGCCATGGCTGAATGCGGCCATGACAGAGCTCCAAAGCAGCAATAACCTGTGGAATAGGTAGGTGCTGCATAAACATTTTAGAGATCACTGTCTGGCTCAGTTAGTGGGGACCCCCACCTGGATAAAACAGGGCTTCCCCTCAACAGATCCCCACCCCAATGGCAGTAGAGTGGACCATCAACCCCAGTCCTGCTAGGGAACAGACACCCTACAGGGCAGTCCAAGCAGCTCCACACACATCCATAACACAATATCAGACAGACATTTGGCCTGAATATTCAAAGATGCACCCCACCACTATCTGATATTCACCTGCAGCAAGCCATCAGCCACTGCACCCTGCAAGGCACTCCATCACAACACATATCAGCTGTGAACAGTCTGCTGGCTGGTCCTGATGGACATGCATGCACCCACAACTGGGGTGTCAGCACACACAGCAGACAGGATAAGTCCATGAAAAGGCCCCCACAGGACACCCATACATATCACATGGGAGAATCACAATATAGCACTATGGGGGTGCCTAGCCATGCTGCCGTCACTGCACACTCAGGGTGAGAGTGATCCCCCAGCAGCACATACAGAGGTCACCCTGTCTGTGTAGGTGGTGGCCGGGCACTACCATGCCACTGCCAGTGCCCTATGCCCTGTGCAGCTGCATCCTGGTCAGCACTCTGTCTGAGATATACCCATGGTCCCTTGCTACTCATTATGCACATTGGCAGGCCAATACTGGCAACAGTGTTGGCAGTGTGGGCTGTGGAAGGGGCATGCAGCCAACACCCACTGTATAGACCAGTGTTTCCCAACCCAGTCCTACGGGGCACACCGGCCAGTCAGGTTTTCGGGATATCCCTAATGACTATGCATGAGATATATATGCATTAGAGATATCCTGCCAACCTGACTGGTTTGTGGCCCTCCAGGGCTGGATTTGGAGACCCCTGCCTTACACCTCTGTCATTTAAGATTGTGAGTGGGCAAGGTGCAGATGTCCTAGACATCGAAAGGGTATATAGAATGTGACACATTCCTCCTCGATTCTCACCACCACCAAAAAGTTGTCTAATAGACAATATTTTGGTGGTGGTGAGAATCGAGGAGGAATGTGTCACATTCTATATACCCTTTCGATGTCTAGGACATCTGCACCTTGCCCACTCACAATCTTAAATGACAGAGGTGTAAGGCAGGGGTCTCCAAATCCAGCCCTGGAGGGCCACAAACCAGTCAGGTTGGCAGGATATCTCTAATGCATATATATCTCATGCATAGTCATTAGGGATATCCCGAAAACCTGACTGGCCGGTGTGCCCCGTAGGACTGGGTTGGGAAACACTGGTATAGACAGACACACAATTCCACACCTATGCCATCATGGTGCTACTATTGAGGAGGTAATTAGCCTTGCCCACCAAACCGGTGCTGGGCACGGCAAGGCATGGATATGCTACGCAGTACTGCTGGGGGTCACTCCCCAGGGTGGTAAACACCGTCAGAGGCAAGGGCTGGAGCACGCACCGCAAACACCAAACAGATTGTTCGGATGGGGTCTACTAGCAGTATGTGCGTAACGTATGGATATCTATCTGCCAGTACTCCTAGCAAGCGTCTCAGAGCTGTGTACCGTATACCTCAGGTGTAGGGTTCCATTGCTAGGGTATGCAGGTGCTAGTATTGGGAGATGCACGCAGGGTCCAATGTTCTGCCTCTCCAGGAGACATTGGCCAATGGGGCCAGTGGGTGTGGGTGTGGGTGTGTCTGCCCCTGTTGGCTGCTGCTTTACGGCAGAGATTCCCAACTCCAGTCCAGCTTTGCATCACACTGATCGGGTTTACCTGCTGTTCCTCATGAATATGCATGAGCTACATCTACATGCCATGGGGGTGGTGCATAGATATACAGCACAGGCATTTGTATGAGTGGCAGCATGGACCCTGACTGGTGTGTGGCCCACCAGGACTGCATTTGGGAGATTCTGCTCTAGGTACTGCCCCTGTACATGGTGTCTGTGCTCAGTGGGGTAAAAGATAGACGTAGTACCATTGCATATGTCCTCGCCACGAAAGGTTTGTCCTTACTATCACTGTGTAGCTGTGGGAAAAATATGTGGGAAGGATTGGCAGTAGCCCCAGCTGGGCTTTGAACCTGTGACCTTCTGTTCTTGTATGCACTGTCTGTGTGCACTGCACCACCTTGTAGCCACAGATTGGCTGGATTCCCTGGAACGTCCATGCCTGTGGATCCGGCAGGGCCTGTGTGTTGCAGTGGACTGTGCCAGCCTGCACATGGCTTGGCCTCTGTCCTCTGTGGCTAGCTGCCACTGCCCCCTGCACCACATGTACTCGTGCGCCAACATGCTGGCATGAGCTTCTCTCAGAAAAAGCAGATGACCTGATTGCAATGTGGCAGTACGGGACTGCATTTGGGGGACTTGGCTATAGGTATGCCCATTGTTGTGGTGTGTGTGCGGTGTTGGGTAACATATGGGTGTTTCCCCCATGCTTATGTTCCCTGCAATACAGGGGTGTCTGCTCTATCTTTGTTTAGTGGTGGGTAAAATATATGGACTGGGCTGGCAAGTGCCCCAGCTGGGATTTGAACCTCTGGCCTTCTAGTCCTAGAGGTCATGGCTATGTCCTCTGCACCACACTATGGCCACAGAGACAGTGCAGTGCAGCCCCTGGAGGTAGTAAACCTGGCAGGATGGAGTCACAAACCCTGCTGTATGCATATTTACTGTGGGCTCCTTCACCCTGTGTGGTGACAAACGTGCAAATAAAACACGGGAATGACCACGGAACAAAGGGGGAAAACATATACCCAAGCTGGGCAACAGTGATATTAATGGGCAACCCTAGATAACACTCCCAGGACAGCTCCAGAAAAAGGGAAATGTTTTTTGGACGAGTCTCCGCTCCGTACATCTTTCCATAAATCATTTCTTTTTTTTGGAGCTTTCCTGGGTGTGTTATCTAGTTTTGCCCATCACTATAACTGTTCCCCAACTGAATTACTATTTTTCATATTTTTGTGGTGGTCATTTTCTATTTATAATTGCACTTTTGTGCTGTGCACATGTAGCACACTGCTCACGTTTTGCAGGTTTCCCCGGTTTTGCTGTACATTGCTGACGGAAATGGTTTCTCTTCCCTTTAAATGCATTCTAACGCGAGTGATTCACTCGCGCTATTTTTTTTTGGGAAATTCAGCCCCGATAATGTGCAGGGCGCCTCTCCCCTCCCCTTCCCCGCCCATTAACCCCTTCTCTCCGCCCCTCCGGGGCCTTCCTCCGCCCTCCGTTAGCCTTTCCACGCCTCTATCGGACATTTGCGGGCACGTACTTGTGCGGCACCCGTTACTGTGACGCGCAAGTGTGCGGGGCTTCATCGCACGTTTGCGGGGCGTTTAAGCGCTCTTAAGTACCGCTTTTAGTGCGCTATTTTGCGGCGCGCTAATTAGCGGTTTTTAGTAAACATGCCCCCTTGCTCCTCATTATGCACATTGGCAGGCCAATACTGGAAACAGTGCTAGCAGTGTGGGCTGAGAAGGGTGTTGGCAGCCACCACACACTGGATAGACAGACACACACTCCCCACACCTATGCTAGCACTGTGCAACTATAGAGGTGTTTGGCAGCCCTGGCCACCGCAGCAGTCCTGGGCACAGTGCAGGCATGGCTATGGTACGCAATACTGTAGGAGTCACTCCCCAGGGTGGTAAACACTGTCAGACACAAGACCTGTAGCACACTCCACAGACATCTGAAAGGTTGCTATGATGCAGCTCACTCAGCAAATTCTGCTTAACTTAGGAATTGCTATCTGCCAGTAATCATGGCAACCTTTTGATAGATGTGTACCGTATTCCCAGGTGTAGGGTGGCATTGCTAAGGTATGCAAGTGCTAGTATTTGGAGATACACACAGGGCCCAAATTCCTGCATCTCCAGGTGGCTTTGGATAATGGAGCCTGTGGGTGCGGGTTTTTCTGCCCCTGTTGGCCTCTGCTACAGCAGAGGTTCCCAACTCCAGTCCTGGTGGGTCAAACACTGTTCGGGTTTTCATGCTGTCTCTAATGAATATGCATGAGATACATCTGCATACCATGGGGGCAGCACAGGGAAATGCAGCACAGGCATCTTTATTAGAGACAGCATGGGACCTGAATGGTGTTTGGCACTCCAGGACTGCATTTGGGAGACTCTGCTCTAGGTAATGCACATGTTTATGGTGTCTGTGCTCTGTAGGGTAAAATATAGGCGTTTGAGGCATGTTTATGTTCTTTGCAATAAAGGTTCTGTCTTTACTACCATGGTTTAGTAGTGGGTAAAATATGGGGACTGGGTTGGCAGGAGTCACAGCTGGGACTTGAACCTGTGACTTTCTGCTTCTGAACACACTGGCTGTGTGAACTGCACCACTGTGTTGCCACAGACATGGTGCATTCCCTAGGAATTTCATGACTGTTCGTCAGACAGGGCCTGTCTGTTGCAGTGCATGGCACCCACCTACACAGGGCTAAGCCATGGTCTGCTGTGGGCAGCTGCCACTGCCCCCTCCACCACCAGTATCCCTCTGCCACCATGCTGACATGCCCTTCTGCTGGTGGTGCTGGTGGTGTACCATCTCAGGCCATCCAGTGTGCGGGTGGGTGGCTGCCTATGGTGTGGGTTCTGGGGTAGGGGTGCCTGCATAGCTGTCCACGCGTCCCCCCAGCACCGTCTGCCAATGTTCTGTGCCCTTGGGGGTACCTGCTGAGTACTATCCCCTGTGACACTGTGGGAAACACACTCATGCCCGTGTTGGGCCCTCATCAGTTGCTGTCTGGCTGCTCTACTGTTTCAGCATTCGTATGGGACAGCTAGGCATCACCCTAGTCCGCACTGTGGCCCAGCTGCACCACAGCATGTGCCGCCTGCAGCCCTCTGTGTCCCCTTTTCCAGCATCTTTCCAGTTTCCCATTCCGACATGCCCACCCTGCTGTTGCGGGACATGTGCATGCCATAGGAAACCTGTCCAATAGAAAGGGAGAACCCTGATCAGCGTTATTTCACTGTGGGATCATTCACCTTGTATGGGGACAGAGCATAGTCCCTTCCAAAATTGATATCTTTTTTTTGGAGCTTTCTCGGTAGTGTTTTTTGATGTTTCCCATTGATATCACTATTGCCCAGCTAGGTTATGTTTTTTTTCCAGTTTGTTCAGGTCATTTTCAATGTTTATCTGCCCTTTTGTTCTGGTCACATGTATCACACTTATCACCTTTTTAAGTTTCCCTGGCTTTGCTGTACATTGCTGACGGAAATGGTTTCTCTTCCCTTTAAATCTACTCTAACGCCAGGGTTTCACTGGCGTTAGTTTTCAGCCCTGAAATCCACAGTGTTAGTGTGCACGGAGCCTCTCCCCTCCCACTCTCCACCCATTGACCCCTTCTCTCCGCCCCTGGGGAGCCTTCCTCCGCCCTCAGGGAGCCTTTATTCCACCTTCAGCGCTCGTTTGCGCCGCTGAGCACGTTAGCACGCGATAAGGCGCCTTATGGCATGCTAACATGTCAGAGTGCACATTAAGATGGTTTAGTAAACATACCCCAATGTCACTGTTTGCTATATATTACTAAGGGGTATGTTTACTAAAACCCCGCTAATGTGCGGGCCGCACTAGTGTGCGGGTGCCATATAAGGAGTGGGCGTTTCTGTCTGAAAAAGAAAAAACTTGATTTAAATATGCGCTAAGGTGCGCGGTGCCCATGTGCGCCGCGCACATTAGCGCATGAGAAAGCTGCGCGGGAGGCATAAGTGGCGCGCTGATGTGCAAGTAGAAGAGCAGAGCCACAGCACAATGGTTAAGGCACTGACCAATAGTACAGGGATCAGGGGTTCAATCCCCCACAATGTCCAATGAAGATGGCTGGTTGAGGCATTACTTAAGGAGCCAGTTAAATATTGGGCAGCATAAGGCAGCACACTGATGGGCATAAGGCAGTGTGCTATTGCTTTAGGAGGCATTTTAATATTGGGCGGCATAAGGCGGCGCACTGATGTGCAAACACAGGAACAGAACCACAGCACAATGGTTAAGACACTAACCAATGGTGCAGGGATCAGGGGTTCAATCCCCCACAGTGCCCAATGAAGATGGCTGGCTGAGGCATTACATATTATGGGGAAGATTGCTTTAGGAGGCATTTTATTTTTATTTTAATTATCACTACTAGCAAACGCACTCTCAAAGCGTGTTAACATAAGGCGCCCCATAAGGCACATTTTAAAGTGCACTGTCCGCCAAGGCACCCTAGAATGTTGCTTATAAGGTGCTTTATAGGGTGCCGTATGAGGTACCACAAGGTCAGAGTACTGTTTTTGATGGCAGCACTGTGCAGTTTAAGGAATGAAAAGCATAAGTAGGTGCGCTGACATGCAAGGAGGAACAGCAGTGGAGCACAATGGTTAAGGCACTGACTGCTGATACAGGGGTCATTAGTTTGCTCCCCAGTGTGCCTAATATGTAAGGCTGGCTGAGGCATCAGCTTTGCAATGTACATTTTGTTTCCTGCAGCACTTTATTTTTATTTTATTAATTGCTGCCAGCAAACACGCCCTCACGTGCCGTAATTGAAGGTGCCGTATAAGGCACCCTATAAGGCACTCCATAGGGCACATTATAAAGTGCTCTGTCCGCCACAGCACCCTAAAATGTCCCCTATAGGGCACCCTATAAGTTGCTCCACAGGATAACGTATAGTGCACTTTATATGGACTGTAACCATAAGGTAACCTATAGGGCGCCCTATAAAGCGCCCTCTGAGGCACCTTATGGGTACAGTACGATGAGGGTGTTTTTGCTGGCAGCAATGATGTATATTAAAAAGAGATAATGCCCTGGGCAGCCCCATCAAATAACCCCACTGTGGGTTTGAACCCATGAGCTCTGGCTCCACAGGCAGTGAAGTAACCATTGTGCTACAGCCCTACAGCTGCTGGCAAGCCCCTGGCTGGCTGCAGAGGGAGTACATGTCACCACACAGACAGTCTGCTGTGGTCACCAGGATAGGGTTAGCCCACCCGTACCCATGATGCACTGCACATGCAAATCAGATGTCCACAGATAAACACAAGATGGGGAATGCACCCCCACAGCACCTCGGCCTGGTAGGGGGTACTGCCTGTGTGTTTTACTGGCACAGAGTAGCTACACACCGTCACATTGTGCGGGTACTGTGCTCACCCTGAGGGTGCGGTGAGGCGCCCAGCACCACGTCCACAGCACCTTCCATGGCTGAAAGAGGCCATGCCAGAGTTCCAAAGCAGCGTTAATCTGTGAGATAGGTAGTTTCTGCATGAAAGATCTTGGATGTCTCAGTCAGGTGTAGCCCCCAGATGGGCCATGCACCACCCCCCTGGGCCAAGGGTGGCAAACAGGGCCTCCCATCAACAGATCCACATTCTACCTCCCTGCAATGTTGGCAGAAGAGGGAACAATCAACCCCAATCCTACTAGGGAACAGACACCCTACAGGGCAGTCACTGCAGCTCTGTACACATCCATAACACAATAGCAGACAGACTTTAGGCCTGGATATACTAAGCTGCACCCCACCACTATCTGACATTCTCCTGCAGCAAGCCTTCAGCCACTGCACCCTGCTCCATCAAGACACATACCAGCTGCAAACAGTCTGCTAGCTAGTCCATAGTGCATGTTCCCAGGGAACATGCATGCACCAAGAACTGGGATGTCAGCACACACAACAAGCAGATAAGTCATTGACTGGCCCCCAAAAGGAAACCCATAAATATCACATGACATAAATACTATATAGCACTATGGGGGTGCCTAGCCATGCTGTCGTCACTGCACAGTCAGGGTGAGAGTGATCCCCCAGCAGGACATACTGAGGTCACCCTGTCTGTGTAGGTGGTGGCCGGCCACTACAATGTCCCAGCCACTGCCCTATGCCCTGTGCAGATGCATCCTGGCCAGGTCACCCTGTCCGGGCTATACCCATGGTACCTTGCTCCTCATTATGCACATTGGCAGGCCAATACTGGCAACAGTGCTGGCAGTGTGGGCTGTGGAAGGTGTTTGCAGCCACTACACACTGTATACACAGACACACACTCCCACACCTATGCCAGCATTGTGCTACTATAGAGGAGTTTAGCAGCCCTGCCCACCACACCAGTCCTGGGCACAGTACAGGCATGGATATGCTACGCAATACTGTTGGGGGTCACTCCCCAGGGTGGTAAACACTGTCAGAGACCAGACCTGAAGCACACACCGCAGACATCAGAATGATTGTTATGATGGCGCTCAATCAGCAAACTGTGCTTAACGTAGGAATTTCTATCTGCCAGTACTCATAGCAAACGTTTGAGAGCTGTGTACCATATACCCAGGTGTAGGGTTGCATTGCTAAGGTATGCAAGTGCTAGTATTGGGAGATGCACGCAGGGCCCAATGTCCTGCCTCTCCAGGAGGCATTGGCCAATGGGGCCTGTGGGTGTGGGCGTGGGTGTGTCTGCCCTTGTTGGCTGCTGCTTTACGGCAGAGGTTCCCAACTCCAGTCCTGGTGTGCCAAACACTGTTCGGGTTTTCATGCTGTCCCTCATGAATATTGTAAACGGGGGCGCTGGGTGAGAATGTCCACAGTCTTGGCAAAGGCAAATATTAGTATGACTTGCAAAGGATTGTGGGAAATGTAGTCCATTCATGCCGCCTTCGACTCGGTGAGCCATGACATACTTATACAACGCCTAAAAGAAAAGGGGATCCAAAGCACAGCGCTAAAATGGTGTGAATCCTACTTATCTAATAGGTGGCAACAAGTCAAGGTTGGCCAAGCATCTTCCAAACCATTTCTGCAAACACAGGGAGTTCCCCAAGGATTGTCCTTATCATCCCTGATGTTCAACATTTATATGCAGCCGATATGTGACTTGATTCGATCCTTCAACGTAAAGTGCCTGGCATACGCTGATGACATCCTCCTTTACATGCCGTTCTTGATAGACCAACCAGTGCTCTCCCCAATCATCAACTGCTTCGAAGCAGTAGCCAATTGGCTATTATCACAAAACTTACGGATCAATCACAGTAAAACAGATGTCCTATTTGTCACAAAGAACCTCAAATTCATACCTCCTTCATCACTACGTGTCAACAATGTAGAGTTGAAGTCCAAATCCACAATCCGTTACCTCGGCATCACCCTGGACCAGCACCTGAACATGACAACGCATATCAAAAACATCACAAAGGCAATATACCATAAAATCAGAACTCTACGCCACCTTCGACACCTACTGGACTTCACAGACTATCGGACAACCTTCCAGGCACTAGTCCTTCCACATGTCGATTTTGCAAACATCATCCTGCACGGCCTCCCACAATCAACTTTAAACCCCCTCCGCTTAGCCTTGAATGCAGCCGCAAGAGTCCTCTCCGGATCGTCAAGATCCGACCACATAACACCCATCATGAAAGAATTGCATTGGCTACCTCTACATGCCAGGCTCCAATACAAATCATTGGTCCTCACTTTCAAAGCCCTAAATAACTACCCCCCTACACCAATCAGCAAACTAATTCATGGCACCCCAGAAAACAGAAACAGAAGATCTACTGCACGGAACACATTAGCAGTCCCTAAGTTAATGACTAAGTGCACAAAAGCTACCTCCAACAGAGCCTTCTCATTATTTGCCCCGTCAAACTGGAATGCACTCCCCCACGAAATCCGTGGAATAAAAAGCCTCATCCTATTTAGAAAAGCCATAAAGCTCCACCTGTTCACAAAATGCTACTCAGAAACCTCCAGCGATAGAAGCACAACTAACAACCTGCAAACTTCCCCCACACACCAGTCGCCCCTGCACGTCAACACCACAAATAATAGGTAGTCCCCCAAACCCTACCAACCTTCACAAAACTAATGCAACACCCAGTTACATTAGAGCATTGTACATAGTTTGAGTTAATATGTATTTAGTTTCCCCGTTTTCTCCCCCATGTTCAATTCCCTGTTATTTGTAAACTCAATGTTATTTGTATACATTGCAGTATTCTTGTTCGATGTACACCGCGCTGATTTTAATAGCGCGGTATAGAAGAAAATGTTAAATAAATAAATAAATACCAGAATCAGCCGTTCACAAATAAATGAGTTGTGCTTGCTCGAGTGTTAAGCAAAGAAAATATATTTTATTTATGGGGTTATTTCTCCCACACAGATTTACTTGGTAGCACAAAAAGGATACTTGCTTTCAGTATTATACTTAGGAAAACAAATCAGGAACAACAACTGAACTTCTTAAGCAATCAATCAAACAATAAAGACCTGGATGGGAACAGAAAGGTCTTTCTGTGGGCTTCTGCTAATACCTTTTAGCAGTGCTCCAAAAACAAAAACAAAACCCAAAAAAGTAATCAAAAACTGTTCTTTTTCAAGGATAACTTCTTGTATTTTCACACACACCCAGAAGTGTCCTTTTAGAGCCCACGTTCAATTATGCAAGGCTTAATTGCTAACAATTAACCAGCTGCAAACCTCTTGGCTGGTTTACTTTCTATACGTGGCTCAAATCCTACCCTAAAACTTTCTTGTAAAGTTTTCTGGGTAGATAAAAGAACAGGATATATTTCTTTTTGATGGTTGGTATATTTGTGAAAGTATATTACCACAGAAGCCTAGATAGAGAGCAATCCATGTATTCACTCTGATCAGGTAAAATATCTCCTTCTTCTTCAACTATCATAGAATCAATATCATAGACTTGTTCAGGGGAATTTCTTAATGGAGCACTCGCAGGACAATACTTGTTTCCCTGCTGTCTTCCAAGTGAATAGTTAGGGCATAGATCAGTGTTCATACCTGAGCTTCCATTGCTGTTAGAGTCCCTCTCCAGATATCCTGGCCAGTATGTAGTCCAGTTTTTATGTCCAGCCTTCCAATCAAGATCCCTGGACACTGGGTCTCTCTTCACATACCTTCTTGCACTGGTCTTAGGGCCCCTTCCAAATGCAGCCGTCTCCCTCACAGGTGCCGTCCGGGGATTCCTGGCTCTGTTACCCCACTCCTCTGGTTTCCTCCAGTCCAATGGAGTATGCTTGCCTCTGGAATGACTCCCAGCAAACGTACTGCTATGGACTCCTTTAGACCTCCAAGATGCTTGTCTCTTCTTTCTTCCACGCTGCTTCTTGCTCTCTCTGTCCTTGAGCTCTGGGTTCCTCTGCTCCTGCTTCTTCTCTGTCTGCGTCTTCTGCCACTGCTGATTCTGTGTAGAATAGGCTTTACTTTTAACCTGCTTAGAGGGATACTCCACCCTAGCACAGCTCAGCTGTGCTGAATCAAGCCCTGCCCTTGGAGATGAGGGATTGGGGATTACCTCATAGTTCTCCTGATTGAACACACATTTCCCCACTTCAGCTCTTCTAGTGGCTGTTTGAAACCTGGTGCATTCTGGGACTGGTAGTCTTTTATGGAAACATTCTGTTTTATTATTTCTACCAGCAAAGACAGGTTGCTTGTTCAGAGCCAATTCACCTCTATTATAGCTCCTTCCTGAACTATGATAAGCTTCCTTATCACAATATGCATGAGCTACATCTGCATACTATGGGGGTGGTGCATAGATATGCAGCACAGGCATCTTTATTAGAGGCAGCATGGAACCTGAATGGTGTGTGGCCCTCCAGGACTGCATTTGGGAGACTCTGCTCTAGGTAATGCGCCTGTTTATGGTGTCTGTGCTTGGTGGGGTAAAATTTAGGCGTATTAACCATGCGTATGTTCTCAGCAATAAAGGTTTGTCCTTACTATCATGGTTTAGTTGTGGGAAAAATATGTGGACTGGATTGGCAGTAGCCCCAGCAGGGCTTTGAACCTGTGACCTTTTGTTTTTGCACACACTGTCTATGTACACGGCACCACCGTGTTGCCACAGATAAGCTGCATTTCCTGGGGAATCCATGACTGTACATCCGACAGAGCCTGTCTGTTGCAGTGGACGGTGCCAGCCTGCACAGGGCTAGGCCACTGTCTGCTGTGGCTAGCAGCCACTGCCCCCTCCACCACCTGTACCCTTCCGCCAACATGCTGACATGTCCTTATCTTGGAAAAAGCATATGACCTGATTGAGTTGTGGCACTCCAGGACTGCAGTTGGGGGACTCGGCTGTAGGTAATGCCCATTGTTATGGTGTGTGTGTGGTGTAGGGTAAAATATAGGTGTTTGAACCATGCTTATGTTCTCTGCAATAAAGGAGTGTCTTTACTATCTCTGTTTAGTGGTGGGTAAAATATGGGGACTGGGTTGGCAGGAGCCCCAGCTGGGATTTGAACCTGTGACTCTCTGGTCTTGCAAGCACTGGCTGTGTCCGCTGCACCACAGAGACAGTGCAGTCCCTGGAGATAGGAAACCTGGCCGAACGAGTCAGAAACCCTGCTCTGCACACTTTTACTGTGGGCTCATTCACCTTGTATGGAGACAAAAGGGCAAATAAACCTCAAAAATGATAAAGAGATGATAAAGAGGTAATCTGTGGAAGTAATACTTCACCAAGGGACACAATAGCATTCCATATTGATTCCTTAGTGAAATTCGTAGGACGTTGAAGAACAAAAGTTCCATCCGGGGTGACAGTTGATGCATTCTCCATCCGCACAGCTGACTGCGATGCTTCCAACCACGCAGGAGAGAAAACTTCCCCCATGCGCAATCCTCCAACAGATGACGAAGATGGCAAAAAGTGTGAGGCTCCAATAGCCTCATTTACAGGCTCCTTCGGTGCACCTTTCCCTGGTCCTCGTGAGGTAAACACCTCTCCCAATTCTCCTGGGGAGGAAACCTCCAGGAAGCCTTTTGGCAACAGGCCACTGCGAGGAACCTTCAATGCTGGGCTCACACCAGGGGAGAGAGATGACACCGAGGCCGAGCTCTCCGACTTCGGTAACCCAACCAGCCGGTCTTCTCCACCAACTACAACTGGATCCCGAGTAGCATGAACCACAAAAGCGTCCAATGGACCCAAGACAGCAAGCGGCATCGAGGTGAGCTGAGGCTGCGAGGGCACCTGCCCAGCTTTCCCCTTATGCTTTCTCCCCATAGAAGCAATAACGTGCTTACTCAGTAGTGACTACAATCGCCATCTTGGAACGCCCCCGACCCTCCTCTATCTTATTTTTAAAGGTTAATGCCAGCAGCCTGGTTCCATCCTGGTTAAGGTGGAGCCCATACTTTCAGAAATTCCCTTCCCTTTCCCAGAATGTTGCCTGTTTCCTAACAAATCCAAAACCCTCTTCTTTGCCCTATCGTCTCATCCATGCATTGAAACACCAGAGCTCTGCCTGCATATTATGTGGAATGGGAAGCATTTCAGAGACTGATACACTGGAACATCTGGATTTCAACTTCCTATTTAAAAAACTCAATTTGGCCTCCAAAACCTCCCTCCCACACTTTACTATGTCATTGGTACCAACATGTACCAAGACAGCAGGCTCCTCCCCAACACTATCTATAACCTTATCTATGTGGCGCATGAGGTCTGCTACTTCACACCAGGCAGGCATACTACCAGGCATTCCTCAGTTCCACCAGACACCCAGCTATCTATATCTCTAATGATTGAATTGCCAACTATAACGGCTGTCCTATACCTTCCCTTATGGGCACGTCCCTGGAGAAACCTCCTCAGTGTGGGAGGGTTTTACATCACCTGGAGGACAGGTTTTAGCTATAGGATCACTTCCTGCCATATCAGAGTGATGATCTCCTTTCACATGACCTCTCCTCTCCATGAAAACAGAGAGGCTCCAAGACTGGAGGTGGGACTTCAGTACTACGTCCCTGTAGGTCTCATCTTTATACCTCTCTGTCTTCCTTATGTCCTCCAAGTCTGCTACTCTAGCTTCCAGAGATCAGACTCATTCCCTGAGAGCATAGAGCTCATTTCACCTAGTGTATACAAAAGACTGGGTGAAAAACATAAATGTGACACTCAATGCAAAAGACTGCATAGCACCCATCTCACTGTTGTCTGCATCTTAGTTTTAAAGTTTTGTTAAGATATTTAAGTTGTTTAGTTACTTAAAGCTATACCTGATGAGGATAACCTGCTACAACTGAGAGTGAATTTGACTCCTCTGTCCCCGTAAGGGCTGTAAGAACCTATAAATCTAAGATTATGTATGGGGTGGGTGGGAGTCGGGGTGGGCAGGAGGGAAAGAAACACTTAAAAGAAGCTGACTTGCTACCACAGAGCCCTGACTGAGTCTTAGAGTTCGTTTTTAGTAAGAATCTGACTTGCTGAAACAGTGCCCTGAATGACTTTAAAAAACATAGAACTTTAGACAGATTTTTTCAGTTTAAACCCAAAGAGTTCCCTTTAACCCAAGAGTATGAGAAACTACCAGCAGGTAAATACTTACAAGTTCAGAATCCTTCCCAGCAAGAACAGATCAGCAAGCATGTGGCCATTTACACACATATGTGACTAATATAACTAGAGTTCTGTGTGCCAATTATAAATAAATCTAGGAGACTCCTTATAAAATTACCCCTAGGTGCTAGCTCATAAAGAAAAGCAGCATAGAATAAGTGGCTGAAAACATGAGTGGGCCCAAATATTCAATGCCGGACTAACTAGTTAGTTTCATGGTATGCCGTGGCGGCACCTGCGAATATCCCGGAAAAGGGGATTAGCACGGTTAGCGGGTCTGCTAAGCATGTTAATCCCTTTGCATATCAGGCTCATGTTAATTTAAGGAGAGATCACTTACACCAGCAGGTTCCTGGCAGTTATCGCACAGACATGTACCATATTACTTGGCATAATTAATGCAGATGCACCCATTAAGGTATCTCTAGGTGCACCTGCACTAATTCTCACATTGACAGTTAGTGATTGATATGTAACCCTGTGCTAACTGCAATCTTCCCTCCATACGCACTCTCCACCCATTCCCCTACCCAATCCCTGTCCCTTCACCGGATTGGCTAGCAACATATGTTTTAGGTGAGAGTAGCTGTCCTGCCACCAAGAGCCATAACTGCCCACTAAGAGGCGCATTACTCCATTAGCAGGCTTTAATAAAAATTTCTCTAAGTTTGTAACCAAAGCAATTTTTTTTAACTTACCCAAGATCATAAGGGGCAGCAGTGGGTTTGAACATGGCTTCCCTTAGCCTCTGTTTTGTTTAATTCATTCATTCATTTATTAACCATGGATCTGTGATAGAGAGGGTAAATAAGCGGCAGAGAAAATGTTAGTACAATTTTATATTGGACTCTATATTGTCACCAGCAGTGGTTGGACTGAGGCGTAGGCAGCCAGTCACACTGCTGGGCCTGACCTTTCTTTATGAAAAGGAGTAGTTGAGACTGAGTGGTCAGGTTTAAGAAGGATTTTTATTCCCCTCCCGGGGTTTGGATTTTCAAAAACAGTACAAAACACAAGAACTCAAAATGTGGCCATGCTTCTGGCAAAACTGAAGGTGAAAACAAAACACAGCTTCTCGCTTGAACAAAAACAGGAATAATAATAAACAGAATCCAAACGAAAATGCTGACAGTCTCTTCTGTGCTCATTCAGCTCTCTACAAGGCACTCTTGTCTTTAGCTAGCACAGCAAACTTATATCAGCCATTAACAAAGAGCAATCCATGTCCTCAATACAGGGATTTAAGCTACTTGGTTCTGTAATCATTGGTTCTTCAACCACATTATTTTCTCTAGGGAAGAAAGTTTGAAACCTCCTCAAATCAGTCTCTGAGCTTTCAACACAGCCCTCTCTGCAATAAGGCAGGTAGTTATCAGACAGCTTGTAAAAGCAGGACGGAGAAACAGCTCTGTTTAAACCTGCTTTCTCTTTGTAGCTTTTCAATCCACTACCTTTTGTGCCTGGCATTAGCTCATAACACTGTCCTGTTCTGGTCCTGACAGACATTTCTCTTGGAAGTCTTCTGCAGGGTTTTAGAGACATACATTCATCCTCATCACTCATACAAATATCTTCAACCGAATTACTTTCCCTTTCACAGGGTTGTAAGAATTTCAAGCAGCTCTGCTTTTCAATTATATATGGCTTCTTACCAGCTGCCTCACGTTCCTTCCACTGAGCTCTGTGCTTGGGAAAATCACACTGCGTCAGAGGTGAGTATTTCCTGTAACTAATCCCTCTTGTTGCAGGTAGCTTTGTTTCCCTTTGCAAATTCCTCCTTGGCTTTCTGCTCCAAGGGTCAGGTAATTCAGAGTCAGTATAGGAGTATTCTGAACCTCCATCTGAGACCTGCAAGTTTCCTCTTACTTGCCAAGCTTCTGCAGCTTCCTGTTCCTTGTGAACTTCCTGCTCTCCGAGATCTCCCTGATCTCTCTGGTCTCTCTGGTCTAACTCTGTTTGCTTTGGACATTTTTTATACAGGTTTAGGGGCGTTTTCTTGCCCATGTGAAAACTGTTTTCCTGATTACCTGGGGAGTGTTTGCTAGCTAGGCGTGCCTTCAGACCTCGTGTCTCAGCCTGTTTTGGTTGCCTATGGTAACTGGGAAGCTTTTGATCTCCCTGCCTGTCAGAATCTGAGCTAAACCCAGCAGATTTCTGTGTTTTAAAGGCACAGGGCAGATCTTCCGTGTCACACATCCCCCTCCTTAAGATATTACGAGCTGCGGACGTCCTCGTCGGACAGCGCATAATTCTACTTAAAGCATCCGCATTGCCATGCAGCTTTCCTGCTCGATGCTGTACTTTGAAACTAAAGGCTTGCAAAGCCAAGTGCCATCGCGTCAGTCGGGCATTGTTATTGCGCATTTGGCTAAGCTATTTTAACGGTGCATGATCCGTTACTAACAGGAATTTACGCCCTGTCAAGTAAAATCGTAGTGCTTCTATCGCCCATTTGATGGCTAAGCATTCCCTTTCTACAGCTGAGTACTTCTGCTCTGCATTTGACAGCTTCCTACTTAAATAGGTGACTGGGTGTTCCACACCGTCGAATCTCTGGGACATGACTTCCCCCAGTCTAGTCTCAGAGGCGTCTGTCTGGACTATAAACGGAAGTCTAAAATCGACCCCCCTCAAGACAGGAGCCTTACATAATTTCTCCTTAAGGGAGATAAAAGCTTCTTCTGCTTCGGGAGTCCAGCGCACCTTATTTGGGGCATTTTTTAAAATCATGTCAGTAAAAAGACTACTTTCCTCTGCAAACCTGGGGATAAATCTCCGATAGTAGCCTATCAGACCTAAGAAGCTACGGACATGCTTCTTCTCTATCGGTCTTGGGAAGTTTTGCACACTTTCAATTTTATCCGCTAGGGGTTTCACTAGCCCATTCCTAACCAGATGTCCCAGGTATTTGGCCTCCCTAGCCGCAAAAAGACATTTCTTCGGGTTTAGGGTGAGACCAGCTTTCCGGATGGCTTGTAGTACCGCCTCTATCCGGGATAAGTGTTCAAGCCATGTGCCGCTATGAATGATAACGTCATCCATGTAGGCTAACGCATATTCTTGGTGCGGCCTCAGGACCTGATCAATAAGCCGCTGGCATGTTGCCGCCGCGCCGTGTAGCCCAAACGGCATACGTCTAAACTGGTATAGGCCTATTGGAGTGGAAAAAGCTGTCTTCGGCTTAGAATCCCTTGTTAATGGGATTTGCCAGTATCCATTGGTTAAGTCTAGGGTTGTTAGAAACCTAGCCTGTCCTAACCGATCTAACAGATCATCAATTCTCGGCATGGGGTATGCGTCGAACTGTGATATAGCATTAATTTGCCTAAAATCGATACAAAAACGGAGTGTTCCGTCTGGTTTTGGGACTAAGACTATAGGACTAGACCATGGACTATGGGACTCCTCAATTACGCCCATTTCCACCATCTCCTTAACCTGGGCAATGACTTTGTTTTTCTTTGCCTCCGGCAACCTATACGGGCGCTGTCTAATTATCTTCCCCGGGATTGTGATGACCTCATGTGCCACTAGGCGTGTTTCGCCGGGCACAGCTGTCAGGACATCGGAGAACTTCCGTAATAGCCTGGCTAAATCTGCCTCTTGGTGCTCCGACAGGTCCGTACCTGTACGTATCTCAGGTTGTTCCTTCCAATCTGAGGGCTGGGGACCTAAGTCCTCCTCTTTCTTTTCCTCAGCAATGGCTGCTAAGCCCTTAATATCCTTCATCCCCGTGGAGCCAAACCCTCCAGACCCACGGCTTGTGGAAGTTAATGAGGGTGTCTCTTCTAACACGGGGAAACCCACCCGTTCACAGATTAACTGGGCTATTCTTTCACCCTTTTTCACTGCAAAATCCTCTTCACCGAAGTTGAAGAGTAGGGCCTTGACCACACCACGGTAATCAGGGTCTATCACCCCCGCCCCGATGTCAATCGAATGTTTGACCGCTAGGCCAGACAGCGGTGCTATGCGGCCATAGCACCCTTCAGGGATTTGAATTTTTACCCCTGTGTCAATGAGGGCCTTCCCTCCCTTGGGAACTATTGCATCCTCGTTACTAAACAGGTCATAGCCTGCTGAGGCTTCGGTAGCTCTTTGTGGGCCTTTTGCATGTGGGGATGTTTTTGTGAATTTTAACACAAACTTCTTTTTAGCTGAGGACCCCCCTTCTACCTGTGGTTTCCCAAATAAAGCACTCGGGATCTTTTGGGCAATAGCCTCAGTTTTTGGGGTCTCAGGTGGTGCCTTTTCTCCTAGAGGTCCTATCTGGCTGGGGCCTAACTTTCCTTTGAGGCCTTTTCCCATTTCTTCCTCAAATGGGGGCCAGTCACGCCCTAGGACTACCTTAAAGGGAAGTCGGGGGACAACTGCCATGTGTACCTTCTCCCTAGTATTCAACCCATTCACACACATCTCATACATTGGGTAAAAAGAGGAGGCACCATGCACGCATCTTACTTTCACACGTCCATCCACACAATTCAACAGGGAAGGGTTATGGGCCTGAATGGTCTTCCACATTTCTTGTGAGACCATACTCTGATCTGCTCCGGAATCAAGGAGTGCTACAGCATCTACACCCTCCACCTGGACGTCTATAACAAATTCTTCCCCACTGCGTCTCTCCCCTCCAGATACAAGGGCTATGTGCTCTTCACAGTCCCTGCGCATGTGACCACTTTTTCCGCATTGAAAACATTTCATCACATCATATTTACTTACATTTCCCCTCTGTACCTTATGAGTATAGGCTTTCTTTATACCTGGCATTCTTTCCATGCCCGTTACTCTTAGAATGCTATCCCTGGAAGCTCCGGCTAACTCAGCTTCAAAATAACATTCTGTCAGTTCAGCCGCTTCCCTAGTGGATTTGCACTTCTGTAACAGCAAGAAAGCTTTTACTTCCGGCGGTACAGCTTCAAAATATTGCTCAAGGAGCACAGCGTCCATCAAGGATTCCACTGTTGCCTTATCTGGAGCAAGCCATTTTGTTGCTAGACCTTTAAGTCGCTGCATCAAAGCCTTCGGCGTCTCTTTTTGCAAGAGACTTGCCTCTCTAAAAAGACGTCGATAGTGCGTAGGTGTTAAACCTAGCCTATCTCTCACCGCTAGTTTTACGTCCGGGTAATTGGATGCTAGGCCTGCGGGCATCGCCTTGTAGGCCGCCAATGCCTCTCCGGTTAAAGACAATGAACACATCAACCAATCAAAGAGGGAACTCCACACAAACATGATAAATACTTCCATCAACAAACCCAGAGAGCTTTTCGAAATAGTCAAGATCCTCACAAAAGAGCAAACAACAGAAGGGGAAGTACAAGTTGATCCACAGGAATTCGCCGACCACATCAAAGACAAATTTCACTCCACAGAGCGTACAACACCCAGTGGGACCACCAGGACAGACGCACACACCAAAACCTGGGGCACATTCTACTCACCCTCAACAGAGCAGATATCCCACATCATCTCTACAATCAACACAAGCACTGCTCCTACAGACCCATGCCCAGTGTCATGGGTCAAAGCCACCAAATCAAACTTCATCCACACCATACATAAAATGGTACACAACTCACTCACTCAAGGACTCATGCCAAAGCAACTAAAGCTTGCCTCAGTAAGACCAATCACAAAGAAAACAAATCTCGACAAAAAAGATCCAGCAGCATACCGACCAATCTCCAGCATACCATTCCTGGCAAAAATCATCAAAAAAACGGTTCAACTACAACTCCAGGATCACATCGACAAACATGAAACACTCGACGACAACCAACACGGCTTTCGTCCCAACCATGGAGTCGAAACGCTACTGATCTACTTCTTCGACAGCATCCTAAGAATAATTGACAACACCAGGAATGGAATCATAATGATCTTCATCGACATCTCCTCAGCCTTCGACACAGTGGACCACAACACGCTCCTGGAAAGACTAAAGAACACTGGTATACACGGTATCACATTGAAATGGTTCCACTCATACCTAACCGAAAGACAGCTACAGGTCAAGGTGGGACACAACACCTCCCGACCCATAAATGTCCGTCAAGGAGTACCTCAAGGATCCGCACTCTCAGCACTCCTATTTAACATCTACATCCAACCAATATGCAACATCATGAAAGAGAACAACATTCAATACACAATATATGCAGACGACATCATGATATACACCCCGATATCAATCGACAACCCGGACTTCTCTAAGATAACAGACTGCCTTATCCAAATGACGAGTTGGTGTCAAAACAACAACCTCGCAATAAACTACAACAAGACCGAAGCTTTAATCATCACTCGGAACCAAAGCTTCATACACCCGCCAAATATCAAGATACAAAACACTACTATACCAATAAGATCAGAAGTGAGATACCTCGGAGTTACTCTGGACAATAAACTAAACCTCAAGCCACACATAGACAAAACAATCCAAAAAGTCTACTACAAGATGCGAATCATCAGGAGACTGAAACCACTCCTCGCCCCAGAACACTTTCGTACCGTCTGTCAAGCACTGATAACCCCACTACTGGACTTCTGCAATCCGATATACCTTGGACTAACGAAACAAGCCCTCAAACCACTCCAGCCAGGGCCGGCCCGTCCATTGAGCAAGAATGTTTTTTGCACAGGGCCCCGCGTTTCAGGGGGCCCCGCGCAAAGAACATTCTGCTTTTTTTTAAAAAATTACATTTAAAAAAAAAAAGCTGGCTCTGGCTGCTGCCGCGGATGCGGCAGAATGTAGTGTCCCGCGGGGCCCCCTCCGCCCGCTGAGTCCCTCTGCAAGGGCTTTTAGATTCGCGAAGGGAGAGTGTCTCCCTCGCATCTCTGTTAAGCCCGCAGGGGCTAATGGGAAATTTCCCATCAGCCCCTTTAGACGCGAGGGGCTGATGGGAAATTTCCCATTAGCCCCTGCGGGCTTAACAGAGACGCGAGGGAGATACTCTCTCCCTTCGCGAATCTGAAAGCCCTTGCAGAGGGGCTCAGCGGGCGGAGGGGGCCCCGCGGGACACTACATTCTGCCGCGTCCGCGGCAGCAGCCAGAGCCAGCTTTTTGAATTTGAGAGGTCTCTTGAGGCAGAAGTTATTCCCCTACACTGCTTGCAATCTACACGAGAGTAACGCGTAGGCGACACTTCTGCCAAGCACCGAGCAGCCACAGGTTTGCTGATCTCCATCCCCTGTCACCAGAGAAACCTCAGATCCCTCCCTCGGCCTCCTGTCTGCAGCCCAGCGGGCTCGGAGAGGGGGATTTCGTGAAGCTATTGCAAAAGGACAGAGGTGGACAAGCGTCTCTCAGCAATCCACTCGCAGGGAGCGAAAGGACGCGTAAACCTCACCGGGGAGACGGGGGCTCGAGCTCGCGGGGTCTATTCCACAGCAACCTGGCTGCCGAAGGGTAAGCGCCTTACTTACAGGAGTTTCCAGTCCATTTAAAAGAATTCCACTGGAAAACACATTTGCAAATTTAACAGGAAACTCGTGATGCCGTCAGCCTCTTGAATTTGCCATGAGCTGGGATGGGATGGGATGGGATGGGATGGGATGGGGGGGGGGGGGGTTGGGGCTGGTGGTGGGATGGGATGGGGTGGGTGGGGTTGGGGGGGGGTTGAGACTGGTGATGGGATGGGATGGAATGGGGGGGTTGAGACTGGTGATGGGATGGGATGGGATGGGGGGGGGTTGAGACTCGTGATGGGATGGGATGGGATGGGGGGGGTTGAGACTGGTGATGGGCTAGGGGGGGGGTTGAGACTGGTGATGGGCTAGGGAGGGGCGTGGGGTTTGAGACTGGTGATGGGCTAGGGAGGGGGGGTTTAAGACTGGTAATGGGCTAGGGAGGAGGGAGGGGGGGTTAAGACTGGTAATGGGCTAGGGAGGAGGGGTTTAAGACTGGTAATGGGCTAGGGAGGAGGGAGGGGGGTTAAGACTGGTAATGGGCTAGGGAGGGGGGGTTAAGACTGGTAATGGGCTAGGGAGGAGGGAGGGGGGGTTAAGACTGGTAATGGGCTAGGGAGGAGGGGGGTTTAAGACTGGTAATGGGCTAGGGAGGAGGGGGGTTAAGACTGGTAATGGGCTAGGGAGGAGGGAGGGGGGGTTAAGACTGGTAATGGGCTAGGGAGGAGGGAGGGGGGTTAAGACTGGTAATGGGCTAGGGAGGGGGGTTAAGACTGGTAATGGGCTAGGGAGGAGGGAGGGGGTTAAGACTGGTAATGGGCTAGGGAGGAGGGCGGGGGGTTAAGACTGGTAATGGGCTAGGGAGGAGGGGGGTTTAAGAATGGTAATGGGCTAGGGAGGCGGGGGGTTTAAGACTGGTAATGGGCTAGGGAGGAGGAGGGGGGTTAAGACTGGTAATGGGCTAGGGAGGAGGGAGGGGGGTTAAGACTGGTAATGGGCTAGGGAGGAGGGAGGGGGGGTTAAGACTGGAAATGGGCTAGGGAGGGGGGGTTAAGACTGGTAATGGGCTAGGGAGGAGGGGGTTTAAGACTGGTAATGGGCTAGAGAGGAGGGAGGAGGGAGGGGGGTTAAGACTGGTAATGGGCTAGGGAGGAGGGGGGTTTAAGACTGGTAATGGCCTAGGGAGGAGGGGGGTTAAGACTGGTAATGGGCTAGGGAGGAGGGGGGTTAAGACTGGTAATGGGCTAGGGAGGAGGGGGGGTTTAAGACTGGTAATGGGCTAGGGAGGAGGGGGGGTTTAAGACTGGTAATGGGCTAGGGAGAAGGGGGGGTTTAAGACTGGTTATGGGCTGTGGGCTGATGGGGGCTGTCTAATGGGCCAGGGGGGGTTAAGACTGATAATGGGCTAGGGGGGGTTAAGACTGGTAATGGGCTAGGGGGGTTAGGACTGATAATGGGCTATGGGGGGGCTAGGACTGGTAATGGGCTGTGGGCTGTTGGGGGGGGTTAGGACTGGAAATGGGCTATGGGGGGGTTAACACTGGAAATGGTCTGTTGGCTGATGCGGGCTTACTGGAAATGGGGTGATTGGGGATAGGACTGATAAATAGATATGGGGTGGATAGGACAGGAAATGGGCTGATGGGGAGGGGTTAGGACTTGAGGTGGGCTGATGTGGTTAGGACTGGTAATGGGCTGTGGGCTGATGGGGGGGGTTAGGACTGGCAATGGGCTGTGGGGGGCTGACTGGAAGTGGGCTGATGGGGGGTTAGGACTGGTAATGGGTTATAGGGGGGGGCTTAAACTGAAAATGGGGTGATGGGGGGTTAGGACTGGAAGTGGGTTGATGGGGGCTAGGACTGGTAATGGGTTTGGGGGTTGCTATGACTGGAAATGGGCTGAGTGGAAGGGGAGGCTTGAACTGCAAATAGCTGATGGGGAGGGAGCTTGGAATGGAAATGGGCTGTGAGGGAAGGAAGCTAGGACTGAAAATGGGCTGATGGAGCAGCTAGGATAGGACTGGAAATGGGCTGTTGGGGGGAGCTAAGATTGGAAATGGGCTGTGGTGGGGGCTTGAATTGAAATGGACTCATGGAGGGGCTAGAAATGGAAGTAGGCTCATGGGGGGGCTTGGACTGGAATTGGGCTGAGTGGAGGGGAGCTAGGATTTGACATGGGCTGATGGTGGGGCTAGGAAATGACTAGAAATGGGCTGATGGGGGGTAGGATTGGAAATGAGCTGATGAAGGGACTCAGACTGAAAATGGATGGGGGAGCTAGGACTGGAAATGGGTTGATGCGGGGCTAGGACTGGAAATGGGCTGATGCAGGGACTAGAAGGGAATGGATGCTGGGTGAGACTGGAACTAGAAGGGAGCTGATGTTGGGGGAGGATTAGAATGGGATGGGGCTGCGAGAGTAAAATGGAGAGGGGAAAAATATTTTGTGTGGGAGGGATAAAAAATCTACAATTGGCCGGGTATTGGGAGAGTAAGTGGGGATTGAGGATGGAGGGGTAAAATTTGTGTGGATGAAATAGGAATGAGGAAAGAGCAAAAGGAGAAAGATTAGTATGTTAAAGCAGATGTAGAGAGAGAGAATGGAAAAAAAAACTAGAAGAGAGAAGAAAGAACAAATGGACAGCAGACGATGGACAGTTAGCAGAAAACATGAAGAAACCAGAAGAAAGTGGCTGGAGCAATTGCAACTGAAAAAAAATGCACAAAAGGTAGAAAGATATCTCTTTATTTTGAATTTATTAACTGGAATATGAAAGCTCTGGGAAATGTGCATCATTAACGTCTGTGCTTTGTTTGGTACAAGAGGAAATTAATTTATAGTTTTATTTCTACAGTGTTGTCGTTCCAAGTTTGGCTTTTGTGGTTCCCAGTTTAATTAATGCCTTCCTGTTTCTAAATTGTGATTCCTTGTTTGGTGATGGTCTATGTTCTGCATGTGTAACTGAGCTGAGTTATTCTGTTTATGTAATTCCTATTTGACATTGCCACTTGTTCTCTTTCCCCAGTATTCTCTTAAATGTATTGGTTTAATATTTGCAGTGTTGCCTTTTGATAGGTAGGGTATGGTGCTTTGTGAGTCCTGGTAATGCTGTCAGGATACGGCGGGTTTGCTATGGGTTCTAAATGGGCAGCGTTTGTAGTAGTTCGTAATGTGCCTGGCGGTTGGCACTGGATTATAGTAATGTAGAAATCTTTTAGTCTTTCTTTATCCATACACTCATTAAGAGACACGTTTACTAAAAGTTTGTGTATGGTAACATTATGCAAATATTTATGCAAATAAGGTCACTTATGCAAATGAGGCCCCGCACCGAGTCTCCGCACATGGCCCCGCACCCCCCTTGGGCCGCCCCTGACTCCAGCTAGCACAAAACACTGCAGCACGAATAATATCCGGTACTGCAAGACAGGAGCACATCACACCTACCTTAAAGGACTTACACTGGCTCCCAATCGGTGCACGCATCAGATACAAAACTATCATAAACCTATTTAAGATAAATCAGCACACATCAGCCAACAGCCTGCACACCCTCATACAACCAGACACCAGCACACGTCCTAGAAGAAAACAAACAAACAACCGAGTCAGCACCCCAAGTGACTTCAAACACACACGCAAGGACACAACAGACAGAGCACTCTCAATGGCTGCTCCAACAATATGGAACAAACTACCGGACAATTTAAAGGCAACTACAGACCTCGAAGACTTTAGAAAACAGCTGAAAACCATGCTGTTCATAGAACACCATGGACACATCACATAACCTCAGAGAATGTATAACAGCTCATGATTCCGCCTAAACACTGTATGTATAGAAAATATTTTTAGCACCACTGTATATAGCCCACATTGTACATAGCTCAAACCATTCTAGCACACAATACAACACACATTGTACATAGCTCAAACCAATCTAGCACACAATACAAAACACACTCAACTAAATTTCACCCTCACTGCATGTTTAACACACTCACTTTACCCGATTGTTTGCTGTGATACCACCTTGATTAATAAGATAAGGCGGTTTAGAAATACTGTTAAATAAATAAAATAAATAAAATGGCGAACCTAACGGCCCACTGGTCTAGTGGCCATTTAGCCGCCTCCGCAATCCTTTCAAAGGCATCAGAGTAGTCGTCAAAATTGTCAGTCTTTTGCAAAGGTCCCAGTGCCAATGCACTACAGTTTTGCAGTCCTACCACAGGTGGTACCGGTATGCCTTCCTCCTCTGTGGTGGGTGTCCTCTTTAGCAGCACGGTTAGCAAGTCCAGGAGTGGCTTCTGCTGCGCAGCCAGTGCTGCCATAGTCCTATCCTGGGCTTGTCGTGCGAGCTCACTCTGGGCTTTCCATTATTCCTCCATCCATCGGAGCATGTCCTGGGGATCCATCCCGGCGTTGAGGTATACCTGTATGGGAGAGAAAAAAAACAGGGCCCACCAAGTGCGGCACAATATATATTTTTTCTTTTCCCTGTCTGCTTTTAGCAAGGTATATCTTCCTCCCCTTTCTCAGCAATCCTCACCACCCGTGCCCACCTACTTATACCTCAGCACGGTGTAGGATCTCGCGTTGAGAAAGGTTCTCTGCACGCCTCCTTCAGGTCAGCCTGTGGACGTCCACTCTGTGTCAGGATTTCCTCTTTCAGGATTTTCCTTCGCTGCTGTTTTTCTTCCTTCAGCCAATTGTATCCTCTCTTAGGAAAAAGCCTTGGGTAGTACTTTTTTTTTTTCAAAAATCCAAATTACTACGCCATTTATGTCACCAGCAGTGGCTGGACTGAGGCGTAGGCAGCCAGTCACACTGCTGGGCCTGACCTTTCTTTATGAAAAGGAGTAGTTGAGACTGAGTGGTCAGGTTTAAGAAGGATTTTTATTCCCCTCCCGGGGTTTGGATTTTCAAAAACAGTACAAAACACAAGAACTCAAAATGTGGCCATGCTTCTGGCAAAACTGAAGGTCAAAACAAAACACAGCTTCTCGCTTGAACAAAAATAGGAATAATAATAAACAGAATCCAAATAAAAATGCTGACAGTCTCTTCTGTGCTCATTCAGCTCTCTACAAGGCACTCTTGTCTTTAGCTAGCACAGCAAACTTATATCAGCCATTAACAAAGAGCAATCCATGTCCTCAATACAGGGATTTAAGCGACTTGGTTCTGTAATCATTGGTTCTTCAACCACATTATTTTCTCTAGGGCAGAAAGTTTGAAACCTCCTCAAATCAGTCTCTGAGCTTTCAACACAGCCCTCTCTGCAATAAGGCAGGTAGTTATCAGACAGCTTGTAAAAGCAGGACGGAGAAACAGCTCTGTTTAAACCTGCTTTCTCTTTGTAGCTTTTCAATCTCCTATCTCTTGTTCCTGGCATTAGCTCATAACACTGTCCTGTTCTGGTCCTGACAAACTTTTCTCTTGGAAGTCTTCTGCAGGGTTTTAGAGACATACATTTATCCTCATCACTCATACAAATATCTTCAACCGAATTACTTTCCCTCTCACAAGGTTGTAAGAATTTCAAGCAGCTCTGCTTTTCAATTATATATGGCTTCTTACCAGCTGCCTCACGTTCCTTCCACTGAGCTCTGTGCCTGGGAAAATCACACTGCGTCAGAGGTGAGTATTTCCTGTAATTAATGCCTCTTGTTGCAGGTAGCTTTGTTTCCCTTTGCAAATTCCTCCTTGGCTTTCTTCTCCAAGGGTCAGGTAATTCAGAGTCAGCATAGGAGTATTCTGAACCTCCGTCTGAGACCTGCAAGTTTCCTCTTACTTGCCAAGCTTCTGCAGCTTCCTGTTCCTTGTGAACTTCCTGCTCTCAGAGATCTCCCTGATCTCTCTGGTCTCTCTGGTCTAACTCTGTTTGTTTTGGACATTTTTTATACAGGTTTAGGGGCGTTTTCTTGCCCATGTGAAAACTGTTTTCCTGATTACCTGGGGAGTGTTTGCCAGCTAGGCATGCCTTCAGACCTCGTGTCTCAGCCTGTTTTGGTTGCCTATGGTAACTGGGAAGCTTTTGATCTCCCTGCCTGTCAGAATCTGAGCTAAACCCAGCAGATTTCTGTGTTTTAAAGGCACAGGGCAGATCTTCCGTGTCACAATATTCAACAGGTAGCCAATGAAACTCAAAAAGAAGTGGAGTGATATGATAGAACAGAGATTTTATTTTAACAAAATCAGTGCAGTGACATCCAAACAGAGAAATACTGAAATTGGAAAACAGATCGAAAATTGCCTTCATCCAAATTGCATCTAAGACGTCGTATCATGTATGTCTTATAAAATACTACTCAAATAACTCTAGCAATATGCTGATGCATATTGAACTGCTGATTCAATACTATTTCAAGATAGCATTCCTCTGTTTAACAAGTAGCAATACCTCATTAAGGGACATGTTTACGAAAGTGTGTTCAGCTCTTAACATAGAAACATAGAAGCATGATGGCAAATAAAGACCATATGGACTATCGAGTCTGCCCTTCCATACCAATTACTCAGTCTTTTTTTTACCTTTAGAGATCTGTTTATGTCCCATGCTTTCTTGAATTCAGGGTCTTTGGGATATGTTTACTAAACTGTGGTAATGTTACCATTGTTAAGTTCCCCGGTACTGTTATGGATGCCCATATAAAGGAGTGGGTGGTGCATCATTAAAGCAAGCCTTGTCAGGTAACATGCGTTACAAGGTGATTAACGCATGGTACAGTGCGCCATGGACCCATCGCGCGTTAACTTCACAGCTGACGGGAAGCAGCAGCACATCCGAAGGGGTTGCAATCTAAGGCGCACAGACAGTAGAAGATGCGCTGAGGGATGTGCAGACATGGTGCCACATGAGAAACGGAGCCGTAGGTGTAAGGCCATAGACCACAGGCAGCTGATATTGCAGTCTGTAATGGGGACGTGAGCCACAGTTAACACATGCACACACACCATGAAATGGTATGCAGTGAACACAGCCTGCAGAGGAATAAACAACGGTAACGGAAAGGGCGTCAGGGGTCGGTCTGAAGGGCCAGCTGTGTGGAAGGTGTGTGTATAAGAGCAAAATGGGCAAGGGATCCAAAAAGGAGTAAGAGGGAATTGAACAAATACACTGAAGAGCCCAAACACAGCTTACTGACACCAATGCCAAACCACTGAGCCACCTGCCCACCCAGACAACCCAAAGGGGAAACTGCTAGGTACATATGACCTAGATTGGCCACTGTTGGAAACAGAATACTGGGCTTGATGGACCTTGGTCTGACCCAGTATGGCATATCTTATGTTCTTATGTTCTAAGAAAGGGAGCATATGTAACAGCTAGCATGTGACGGATAGGCTGCATGGAGGGGATACTGCAGTGTACATTGAAGAGAAGGAAGAGGGTGTGGAAAAAGGACGAAGCCAGAGCCATTGGATGGTAAGGAGAGCAGAACAAATGAAAAAGAACCTGTGGGACCCAAACCCACAACCTATGTTGGCTCTACGCATGTCTGCAACCACTATCCCAAACAACCACAACTAGCACAATACAAATATGTTCCACTAAGTGGCCATCATGTTTGCTAGATTATCATGCAGTAGTACGGGTACGCGTGTTGCGTCTTACACGTGTTGTGGAAAACACGCATTGCAAGGCGTCTGATGCGCAGCACACACAATACCGTGCTTGATGTTACAGACCTTCCTATAGTACATGCCTTATGAGATACATCTAAGTGCCTTAGAATATGTAGTCAGATTATGGCGTGTAAAAACGCACGTCCCAAACAGACGTCACACACATTATTATGAGCACTGCGTGTCTGCGGCACTGCAACGCGCATAAGACGCAACACGCATACTGCATACTACAATAGACTACCTATCCATTGCCCTTCCACTGTGCTCTCCCCAGTTTTAAGACTACAGCTGTTCCCCTGCCTTCCAGCTCATAACTGTCAACCTTATGCATCTTACTGTCCTTGAGATACCTTAAGTTGTGGATGTCATCAGGGGTCAAATCGGATCTGGACCTGTTGCTAGGTGACTGGCAGACCAGCAGTAGTACTAGGGGCCTCTACAGCACCAACCATGGTCTGACATTCACCAGCAGCAAGCACAGTCAAACTGTACCTGCTGCACTATGCCAGGTGTTCCAGCCATGCACAAACTAACCACAGACACTCTGCTAGACAGTCTATATTGCATTTTCACAGTGGAACTATGCGCACCCAAACTTGGGTTGTATGGCACAGGTACCTGGCAGGTGCCCCAGTGATTGGCCCTCCAAAAAAGGTGGCACACATAGATCACTTAAGACAGATATTAAGTAGCACTGTGTGGGAACATAGCCGTGCCATGGTCAATGTTTGGTCAGTGTGAGAGTGCCCTAACAGCAAGAGGTGCTGTGGCCACCTTGTCCATGCAGGTGGTGGTTGGACACTACAATGTCCCAGCCATTGCCCTACACCCTCTGCAGATGCATCCTGCCCAGTCTGTCCTGTCCATGGCATACCCACAATACCTTGCTCCTCATTATGGAGTGGAGGAGTGGCCTAGTGGTTGGGGCAAGGTACTTCAGGCCGGAAGGTCGGTGGTTCAAATCCCATTAGAGGACAGCAACCTTGGGCCGGAAGGACTGGGGTTTCTAGTCCCACAGGTGCTCCTTGTGGTCTTGGGCAAGCCACTTAACCCTCCATAGCCCATGTTCCCTGTAAAATAGTTATCTCCAAGTTATAATGTCCTGTTCAATGTAATTTCAGTTTGTTCAATGTAAACCGCACTGATGCAGAATAGCATGGTATATAAGAGAATGTAAATAAATAAATTATGCACATTTGGAGGCTAATGCTGGTAACAGTGGGACATTGTGGGCCCAGTGAGGTGTAGGCAGCCACAAAACAATGGATAGGCATACAAACACACACACTCCTATTGCAGCATTGTGCAAAGATAGGGGTGGTTGGCAACCCTGCCTGCCACACTGGTCCTGATCACAGTGCCAACAATGCCAAATTGTGCAGGAGGTAGTAGTAGTGCTCTGGTGATAACTGCAGCACCATGCTAGGGCCAACATCCTGACTCTCCATGGAGTTTTGGATAGTGGAGCCTGTGTGAGTGGGTGTTTGTATCCCTGTTGGCTGCTGCTTTGGGGATTGATGATGTATCTGCATTGTAGGGTAAAATATGGGGACAAGCTCTGAAGGATCCACAGCTGGGACCTGAACCTGTGACCCTCTGCTCTAGGACACACTGGCTGAGTGTACTGCATCACACTGTTGCCACAGAGGCACAGCAGTCCCTGGGGCTACCTTTACTTTTCCTCAGCCAGACCTTTTCTGCTGCACTGCACACCACGTACTGGTACTGGGCATGGCCTAGGTCCACTGCAGGCAGGTGCCACTGCCCCCTCCAGCACCAATACACCCCCCCCTGCCATGCTGACTGACCATATGTTGTCAGTGCTGGTAGTGCACAGTCCCTGGCCATCCACTGGACAGGTAGGCGGATGCCTAGGGTGAAGGGTCTGGGCTGGGGAGGCACACATGGACATCCACGCATCCCCCCCCCATCACCGCCTACCAATTTTATGTCCTTTCCACATGGAGGAGACATGGCTGGGGGGATGTCAGGTCAGTGCTCTAGCAACTATTGGCTAGGGTGAACCAGGTAGATGTAGGTAGATTGTGTTGTGATAGCCGACACTAGACAGGCTAGGGCAGCGATGGCGAACCTATGGCACGCGTGCCAGCTGTGGCACGCGAAGGCCTTGCAGCTGGCACGCGGGAAGGTCCGCTAGGACAGGTGTCTGCCTCCCTTCGTCTGCAGCCGCGGCTCCCTGCCTGTTAGGGAACCGCGGCTGTGCTTGTAAAATCGTTGCGGAGCCCTTCCTGTCTTGACGGGCTCCGTGCAGCATTGTCCCGCCTCTAAAGGAAGTTGTACTTAACTTCCTTTAGAGGCGGGACAATGCTGCACGGAGCCCGTCAAGACAGGAAGGGCTCCGCAACGATTTTACAAGCACAGCCGCGGTTCCCTAACAGGCAGGGAGCCGCGGCTGCAGACGAAGGGAGGAAGACATGGGGAGAGGGGGGGGGCTACCATCGACATGGGGAGAGGGGGGGGGCTACCATCGACATGGGGAGAGGGGGGGCTACCATCGACATGGGGAGAGGGGGGGTCGACATGGGGAGAGGGGGGGCTACCATCGACATGGGGAGAGGGGGGGTCGACATGGGGAGAGGGGGGGGCTACCATCGACATGGGGAGAGGGGGGGGCTACCATCGACATGGGGGGGAGGGGGGCTTACATGGAGGGAGGGAGCTGATATGGATGGATGGAAGGAGGGGGGCTTACATGGAGGGAGGGAGCTGATATGGATGGATGGAAGGAGGGGGGCTTACATGGAGGGAGGGGGGACTGACATGGAGGGAGGCTGACATGGACAGTGGGGCTTACAGGGAGGGAGGGAGGGAGGGAGCTGACATGGACAGATGGAAGGACGGGGGCTGACATGGAGGGAGGGGGGCTGGCATGCACAAAGGGGAGAGACAGGGACATACTGGACAGACGGGATAAATGCTGGAGAGAGGCGAGAGACATTGCGGCTTAGGATTATAATGGGCTGATGGGGGAGCTAGCACTGGTAATGGGCAGATGGGAGGGGACTAGGACTGGTAATGGGTTGAAGGCTAGGACTGGGAATGGACTGATCAAGGGGGGGGTTGGGACTGGTAATGGGCTGATAGGGGGGTATGACTGATAATGGACTGATGGGGGCTAGCATTGGAAATGAGCTGATCGGTGAGGTTAGGACTGGAAATGGGCTGATGGGGGGATAGGACTGGTGATGGGGGGGGGTAGGACTGGTGGTATTGGGCTGATTAGGGGAGGCTAGCACTGGTAATGGGGTTGAGGGGGGATTAGCACTGGAAGTGAGCTGATTGGGGGGCTTTGACTGAGAATGGGCTGATTGTGGGGAGGGGAGGATAGAGCTGCTGGCCCTGGAAGAAAACTGGGGGCTAAGGCTACAAATGGGCTGATGCGAGGGGATGGGAGAATGGAACTGGAAGGGAGTGGATCTGAGAGGGGCTGCCATGGTATTTGTACTAGAAGGGACTGGTCAGTGGGGAAGGAGGGGGACTGGAAGGGAATGGACACCAGTGGCAATCATGGGAATGCAAGTTGACATTGGAAGGTACTGGGAGTGAGGACTGGAAAGGGCTGATACTGGGGAGGGTTACTGGGACTGGAAATAGGCTGATGGAAAGAAGTGAAGAAAACGAAAGAAGAGATAAGAAATGGCAGATGGACCATAGACCACAGAAACAGAGCTAAGAGAAGACAGGAAAGCAGAAGCCTCAGATCGGGACCAGCATGATCAGAGAATAAATTGGTCAGACAACAAAGGTAGAAAAAATAATTTTATTTCATATTAGTGATTTGACTACAAAATCATCATAATTTTGAAATCAAATATTGTTACTTGTTGTGATTAATTAACCGTATTTTCCGGCGTATTTTTTTTGGTGTGCGCTGGAAGAGGGGTAGTCTTATACGGCGAGTATAGGCCAAACACCTATATTTTAACAGGAAAAGTAGGGGGTCGTCTTATACGCCCAGTCGTCTTATACGCCGGAAAATACGGTAAGTAAATTTAACGTTTTCTATGAAAAGTAGTTCTGAGGGGGGTCAAAAAAATATTAAAAGAAAAGTGACAATAATAATAATATATTTATAATGTGGATTACATTTGGGCCCTCATATTTACCTCAGGCTATGATTGTGATTGTGATTATGATGGTACACTGTAAGAAACAATATATGCAGTGTTAGATTTGTTTTAAATGTCGCAATGGTTTTGCGGCTCCCAGTTTTTTTTTTCCCTTCGGAAACGGGTCCAAGTGGCTCTTTATGTCTTAAAGGTTGCAGACCCCTGTGCTAGGAGAAAGGCCCCAGCCCGGCCCCGCGCTTCCCCTTCCGGTCGGAGCTTCTGCGCGCCTCTCGCCGAGAAGCTGCACGCTAGGGCTCGTGCGCCGTCCTCTCGCGAGATTATAGGACCCGCGCGGGAGCTGGGTTCCAAAGAAGAGCAAAACCTACCACTTTCATGATGAATGGGAAATGGACTACTTCTTCATCATGGTTAAAGACAAGTGTTGTGTAATTTGTAACGCCCCAGTATCCTTGCCCAAAATGGGTGATCTGGAACATCATTATAAGGCTCTAAAATATTGTTGTTAAGGTTTAATTGACGTGCTGGCACTTTGAGGAAATTCTTTGGTTTTGTGCGGCAGTTTGGGCACTCGGGCTCAAAAAGGTTAGCCATCACTGGGCTAGGGCATGCACCTCGGGTACAGTGTACCCAGTTTGGCTTACTGGGTGTATATATGTTTCAGACAATGTGTGGTCACACCCTGCAATGCCTTACAAGGGGCTGCAGTAGAGGGTGTTCAGTTAGCTGGTTTTACGAACTGTTTGGGACGCATCCTGGGTAAGGTCTGTGGACCCTTGTTAGAGTGGTCCCCAGATGTGCACTGATTGCCCTATTACAGGCATAGTTGTACCTGTGTGACCTTTGGGGTACTTGTTGGGTTATGTCCCCTGGATGGGACACTGTGGAACACCGACTACTGGGCATGTTTGGCTTTGGTCAGCTGCTGTCTTGCTGATTTCCAGTTTCTATGTTCCTATGTACCACCTAGGCGACAGCCTAGTCCACCCTGTGCCCCATCTGCCCCCACTACATGTACCGCCTGCATCCCCCTATGCCACATTTGCACCATTGCCATAGTGGCCTTTCATACTTGGGTACTATACTATTGCTGCAAATGGAGCACTACTATCACTTTTCTTGGGCTCCCTGCCTATGTTGTACATTGCTGACGCTAAAATGGTTTCACCCTCCTACAAATGTGCATCTAATGACAGGTTTTCAGTCCCAGTAATGTTCAGCCCTTCAGTTCCCCGCGTTAGTGTAGCAGGAGCCTCTCCCCACCCACTCCCTGCCCATTGACCCCTTCTCTCTGCTCTCTCTCCCCCCTCTGCGGGACTTACCGCGGCCGGTGACGTTAATGCTCTTTAGGTATCATTAACGTGCATTGTTAATGTTTAATGTTTAATAGAATTTGATATACCGCTCAGGCCAGAGGCATTAGAGCGGCTTACAATGCTACATCATTAGAGGAAATTAGGAAAGGAACGCCATTTATATAATAGGACAGAATAGAGAACAGAGATAGTCAGACAGATAAAAGAGGAGGAGGAACATGGAACAGCAAATTACTACGACATAGGAACACATCAACCAGGTCCATGTCATCGATGCGACTCTCAGCAACAGACGCCACGGACCAACGCCTAAACATACCCCTTTGTCTCTACTGCCTCCACTGGGAGACTATTCAATGCATCTACCACTCTTTCCATTAAGAAATACTTCCACAAATTACTCCTGAGTCTGTCTCCTTTCACCTCCATCCTAGTCCCCTTGATGCAGAATTTTCTTTCATTTGAAAGAGGCTCTCCTCCTGTACATTTATGCCGTGGAGCTATTTAAATGTCTCTATCATATCTCCCCTCTCTCATCTTTCTTCCGAAGTATGCATATTGAGATCTTTAAGTCTGTCCCTATCGTATGCCTTATGATGAAGCCGACTGACCTTTTTGGTAGACGCCCTCTACACCGACTCCATTCTGTTTATCTCCTTTGGAAGGTGCGGTCTCCAGAATTGCACACAATACTTTAAATTAGATCTCATCAAAGACTTATACAGAGGCACTATCACCTCCTTCATCCTGCTAGTCATTCTTATCCCTAGCACCCAAGCATCCTACTGGCTATTGCTGTCTCCTTTTCTACCTGTTTAGCCACCTTAAGATCATCAGAAACAATCACCCCCAGGTCCCGCTCTTCTTTTATGGATAGAAGCTCTTTACCCCCTATACTTTACCACTCCCTTGGAATTTTGCAGTCTAAATGCATTACTCTGCATTTTCAATCATTAAATCTCAGCTGCCAAATTTTCAACCATTCTTCAAGCTTCGCTAGATCCTTCCTCATTTTTTCTACACTTTTCTGGGCATCTACGCTATTGCAGATTTTGGTATCACCTGCAAAGAGAAAAACATTACCCGATAGATTTTACTATGTGCTGTTAGTGTTGGTATACCCTAACAAAAATGCTTGCTAAAAACAGTGCCACAGTAATAAAAACCTGCATTAAGGGACAGAATTTCTAAAGAGTAGCACAGGCTTAGCATGGAGATAGTGCATGGTTTTGGAGTGGTACTAAAAAGTAGTATGTGCCCAAAACCCCATGCTACCCTTGTAGCATGCATTTGGGTTGCAAGTAGGTGTGACAGGGGCATCCCCACTATGGCACGGCTAGGATGGGCATTTTTAGCCCATGCTACCTATGTGGGTGCAATTAAAACTACTAAGGCAACTTTATACTAAATGCCTGTAACCAGTTAGCACACATTTTAGTGTTCAATAACTGGCAGTTGAGAACGCTAATGTGCATGCATGTCAGTTGGAGGCCGCTAAAGCATTTGCGCCCTAGGGAGGACAGCGGGTAGCTTAGGAGCAGAGTGTGGCCATGGATAGCACATTGCCACTAGCAAGAGGGAACTGCCGCATGCTCCTCACTGCTCTCCCTCTGAATCATCTCTCTCCCCTTCAATCTGTTCAAACTCAGCTGCAAGGCTTACCTTCCACCAGTGTCACTATGCTCATGTAGCCCCTCTTTTCTTTTCTTTCTTTTTTATTATTTATTTATACGTTTTTACAATTCAATCAAGCAAACAAGCTTGTTTAGCAAAGATAAACCATCTAGAATACAATTCATCAGCAAAAAAAGGCACATCAAACATACCATCAAACACTGATTCATCTATAGTCCACGTGTATGGGGGAGGGGGTAAAGGAAAAACTCTCAGAAGATGAGGAACCCTACTGAGCATAGCACACATAATTAATAATATGAAAAATATGGCTCTAGAGCAGAGGGGTAGACATATATCTAAGCGAGTTTGCTTCGAGCCTCAGCAGGAGTTGAGACAGCGGGTAACCTAGCACTAATAAATGCAGACAAAGGGGTATGTTTACTAAACCGCCCTAATGTTACCGGCGCTAGTTCCAGCGTTACTGTGATGAATGCCATATAAGGTAGTGGGCGTTCCGGTCTTAAGGTAGCAATCGCGGATTATTGCACGATAAAGTGCGCCGTGTAGGTTATCGCGCAATAGAGGGATCCGTGCCACCTTACCACGCATTAACCTTAACTTTGCGCGCTGACCTGCAATCACAGCAACAGAGGTGTAGCACACTGGTTAATACAATGACTGCTGAGATAGGATTCATGAGTTCAATCCCTCAGTGGGTGTAATGAATAAGAGTGGCCAAGGCGATTCTTTTTCCTGCTTGTAACAGTCAGAAACATTCCAACAATCTGTGCTGCCAGATAAAAATACCCGCACCCCGGTGCTGTTACCTAATGCACCTTTTAGGACGCACCAGAAGGCACATCATAAACCACCACGTCAAGCAAGGCGGGTCATATTGTGCCCCAGAGGGCGTGACAAAAGGTTGGCAACTCTCAAGGCACCATATCAGGTGCCCCATAAGCTGGCTGAATCTAAGGTGTGGCTAAAAATGCTCCAAGGATGTATAGGTGACTCAAGAAATGTTGCTCAAGGGCAGTGAGGTCCCCCAAGTTGAAAAGCAAGAAAGGTATGGCCCAAACACAGATGTAACCCTAATACTGCACAGAGCACCAAGGAAAGACAATGCACTAGTGATGGAAGGAAGTAGATCAGAGTTGATGGACCAGACAAATCTGCATCCAGCCCATGTGGCAGCTGGAAAAATGGACAAACATATTGAGGGCAGCTGTAGCATTGCACAGGGTGATGGTAATGTACCATGCAACAATGACAGTGTGTGGCAGAGGATGGGAAGACATGTCCAGCAGAGGAGGTAGAGGTGGCAGGATAGGTGCATTGACAGGAGGACAGAGGAGTAGCAGTGTCATGCAGAGCACACACAGGAGAGGCAACCAGGAAGAGCTGCAATGTAGAAACATGTACCAGTGCAGGACATGGGATAGCAGCCTGCACATCAGGGCAGGACAGCACACAGCTGGCAGACACACATAGACAGACAGAAGGATGGTTGGCAACTGTGATAAGGGCACAAAGTGCCAACAGCACAGATCTGCACAGATATGACTGTTACAGGAATGAAAGGTAGCTGTGCAGGACAGGCATACAAATGAAAGAGAACATAGAGGAATCAAACCTATGACCATTAGCACAAATGTCAATGCACAAACTGGTAGGCTACACCACCAACGGGAAGTCATTAGCAAAGGCTGCATACAACAATACTGCATGGCATCACACAAGAAGCCTGCTGTCTGCCAGGATAGGCAAACCTCCAACAGTAACCATGATGGAATGCACATGCAGATCTGGTGTGTACAGCTCAGATCACAGTCTGTAATTGAGACCAGAGCTACATATAACTACATGCACACACACAATGAAATGTTATGCAGTGGATACAGCATGCAAAAGAGGAAAGAACCTAAACTCAAAGGGCTGCAGGGGTTGCTCTGTGGAGCATGGCAAAATATGGAACAGAATAGAAAAATGTGAGAATTGAACCTGCAAACAAGTGTGGCAAAGACCAGCTAAACCACAGCAATGCCAATCCTCCAAGTGGACTGCCTATGTGAGTACTACAAAGAAAGAGACATATGTAACAGCTAATATGTGATGGATAGGCAGCACAGAGGGCACACTTTGGTGTACAGTGAAGAGATGGAAGGGTGTGTGGATGAACCTGCAGGCAGCGCATGGTCAGGTTAGAACAACACAATAAAATAATAAAACCCCATGTGGGAATCAAACCTGCAAATCAAAACTAACACATGTCCGTAACCACTATCCCAAACAACCACAGCAAGCACAATGCAAAGGTAGTACCTCAAAGGGAATGTGTTTATGGGAACCCGTAACACCCAGTGATGTGGCAGACGGCTGGCAGATACACAGCTGGCACCGTACAAGGATGTGAGCACAGGTGGGCCATGTACATGACCAGGAAATCACTAAATACGTGTGTCAGTGTGGTCAAGCAGCAGCAGAGACAAATGTATGTCAAACACATATTTTTATTTTGGTTAATTATCAGAGATAGCGTAGATACCACCTTTCATAATATCAAGGTGATTGGATAACAGGGGAAAATTCAACAACACATTTTGCAGGGCAGCAACCCACATGTTACAGAAAAGTCACTGGCCCGTCTACAGATGATGGGCAGGAGAAATAATGTGCATTATGTGCATGGTGTGCAGTATGCATTAGCCCCCCACCCTCCACATGCTGCTGCACGCTCCAAATGCATTAGTTATATATGTGTGCATGTAGACAGTAGGCGGTGCATGATGAGGGCCCAACACACATCATTCATGATCTGTTCATAAAAATAGATCTGTCGGCCAACACAGGAGGCACAAAAATGAAACAGCATATGTTGTTAAAAGTAAGAAAGTATAAACACAGATATCGAAATATATGTTACAGCTGTCACATAATGCCTGATATAGGAATCAAAGCAGCACCAATGTAACCCTAAACAATCGTCAAATGCACAATGAGGATATGCTAACACATGAACACAGAGAATTCAAATGAAACAAACCGCAGAAACATGCAGAGATAACACTATGTAGAAGGTCCCCTGCACTGGTTGGTGTGGATACAGTGTCTGTACACATATATCACAGTACATGGAATGCACAAATGAAGGAAGAAAATGGACACTCACACTGCCACACTCCAAATATAACGGGACAATGTGAGTGCTGGAACCTCAGGGGATAAATAAGACTGTGTAGACATGCAATGCTAGGTTTGTAAATCAATGTAGAGTGTCACATTGGTACAATAAACAAACACAATAACCTGTATATAGAGAGTGAAAGAAAGGTCAAACATGTGACAGTAACCCACACAGAAGCCATATTGCCACATGCTGTGTTGCACCAACATAATCAGTCACATGCACATGCACCGTGCACATTGAAACATGATACAGTGATGCCACACATGCACTGTAACACCCTTGAGTGAGTGCAAACATCAATCCAAGATGTTGGTGTGCAGTAAAGTGGTGTGGTGGCAAATACTGTGTCATGTCCACGTGGAGGATAGGCGGACATGGACAAGAGGACCTCTCCAATGTTCCCCCTGTGCCACACGCATGGCTGTATGCTGATGATGAACTAAACAGATGAGCGTATCCTGCGTTTCAGGTCACACACATGGGCAAAACACAACCCACACAGGCAACACAGGCAACATCATGGAGTTGAAACCCTGTTACTAGTTCTACTTAACAACCTCCTAAAGGGCCTTGAAAACAAAAAGAAAATGTACATTCTTGTATTCATTGACATCTCAGCTGCCTTTGATACAGTTAATCATGGGACCCTCATAAATAGGATAAAATCAATAGGAATAACAGGAACCCCACTAAAATGGTTCTCATCCTACATCTCAAATCGAACACAACAGGTTCAATTCAACGGAGAAAAAGCAGAATCTTTCTCACAAACACAGGGAATCCCCCAAGGCTCTGCTCTCTCAGCACTTCTGTTTAACATATATATGCAGCCACTATGCAAAATTTTCTCACGGCACGAAATTAATTACCACATCTATGCCGATGATATCATGCTATACACACAACTAGACACTAAAAACCCAGACTACAACCCACTGGAGACATGTATCGGAGAGATGCAAGACTGGTTACAACAAAGTAGTATGTCAATTAATCACAAAAAAACCGAAGTAATGTATATCTCCAAAGAACCGAATTTTGACCCTCCCACATCAATAACACTATGTAACAACACTTACCAAACAAAAAAAGAAATAAAGTATCTAGGAGTCACATTTGACTGTGACCTAAAGATGGAAAAACACCTCCGAAAGACCAACAGAGCAGTTTTCCACAAGCTTAGAGTGCTCCAACCCATTCGGAATATTATTGATCCCGAAGACTTCAGAACAGTGGCCCAAGCACTCATCATGCCACATTTTGACTACTGCAACGCCATCCTACAAGGTTTACCTAAAAAAACCCTAAACATATTACAAATGGCACAAAATGTAGCTGCCAGGGTCATAATGAAGAAAAATCTAAGTGACCACATCACACCAGTACTAATTCAATTACACTGGCTACCCATAACAGCTCGCACAAAATACAAAATACTAACAACCACCTTCAAACTCATCCACAACTTAGCACCTTCCTTCCTCAACAACCTAGTAAGATTGCAACCTCCTACCCGAAACAGAAGAACCCACAATTCCAACATCCTTCACACTCCAACAGATATAAGATCTGCCAAAGCTAACACCAGCCACAGGGCTTTCTCATATGCGGCGCCAACACTGTGGAACCAACTCCCACCAGAACTACGAGCTAGCAATGACCTTCTAGACTTCAGAAAGAAACTCAAAACGCACATTTTCCAATCACATTTCAACCTGAACTAAACCCACAGATGGAGCAGCCCCTGACCACTGTGTCCAAGAAGATTATCCTGTATATATGTATTTATGTATATATGTAAATGAACTCCACCATAGCTAAGAAGTGTTAACTCTGTATGATGTGCTTTTCTGACAATCTGTATGTAAACAAAATTTGTACCTGCCTTGATTCGGCAGTTTCACAATAGTAATCCTACCCGCTTCTGATTGCTGGAAGGAGCGGGCTACAAATGCTTGCTAAATAAATAAATAAATAAAACAACACAATATCAGAAGGATGTACAACATACAGCGACAATGTCAGTCCCTGCTGCACACGTAGGGACCAGTACACAGTGTCCACAGTGCAAAGGGTGTCTGCAACCCAACAAGTCCTGTTAAGAATGTCCTTGAATCTCTGGGCATGCATAGTCAAGTGTGACATCTCAATATGCCACAGTACTGGAAAGGTCATGTGTGTCTCCTGCAATGAACACAACATCCAGACAGAGCATGGCAGCAATGGTGTGTTGGACAGGCCTGTCATGCTCAAATTAGCAGTCCAACAATAATGTCCATCCTAGGCATGTGTCCCACTCACAGAGGTCAAACATCCTATGGCACCATTTCCCAGGGATAGTTCCATGGTGTTGTTGTGTCCTCCAACAGGTGGGTGATGGTGATGCTGGATGCACTGTAGTAGATGTGCTGTGTGTGTCCTGTGCCCTGTGTCAGAAGAGGATAAACAATGTATTGGTATGCTGCTTGCAACATCAGCCCAAATTACAGAGTCAAACATCAATATGTACGTAATGAAACGTCACATAAGCAAACATAACATGATCACAACACAGAACACAGTGCATGTTGTGGACATTTGTAATTGGAACCGCAGACGAGGGTGTCACATGGATATGGCCATGTCCATGCCCATGTTACACAGTCGTTTCACAGCTCCACCCCATGTGCATCAGCGTTGGTGTACAGAGACTCAACATTAAAGGTCCATGAAACAAACAGTAAATCATTAACATGTAAAGGCTGATGTCATTCCCAAAAGATCAAAGGTGCAACCTACCATGTGTTTGCAGCGAGTGTCTGTTCAGGATCCACTGAGACTCTCCAAGGCCACAACACATCACAGTGAAGGGAGAAGATGTCATTGAAATGTGTAGAATCACCATGTCCCCATGTCCAGCCACAGTTGATGCATGTCCACATTATGGCGAAATCTGTGATACATAAATGCTGTTGCACAGTGGTCTGTCAGCACACAAGAGATAGGTCAGCTCACAACACACAATACATGGCCATAATGTTCACAAGGTAAACAGCAGTAAGTTAGAGATAGCACAGTCACCACCGCTCCCCAGGTGTACAGACCCATCACACCACATAAATATGCAAAATGCCTGCACACTGTATCATGTCCCCCGCAGCCCCCTCTAGTGGCGGCGTAGTGGTTCCACAGGGGCTGGGGAGCGCATAAGAATTAAAAGGTTCAGGGTTGATCTGTTGTGAGGGTCAATGGGATAGCAGGTCACATTGTCAGCCTCAGGGTCAACAACCTAAAAAAGTAACTCTTGCCAAGTGTAGGGTACAAAAAGGCTTTTATTTCCCCTTTTCGCATGAAGAAATTCAAAATATGAGGTAATGAGTAACAGAACATAAATTCAGTTGCATCAAAACGTGAGTCAGCAAAACACTCAAAATAACATGGTTCCTTCACCAACTTAAAGCATAAACTTTCCAGTACAGTTTGCACACTTTAGATTTGTTTGCCTTTTACTCAAAGATATCTTCTTGTGCAAAAGTCACATTCCATTGGTTCTATATCTTCAGTGCTCTCAGATTCCCCTGGCAGCCATTCCATGTCTATGGGATCTGAAACTGAGGTCTCTGAGATCTCTTGGATATTAAAACCTGGTTTCCTAAAAGCATGCCATACTGTATCCCAGTGCTGGCTTGGGAGTTTGGGGCGTCGGCTTTTAGGTCTAGTATATCTCCCTGGGCTTGCTGGCGTTTCAGGACTAAAAGTTTGCTCCTTCCATTCTCTGGCAACATTAAACTTTTTCCTGTAAAACTTATCAGTTATATCTGGTTTAAAACAGTCCTTGTTGTCCAGATAAAAACTAGCCCTTTGTTCCTCTCTAGGCTTCTTGAAAAAGGCTTGAGGCCTAGTCTGAGAGTTTTGTGCTCCAGGTATATCCTTTCTCTCAAGGCTATGAACTTTTCCTTTATCTTTCAAGTTACTTTTGTAAAAGCTTTTAAAAGTACCTTTTTTCTCTTGAAGGTTTCTTCTCCAACCGGAGGGATAAGCACTTCCTTCCTTGGCTGCAGTCCGTGATACTGCCCCTTGAAGTTGTGTATGGCCTTTCTCTAGGCCTGCTCTCCCAGTAGCTTCCTTTCCTTTAGCTCTGCTGGGTTTGTCAGTGACCTCACCTCGGTCTCTGAGTCTGGCCTCTGGAGCTTCCCTTGGCACTGCCTCCTGTTCTCCACATGAAGGTCTCTGCCAAGCTCCTTGCCTCCTCCTGTGCTTCTCCTCTGGGTTCTTCCCTTCGGGATTTCTCTGTTGCCTTTCTGGCTCTCTTGACTGCCTTCCTGGCACCTTTGCCTCTCTTGGCTCTCTCGGCTCTCTCTCTCTTGGCTCTCTCTCTTTTGGCTCTCCCTCTTGCAGTGCTCTGTTTAAATCCAGAGCAGCTGCTTCTGAGTCCTGCCCATAGAGGTGTGGTTCTTCCACTTTCAGGTTTGTTCTCCTGCTCCCTCTATGTGTCCCTTCTCGTAATTGCAGGCAAATCCTGTTTTTTTCAAGATTTAAAAGTTTCCTTTCTTGCATCAGAGGGCTTGCGGTATCACAATCATCACACAGCCAATCCAAAAACACGCACCCACACAGTATGCTAAGGTGAACGTGCCAGCAGTAGCATATGGCCTGTATGTGCACAATTGGAGATTAGTGGAGATAAAGGCTTGTCAGATACACGGCTGTTGGCTGATGCTACAATGTCAGGGAAGGGTGTACATGCAGCCCACAATCCGAACACCTAGGACCTGCAGACACACGCAGCTCTGTTGGACGTGTCCCAGAGACAGTGTTGGAGAAGACAAACTGGCCAGGAACACATGTGGATATGTGTGCCAACAGCAACATATGGGGTATTGGGGTGCAGGGCAAAGAGGTGAACAACAAACATATGTACAATATGACAGATCACTGCAGACATGTGCTCCCCCTGATTGTTGTCACAGACAAAGTAGCTGTAGGTCCACCTACCCCAGACTACTGCATGTTGGATGACGTACAGTCAGCTGTTACTGCACCACAGCACCAGGAGGATCACCAAGTATGTCCTGTGGATTGCGGAACACAAGAGAAACATATGTCATGTTGGAGCTGTGCAACATACACTGCACCTTCACGTTTTCAGCTTGCAGACCCCCCAAGACCCCCTAAGATCCTTTACAGACTGACTGTTCCCCATCACACTATTCAGACTCGCTTCATGCTAAAGTTATTACTGAAGTGTGTGTGGCAAAATACAAGGGCCCATACTCTGTCCGTCCCCTTCCTCACCTCTCTGCTGCCTTCAAAACTGTTGAACAGAACCGTCTCCTCGCTACCATGTCCTTGCTCGGCTATAAGGCTGCAGTACTATCCTGTGCCCCCCATATCGCTCCCACTGCCCCTTCAGTGTGTATTCTGGTGTCTCAATGTCCTCTGCTACCCTGCTGTCAGTTCCTCTACCACAGGGAAATATCCAGGGGCTTCTTCCTTATCCTCTGTCAATATCCATTTCCTTGGTGTGGCTAGCTCATCTCTTGACTTACATTACCAGCTGTGTGCTGATGAGTTACAAATATATCTCCCATGCTTGAGCTATCTCTGCCAAAACACACCCCGATGTCTGCTTGCCACCTGACATTGATGTCTGCATGTCATCCCACTGTGTGAAAGTGACAATGGCAAAGCATGGATATCCCATATGTGCACCTAAACACTCCCCTCCCATCAGAGCGTCTGTGTGTATGTGGCCATACCTTCCTCTCTCCAGGGTCCTCAATGTAGGTGTTGTCTTGGACTCCACTCTCCTCTTCTACACACATACCCAGCTTGTAGCTGAAGCTTGTGGTTTCTTTCTAGATGACATCAGCTATATTTCCCCAGTCCTCCCTGGACACACAACTAAAACCCCAATCCACCCCCTAATCAGCTCCCGGCTTGCATACTGTAACTTACACCTTGCTGATCTGCCTTTGAATCATCTCTGTCTGCCTCGAAATATGCAACACTGCACTGCATGGCCAATCTACAGGCACACACATAATGGCAATAATACTCCCCCTGTCAGGACACCTCACAGGTTCCCTATCCGTCTCCGCATCCATGTCATGGCTATCCTGCTGACCTATACATGCAGCACACTGTGCTGTTGCAGTAACTTCCCTTACTGATCTCAACTACCACTAATACAACTACTACTGAGCATGTATATAGTGCTACTTGTCATATTTAGCGCTATACAGAAACAAGTAACACACAGTCCCTGCTCATCAGATCATACAAACCAATCAATCAACTCATATTCCAAAATGTGAAGCACACACATCAAGGCAACTGGTCCCATCTATGGGCTGCTCTCCTACTGTTGACCCCAGACTACACGCCTTTCACCTTGCTGCACCCAAAGCCTCAAACTAACTATCTGTGGCTGTACAGCAGCCCCTTTCCCAATCAGCCACAAATCATGTGTGACAGCTTACCACCTCCCCCAAGCCTACTAATCCTGACACACATAATCCACCTCCACTCGCTGTTGTGCCCCGCTCACATCTTCTGCGTTTCAGTCATGACTAGATTGTAAGCTCGGATGGGCAGGCAGTGTATGTTATTTGTCAGTGCAGTGTTGCATCTTACTGCTATTGAGATACAAATGTTCACTAGTAGTAGTAGTACACACATATCTAAACAAATGTATGTGGCAACATATGCAGTACTTACATGAGAAGATCTCCTCAATCACCTGCCGTATGACTGCTGTGCCCTCATGTGTGTCACCATGGCCACTTACAGGAGGGCACGTAGGATCATCCTCCAGATCCCCATTAATTTGGACAGGGATATGGTGCCTGAGAGCAATGTTGTGAAGGATGCAAAAGGCTATTATGATCTCTGCCACAGTCTGTGCTTTGTATTGTAAGGCCCCGCCTGTCCTATCCAGACACCTGAAGTGACTCTTTAAAACACCAAAGGTACGCTCTATGACGGAGCGGCTGGAGGCATGGGCCTCATTGTAACTTCTCTCTGCACATGTCCGTGGTTGTCTTTGTAGATTCTAAGATCTACTGAGCAGGGACTGTCTTTTTGTGTTTTCATTGTACAGCGCTACGTGCGCCTGGTAACGCTTTATAAATGCTTAGTAGCAGTAGTAGTAGTAGATATGCAGCACATGTACAGGGCACCCACAAGCACATGCGGACCTTGGAGGGGATTGGTGGGGGCCCATGTCCTGAGAGCATGTGTGCCCTAAAACAGGCAACTGTGGGGTGATGAAACAGCAGCACATGGCAGAGTAGGTACAGGGTGTGTGTGACAGGTACCTGGGCCTGTGTGCACGATACACACAGTCCTGAACGTAGTCGAGGACGGCAAAGCTGTGGAGAACCAGGGGGCGTGGCGGACAAGGCCCATATTTGATTGAACACCACATACATCAATGGTCAAGAAAACCTCCATGCAAAGCCCAGAGGGTTCAGCTGCACAGCAACAATTCATAGCACTACAGATCAGCAATGTCATAGTAATCTAAAAAACCTATCTGAGGAGTGGCTAATGATATCCCACCATAATCAAAGAGGATCACAGCATACATGAGCAGCAATGTAACAGTAAAGAGCCCCATTGGGATATCATTTGCCACTATTCAGATAACCTCTTTGTATTACTATTACATTGCTGCTCTCTAGTGCTGTGAATTGTTGCTGTGCTGCTGGACCGTCTGGCCTTTTCATATAGGTGATTTTGTCCACTGATGTATGCAGAGTTCATGTGATTACAAGGCTTGGCTGCCCTTCGAAGGACTCCTCCTCCTAAAGATTTGTGGTTGGGGGACTAACTGAGGTCTATTTCCCCTATTACTGGAGTTATCCTACCCAGATTGGTCTAGCGTTCCTTCCTCACATATGGCTTATGATGTCTGAGGGGCTTGTTTACAAAGCCGCGGTAGCGTTTTTCGATCGTTATCGGAGCCATGGCCCCATTGAGTTCAATGTGGCCACAGCTCCGATAACGATTGGAAACCGCTACCGCAGCTTTGTAAACAAGCCCCTTAGGATTTATATTGATTTGTTTATTTGTGCCTACTCTTTTTGGGGTGTGTTCATTATTAGAAGCTTGATTTCTCTGTCCCCCTGAGGTCTACTTGCTAAAATAGTACCTGGCATATAGGTCACAGCCAACACATCTGCAGCCAGTCACGCAGCACATTGTGACAGGGGGAAACATACAAGAGGGACATACAACTAGCCTAGAACACATTGACACATTGACACACACCACCCAAACAGCTATGACGTGTGTATGCTCTTACCTATCCAGGGACATATCCCAGACCACTGACAGGGAAGTGCCTAAAACACGGGGATGATGACGTAGACGCAAACAAATGCAAGCAAATACATCACACACATGTCACACACTTAACACTCTGTCAGTGGCCAACATACAGTGGGGCTCCCCCACCCACCCTCACCAGACATTGGTGTGCACATTGCCACACCTGTACCAACTGCACATAGCACACCCCCACACCACCTGGGATCAGCCCTTATACACATCCCACAGTGCTACAAACACATTCCCAAACCCCCCACACAGTGCAACCCCATGCCCAGCAGTGCTCCACCCATCCCCCGAGACACCCCACCATACCCACTGAGTATGGGATAGCTTTCCACCCACACAACACAGTGTCTTGCGAAGCGAAAGGCCCCCACACATGTCTAGCTGACACGGACACATCCTGCAACACCTAACGTGCATACCACTCAGGGCAATGCGAGCACATCGCTCACACACACAATGATGGCACACAATCCCACTTAGGGCTCCCACATGCACCATGGCCACATGTATTGCTGAGGCCACATCCCAGGTCAGGCGGCCAGTCCATACCTACTGCTGCAGATAGGAGGTGCAGCACTCAGCACACCATCCCCCACACACCGCATCCCATGTGGCACAGTTACAACAGGGAATGAGGCTGATCTCCTCCCCACCCCCTGCCAGGCACAGCACGCTGTAGGCACATGTGCTATCCCCATTGTAGGCACAGCAACAGCAGATACAAGTGGACAACACATTGATGTTGGCAGGGAGGTACTACACAGGTGTACATAGGTGCGCTGTGCAAACTCATCTGTGCTGTGTACCCTTTTCCACCCCCCAGGTGACATCCGGACCATGGAGGCATATGAGGAGGAAGATGTGGCAGGGTCTCAGGATGCTGAGGGGCCAGAGGCCACAATGTATGGGGACACCGCCAGCAATGGCAAGGGGACCACAGGAAACAATGTGCTGCCCGAGGCAGAGGACAGGCTACCGGATGTCAACACTACAGTGGGGGCCACTAGCATCAACTCACAGGCTATAGAGGGTACAGAGATGGAGGGGAGTCACCACACTGTGCAGGTGCCAGGGACATCAGCCACCCATCCCACCAGCATGGCTACAATCCTGGCAGAGCTGTGGGCCCACAGTGCCTCAGCAAGGCAAGATGCTGAAGGTGGGTAACAGCATACACAACCATCCCCATGGGGGTTGACGTAACATCCACAATGACATTCCATGTGCACCACAATATGTTGGCAACATAGCAGATCATTTCTTATGTTGGGGGGGGGGTCTGTGCCATGTGCGTTCCCCCCTCTTGTAGAATGGCTTGTCAAGTGTCAGCATATTGAGGAGCTCAGACATACACACACTGTTCATGGCCATATACCCCAAGGGAGCACACAGTGGTAAACACCTATCCCAGGTCACCTAGACAGCTTACTTGACTGACCCCTCTCCATGGGTATTGGTACCTAGCATAGCTTGTCCGCGCAATCTATACTTTGCACCAGCGTTAGAGCAAACAGGGCCCCCCAGATATATATATATATGTGTGTGCCATGACTCCCCACGTCATCTGGCTTATCTCATACGACCAGTGCGCAGATCAAGCATTGACACATTAAACTGTGACACTGTACCATGTGTGAGATCTGTGATTCACACAACCCCTCATCAGGACCTTTTCCTGGCATGAGAGTGGCTCATGGGACACACAGATGTAAACATGGTAATGCATTGCTAGTCGCTGCGTGCATGATTGCTCTGTGGACTGGTCTGGTGGGATATGCCTGACATGTGCATGTGTCACAGCGGGGGTTGCAACAGGTGTCTCACACATCACCTTGTGTCTCACCCACAGGCACTCGTCAGGCTCTGTTGGCCATTCACCAGGAGATCCACCAGCTGCGTGCCACAGCGGAGACAATGGCAGTGGCGCTACTCCGTATTGTGGATGCCCAGGAGGCCATGGCTGCCCTACACAGCAGCCAGCACCAGCACCAGAGGTGGCACCAGCAGTCCCGGGACAGAGGGGTGGGTTGGGCCATGGTCGCCATGGCCGGCAACAGAGGATGTGAACATTGTAAATAAAAACATCACAACCTATTACTACCTATGTGTTTGTCACCAATGTGTGGCACTGTGATCCCCTGAGTACCCTGCACCCCATATTTTCACCCTGCCCACATGTGCCTACCCATATCCCTCAGGGGTGTGGTGTCTGCACTGCCACCAATCACCACACATACATTATACCATGCCCTGTGTGGCATGGACTGTGCCAGGTGGTCAACCTCCTACCTATGCGTGGGGGTATACTCAACCTCTCCCGTTGCCCAGCAAGATGTTCACAGTGGTACATGTCTGTTGTAAGGATCTGTCACTCTCTCCCACCCCATATGCTCTCCATTATTATACACACATGTGTAACCATCCTCTCTGCCCACACCAGGGCCTACGTGGCTGTCTACCCACATACGCTTGCATGCAGCACAGGCAGACAAAGGTATCTCACTACAATCAGCTGATCACTCTTCCCCAGCACTTGTAGTTCCCCACCGCTCATTCTCAGGATCTGCATCGACCTGTCTCGGCCTCACCAGCTATACCTCTGTGCAGCTCCTGGGTACAGCGCTCCCTCCCATCCTTCCTGTCACATACCTGCTGCTGGCTGTCCCCCATTCCCTACGAGCATGGAGCATCAGTTATGCAGCCTGCACATGACAGGCAGCAAGCATGTGGCCATAGCTGGTGGTACACACAGCAGTGCGGTACGTCACAGGGGCACCAGGGGGCACTGACGGCTATGCACATGGACAGACCCCACACATGAGTGTGGAGACAGTCCATGTATGTTACCTATGTCAAAATACACATAAACATAGGGATGAACACACATGTCCCATGCTCACTTCAACATTCTGTCTATAAGGAAGACATGTGACCAGTGTGATGTATAACCAAACCTGTGTATTTACATATATGACACAGCTAATATTTACAGGTAGACCCATGCTGTGGCCCAAGTGACATGACACCACAGGGCACGTGTGTGGCCACCACTCTGCGCCTTAGACACTCCAGGGCCACCCATCAGAGGATGGCTTCCGAGATGCACCCCCTATACCAGCTGCATGCTGCATGTGCATCTCGGCAGACAGCCACCCCATGGTACGGTCCTGGGACCGCTGGCATTGCAGCACACCAAGCACTGCCACAGACAGGTCCCAGACACACCTGCCACCACATCCGCCCCAGGTGCCCGGAGTCTGTGTGGTGGCATGTGTGTGGGCCCTGTCTGTGGCACATGATGATGTCACTGCACCCACACTGCCACCATTGCCACACACATGCGGAAGCTGACAGGAACCCACAGTGCCCTGTGGTGTCGTGTGTCCCCTCCCACCCACAGGGCCACCCTCACCCCCTCCACCCACCCCTCCACCTCCCACCCACCCTTGCCCTTCCCCCTCCACACTCTTCTCCTCCTCCTCCTCCTCCATCTCCTCCTCTCCCCCACCCACTGGTGCACCAGAACGACCCTCACCTTCCCCTCCCTCCTGCCCCACACCACCCTCCACCCCCTCCATTTCCGCAGAGTCATCCTCCATATCTGCCCCCTCCTCCTCCTCCTCCTCCATCAGCTGGACTGGAGCTGCAGGACTGTGGTGTGTGTCTCGGACATACATACCCGTTCCGCAGCAGCAGCGGCCTCTGTTGGGGGGACAGTCATTAGGACACCATCATGCCATTCCCACACCACATAAACATTGTATGGCCACACATAGGCTGTTGGCCCACTGTGACATGCTGTACATCCCTGCAGTGGCCGCAAAACTCACCGTCAAGTTCCTGCTGCGCCTTCCTTTGTAGGCGGTCAAGGAAATCTGGGCAGTGCAGCTGCAACTCCTGTCCCTTTTTCCAAAGCTCCCCCACCTGGGGGGAATTCAATGGGTGGGAACATCAGGGGGAGGATATCTCTGGTGGCTGGTATAACCATGCACCCGCCCCTTGACCTTGAGGGTTTAAGGAGGGGTGTGCCTTGAGGTTGAATTGTAGTTGCGGTGGTTGAGTGACAAGGCAGGTATAAAGAATATTTATTTTATAAGGATTTTATTTCTCCCGCTCCGTGGTGGAATTGGAACAGGCGTAAAGGCAAAGTATTTTTACAGCCAAAACAAGAACAAAGAAAAGATAGGCTTTTCCACACTGTGTTTCAAAACTGTCCTTTTCCCAGCGCTTCACATTCCAGTCATGTGAGCTGTATTAGAAAACAGTTAAACCAAAGGCAAACAATAAAGTTCATGCACTGCTTCCAACTTCTGCTTTAGCTTATTCTTATCTTTCTCATAAGCTCTTCAGGTAAGGAACTTTGACAATGTACAATTTTTCACTTTATAATGAATGACCACACAAGCTTTGCTTGATTATTATTACTTATCTACAAGGCACGTCGAGCAGTCCATTGGCTGACTCAAATCCTGCGTCTGTAAGGGATGAGGCAATGGTACTGGTGCTTCTGGACTCTGTACTGGTTGAACTATCCTGGGTCCAGGAATATTACGTTTCTCTAGGAACGTTTTAAAGTCTCTCAGGAGTGCTTCAGCTTGGTTACTCTGTTCATTCAGTGCATTGGAATTACCCCTTCCCCACTTGTCTCTGTCAGCAAGTGCTGGGTAAATCAGTTCATTTGCAGGTGAAACATTTGTGGGCAGCAAATCAAACTTAGAGCTTCCTGAAACCTTCTGGCAAATGTCTCTGGCAAATATCTCTGCTATGTCCTTATAGATAGCTTGCTTGTTAATCTTGTCAGCAGTTTGAGGAGACAAACAGGGTTTAACTGAACAAGCTTCTGGCTGTAGCCAACTGCTCTCATAAAACCTGGGCTTTTCCTGGGTTTTAAAATATGCACTCACACAGTCTGGCTTCTCATAAAAGCTGTTATCAGTATTAACAGTACCCTGTACCTTGTGCTGAGGAATATCTGGAGGTTTTTCAGCCGTCTGCCATTCATTCCATTGATCAGCTCTCTGCTCCAAAAGCCTAGGCTTTACCCTTGGGTCTCTCAGTGCCACGCCCTTCTCCTTCTCCCAGAAGGTTCTGCTGTGCACTGAGTCTCCCTGGTACCTGCTTCTTGGCTTTACACGCCTTCTCCTGGAATTGCAGCTGGGGAACGTTTCTCCTTCACATTCAAAGGCTCTGGCATCCAAGGCTACTTCATCTCTAAAGCACACACCTGCTTCATCTGGTTCCAGTATTTCCTTCCACCTCCTCGGTTGGTTCCTTCTCTGAGTCTCCAACTGCTTCTGAAGCTCCAACTGCTTCCCTTTCTCACTCCTCCTCTCCAACACTCTTCCTTCTTACGGTTTAACAAGCTGCTTCTGCTCTGGGAAGCCCGCCTCCAGCTAGGGCGTGCCCAATCAGCAACTCTGCTTCTCCCCTCCCCCGAGGTGAGTTGTGTTGGCTGATTATCTATGTCCATCTTGTGCTGAGAAGGGAATATCTTGCTTTTAGCTGCAGTACCCGGACCTTCCACCGGGTCACCATCTGTTTCTATAGCTCCTAGCACTGCTACAGCGTCACAGTGGCCAATGCATATCACACATCACTGCATGCAGCAGGGTGTTGCTGCTGTTCTGGCCAGTGGGTCCTCTACTACCTGTTGGCAGCGCTGCATGCATGTGTGGCTGTGGGTCTGCACATGTGTGGGGTGCCAGCTACGTGCACTGTGTGTTACCCCCTGGCCCCCTTACCCTGTTCCCAAACCCTCCTTGCATGACATGGGTACGCCATGCCATGTGTATGGTGGTGACGTTGGTCTCCAAAAGAGATATTTCCAAACTCCCTGTATGCTGCGGCAGACACCTATGTATTTGGCCGACCCACACACATCAGCTGACACACCCACCGTGGCACCATGAGCTCTCTAAGGAACATGTGTGATGTATTCTGACCTCAACCAGTGATTGGGTGGGCCAAACACATCAGCAGGGGCCACTACCATGACATCAGACCTACAGCTCTACCTCTGTGGTCAGGACTTAGGCCTCCTGTGAATAGGGCAGTTGTGGCTGAATGCAACCAGAGCATGCACAAAACCACCTAGCTGAGCTATTGACCTATGTTATCTGGTATAGGCCCTCCCGGGGATCGGGCAGAGCAGTGACACCCCAACAGCTGCAGGTACGCTGACACCAGCAGCTTTAACAGACCTCTGTGATCAGGTGTGGGCCTCCTGGTGTTTGGGCACAGCAGTGCAACACCAACAGATGCATGTACCCTGACACCAGGATTTTGAACATACCACAGAAATCAGGTCTGGCTCTCCTGGGGGTAGGATGGATGTAAACACATGAACTGTAGCACCTACCATACCAACACGAGTTATACCAGACCTCTGTAATCAGGTCACGGCCTCCTGGGGGTGTGGTGGATTGAAACACAGAAACAGCAGCAACTACCGTACCAACAGGATTTATGGCTGACCTCTGTAATCAGGTCAAGGCCTCTTGGGGGTAGAGTGGATGTAAACACATGAACTGTAGCACCTACCATACCAACACGAGTTATACCAGACCTCTGTAATCAGGTCACAGCCTCCTGGGGGTAGGGTGTATGTAAACACATGCACAGCAGCAACTATCGTACCAACAGGATGTATAACTGACCTCTGTAATCAGGTCAGGGCCTCCTTGGGATAGGGTGGATGTAAACATATGAACTGTGGCAACTACCATACCAACACAAGTTATATCAGACCTCTGTAATCAGGTCACGGCCTCCTGGGGGTAGGGTGTATGTAAACACATGAACAGCAGCAACTACCGCACCAACAGGATGTATAACTGACCTCTGTAATCAGGTCAAGGCCTCCTGGTGGTAGGGTGATTCAAACACATGAACAGCAGCAACTTCCATACCTACAGGATTTATGCCTGACCTCTGAAATCAGGTCAGGGTCTCCTGGGGGTGTGGTGGATTGAAACACAGAAACAGCAGCAACTACTGTACCAACAGGATTTATGGCTGACCTCTGTAATCAGGTCAAGGCCTCCTGGGGGTAGAGTGGATGTAAACACATAAAATGCAGCACCTACCATATCAACACGAGTTGTACCAGACTTCTGTAATCAGGTCAGGGCCTCCTGTGGGTAGGGTGTATGTAAACACATGAACAGCAGCAACTACTGTACCAACAGGATGTATAACTGACCTCTGTAATCAGGTCAAGGCCTCCTGGGGGTAGGGTGATTCAGACACATGAACAGCAGCAACTTCCATACCTACAGGATTTATTCTGTAATCAGCTCTAGGACTCATGGGGATAGGACAGATGTGTGAGGCTGAAACTGCCTCAATGTCTATAACACCAGGAGGACTGTCAAACATCTTCAGTCAGGTCTCAGGACTCCCGAGTCAGGTCTCAGGACTTCTGGGGGTATAGTGGATGTACACACATGCACAGCAGCAACTTCCATACCAACAGTATTTGGAACAGACCTATGCAATCATGTTATGGCCTCCAGGAGGTAGGGTGTATTTAACCACATGTACAGCAGCAATACCATACCTACAGGATTTCTGCCTCATCTGTGTACTCAGGTCAAGGCCTCCTGGGGGTAGGGTTGTTTTAAACACATAAACAGCAGTAGCTACCGTACCAACAGGATTTATGCCTGACCTCTGTGATCATCTCTGGGCATCCTGGGGATAAAGTGGGCATGCACTCATGAACAGCAGCAGCTACCATACCTACAGGATTTCAGCCAGACCTCTGTAGTCAGCTCGTGGACTCCTGGGGATAGGCCAGATGTGTGAGACTGCAACTGCCTCAACTTCCAAACCACCAGGATGAGTAACAGACATCTTCAGTCAGGTCTCTGGACTCCTGGGGGTAGGGTGGATTTACACACATGCACAGCAGCCACTTCCATACCAACACGATTTCTAACTGACCTCTGTGATCAGTTCTGGCCCTCTTGGGGATTGTGTGGATTTAAACACATGTGCAGCAGCAACTTCAATACCAACAGGATATCTCACTGACCTATGTATGCAGGCCAAGGCCTCCTGGGGTTAGGGTCACTGTTTCCTCTAAGCTGTGCACGTGTGCGCGCACACACACCTCGCTGAACAAGCGCACTTACTTTACAACAGAGCGCACAAAAATTACGGTTCTGATAGAAAACAACACAGACGTCTTAAAATTTAAAAGTTGTGATTGTAATTACTAGAAATTTTCTGCTTCATTTAGTAATTGTCTATTTTCATTTAATTTGATTAAAATCAATGTAGTGTACATACTGTATTCTGACGTGGAGTCAAATTTTAAAGTATATAACTCCGAGTGTCGTTATGTGGCACAGAAAAATTTAACCTTCCTTCAAAAGCTGCACAGCTGATATTTTACGCGCACACAGCCTACAGAAAATTAGAGGGAACATTGGTTAGGGTGTATTTAAACACATGTACAGCAGCAACTACCGTACCTACAGGAATTATGCCTCACCTGTGTGATCAGTTCAGGGCCTCCTGGAGGTAGGGTTGATGGAAACACATGTACAGCACCAACTACCATACCAACAGGATTTATGGCAGACCTCTGTGAGCAGGTCATTGCCTCCTAGGGATACGGCATACTTGCACACAGCAGCATACACACCTACTTTCAGCACTGCTTACACCTCAGAATGTTGCCTCTCCCATGTTGTACATGTAAGATGTGCATTGATATATTTTTCATTTGGACAGGCTCAGAGTGCGAGTTACAACAATTTTTGGTTTGGTTAAATTCCCTGAATACGAATTTGCAATTCACTCCTAAATATCACAGGCAGGAGATTGAGTTCTTGGATCTTTCATTATATCTTCGGGGTTCTTCTCTTCAGAGTACTTTATATAGGAAGCCAGTACAGAAAAATGTACTTTTACGCTATTCAAGTTACCATCCTCCTGCTTTACGGAGAGGCTTACCTTTTGGACAATTTCTCCGTATTAGGAGATTGTGTTCATCTACAGAGAAATATCGGCGACACGCCAAAGAATTAGGTCGGCGATTGCAAGCACGGGGATATCCAACCATTATTATTTGCAGAGCATTCAAGAGAGCGTTATATAATCATCCGGGGTGGTGGGAGGAACGTGTTCCCCGACCGCTGGAAGACACTGGTAAAGTAATTGGGGTACTTCCATTTTTACCGAATGCCCCACAGATAGTGGCTATTCTTAAACGCCATTGGCCATTGTTAACACTGCATCTGTGTTTCCAAAAACCATTGATGGTAGCTTATAAAAGATCTCAAACTATAGGTGAACGGGTGATACAGACTCGAGGGCGAGATGGGGGCCAACCACTTCAGAAAGGACATTTTGCGTGTGGCCATTGTGATTTTTGTGGCAATTCTTTACATGGGGATAGGTGGCTCGACCCCGCTACAGGATTACAGTATTCATCGTTGTTTTTTTCTGTCACACTTCATTTGTGATTTATCTATTGATGTGTCCGTGCAATTTAAAATATGTGGGGAAAACTACACACCCGGCAAGGAAACGTTTGTTGGAACATCGCTCACGTATTAATGCCAGGCAAGCTTTAGTGCCGTTAGTTCCTCATTGTCAACAATACGATCATAAGTTTGAGGACTTACAATGGAGAGTTTTGGATGTAGTCCCGCCTTTATTGATGGGGGGTGACCATCAAGCCAAACTCCATTACAAAGAACAACAATGGATTTTTCGCTTACGTTCAATGTCTCCAGAGGGAATGAACATGGAGATTGACTGGTGGGGACTGCAAATGTGATTGGTCGTGTTGCAAGAGCTGTTGGTAGGTCACTCTGACGTCACTTTTATGGACTCTAAATTGGAAGTTTGGTGCTGGTATAGTTCATTCGCCTGAGGAAGAGTTGCAGAGCTAAGCGGCTTGAAACACTAATTGGTGTCAAAGGAGGGCCCACTTCGAGAGTAGGAAGGTTCCTGCTCATGGTGGGTTATCCGACAAAAAATATATTATATAATTTCAGTTACAACTGAGTTTGGTGTGAAGTCAAGTATTGGGGGGATGCCTTTTAACATAGCAAAGTCTGGCTACACAGTAACACCAGATCATCTGCACACACTTTCATCTATGCTTACCAGGATAGTGTACGGCCACAGCTAAGGCACTTTACTGGCCACCTTAGGTTCACCAACTGGGATGAGTGAGTTGTTGGATGTAAACAGAGGTTTAATCTCTCTGAGTGACTGCTACAGGCATAGACAGCCGTAGCCTCTAACAGTTTTCCAGAGAACTCAGTTTGCATATCGCTCAACAGCTAATATTGCAACCTACCCCACACAGCATACTTTCAACATACACACTGCATGTGACTGACCACACATACATAATTTGTTTTATGTGCTAAAAGGCTTTGAAGTCATGATCTTGCGCTATGTTATATCCATCCAGTAAAATAAATAATTTGGCCCACTGGGGGAATGAGCCCATGACTTCTCCCACTCAGGTTATTGTATTAACCATTGTACTACATCAACATTGTTCTAAAAATAACTATGGCTAGCCACTACACAGGGGCAGGTCAACATACACACTGTCTGGTATGACTACCAGGTTAGGATAGCACCAAGATTACCCATGATGCACTTCACATGCAGAACAGCTGTCTACATCTGCTCAAAAGACAGGGTTTGCAAATCTGCTACAAGTCAGCTGTGAAAGGGTGAGTGACCGTGCGTGTTGATGCCACAGAGTACCTACTGACCATGACATTTTGCTTGTTCTGTGCTCACCCTGATGATGAGGTAGTGTGTCCAGCTCCAGGTCCACATTACACGGGTTGATTACAGTGAGCTTTGCTGCAGGTAACCATCAATGATATTGTGTGAGGTATTCTTTGCAGACAGACTTGGAAGTGTATATGTCCATGTCTAATTGGCATTAATGTGTCACCCTTGTGGACCATGCTGCACACAACATAAGGCATACCCAGTGAGGTTACCATGGACACCTGCTTCTGGAGGTGGGGTGTGTGTCATGACTCACATGATGATGATGTATGTAGAAAACCACTCTCTTGGGGTCAGGGTGGGTTACATAGTTTGCCTACAACAAACGCACAATATCACCTTTTGCATTAGGGGTACATGATGAGTGACTATGGGACCAGCAACCACAGTCCTAATGGCAACTGGACAGCTGATGCAGATCTGCATATGGAACAGGGGCACTGGGGCACTGGCAGACAGGTACTGTACCTGGTCAGCTCAGCTACCCCCCCCCCACCCCCACCCCCACCCCCCACCCCACCCCCCCACCCCCTCTGGGAGGCCTTACTCCACCCTTCAGACCCGGATTTCACAGCGTTAGTGTGCCTTAACACCGCTGCCGACGTTATTGCGCGATACGAGACGTTATCATGCGATAATGTTACATTATCGCATGATAACATTACATATCGTGTGATAACATCGCTGCTGCTACGTTAAGATGGTTTAGTAAACATACCCCAAAGCTTCAGGAAGATAAAAAACAAATTCCTGCGAATTAAGCACGACTACACATTTACAGGGAAAACACAAGTGAAAAGTTCCCCCAATCTGCAAAGCCCTACTTTTTAACAAAAGAAATTGCCTGTGCCGTTTTTGTGTATCTCTAGGTATATCAGGAAACATGGATATCTTAACCCCATAGAATAAAGAAAGCCGCTTCTTAAAGAACAACTTTAGCAGCCACTCCCAGTCTGAAACCAGAGCAAGAGACACCAACAGGGTAGATACTTTGATTGAGCCAGGGGTTGGAGAAGATAATAAATCAGATACATTCAAAACATCTGTATTAAAGTCCTCAGTAGCAGAACTCAGCTCCCTTTTTGCCATAGGAAGATAGAAAGACTTCAAAATTGGTGGCATTAAATCCTGAGGGACTAATAATATGTCCACCAGGTACTTTTTAAATAGATCCAACGGAGCCATTCCAGGTAATATAGGAAAGTTCAACACTCTCAAATCTGAAGCTCTAGTAGAGTTTTCTAGGCCTTCCACTTCACTCAATTTTTGGTGATACTGTCCAACCTGATCTTTTAATTGGTCCACATCAACTTTATATGCCAGCAACGTTTCTTCAACCTGTGAAACCTTCGCCAAAGTCCCGGCAGTTTGAGATGTGACGGCTTCAGAAAGCCTAGCAATAGCATCCATAACCCCTCTTTTCAAGTCACTTAACTGGCTCCCTATCCATTTTCACATCCAGTTCAAACTTATCCTGCTTACCTACTAGTGCATTCATTCTGAAGCTCCTCACCATCTTTCCTCTCTTATCTCACTCTACACCCCTCCTCAGGAACTCCGCTCCTCTGGCAGATCCCTTTTATCTGTGCCCTTCTCTGCCACTGCGAACTCTAGACTTCATCCATTCCACCTTGCTGCTCTATATACCTGGAACAAACTACCTGAGTCGGTGCATTGGGCTCCTTCTCTGGACCTATTCAAATCCAGGCTAAAAACCCACCTCTTTGAAGCTGCTTTTGGATCTTGATGCCCCTCACTCTTTTGTCCACTACTTACGTGTATCTTTCCATACTCTAGTCCCAAATTTTGAGATGTTTTTCCATCTTGATTAGACTGTAAGCTCTTATGAGCAGGGACTGTGTCTTACACCTATATGTACTGCGCTGCGTACACCTTATAGTATTAGTAGTAGTAGTAGTCAGTGGTAATGTGGCAGCTAGCGTGAGTACATATAACAATATCTCTATGGGCATCATTAGGTACAGCTGTATTACGCGCACCACATATTCTGGTACACCATCATGTACTAACTGTTGGAACTTGTTGGGCAACCCCTGACAGTGTGCACACCTTTATTAAAAGAGTCCCTAGCTTCACGTATATATGTAGTTTATTATAACCCATGCTGCAGCTACCTAGACTCACATTGTCCATGCACGTCCATTAGATTCAGTGTAGAAGAGTCTCAAGATCAAAAGCTTATTCTTGTGTTATGAAAGAATAAATCAATGTAAGAACATTAAATAAAATAAAAAATGAACATGGGTTTAAAACAAATGTGAGAATTTTAATTCTATCTTGATTAGACATTGATTTTCTGTGAACCAATGAAAAGACCATCAACCTTAGGGAAGAAAAGCCTTATGACTGACAGTCATATGTGATTAGTTTTCCATTTTTATTTTATGCTGAAATCTAATTTCATAATGAGAAAGACTAAGAGAACCATGCCAAGGACTGAATCTGGGCAATGATCCAGTTTTTTTATTAGCAGAACGTGACTGGCGGAATGACTGTCATTCAATCATTATACTTCTGACCTTCGTCAACTCAAAGAAGTCATAAAATTTAGCTTTTTTGAAGATTTTACACAGTAGATGAATTCCATACTTTACTGCTGTTTTAATGCTATTTTAAAGATAGCCATGAAGTAACCTATGTAATGCTGACTTAAGAAACTGGAATTATACATCGATAAACATGTGGAGGAGTAGCCTAGTGGTTAAAGCAGCAGCCTCTACCCCCAAGTAACCTGGGTTTGATTCCTGCTAGCACACCTTGTGCATGTCACTTTACCCTCCATTGCCTCAGAAGAAAAGGTCTGGCAATCTACTTCTGGTCATACTTTACCAAGAAAACCCAGGACTGCTGGGTTACTAGGAGTCAGCATTGACTTGACAGCATTTAAGGGAAAAACAAAAATCTATGTGGGGGTCATCCACAATTGAGGATCCTGCTTCCACATGCTTATCCTGTAGCAGGGTCAAGACTAACTGTAACAAAGGAAAACCTACATTAGCAATGAGCAAGTGCCAGCAGATAGCATAAGATAAGACATGCCATATTTGGTTAGACTAAAGATCCAATGAAGCCAACAGTGGCCAATCCATAGTACAAGTACCTGCCAGGTTCTCAGAAGATATACAGATTCCATGCTGCTTATCCCAGAGGTAAGCAGTTCATTTCCCTTGTCCTCTTTAATGGTTTATAGACTCGCTAATCCAGGTTTTCCTTTATTATAGTCAGTCCAGACCCTGCCACAGGATAGGCATATGGAAGCAGGGTCTTGAATCGGTTGTTTACGCCATCGAAAAGTAGACTAGAGGACACGCAATGAAGCTACACTGCAACCCATTTAAGACTAATAAGGGAAATTATTTTTTTTACTCAACACATCATCAAACTCTTGAATTTGTTACCGGAGGATGTAGTAAAAGCTATTAGTTCAGCTGGGTTTAAAAAAGGATCGGACAAGTTCCTGGAGAAAAGGTCCATAAACCATTATTAAAGAAGACCCGGTGAATCCACTGTTTGCCCCAGAACATTAACCGTTTTTTTTATTGGTTTTATTTTCATTTTACACAACAATACAAGCCCACAACATTCTTACAATCATGACAACTCCCCCACCCTCAACAACCCCCACCCCTACCCTTCCCACCTCCCTTCCCTCCACCTATCTTCTCCCATCCCCTCCCCCCTCCCCCGTCTCCTTGTGGTATCTTACTATTTTACCAACATTTGGACCTAGCCACAAAGTCATCTATATATTGCCATTTATTCATACTTAAGTTTCCCTTTGCCGTTGCCTGAATAGGCTTATCTCGACAGTGTGCAATAGCTCTGGCGATCCCATATTTATCTTGCTCTTTCTCAAAGCTGATATACATACATAAAAGATTCCACCATTGATTATAATCCAACTTAGAAAAGTCCTTCCAACAGGTGAAAATCAACTTTAATGCAACACCCATCATGAAATTAAACAAGTAAATTTTATCTTTAGCTAGAAATAACATATCCTCAGCGGAACGCAATACTACAGTCTGCCATCTTAAAGGAATCTGAAACTCTAAGATTTGTTGCATCCTGTTCCATACCCTTACCCAATAGATTTGAACGTGAGGGCACTCAAACAACAAATGCTTCAATGTGGCCGGAGTTACTTTACACGTCCAGCATGCATTTTTGGAATTCCTGTCCCATTTGGATAATTTTACTGGAGTAGTATGAGCTCTATGGATCAGGAAAAAAAGGGATTGCAAAATTGCAGCCCCATGTGCCGCTCTATTTACACTGCCCCACATCCGTTTCCAAACTATCGATGGAATTTGAGTTTCCAGATCTTTTTCCCAAACCTTTTCAAGCCCCACTAAATGATGCTGTGAGGCATCACGTAATAAGGCATAAAAGCGAGAAGCTACTCCTTTCCCAGAGCCACCGGTATCCACCCATCTCTGTAATTCCCACTCCGCAGCCAATTTGCCCACTTCCACCTTAGCCTTGGATAAACAATGAGTTAATTGCATCCATTGAAAATAGGAGGAGGTGGGGACCATGAACTCATTTTGTAGTTCCTTGAATATCTTCCAACCCCCCGAAGTCACCAGTTGACCTATCGTCCAGATCCCTTTATTTTGCCAACCTTTCCAGGAAATTACCTTATGCCTGATTTTAAACCGGGTATTGTACCATATGGGAACCTTCCGTGATAGGGCAGAATCCTTACAAACCGACTGCGCTAACAGATGAAACGCATCCTGAGTGGCAGATATGATTCTACCAAGTGGGAAGGAGTCTGGCCATTTCATACCCATTAACAAACCCAAAGGAATCAGATCAGCTATATGCTTTTCCACCTCCAGCCACACAGGGAATCTTTCCTGTGCGGCCTCAGTAGACCACAATGCCCCTTGCTTAAGGCGAAAGGCATTATGATAATTCTTAAAGTCCAGAAATTGAACACCCCCTAACTCCTTTTTTGCCTTCAACTTGCGGGTTGCGATTCTGGGAGGTTTACCTTGCCACAAAAAATTTATTAGACACCTCTCTATGGAGTGATAAACCTGTGGAGGAAAACTCACCGGCAACATTTCCAGAACATAGTTGATCTTCGGGGTCAGTACCATTTTAATAGACTCCAATCTCCCCCACCACGATAAGTGCAAAGGTGACCATTGTTTTGTAAACGAATGGACCATATCACCCAAAACTTTCCCATTCAAAGCAATGGTATCGTCCAAATTCCTCGTGAAACGAACCCTAAGATATTTGACATCATCTGGGGCCCAGACAAAGGGATGTGGATCTATCATTGGCTTGAAGGCAAACTTGTTTAAAGGAAATGCAACAGATTTCGACCAGTTGATTTTGTACCCAGACAAACGAGAATATTTTTCAATACCATTCAACAGGGCTCCTAATGAGGAAGGGTGTACAAACAACAACAAATCATCCGCATACGCCGAGATTTTGACTTCCAGATCCCCGATCTGAACCCCACTAATCTCTGAATGAGATCGAACAAGGAGCATTAGGGGTTCTAATGCCATATCAAATAACAAGGGTGATAGAGGGCATCCCTGCCTCATTCCCCTATGCAAGTCCAGAGAAGAAGACAGGACCCCATTAGCAAAAATACGGATGGCCGGATCAGTGTACAAGAGCTGAGTGAAGCGTATAAATTTATCTCCAAAACCAAGCCATTTCAGCGTCCGTATCAAAAAGACCCACTCTAATCGATCGAAGGCCTTCTCTGCATCCAGAGAAAGGCCCAACATCTGATTCTCCTGAGATTCTGCCACCAAAAATAAATTTAGAAGGAGCTGAGCATTATCCGATGTAGCTCTACCAGTTAGAAAACCACATTGATCAGGGTGAATGAGATCAACAATAACTCTAGAAAGCCTACGGGCCAAAATAGAAGCATACAGCTTGTAATCCTCATTTAATAATGAAATGGGGCGATAATTCTCCACTTTTTGCGGGTCTCTACATGGCTTAGGAAGGACAATGATGGTAGCCTCCTTAAACGAGCCCACTAGGGGTAATTGAACATCAAGAAGATTATGATACTCCAACAACTGAGGAGATAGCTCATTTACGAAAGCCTGATAAAATTCACAAGGAATTCCATCTAGTCCCACCGCCTTCCCAGGTCTCCCTACTTTTATAGCCTCTCTGATCTCGGAAAGCATTATGTCTTTATCTAGCTCACCCTTCTGCACCTCCGTGAGAGTCGGATGAGCTATATGCCCCAGCAAACCCTGAAAATCCTCTTCCCTCATCTCAACTTCAGAGGAGTATAATTTCTCATAAAAACCTCGCAACACCTCTATGATATCCGTACTCTTTGAGAAGGACTCCTGCTTATCCCCTTTTATTACCTCAATTCTAGACTTAACCGCTCGAGGTGTTAATATATTTGCTAACAGATTGCCGGACCTGTTGGATTCCAAATAGTTTTTAGTCTTCTGACGGCGCAACACCTGCTGAGCCTCCAAGCTTAATATTTGATTATATTGGAACCTGAGCCTTTGTAAACGAAGCAGAATGCCAGGATCAGATCTAGCAACCAAGAGCCGCTCGCCTGCTTTAATTTGTAGATCCAGGGCTTTTAACTCACTCCTCTTCTCTTTAAACAAGGAAATTGTAAAGCTAGTTATTTTGGCCCGAATATTCGCCTTAAATCCCTCCCACCAAGCCCATCCGGAAGTCTCTCCAGACAAATTTATGTCAAAGTACTCCTGGATGGCTTGCCTCATACAATCACAAAACCGCCTATCGCCTAATAAAGCTTTGTTAAAGTAGAAACTGGGATTAGAGCCCTCTTTGTACCCCATCAACAGAGAAAATGTTATAGCCGCATGATCAGAAATCTGGGTGGGATTTATAGTAGTTTCCACCACTGAGGGAATAAGAGTTCTAGAAATGAGAAAATAATCGATCCGTGAGTGCGATTTATTCGGGAGGGAGAAAAAAGTATAGTCCCTCTCGTCCGGGTGCATGAGTTTCCAGATATCTGATATGCCCATTTCCTGCATTATGGACGAGACCACCGAGGTGACTGGTTGGGATCTATGTGAGCGATAAGGCTGACAATCAATCAAAGGGTCCAACACTAAATTAAAATCGCCTCCAACAACAATATCATGGTTGGTAAATGTTAACAACTCTTCTGCAATCGTATGAAAGAAAACAATATCACTTATATTAGGAGCATATAAATTCAAAATGGCCAACTTCTTCCCACATACTTGAAATAGAACTGAAGACCATCTGCCAGCTAAGTCAGCATGAGTAAACTCTATTTTTGGGAGTAGAGCCTTCCTGACAAGAATCTCCACTCCATTTTTTTTTTCTGCATCGCTGCGGAGTGAGCCACTAGCGTATACTTCCCTAAACCCAACTTTTTAGTTTCCTCAGAGGATAAACGAGTCTCTTGTAACAAAACCATGTCTGCCTGTTCCTTAGAGCAATATAATAAGATCTTCTTACGCTTAATAGGATTATTTATACCCTTCACGTTCAACGATAGAAACTTAAGAGAGCACATGGGTCAGGATGACTAAACAAATCTTCATAGCACAATAATGATACAACAAGGCAAAGGGATTAAGGTAAATCCTAAAACTGATACCTATAACTACCTTAAAGAGAACCTCAGAACCACAAGGAGACAAGACATACCCTCAATTAAAGGACCATCTTGGGTGAGCCAGCACTACCCGATTACCACCTAAGCCCCGAACCAGACCCAACTTTCACCCCTGCGCTTCCCTCCAGCCCTTCCCCCAAACTATCCTACCACCCTTATAATATAAACTATCCCACAATCTGCTAGACATTAAGGCCAATGCTCCCATAACATTCTGAGTCCATAATAATAATCTATACACCAACATCAAGTGTCCGTCCTTGATGAATCCACCAGCATCGCCCGCACTGCGCCACAACAGCTCTATTTGAACCAAGCCTCTGCTTCTCGGCCTATTCAGTGCATTCGTGATGCCTCATGTTCCTCTACAAAGGCTTTGAGCACGTTGGGGTCCTCAAACGAACGTGTTTGATTATGCAAGGTCACCCGCAGCCTTGCTGGAAACAGGAGACCGTAACGGGCCTCCAGAGCCTGAAGCCTAGGGCGAAAAGCGAGCAGCTGCTTCCTCCTTTCTACAGTCGCTTTATGGAAGTCTGGAAAAAAGTCCACTTTTTGACCATCCACCTTGAGGGATGGGGTCGATCGAGCCGCTGCCAAGATCTTTATAGCTTGAGAGTGCCGAAGAGCACAAAAAATGATGGGGCGTGGCTGCCAAGCATTAGGTCCCGGGTGCGTCGGGATCCTATGCGCCCGCTCAATCTTGAATGGCACCTCGAAGAAAATTTTCAACAATTTTGGCATCATCGAAATTAAATAGGAAATTATATCGGAGCCCTCAGCTCCTTCCGGTATTCCTATGATTCTCACATTATTCCTTCGCGTTCTGTTGTTTAAGTCCTCCAGATTCCATTCCAGTAGAGTTATTCACTTACAGTTAGACTTGATTGACCTCAGCCAGTCCTCATGCGCAGCAACTTTCTCTTCCAAGCATGTAATATTTTCCGCAACCGCTGCTACTTGCACTTTCATTTCTCTTAACTCCACTATGTCAGCTTGAAGCACACTGAGTGTTTCGCCGTTTGAAGCAACCATCTCCTGCACAGCACGTATTTCATTGAGGACTTCTTGCAGGCCTGCAGGAGTCTCACTAACATTCAACATCTTCTGCGGGGAGGGGGGATCAGACTTGGCCCATTTGACTCCAGAACCGGCAGAAGCAGTGTATTCCAATCTTGTGGGTTTACCGAAGGCATTCCAACGCCACTTAATTCTTCACGGCTGGTAATATCTGACGTCTAGGAAGCGCAGGGAATAAGAATTATTCTCAGAATTGGGGCAGCTCGAGACTTAGGCAGCCATCTTAGACCCTGCTAGCTCCACCTCCTACGTTAACAGTTTTTACTATATCCTCCAGCAATGAATTCCAGAGTTTGATTGTATCGAGTGAAAAAATATTTCTCTGATTAACCTTAAACATGCTATATTGTAGCTTTATTGCATGTCCCTAGTCCTTCTTTTTGAAGGAGTAAATAACCAATCTATGTTCCACTACACATTATTTTATAGACCTCTGTCATATCGCCCCTCAGCTATGTACAGTAGACCAGATGTTCAGGATTTCCATGCTGTGGATGAAGAAGATCCTGTCAGATGCATCTGAATACTGTATATTTGGCTTCCTCCTGGACCATATTAACAGTCGTTGCAGTGGACAGTCAGAGCCTTCTGTGATGTCAGCATTTTCTGGTTCATGGAAGAACCCCTGTGAATGAATTCTTTTTAACCGTACTTGGAGCACAGAGATCCCGAACCAGTGGAAATAAGCTTCTCGAGTATGAGTTTGTGCAGCAGAGCATTATGAAATATTTAGCAGGCCAAGTGATATAAACACTGTGTTTTAGCACCAGGAAGGCATTAGTTAGTTGGTGAGATGGAAGAAGTAACTGGATCAGCAGGGAGTTCTCCAGAGAACCGCTTCCCAGAGGCTGAGGGCAGCTACATTGATCAGAAAAAACATCTAGTGGAAGCAAGATGTTTGGTCTTTGCAGTTTTGAATAAGCCAACAGTGAGCCCCTTCTTTTCTACCAAGATCTTGCAAGCCTACTGACCCAGTGTTGTTGAGGAAACCAGGACATGAGATATCGTGCCCTAGTGAAATACCGTATAAGGACATACACAAGTTCAGTTCTTTGACTCTGTCCTCAGCAGTTAATTCAGAACTCTTGCTATTTACAAAGTCCAGTATTCTGAGCTTTGAAGCCAACGCTACCAGAGACTTTAGGCAGGAATAGGCAATGAGCTGTACCAAGGGCTGTGCGAGCAGTGCAGCCGCTCAGAGCACAGGTATCGAAGGGGCCTGCTTTCATCACTGCACTTCCAGAAAGCCCGATGGCAGTGAATTCTTATGTGCAGCTGGGGAGGGAGGGGGCACCAGATTCACAAGTCGCACAGGGCGCATGTATAGTTTGGCATGGTCCTGCCCCGCAGCCCATGGTTTCTTTTGGGAAGGTGTGAGGGGAAGTAGATTGCCAGGCAATGGAGGGTAAAGTGACTTGCCTAAGGCTGCTCTAAGCACTGGGCCAATCCTCCACTCTGCTACTCCTCCACTTACATCTGTGGGCTGTCTGTATTTTGAATCAGCATGACTGCAATTTTAACCTATCTTGTTGACTGTCCCAGTCAGCTCGTATTCATCCTAAGGGTACGCATTCTCTATATAGAAGCAGCTAATCATATCTGGTGATGCCTTTATATAGACCTCTAGGCCCCTATGTACTACTGTGGAAAAAGAATGGACTGAAGCATATTTTCCCTGCAAAGCGTAAACCAGCTAGCTAACATTTAAAATAAGATAAAGCAATTCCAGAACTAGAGCATGGGGGAAGCTGATAGCTTCTTATCAGTGTAAGATATCTTAGAAAGATGCCAACATAACAGAGACATTAGAACATGCCGATACAGATGTTGCATAAAACACAAGAGTAGCCCAGGTGCTTTTAAGTAAAGAACAGATGGACTTAAAATATTCCAGAGTAACTCTGTCAGCTGCTAGGCGGATTTTAATACAAACAGAAAAGACACTTTGAACTGTATGTATGAAAATGACACATGCCTGAAAAATAAGAGAGAAGAATTAGAAGGTACAGCATTGAGGGGGGGCGGAGCCTGATGTCCAGCGGGATGGTCGCATAACGCTGAGGCTCCCGAGAGGCCTACTCAGAATCCTGAATTAACACCGGACATTCTTGAATTTATGCTCTGATTTTACCTGGGCACATTGGTGAGATGGCGGGGACCAAACCTACGCGCCTGGAATTTGGATCTCCAGCGGCTTCTCACGGCAAACGCTCTAAAACCGAACCCCCGTCCCCGCAGAAGGGGCTGGCTCTACACGAGGGCCCCGAAATGCAGCAGGAGATCCTCGCAGAGATCAGAGGGGTTAAAGACCTCGTGCAGTCCAACGGGGAAGCACTCCGAGCGCTGCGGGAAGACCTTGGTGTATTGCAAGGCAGACTAGAGGGACTCTCCTCGCGTCAGGACAAAATGGAGAGCATATTAGACTCCCATGTGGTCCGGCTGTCCAAACTCGACAAAGTGGAACGTCAGGTGCGGGCCTTGCAGAAAGAAGTGGAAGATAGCAATAATAGAGCGCGCCGTAACAACCTACGATTAGTGGGCATACCGGAGGGAGCGGAATCGGGAGACATGAAGGAGTTTCTATATAAAATCCTCCCTTCTCTGCTCCAAATCACCTTTACCAAAGAATTGGAGATCGATCGCGCTCATCGTGTGCCCACGAACATAACGCTCAACAGGAAGACCCCGCGGCCTATTATCTTTCGACTTTTGAGATATCAACATGTGGAGCAAATTCTCAGCGCCTCTCGGGCGAAGGGCCCTATGGAGTTTGAGAGCCATAAAATCTCCTTCTATCCTGACTTGGCTAAACCCACGGTTGACCGCCGAAAGCGCTTTCTGGAATTCCGGCCGAGGCTTCAACAATTACAAGCACGCTATGGCCTGATGTACCCGGCCAAGCTCCGAGTCACGCTGCACAATCAGACAAGAACATTTGAGGACCCTGATCTACTAGCGGAGTTTTTGGATGCTAAAGAAGCCGACTTGATGCGCTGACTTCCAGAGTGTTCCTACTAGTGTTCTCATGTCCGCTGTACCCGCCATTTTGGATTTGCCACGGCTCAGCAAAGAGGCTGTCGAGGGCGGTTTGTAGCCTTATTCTGATGATATTTGTGACCCGATTCCATCTACCCAGAGTAGCCTCGATGAATATCAGAGACAGTGTTAATTATGGACTCTGGTGTTTCTTCTCTTTTCATGTCTTTATCCTCCTCTCTGGGGCCTCCTCCCGCAGACATATGGTCGCCATATTCATTGGGGGTTTTGCTTCTTCTCTAAGTTACTTTGGTACATGTTTTTCAATATGGGGTGTATTGGCCAGCATACTTGGTGATTATGTCATTGCTGTACAGATTCTGCTTATGTTGTATATCTTCAAGCGCCCTTATCTAAAATGTCTATTATCGATTGATGGCACCATGTAAGATTTTATCATTGAACGTAAAAGGCATCAATAACCCGATAAAACGGAAGAAAATCCTGAGCTATCTAAGTCATGAAGCAGCTGATCTGATTTTCCTCCAAGAAACGCATTTAAATTCGAAGGAAACTCTTAAACTCAATATTAAACCTTACATGGTGGCCGCCTATTCTCCAGCTGTTTCTAAGAAATGTGGGGTTGCCATACTGGTTAGGAAATCTCTGCATGCCACTATTATTGCGACTAGCTCAGATACTGCAGGCAGATGGTCCAGGGTTCATCTCAAGATAGGTGACCTTGAATTTACATGTATATGCCTTTATGCTCCTAATGTAGATGACCCTGCCTTTTTTGCTACCATTGCTCAGGTTGCGCAGGCCTCTGCTAATACTTCATTGATAATTGGGGGGGATTTCAATTTAGTTCTCGATCCCCTGATTGACAAACAGCCGCCTAGGACGAGTGGTCCCCCCAAGAGTCACACTACGCTTACCTCTATGATCAAAGATCTTGCCTTAGTCGATCTATGGAGGTTACTGCATCCCAATGAGCTTGACTTTACCTTCTTCTCTTCCCCTCATAAATCCCAGTCTCGCATAGACTTCTTTCTAATATCAAAACTGTTAGTTCCTCAGGTAAACGATGCAAAGATTCACTCCCAACATATCTCGGATCACGCTGCTATTTCTTTTCAATTACATACCACTGCGCCCCAAGGGAATTCGGGGGCCTGGTTTTTTGATAGAGCCCTATTAACTCAACCAGAGTTCCAGTTAGAAATTCGAGCAGCCATACAGGACTACTTTCACTTTAATCTACCCCAGGACACTGCAAACTGGGCTTGGTGGGAGGGTTTTAAAGCGGCCATTCGCGCAACGATCACTAGTTATCAAATTCGCCTGCGGAAACAACGCAAGCAGCAGCTCCTCATACTAGACCAACAAATCAAAGCAGGCGAACGAGTTCTAACTTCACGTACTGATCCATGCGTCTTAGTTCGCTTACAGCGTCTCCGTTTTCAATATAATGCAATCCTCTCAACTGCAGCTTCTCAGAGTATTGCACTTCAGCAAGGGACATATTACCGTGAAAGCAACCGAGCCGGTCGACTTTTAGCTAATGCCTTGAAAGGTCAAAAAGAAGCCAAACGCGTTGCGGCCCTTCACGCCCCACAGGGAGGGGGCATACTGACCACAGACTCCGATATCGTAGAACTTTTTCGGGATATTTATACCCGTCTATATCAATCTGAATGTGAGTTCTCCTCTGAGACCTTTGAGCGCTTGTTTTCTGGTATTCAGCGGCCGACCCTTTCTGAAGCTGATAGGGATGCCTTGGATGAACCCTTCTCTACTTCAGAGATCCATTCTGCCCTAAAACGAACAGCCTCGGGTCGAGCCGCTGGGCCTGATGGTCTCCCGACAGAATTCTACAGAACGTTCAGTGCAGATTTAGTTCCCTACTTAAAACTTTACTTTACTGCCCTTGCGGTAGATACATCCTCTTTGGGATCCTTTTCTGCAGCTAATGTGGTAGTTTTTGAGAAAGAAGGCAGAGACCCGCTGCTAACCGCCAACTATCGTCCAATCTCCCTACTTAATGCCGATTATAAGATCTTCGCAACGATCTTGGCTACCCGGCTATCTGACAGGATGGCCACTTTAGTCCATCCCGACCAATGTGGTTTTATACCCGGCCGCTCCACCGCTGACAATGCTCGGACTTTGTGCCATGTGCTATCACGTGCTGCCAATTTGGACCACCCATGGGTGGGTCTTTCCCTAGATGCTGAAAAAGCCTTTGATCGCCTAGAATGGCCCTTCTTATTTGCAGTTCTCCGATGGTATGGCTTTGGGGAGGGCTTCCTCCGATACCTCCAAGTCATGTATTCTCAACCTGTTGCCAGTATTTGTGTAAATGCCATAAAGTCTCGGCCTTTTAAGCTTCAAAGAGGCACGCGTCAAGGTTGCCCCCTATCACCAATGCTCTTTGATCTAGCTCTTGAACCCCTCGCCCTCCTTATTAGACAGTCCGCACGTATCCGAGGTATCCCCTTTAGTCACAGAGAGATTAAACTCTCTGCATATGCAGATGACCTTATGCTCTTTGTATCCCTTGATTCGGTCCCGGCTGTCTTAGACCTGATTGATGGATACTCGCAATTATCGGGCTATAAAATAAACTGGACCAAATCCGTAGCATTCCCACTAAACCGCTGGGTACATGAGGCTGACATGCGGGCCTTTCCTTTCCTTTGGCAATCCCGCATGGTGAAATATCTTGGCGTCCACTACTGTTCTCCTTTAGAAGACACTATTAGCTTTAATGCCAAGGAGGTAGTCTCCAAAGTCCGTGAGCTCACAAATCGGTGGTCTCCCCTATCCCTTACATGGTGGGGCCGCCTAGAAACCGTCAAAATGATGATAGTCCCTAAAGTGAATTACATTTTAGAAATGCTGCCCTGCTTCCTCCCGCTACACACCTACAAAGACATCGAGGGCCTTCTCGTCCGCTATCTCTGGCAGGGAAAACCACCAAGAGTAGCTAAACACAAACTACAGTCTGCGAAGGAACTAGGGGGTACCCGCTTTCCTGATTTTCTTAGGTATCATCAAGCCTTCCTACTTAAACAAGGTGCCCGATGGCTAGCTGCCTCAACAGACAACAGACCAGTTTGGCTTGACATTGAAGAGGAGCTAAGTAGCCCAATTCCGTTGATCCATCTCCCCGGCATGTCCCATCAAGTCGACCTACGCCATCCCCCAATGATTGTTGATACTCTTGCGGCCTTTAACACTCTCATTCTATCACTGGGTTCAAACGTATGTCCTCAGGACAGACTCCCGCTGTGGAATAACCCCAGAATTCAAGTCCTACATAAAACGATTGCATGGAAATCCTGGTACTCTAGGGGGATCTGGACACCCCAACAACTCTTCTCTACAGCTCGCTGGAAGACTTTTTCCAACTTACAAAAGGAATTTGCGTTACCAGCGAAACATTACTTTCAATTGATGCAGCTTCAACACTGCCTCAAAAGAGCTCAAATCCTGCCGCCCTCTGCCCCTACTGAGAACGGGCTATTAGAACTAATTCACTCTATTAGTAGTACACATGGGGTAGCCTTAACTTTTATAAATTATTATGTCAGGGTACCGACGCTGCTACTTGTAGAGCTCAACAAGCCTGGGAACGCGAACTGCAAATCACTTTAACCCCTGTGCAATGGAGCATTTTCTGGAGCAAGGTGGTGCGGGTTTCCAGATCTGCCTCTGTCACCCAAACTCTCTTCTTTTTTGCACATAGATGCTTTTATACTCCAGAAAGAATAGCCAAATGGAACACCACTGCTAGGGACCAGTGTTGGTCTTGCCATACTGCTGTGGGAACCCTCGCTCATGTTCTTTATGAATGTCCTCAACTGCAGGTTTACTGGGGGCGGGTCTGGGGTCGTATTCAATCTATCTTACACCTCCACGAGCCTCTATCTTGGAAGATTGTGGGACTCCGCTCAGTGGCGGAGGTCCCCTCTCTTCCTGAGAAGGGTCGCTTTCTCCTTGACTTCCTGCTGGGTATAGCCATATGTTTAATCACGAGGAATTGGAAGGATAGCTCTCGAATTACTGCCAATGAATGGTGGAACCTTGTCTGCTTATATAGTAAATATGAGCAGATATCTCGGAGGGCTATTCCTCATATCCAAACTCACTTTCGCTTGTCTAAATGGCAGATGCTCAATGATTATGTACACTCTGCCCATTGTTCCGACATGTCTGTTTAATGCATACTTATCATGTTTTAGCTCACCGTTAGGTTTGTACCACAATAATGTCAGTACACGCCCGTTTTCGGGAATGATTAGTTTCTAGAGAAGAAGCAGGGGGGAGGGGGGTGGTAGGGGTTTACTTTGGTGTATGTATCACATTCTCTGTATGTATTTGTCTTTTAGCTGTATGTCTTCCTTTCCTTTGTTGTTATAAAACAAAAATAAAGCATTTAAAAAAAAAAGAAGGTACAGCATTGAATGAGAGGCAAACATAACTGGTATCTCAGAGACCTGGTAAGATAATTATAGTACAAATTATATTGCAATGATAGGGTGGATCAAGTTGGAGGAGAAATGTCACTACGTGTTAGAGATGACATAGTTTCATATAGAGTAGAGGTTCTGCATGAAACAACATGCAATGTGAAATCTTTATGAATGGAAATTCCATTAGTGAAGGAGAAGAATATGGTATTGGGGATATACATGCTGTTCACAGAGCACTATGGTCACATCACATAACCTAAGAGAATGGATAACAGCACTCCAATCCTCCCAAACAACTGAATATATATAAAATATGATTCTAGCACCACTGTAAATAGCCCACCCTGTATATAGCTCAAACAAATCAAGCACCCAACACATCCCTCACACAACTAAGTTTTATCCTCACTGCATGTACAACACACACACTTTACCTGATTGCTTGCTGTGATACCACCTTGATTATTAAGATAAGGCGGTTTAGAAATACTGTTAAATAAATAAATAAATAAATAAAATACTACCATCCACTTGGCCAGGATGGACAGAGGATGATACGGTAACAGAAATTAGGGGTCAAGATTCAACTAGCACAGTTCGATAATGTTGATATTCCACTTTTCTGTTATGCACTTCCAGCTCTCTAAAAATAAAGTTAGTCCCACTTCAGAATCAAAAACTAGGCCCAGGCTTCATCTGGGTCTGGTTGGTTAATTCTTGAGTTTTCTTTTCACTTAGGGGTATGTTTACTAAACCGTCTTAACGTGCGCCCGGCGATAGTGTGCAGACTGCCATAAAAGGAGTGGGCGTTTCAGTCTTAAAGTAACAAAACGGGATTATCGCGTGATAAAGCGCGCTGCTGCGCACATTATCGGGCAAAGCGCCGCTAAGCGCGTTAACGCGCGGTAATTTTAAGTAGGCGCCCAGACATGCACACATGGAAGCAAAGGTGTAGCACAATGGTTAATACACTGACTGATAATGCAGGGGTTATAAGTTCAATACCCCAGTGTACCTAATGCATAAGGCTGGCTGAGGCATCAGCTTTGACATGTAAGTGTTGTTTCTTGAGGCATTTTATTTATATTTTAATTACTGCTGCCAGCAAACACACCCTCAAGTGCCGTAACCCAAGGTGCCGCATAAGGCACCCTATAAGGCACTCCATAGGGCACATTATAAAGTTCACTGTCTGCCACGGCACCCTATAATGTCCCCTATAGGGCACCCTATAAGGCGCTCCATAGGACACCTTATAAGGCACCTTATATGGACTGTAACCATAAGGTGCCTCAGAAGGCGCTTTATAGGGCGCCCTATAATGCACCTTCTGAGGAACTTTATGGTTACAGTACTCTGAGAGTGTTTTTGCTGGCAGCACTAATGTACATTAAAACTAGACAATGCTTCAGACAGCCCTATCAAATAACCCCACTGTGGGTTTGAACCCATGACCTCTGGTTCCACAGGCAGTGAAGTAACCAGTGGGCTACAGCTACTAACAAACCCCTGGCTAGCTGCAGAAGGACTGCACGTCACCACACAAACAGTCTGCTGTGATCACCAGGATAGGGTTAACCCACCCATAACCATGATGTACTGCACATGCAAATCAGCAGTCTACAGATGATCACAAGATGGGGTATGCACCCCCACAGCACCTCGGCCTGGTAGGGGGACCTGACCTTGTGTGTTACTGGCACAGAGTAGCTACACACCGTCACATTGTGTGGGTACTGTGCTCACCCTGAGGGCGAGGTGGGGTGCCCAGCACCAGGCCAACAGCACCTTCCATGGCAGAAATAGACCATGCTGCAGGTCCCCAGCAGTGCTAGTGTGTGTGGTTTCTGCAGGCACACCTTGGATACATCTGTATTTCTCAGTCAGGTTTAGCCCTTATGGACCCATAGGGGGATTATGTACCACCACCCAACCCACCCTACCCTCTTTGGCTGAGGGTGGGAAACAGGGTCTCCCACCAACGGATCCACAGTCTACCTCCCTGCAATGGTGGTAGAGGGGACCATCAACTCCAGTCCTGCTGGGGTACAAACACCTGACAGGGCAGTCCTGTCCTCCAGTCCTGCTGGGGTACAAACACCTGACAGGGCAGTCAATGCAGCTCTGTACACATCCATAAAGCAATAGCAGACAGACATTAGGCCTGGAAATGCTCAGCTGTGCCCCACCACTATCTGATATTCTCTCACAACAAGCCTCCAGCCACTGCACCCTGCAAGGTGTTCTAGCAAGATACATACTAGCTGCAGACAGTCTGCTAGCTAGTCCATAGTGCATGTTCCTGGAGGAGATGCATGCACCCAGAACTGGGATATCAGCATATACACCAAGCAGATAAATTAGTAATTGGGCCCCAAAAGGGAACCCTAAATATCACATGAGAGAAACACTATATAGTACTATGGGAGAACCTAGCCATGCCATGGTCACTGCTCAGTCAGGGTGAGAGTGATCTCCCAGCAGGACATGCTGTGGCCACCCTGTCTGTGCAGGTGGTGGCCGGGCACTACAATGTCCCAGCCATTGCCCTATGCCTTGTGCAGATGCATCCTGGCCAGGCCACCCTGTCCGGGCTATACCCATGGTACCTTGCTCCTCATTATGCACATTGGCAGGCCAATACTGGCAACAGTGCTGGCAGTGTGGGCTGTGGAGGGTGTTTGCAGCCACCACACACTGGATAGACAGACACACACTCCCACATCTATGCCAGCATTGTACAACTATAGAGGTGTTTGGCAGCCCTGGCCACCGCTCCAGTCCTGGGCACAGTGCAGGCATGGCTATGGTACACAATACTGTTGGGGTCACTCCCCAGGGTGGTAAACACTGTCAGACACAAGACCTGTAGCACACTCCACAGACATCAGAAAGGTTGCCATGATGCAGCTCAATCAGAAAATTGTACTTATCTTCGGAATTGCTATCTGCCAGTAATCATAGCAACCTTCTGATAGCTGTGTACCGTATTCCCAGGTTTAGGGTGGCATTGCTAAGGTATGCAAGTGCTAGAATTGGGAGATGCATGCAGGGCCCAATGTCCTGCCTCTCCAGGAGGCATTGGATAATGGAGCCTGTGGGTGTGGGTGTGTCTGCCCCTGTTGGCTGCTGCTTTACAGCAGAGGTTCCCAACTCCAGTCCTGGTGTACCAAACACTGTTCAGGTTTTCATGCTGTCCCTCATGAATATGCATGAGATACATCTGCATACCATGGGGGTAGCGCATAGAAATGCAGCACAGGCATCTATATTAGAGGCAGCATGGAACCTGAATGGTGTTTGGCCCTCCAGGACTGCATTTGGGAGACTCTGCTCTAGGTAATGTGCCTGTCTATGGTGTCTGTGCTCTGTAGGGTAAAATGTAGGTGTTTTGGACATGTTTACATCATCTGCAATAAAGGTTCTGTCTGTATTAGCATGTTTTAGTAGTGGGTAAAATATGGGGACTGGGTTGGCAGGAACCACAGCTGGGACTTGAACCTGTGACCTTCTGCCTCCAAACACACTGGTTGTGTGCACTGCACCACTGTGTTGCCACAGAGACAGTGCATTCCCTGGTGATACCATGACTGTTCGTCTAGCAGGGCCTGTCTGTTGCAGTGCATGGCACCCACCTACACAGGGCTAGGCCATGGTCTGCTCTGTAAAGCTGCCACTGCCACCCTCCACCACCAGTACCCCTCTGCCACCATGCTGACATGCCCTTCTGCTGGTGGTGCACAGTTTCAGGCTATCCAGTGTGCAGGTAGGCGGCTGCCTATGGTGCGTGTTCTGGGGTAGGGGTGCCTGCATAGACGTCCACGCTTTCCCCCCAACACCGTCTGCCAATGTTCTGTGCCCTTGGAGGTACCTGCTGGGTACTATCCCCTGTGACACTGTGATAAACACACTCGTGCCCATGTCGGACCCTCATCAGTTGCTGTCTGGCTGCTCTACTGTTTCAGCATTCCTAAGTGCCACCTAGACATCTGCCTAGTCCGCACTGTGCCCCAGCTGCACCACAGCATGTGCCGCCTGCAGCCCTCTGTATCCCATTTTCAAGCATCTGTCCAGTTGGCCATTCCGACATGCCCGCCCTGCTGTTGCCGCACATGTGCATGCCATAGGAAACCTGTCCGATGGAGAGGAAAACCCTGCACAGCGCAATTTCACTGTGGACTCATTCACCTTGTATGGGGACGGAGCATGGACCCTTCCAGAATTCATATCCTTTTTTTGGTGCTTTCTTGGGAGTTTTTTTTTATGTTTCCCATTGAGATCACTATTGCCCAGCTTGGTTATTTTATTTTTCCATTTTCTTCTGTTCATTTTCACTGTTTATTTACCCTTTTGTTCCGTGCACATGTATCACACTTATCACGTTTTGTAGGTTTCCCTGGTTTTGCTGTACATTGCTGACAGAAATGGTTTCTCTTCCCTTTAAATCATCTCTAATGCCAGGGTTTCACTGGCGTTAGTTTTGAGCCTCGGATTTCACATCGTTAGTGTGCGGGGAGCCTCTCCCCTCCCACTCTCCACCCATTGACCCCTTCTTTCCGCCCATGGGGAGCCTTCCTCTGCCCTCTGGGAATCTTTCTCCGCCTTCAGCTCTCGTTTGCTCTGCTGCGCGCGTTATCACTTGCTAAGGTACCTCTGCACCCGATAAAGCACCATTATCGCGCAATAAGGTACCTTATCATGCGATAACATCACAGAGCGCACATTAAGACGGTTTAGTAAACATATCCCTTAGTCTTTGTCTCTGTTGATATTGAGGCTTCTACAACTGAAATCTAGAATAATGATATGAAAATAATTAGTAACTTTAGTATTTATTTATTTAACATTTCTTATATACCACCTTTCATGATATCAAGGCAGTTTACATTGAACAAACTGAAATTACATTGAACAGGGCATTATAACTTGGAGATAACTATTTTACAGGGAACATGGGCAATGGAGGGTTAAGTGCACTGTTAATATAGACTTAAGTATGAACTGATAGTACTGATAATATAGACTTCAGTATGAACAATATTGCATTCTCCAGGAGGACAACAGTTACTGGTTATTTCGGCACTAAAGACTGAATGGTGGAACAAGTTGTTAAATCACATGTGGATTGTGAGAAATTGCAGGAATACCATGTGACACTGGAAAACAGAGCATTGAAATGGCAGATGAAATTTAACAGCAGCAAGCATAGATGCAGAGGAGTAGCCTAGTGGTTAGAGCAGCAGTCTAGTACCTAGTACATCTGGGTTCAATTCCCCCTTGTACTTCTTGTGACCTTGGGCAAGACACTTTACCCTCTATTGTTTCAGAAGAAAGGCCTGGCAATCCATTTCCTGTCATATCTCGCAAAGAAAGCTGTCTTCAGGAGTCAGTATTGACTTGACTCCACTTAAAAAAAAGTGAACACAGGGAAGAATAACCCAAATTATAGATAGAGAATGCTAGGAGTCACCACTCAAGAAAAGGATCCGGGTGCCAGCCTGAATAACACATTGAAGTCTTCTGCTCACTGTGTGATGGCTGCCAAAAAACAGATTATTATTAGGAAAGGGATATAGAATAAAACAAAGAATATTGTCTCTGTATTGTACCTTGAAAAAAGAGCAGAATTAAGATGGTCAGTGCTTTAGGCAACTGCCTATCTGACCAAATGGCAGTGCTGCTCCTTAATGCATCACCACTGGCTCCCTATTAAATAGTGTATTCCATATAAAATTTTGACATTAGCTCATAAAGCCATTCAGGATGAGACCCCAGAATCCATCTCCTTATTTTATACACTCCCGCCTGTACTTTCTGCTCGCTTCAAGGCAATAGACTTTATATCCCATCAACCTCCAAAGCAAAATACAAATCCACTAAGCAATCTGCTTTTTACTTCAAGCCCTCCTTCCGAACAGTCTGCCCAGTCCCCTACTGTACATTGGGAAACCAATTCTAAACACTTTAAGAAGGCACTGAAAGCACATTCAATGGAGGAGTACTCGAATAGTTAGAGCAATGGTTTGGAAGCCAAGAGAGCAGGGTTTAATTACAACTAGTACTCTTTGTGGGCTTGGGTAAGTCACATAACCCTCCATGGCCTCAGAAAAATCCAAGTTAGCAATGTTCCTGTTTAGCATGCATTATCAAGTTTAAGTTACAATGTAAACCATTTTGACTGAAATGAAAAAGCAGTATAAAAACCTGTTAAGTAAAAATGCATGTAAGACGGCATTGAATTCCCCTAAGCCTGGCTACCTCTGAGTCATGGTGGACAAAGCAAATCCTTCTATCTCCCCTTTGGACTTTCTTTTTTATCCTCCGTCAATACTATTTCCTCTTTCCTATATTTTGCGAAGGAGTTCTTTTCCTTTCTACTTTAAGTAGAAGTTTTTGTAAACTGCATTGCTTGTTGGCATAAATGTTGCATATCAAATAAAGACAAACAAGGCACAAAATTGTGACAAGGTGGTAACCAAAGCCAGAAGGATGCTGGGTTGCATGCAGAGAGGAATAATCAGCAGAAAGGAAAAGATACTAATGCCACTGTACAAGTAAGTCATTGGTGAGGCCTCACTTGGAATATTGTGTTCAGTTTTGGAGACCATATCTTGCAAAGGATATAAAAAGACTTGAAATAGTTTAGAGGAAGGCGTCCAAAATGATTTGGAGATTGTAAAACTAGAACATGAAGCTGCAAGGGGGTAAATTGAAAGGAAACGTTAGGAAATACTTTGTCACTGAAAGGGTGGTGGATGCTTGGAATGCCCTCCCGATGGAAGTGGTGGGGGCAAACACAGTGACAGAATTCAAAATGGCATAGGACAGACACAGTGGATCCCTTTACAGCAGCAGGATAAAATCAGAATAAACTTAACAATCTCTTATATCTCAACAAATAGAGGGGTCGACCTGCACAGAGTGGCAGGTAGAACTACTCCAGCCCTTGGCAGACTAGATGGACCCTACTGGTCTTTATCTGACAGTATATACTATGTTATGTTAAAAAAGGTACAGAGAAGGTGATCAAAATGCTAAAGGGGATGAAACGACTCTCCTTTTAGGAAAGACTACAAGACGTTTCAGCCAGTAGAAGAGAAAGCTTAGAGGAAACGTAATAAAGGTCTATAAAATCCTGAGTGGAGTGGAACAAGTAAATGTCAATTGATTGCTTACTCTTTCAAGATGGGGGCCTGCCATGAAGTTACACAATAATACAGGTAAAACAAAGAGTAGAAAATATGTTTTCTCTCAACGCATAATTAAGCTTTGGAAGTCATTGCCAGAGGATGTGGTAAAAGCAATTAATAACTGGGTTTCAGAAAGGCTTGGGAAAGTCTATAAACCGTTATCAAGGCAGACATGGGGAAAACCATTGCTTATCCCTGGGATGCGTAGCATGGAGTCTGGCAGCTTTTAGGATATGCCGGTACTCGTGACTTGGATTTGTCACTGCGAGAAACAGAATATTGGGATTGATGGACCTTTCATCTGAGCAACTATAGCACTTTTTAAGTTCTTATGACTGGTAAATGTTACATCAACACATGATAGGGAAGTTAAGTTTCCAGAGAAAATAAATGATTGCTTATGGAGCAGCTGGTTTAGGAAACGACAAGTGGGGGTGCTTTGTTAGATATAGTCCTTAGTAGAACACAGGATTTCAGGAACAAGGTAATGGTAGTGTGGTCACTTGGCAGTAGTGATCATAATGTGGTCATTTTCTAAAGTCATTTAAATTTACTCTCAACGCAATCATGTTTGACTTAATAACCAAAGGAAGGCACTAATGCAAACCTGTGCACTAGCATTTAACTTTCAAAAGGAAAACGTTTTTAAAGGGAGCAGCCTTAAAGGTGAAGAGTTTACAGAGAGTGAAGGAGCAACTTGATTATTAGAGAAGTGGTTTGTGACCCAGAGATGCGTGGGTTAAATCCTGTTTCTTCCACTGGCAGCTTTGCTGATGAGTGAAGGTGTGGTCTAGTGGTTAATGCACCAACTTAGAGCCAGAAAAACTCAGAGTTCAAATTTCACTGGTACTCCTTGTTCTTTGGACAAGCCCTCTTTACCCTCCATTGCCTCAAGTACAAACTTAGAATGTGAGCCTTTTGGGGAAAGGGACATGCGTACTGTACCTAAATATAACTCACCTTGATCCTTCCTGGAAAGGCATGAGCTAAACAATAATAATCTTAGATACAGTTATTCATTTGTGTCAAAAATAAAACAGTTTTTTGGAAGGGATGGCTAAGTAAAGATTTTATTGTGTAAATCAACTTTTTGAAAACAGTATTTTGTTATCGGAACAAACCCTTACTTATCACTATAGGCTATCATCCTCACAAGGGGCTAAACTTAAACATTTAGTGCCTCAACTGATATGGTACTCTTGCTGGCCAGAAAGAAGCAATCAAATATCAGATATGTTGAAAATCTGTCGAAAGTCACAGATCGAAAGTAGATCTATTTCATATTTTTACAAATAGTTAACATATCATAAAAGCCCCACATTATTGGGCCTATGCAATGCTTGGGAATTAGATGTAGAACTGCATCAGGATAAGTTAAATTGGAACATCCTTTGGGGTCACAATGTGAGGTCCACAATGTCCAGCAGCCTCGCCCAATCCTTATTTTTGCTGTCACATCATGCAGTTTGGACACCTCATCGGATGTTTAGTGCAGGTCTGTTAGAATCCTGCCTCTGTTGGAATTGTTCAGCAGAGGTAGGCACCTTGATACACATGCTATTTGAATGCCCAAATGTCAAGACTTTTTGGGTTGGGGTTTGGGGCCATATATGTGAGGTGTTTCACATAGATGCTCCTTTGACTTTGTTTACCTTTGGTTTTTCGAATTCTTTTAAAGCAGTTTCTTCTGTGCATAGTATATAATCTATTCCTTTCCCATATGTACCTTTGCCAGCCAATTGTGGTCCTTCTCCAGGATTTTCTTCCATGAACATGGAGCAAAATTAAGCCATACCAATAACATAACACTACTCAGCAGCCTGACCAAACAGAAAGAGCAAGGTTTTAATGAGCTTTCTAAAAATGAAGTATCACCTCCTCGTTTCCACTGGTTATCACCCTCTCTATGCGCCTAGTGTCCTTCTGGCTTTGGTCACCAGCTTGTCTAGACTATTGAAACCTGCTACTCTTTGGTCGCCCCCTGAATCATCTTTAGTCTCTTCAAAACTGCAAATCGTCCATGTTCTCATACTCGTCATTTCACTGGCTCCCTATGCATTTCCGCATCCAGTTCAAACTTTTCCTATTGACCTATAAGTGTATATTCATTCTGCTCCTTACTACATTTCCTCTCTTATCTCTTACCCCCCCCCCCCCCCACCAGGAGTCTGGAAAATTTTATTTATTTATTTATTTTTATTTTGTGTTTTTTCTATACCGCGGTATTCATCATCAGTGCGGTTCACAGGCAACTTAATTGTGCAATGTAGAAAGATCTACATTGGACTTACAGTAAACAGGGTGTTTAAATAGGGAGAACAGGTGAACTATATAGAAATTGGCATCAAGGTTCTACATGTAATTTGGCATTATTTACAAATTAAACAATGTGACTATGTACATACTAGTTGTATTTCGCAGGGTAGTGGACAGCTCATCATTATCCTGGATCGTATCGTAGGTCGGCAGGGAGGTGGTTACCGGGGATTCACTTAGGTGATCTGAAAAGGTGTGTGAGGTGGGTGCTCTGGGGGTGCCGGGTTGGGTCGAGGTGCAAATGGCTGCATGATGTCGTCTGAAATTGGTAAAGTACTGAAGAAACAGATGATGCTTCAGTGTCTTCCTGAACTGAGAGAGGTTGTTTATGGCCCGAATGTCTGGTGGCAGGGTGTTCCAGCAGGAAGGTGCATAGAGTGCAAAGGCTCGGTTTCTCGTAGCCTTGGAGCATTTGGTGATAGCTCTCGGGAGTAGCAGGGTGTTGGTGGCGGCTGATCTCCTCAATCTGTTGAGAGGGGTGGTCTGGACGAGGTCAGAGAGGGAGATCGAGGTATCGAGGTGCACTTGTTAATGGACTTGAATGTCATTGTTAAGATCTTAAAGGTAATTCTGCAGTGGACCGGGAGCCAGTGCAGAAGTTTTAGAATTTGGTGATATGGTCCTTTCAAGATGCTCCACATAGGGTTCTGGCTGCAGTGTTCATTGCAAGCTGCAAGGGGTTCAGCGAGCTCTTTGGGAGGCTGTGCAGTATGGAATTGGTGTAGTCAAAATGAGGCATTACTAGTGCTTGAAAGACTGTTCTGAAGTCTTTTGGCTCTAGTAGCTGTCTCATGTGGTGCAGTATCTGAACTTTGTGATAAATCGCCTTTACCATGTTGCCTATCTGGGCATTCATGTTAAGATGTTAGTTGAGTGTAATACCAAGGTATCGTATCGTCAGCTTGGTGAAGAGCTCTGCATCATGTACTTTCAGTGATGAGGGCGGAGTGAATGCCTGGTCTCTGCTGATGAAGAGGACATCCGTCTTTTTGAGATTTATTTTGAGCTTCTGTGTATGGAGCCAATCCGTGACTACGTTGAAGCAGGTAGACAGCTGAGAGAGGTCTGGATGATCTGTGGATATTGGTGTGAACATAAGAATGTCATCAGCATATACTAGGCAGTTAATGTTGAAGGACTGGATGATGTTGCAGATAGGTTGCATGTAAACGTTGAACAATAGAGCTGAGAGTGATGATCCTTGCGGAAAGCCCTTCTCTTGCGGGAAAGGAGTAAATATGGAGGAGCCAGAGTAGACATGCTGCCATCTGTCATTCAGGTATGAAGCACACCAGGTGAGTGCCATGCCGTGGATTCCCTTATCGGTGAGACGGGATAAGAGTAATTTGTGGCTGACGGAATCGAAAGCTGCCGCAATGTCTAAGAAGATGAGAGCAAAACCTTGTCTGATATTGTCCAGACCTAAGGTTAGTGTATTGAACAAGGTTGTCAACAGAGTTTCTATGCCATGTGACTCCTGGAATCCATGCTGGCAGGGGTCAAGGGGTGCGTTATTCTCAATATGGTGTTTCAGTTGACGTTGAAATATTTTTTCCATGATTTTAGCTAGGAGCGAGATGCTTGAGATTGGCCTATAGGAGTCCATCTTTGCGGGGTACAACTTATTGTTTTTCAGCAGCGGTGTGATTGATTTTTGCTTCAGGCTTTGGGGGAAGGTTCCGGACTGGAATGATCTATCTATAAGTTTGGTCAAGAAAGGGCTAAGCTCGGTCCATAGGGCTTTTATCCAGAAAGCCGGACATGGGTCATTTGGAGCTGTGGTGGAGTTAATACTCGTGATGATGTCTTGGATGTCATTTTCAGTTGGGGTTGAGAAGGTGGTAATGATATGTTGGGCTTCCATTAGGGCTCGTGGGGGCGAGGATGAGGGAGAAGGTTCCGGTGTCTCATCTGGGGGGCAGGTGTTTGAGAGAATGTCAGATTGACTTGTTTTGGCACATAGGTAGTCTGCATATTCCTGTGGGTACAGGTGGTTTAATTGGCCAGAGGAGGGCTCTTTTGCTAAGGTTTTAATGAGGTTGAAAAGCTCATGTGGTTTATTTATGAACCGTTGTAATATTTCTGCGTGGTACTGCTTCATTCTCATGTAGACTGCTGCTCGGTGACAGTCTAAATGAGCAATGTACGCTTCGTGGTTCTCAGTTGATCTTGAGCGGTGCCAGCATCTTTCTAGTTGTCTAGGTTGGCGAAGGGATTTCCATAGTTCGGGTGAGTACCAGGGTGTCTTCTTCCTCTTGCCAGGTATTTTATCAATGGTGGGTGAGTCAATTACGGCATTGAGGCTCGTGTTCCATGAGGATATCATGTCGTCTAGATTTTGTTCGAGTGGATCGTGGAGAGGTCATGCTCTTTCCAGGATCTCATCTTTGTTGAATGGGTGAAAGCGTTTTGATGTTGAAGTGGCTGGTTTGTTTGGAGGTTGGAGACTAGTGTCTTTAGGGTGAACACAGGCATCGAGAATCTGATTAGACTGTGGTCGGACCATGGTACCAGGCTTAATGAGAGATTGATCTTGTGCGTGGAGCAGAGGGCTGCTTGTGGTGTGAATATAAGATCAAGCATATTTCCCTTGACATGGGTAGGGGAGTTAACCAATTGGGTATAACCTAGCACTTCAAGGGCATCGAGGAAGATCTCTTTGATTTGTGCCCATCTATGCCACTGCCAACTCCAGACTTTCTTCATTCCACCTTGCCGTGCTCCATATGCCTGGAATAAAATACCTGAGTCGGTATGTCAGGCTCCATCTCTAGCCCTATTAAAATCCCTGCTAAAACCCCTCCTCTTTATGGCTGCTTTTGGATCCTGATACCCCTATTCTCCTGCTCACCACCTATATGTATCTTAACCAGTTCCATAGATTTACTCATGTCCCTAGTTCTTGTATTGCCCATCTTGATTCGATTTTAAACTCAATAGATCAAAGACTATATTTCACATGTATCTGTTCAGTGCTGCATACAACTTGTAGCACTATTCATTTATTTAGACGGATTTGCATACCATCTTATCCTACAATCAAAGTGGTCACATCACAATTGGAGGGTTACATTTAACATGAGGGTACTTAACAGCATAATACATTATACATTATGGGGTATGTTTACTAAACCGTCTTAATGTGCGCCCGGTGACGTTATCACATGATAAGGTACCTATCGCGCAATAATGGCGGTTTATCAGGCGCAAAGGTACATTAGCATGCGATAATGCGTGCAGCGGCGCAAATGAGTGTTGTGGGTGAAGAAAGGCTCCCGGAGGGCGGAGGAAGGCTCCCCAGGGGCGGAGAGAGAGGGTCAATGGGCGGAGAGTGGGAGGGGAGAGGCTCCCTGCACACTAACGCTGTGAAATCCGAGGCTGAAAACTAACACCAGTGAAACCCTGGCGTTAGAGCTGATTTAAAGGGAAAATAAACCATTTCCGTCAGCAATGTACAGCAAAACCAGGGAAACCTACAAAAAGTGATAAGTGTGATACTTGTGCACGGAACAAAAGGGCAAATAAACAGTGAAAATGACCAGAAGAAAATGTAATAAAAATATAACCAAGCTGGCCAATAGTGATAGTAATGGGAAACATCAAAAAACACTCCTGAGAAAGCTAAAAAAAAAAGATATGAATTTTGGAAGGGTCCATGCTCGGTCCCCATTCAAGGTGAATGAGCCCACAGTGAAATTGCGCTGAGCAGGGTTTTCCCTCTCCATTGGACAGGTTTCCTATGGCATGCACTTGTTCCGCAACAGCAGGGCGGGCATGTCGGAATGGGCAAATGGACAGATGCTTGAAAAGGGGACACAGAGGGCTGCAGGCGGCACATGCTGTGGTGCAGCTGGGCCACAGTGCGGACTAGGGTGATGCCTAGGTGGCCCATATGAATGCTGAAACAGTAGAGCAGCCAGACAGCAACTGATGAGGGCCCAAGATGGGCACGAGTGTGCTTCCCACAGTGTCACAGGGGATAGTACCAAGCAGGTACCCCCAAGGGCACAGAACATTGGCAGGCGGTGCTGGGGGGAAGCATGGACAGCTATGCAGGCACCCCTACCCCAGAACCCGCACCATAGGCAGCCGCCTACACACACACCAGATGGCCTGAGACTGTGCACCACCAGCACCACCAGCAGAAGGGCATGTCAGCATGGTGGCAGAGGCGTACTAGTGGTGGAGGGGGTAGTGGCAGCTGCCCAGAGCAGACCGTGGCCTAGCTTTGTGTAGGTGGGTGCCATGCACTGCAACAGACAGGCCCTGTCTGACGAACAGTCATGGTATCCCCAGGGAATGCACTATCTCTTTGGCAACAAAGTGGTGCAGTGCACACAGCCAGTGTGTGCGAAAGCAGAAGGTCACAGGTTCAAGTCCCAGCTGTGGTTCTTGCCAACCCAGTCCCCATATTTTACCCACTACTAAATACAGACAGAACCTTTATTGCAGATGACGTAAACATGCCCAAAACACCTACATTTTACCCTACAGAGCACAGAGCACAGACACCATAAACATGCACATTACCTAGAGCAGAGTCTCCCAAATGCAGTCCTGGAGGGCCAAACACCATTCAGGTTCCATGCTGCCTCTAATAAATATGACTGTGCTGTATTTCTATGCACAGCCACCATGGTATGCAGATGTATCTCATGCATATTCATTAGGGACAGCATGAAAACTCGAACAGTGTTTGGCCCACCAGGACTGGAGTTGGGAACCTCTGCCCTGGAGCAGCGGCCAACAGGGGCAGACACACCCGCACCCACAGGCTCCATTATCCGAAGCCTCCTGGAGAGGCAGGTTGTTGGGCCCTGCGTGCATCTCCCAATACTAGCACCTGCATACCTTAGCAATGCCACCCTAAACCTGGGAAAGCGGTACACAGCTATCAAAAGGTTGCTATGATAGCTGGCAGATAGCAATGGCTAAGTTAAGCACAATTTGCTGATTGAGCTGCATCATAGCAACCTTTCTGATGTCTGTGGAGTGTGCCTCAGGTCTGGTGTCTGACAGATTGACCCCAACAGTATTGCGTACCATAGCTATGCCTGCACTGTGCCCAGGGCGGTGGCCAGGGCTGCCAAACACCTCTATAGTTGCACAATGCTGGCATAGGTGTGGGAAGTGTGTGTCTGTCTATCCAGTGTGTGGTGGCTGCTAACACCTTCCTCAGCCCACACTGCTAGCACTGTTGCCAGTATTGGCCTGCCAATGTGCATAATGAGGAGCAAGGTACTGTGGGTATAGCCTGGACAGGGTGGCCTGGCCTGGATGCATCAGCACAGGGCATAGGGCAATGGCTCAGACATTGTAGTGCCTGGCCACGACCTGCACCGACAGGGTGGCCACAGCATGTCCTGCTGGGAGGTGACTCTCACCCTGACTAAGCAGTGACCACGGCATGGCTAGGCTCCCCCATAGTGCTATATTGCATTTCCCCTCCCCCCTGTGAATTGTGTAGGTTCTTTTCTTTGGGGCCTAATCACTGGCTTATCTGCTTGGTGTGTGGGCTCATATCCCAGCTTTTGGGTGCACACATCTCTTCCAGGATCATGCATTGTGGACTAGCTAGCAGGCTGTCTGCAGTTATATGTGTATGGCTGGAACACGGTGTAGTGGCTGGTGACTTACTGTGCTTGCTGCTGGAGAATGTCAGATGGTTTTGTGGGGCAGCTGAGCATTTCCATGTCTACTGTCTTCCTGCCATTGCCTTAGGGATGTGTACAGCTTGGCAATGGCTGCCCTGTAGGGTGTCTGTTCCCCAGTGTGATTGGGGTTGATAGTCCCCCTCTACTGCCACTGTTGCAGGGAAGTAGAATGTGGATCTGTTGATGGGGGAATCCTGTCTCCCACCCTGTGCCACAAAGGGTGGGTTGGGTGGTGGTACACAATCTGCTTATGGGTCCAAACGCCCCCTGTCACTTACATCATGTTACCAAGACAGAATATGTACTATTCTGGGTGTATCATTGCCCATAAGGGCCAGACCCGGTTGACAACTTCAGATAGACACTAATGTATCTTAGGCGTTTTTGCAGGAACTAACTATCACACACACTGGCACTGATGGGTATCTGTGACATGGCCTGTTTCAGCCATTTAAGGTGCTGCAGACCTGGTGCTGGCCTCTCCACCTCACCCTCAGGGTGAGCACAATACCCACACAATGTGACGGTCTGTAGCTACTCTGTGCCACTAACACACACCGTTGGCACCCCCTACCAGGCTGAGGTGCTGTGGGGTGCATACCCCATCTTGTGATCATCTGTAGACTGCTGATATGCATGTGCTGTGCATCATGGGTACGGGTGGGTTGCCCCTTTCCTGGTAGCCACAGCAGACTGTTTGTGTGGTGACGTGCAGTCCTTCTGTAGCCAGCCAGGGGTCTGTTAGCAGCTGTAGAGCTATAGCCCAATGGTTATTTCACTGCCTGTGAAGCCAGAAGTCATGGGTTATATCCCACAGTGGGGTTATTTGATAGGGCTGTCCAAAGCATTGTCTATTTTTAATGTACATTAGTGCTGCCAGCAAAAACACCCTCAGAGTACTGTAACCTTAAGGTGCCCCATAAGGCACCTTGTAGGGCTCCCTATAAGGCGCCCTATAAAGCGCCTTATCAGGTGCCTTATAAGGTGTCCTATAGGGGACATTGTAGGGTGCCTTGGCGGACAGTGCACTTTATAATGTGCCCTCTGGAGTGCCTTATAGGGTTACTTATGTGGCACCTTAGGTTACGCCACTGTGAGGGTGTGTTTGCTGGCAGTACTAATTAAAATAAAACTACAATGCCTCAAAAAGCACTACTTAAACATAAAGGGATATGCCTCAGACAGCCTTGTTCAATAGATACACTGGCGGATTGAACTCATGCCCCCAGTACCATCAGGTCAGTGTATTAACCATTGTGCTACACCTCTGTTTCTGTGTTTAGATGTCAGCGCGCCTACTTAAGATTACCGCGCGTTAACGTGCTTAGCGGCGTCTTGCCCGATATTGTGCGCAGCGCATGTTATCGTGCGATAATTCCATTTTGCTACGTTAAGACTGAAACGCCCACTCCTTTTATGGCAGCCTGCACACTATCGCCGGGCGCACATTAAGACGGTTTAGTAAACATACCCCTATGGGTACTTAACAACATTATTATACATTATACACTATACATGGGGTACTTAACAACATTATACATTACACTTATAGGTCTAGTTAGGGTAGGTATTAAGATAGCGGAGGTAGTTGCATTGAGGTAGTCTATACAAATGATAAATAGTGGTACTAGTTTAGCATTTCCTCATCACTCTACACAGCAGTCCTCAACATCTTTCAGTCTTACAATTCCACCTCTAGTCTTTCTCCTCTCCCTGACATACCTGCAAAAAGTCTTCTCACCTCCATTTATATCTTCTGCCATCCTTCTTTCTTTCTCTGTCTCTATGAGCTTTATCTGGTATTCTTTTTTTGTGTCCCTCTTCCTGGGTACTTTTCAATTCTATGAATACTACCTTTTTTGCCTTTATTATTTTAGCCACTTCCTTGGAGAACCATATCACTTTCATTTTCCTCTTGCCTTTAGTAGTTTCCTTACGTAAAAATCTGTTGTCATTTTATAGCTCCTTTCAGTTGGATCCATTGCCTTTCCTCTTCCCATCCTGTCATCTCTTCCTTCAGGTAGTTCCCCATTTTACTGACATCAGCATTTTTGAAATGTAGCATTTTCAGTTTGCTGTGACTAGACTCTGCCGTGGCTTTTATCAACAACTACACCATGTGGTGATCACTGTTGCTCAAGTGGGCAGCAACCTGGGCATTAGACACACTCTCTCCATTTGTGAGTAGTAGATGATCCAATGTTGCCAGTTCCCTCATGGGTTCCTTCACCATTTGTCTGAGCAGAGTACCGTGAAAGGCAACCAAGATCTCCCTACATCTTTCTGATTCTGCAGAGGGGACATTCCGATCCATATCTGTCAGCACCTTACCTTTTCATTCCTAGCTTTCAAATATCCATGGTCAAGTCTTTGTCAAGTTTCTCTGACTGAACTGGAGGTCTGTAGATGACATCTGAAAAGATAGAAGTTCCATATTTTCAAGATGATCCATATTTCTTCCTCATTTCCCCAAGCCCACTACATGACAGTCACGTTAATAATGTTTTTGCCATACAGGGCTACTCTTCCACCTTTTCGGCCATCTCTCTCTTAACCCTTTGAAGGCCTACTTTAAATTTTTAATCCACATTCTGCAGCCAGGTTAATTTTGCATATTTCAGGAAAATTGTACCCGTCTTATTCAATATCTTCTAATAGTGATTTTCCTTCTGCTATGGTCATGTATTGTATACCATTTGATAGGAATATTTAGTCAGAATTTTGGATCCCGAGAGTTTTGGGCTCGGCCTGGAAAGGGTTAAAGAGATTATAGCCCAGTATGACTCTGTCCCATTCATGGGATTCATTAAACCATGTCTCTGTAAGAGCAACAATAATGAAGTCTGCTTCTAACATTAGGACTTGCAGATCTAGAACTGTATTATTTAGGGGTATGTTTACTAAACGGCGGTAACGTTACAGACCGCGCGTTAGGTAATGTTAACGATCGTTGGGAAACGTTAACGCACGGTATGTAATGTTAACGCGCGTTAATGTTACCTAACAATCGTTAACGTTCCTGGCCGTGGTAAACACCGCAGAGGGTGGAGAGAGGGCGGAGAGAAGGGGTCAATGGGAGGGGAGTGGGTGTGGAGAGGCTCCCTGCACACTAACACGCTGAACTGAAGGTCTGAATCCTACCGCAAATGAAAACCTGCTGTTAGATGCACATTTGCAGGTGAGAGAAACCATTTCAGTGTCAGCAATGTACCGCATAGGCAGGGAACCCAAGAAACATGATATTAGTGCTCCATTTTCAGCAACGAGAATTTCAAAAAGAACCTTCGTCCTGAGTTTAAATAAATAGCCAAATACCAGTACTCAGTGAAACAAACAAACCAATTATATACTTAATTTTTTTGTCGGAGTAGCCATCACAGTAGAAAGGGTAAACACCGTCTACCACTGTGGCCCATCCTTTTTAATCATTTAAGAAAAATAGTATTTTTTAAAAAAATATATGGAAGCAGCATTCATCCAAAGTTGGCTAATACTTAGCTTTATGTAGAAAAACAGGCTTTTAAGACGCTGTAGGCTGACTACAGCGTCTTAAAAGCCTGTTTTTCTACATAAAGCTAAGTATTAGCCAACTTTGGATGAATGCTGCTTCCATATATTTTTTTAAAAAATACTATTTTTCTTAAATGATTAAAAAGGATGGGCCACAGTGGTAGACAGTGTTTACCCTTTCTACTGTGATGGCTACTCCGACAAAAAAATTAAGTATATAATTGGTTTGTTTGTTTCACTGAGTACTGGTATTTGGCCATTTTCAGCAACAGCATAGTGCCCAAGTATGAAAGGACACTATGGTGATGGTGCAAATGGGGCATAGGGGGCTGCAGGCAGGACATGTAGCGGGGGCAGCTGGGGTACAGGGTGGACTAGGCGGGTGCCTAGGTGGCACATAGGAACATAGAAACCAGAAATCAGCATGATAGCAGCTGACAAAGGCCAAACGCAATCCACCTACATCTACCTGGTCCACCCAAGCTAACAGTTGCCAGGGCACTGACCTAACATTCCCCCAGCCAATCCTCCCCCAAACAGAAGGGACATACTATTGGTAGGCGGTGATGGAAGGGATGTGAGGATGCTCATGTATGCCCCTTGCCCCAGACCCCGATCCGTAGGCGACCACCTACCCACACAGTGGATGGTCTTGGACTGCGCTCTACCAGCACCGACAGCATATGGTCATGTCAGCATGGCAGGGGTGTGTGTTCCTGTGCTGGAGGGGGCAGTGGCACCTGCCTGCAGTGGACCTAAGCCATGCCCTGTACCAGTACATGGTGTGCAGTGCAACATAAAAGGTCTGGATGAGGAACAGTACAGGTAGCCTCAGGGACTACCATGCATCTGTGGCAACAGTGTGGTGCAGTACACCCAGCTAGTGTGGCTAGAAGCAGAGGGTCACAGGTTCACGTTCCAGCAGTGGTTTCTGCAGAGTATGTCCCTATATTTTACCCTACAATGCAGATACAATAGCAACATGTGAAAAGCCCAAAGTAGCAGCAAACACAGGCTCCACAATCCAAAGATGCATGGAGAGTCAGGCTGTTGGCCCCAGCATTGAGCTGCAATTATCACCAGAACACTACTATTACTTCCTGCACAGTTTAGCAATGTCGGCACTGTGATCAGGACCAGTGTGGCGGGCAGGGTTGCCAACCACCCCTATCTTTGCACAATGCTGCAATAGGAGTGTGTGTATGTGTGTGTGTCTATCCATTGTTCTGTGGCTGCCCACTCCTCTCTGGGCCCAAAATGTCCCACTGTTACCAGTGTTGGCCTGAATATGTGCATAATGAGGAGCAAGGTGTTGTGGGTATGGCCCGGACAGGGCAGATTGGCCAGGATGCATCTTCACAGGGTGTGGAGCAATGGCTGGGGCACTGTAGTGCCCAACCACCACCTGCATGGACAGGGTGGCCACAGCATGTCATGCTGGGAGGGCACTCACTCTGAATGAGCAGTGACCATGGCATGTTTAGGTTCCCACATAGCACTCCACATTATTAGTCTCCACTAGTACCTTTGTGATCCCAGTGCTGGGGCCCCAATTGCTAAAATACCTGCTTGGTGCATGTAGTTCTTGTGTGAGCATGCACTATAGACTGTCTGCAGTTAGACTGTGCATGGTGGAGACATCTATAAGGTGCAGTCTGACTGTGCTGTCTGCTGGTGACTGGTAGATGGTGGTGTGAGGCAGTTGGGGTTTTCTAAACCTAACCTGAACATTGCTGCTGGTCTGCCACTGCCCCAGTCACAGGTATGGCTCTGGCCCACCAACCCTGGAAGACTTTTATACCAGCAGGATAGAGGTTGCTTCACCATGGCTGGGGCACCTGTCCCTTACTTACAAAAAGGGTGATGTGGACCTTTTGGGGTATGTAGTGTATGCCACTTTGACCTTATAAAGGCATTGCTACACAAACCCCATGCAAGTCTAGAAACCCCTCTGCCCTGATAACAGGTGCCCATGTCAGCCAGACCCTATCAAGGGTACACACTAATCTGGGTGGTGGGTGGTGGGTGGTGTCTGGTCCCAGAGGGCCATATGTAACTGCAGGATACAGATGGACACCAAATTACCTTCAGCTGCACTGCAAGGAACACCTGTCACACACTGGTAGTGATGGGGATGTACAGCAGGACCTATCTAAAAATCAGGACTTAAACCCCCCCCCCCCCCCTCAACCATCTCCATGAACAATAACTCATACAACATCAAAAATGAGATAAAATACCTAGGAGTAACATTGGACAAAAACCTCAAAATGGAAAAACACCTTAGACTACTGAACCGGGCAATATTCCACAAACTAAGAATCCTCCAATCTCTACGCAACATTATTGAGCAATCCGATTTCAGAACAATAGCACAAGCGCTCATCACACCTCACCTAGACTACTGCAGCGCCATTCTCCAAGGTCTACCAAAAAAATCCCTCAACATACTACAAATGGCACAAAATGTCACAGCCCGGATCATAATGAAGCGACAACTATCCGACCATATCACACCAATACTAATAGAACTACACTGGCTCCCTATTACTGCCCTCATAAGATACAAAATAATAGTAACCACATTCAAACTCATACACAACATAGCACCGTCTTACCTCTCCATGCTTATTGCAACTCAACCTCATAACAGAAGCAGAAGAACGCATAACCTAAACACCCTACATGTCCCACCTTCCATCCGCACTGTCAAAATCTCCACAAGTAACAGAACCTTCACCTACATAGCTCCCATGCAATGGAATAAGCTACCAGACACACTAAGAGCTAACAACAACCTGCAAGATTTCAGGAATAAACTAAAAACCTACCTATTCTAGGAATACTTCAACACAATATAAAGCAGGAAGAATCTATGCTCACAGCGCATCACAAATAAAACTACATAGAACTTATGTCTGTAAACAAACAGTAATTAGTTTAAATGACACTGTAAATAGTCCAAGCTGTAACTAGCGCAACTGTAAACAGTCCAAGCTGTAAATAGCGCATGAAGTATAAATGAATCTTTAAATAACCCAAGCTGTACAAACCAACTGCATAAACGCAACTGTAAATACTCCAAGCTGTATAAATTCAAATCACCAAAATGCAGATGAAATACTTTGATTCTCTTAAGAGACTGTTTGCTATGTCAAAATGTAATGTAATGTAAACCACTACTGATCGCTGGCAGAAGCAGTATACAAAATATAACAAATAAACAAATACATAAAATAAATCTCTAGTACCACATGTACTGCGGACCTAGTGCTGGGCACCCATCCTATACCTCAGGGTGAACACAGAACCTGCACAATGGCATGGTCTGTAGCTACACTGTGCCAGTATCACGCACTGTCAGTTCTTCTTTCCAAGCTGAGGTACCGGAGAGGTGCAGACCCCATTTGGTGATCAGCTGTAGACAGCTATTCAGCATGTGCATTGCATCATGGGTACTGGTGGGGTTACCCTATCCTGGCACTCAGAGCAGACAGTTTGTGCGATGACCTGCAGTCCTTTTGTACCCAGCCATTACTGTGACATACACCACGGAGGTATATTCTACTGGTTAGTACAATGCCATTCTCGGCATTGTTCATGGGTTCAAGTCCTTATTGTTCCCTTCTCCTAGGCCTGTCTTACTCAAATAGTGTGCATGCCTGTAACAGTCATATTTTTGCAGATCTGTGCTGCCAGCCCATAATACCCTCGCCACAATTGCCAACCTTCCCTCTGTCCGTCTATCTGCGTCTGTTAGCTGTAGAGTCCTGTCTGCCTGTGCAGGCTGCCACCCCATGTCCTGCACTGCTACCCTTTCCTGCATTGTGCTTCATCATGCTTGCCTCGCCTGTGCCTGATCTGCATGGCACCACCACTCCTCTGTCCACCCATCATTGTAACTATCCTGCCACCTCCACCTCCACTGGGGGACACATATTCCCATTGTCTGCCACCAACTGTCTTTCCAGTACTTTACATTGCCAACACCCTGTGCTGTGGTACAGTTGCCCCCACCATGTTTGTCATCAGTACTGGCAGTCACATGGGATGTCCGCAGATATGGCGGGTCCAGCGGCTCCCAGCTCTCCCTCCTTCACTCACCTGATCATTGCCTTTCCTCGGTGCTCTATCTAGTGTTAGGGCTACATCTGTTGCTATGCCTCACAGGTCATGCATGTCATTCTGGAACACCTTGCAGCCCTTAGGGCACACTAACCTAGGGCATCGTAACCTTGTTAAACCACCTTAACCTATGGTTCCATAGCCCAGGATACCTTCTACAGTGCCTTGTTCAGGGGTGCCTAATCCGGCACTTAGCCTATGGAGCCCTATAGGGGGCCTTATGAGGCACCTTACAAGGCACCTTACAGGGCATCTTGCAGGGCACCTTGCAAGGCACCTTACAAGGCGCCTTTCAAGGCACCTTACAGCCTTACAAGGCACCTTGTAACGCGCGTTAGTCTAAGGCGCCTTGTACCATGCGTTAGCTGAAATGGCTTGCTGTAGCGATGCACCATCCACGCCTTTATATGGACATCTGTACCTTTACCACGGAACCTAACGCGAGTGACATTACCGCAGTTTAGTAAACATACCTCTTAGACTTGTAGTGTTTGTGCTCATTGCTTTCCAGCTATTTTTTGTTGAGTCTCTCATTATTAATACAACCTTTTCCTACTACCATCCTTTACCTTGTTGCAGAGAAGTGAGTAGCTGGTTTATTTTGTTGTATCCCTAATAAATACTCTATTGCTTTTCAGATGCATCTCATTCCATGTGCCACCCCCTTCCTCCATATATTCTCAGAATTTCTCATGTATTTTCCTTTTTCCTGCCATAGAAAGATGGCGGCCATTATTACCGTATAGCCTTTTGTTTTTCCATCTATGATCCCGGCCTTCAGTAAATAGCTCAAATCTTGATATCAACGTTTTTGTTGATATCAAGATTTGAACTATTTACTGAAGTTATGTGTATGCTATAATATTTTCTTTCCCTTTCAATAGGCAGGTAGAAAAAACTAGTCTTTACCATGGATTTCAGGCCATCTCCAAACTTTCGGAAATCTCTTTGTGTTGCAAGATTGCTGTTTTATGGCCAAGTCGTTTGTCCCCAGGTCAATTATAACATTAATTTTAGAATCTTTATTTTATTTCTGATTGCACCCAGTATTTATGGAGCGATGCACAGTGCCTATGTACTCCTCCATGGTGCAGCTGAATGTTGAGTATGGCGTGATGTTCTGGTCACCACATCTCAGAAAGGATATGGAAGAATTGGAAAAGGTACAGAGAAGGGCAATCGAAATGATAAAGGGGATGGAACAACTCTCCTATGAGGAACGGCTAAAGAGGTTAGGGCTTTTCAGCTTGGTGAAAAGATGGCTGAGGGGAGATAGGATAGAGGTCTATAAAAACCAGAGTGGAGTAGAATAGGTAAATTCAAAAAGTACAAAAAATAGGAGGCACGCCATGAAGTTGCAAAGTAGTATATTTAAAGCAAATAGGTCAAGAAAATATATTTTACTGAATGCATAATTGAGCTTGGAATTCATTATCGAGGGATATAGTAAAGGCAATTAGTATAGCTGCAGTTAAAATTGGTTTGGGCAAGTTCCTGGATGGAAAGTTCATAAACTATTATTAAGATGGACTTAGGGAAAACCGTTGCTTATCCCTGGGGCTACATAGCATGGAATCTCCCTGCCTTCTGGGGTCATCACTCTCGGAAACAGGATACTGGGTTTGATGGACCTTTAGTATGACCCACTGTATCAATTTATTATGTTCTTATCATCATCACCATCTTCATATCATGTCAGTGTCAAATAATGTTATTGTATCAGTGTGTTCAGTAGGACAGATCAGTTATCCATTGCTAAGCCAGCAGTGGGCAATGTAACAGACGATGCATTGGCTATCTAAGCCCAGAGTCACATTTGTCTGATCCAGTTGTTGGTCTCCACTTTACTGTATTCACTCGACATCATCCATAGATGGTTCAGTGACTTCCATATGGTAAACTCAGCATTTGTGCCTTATGGTTTTATGAGAGCGGAACTTCAATTTATCCATATAACAGAGATTTTAAGCACCGTTGAACAAACAGCTAGCCAGATGTCCTAACGGCTAGCTATCTTTACAACAGCTCTAAAAATAGCTACTAAACTGATGGCCAGCACTGACCGCAGTGACCGGGTATTCAGCACCAACAACTATCTGGATACTGGCAGTGGGTATTTGTTTTTATTTAGCCACACCCACTGATTTTTAAAAGAAGACTGACTGCCATCACTAAGTATTCTCCCGTCAATATTTAGCACTGATTTTCGGTACCAGCAACCTAACTATGAACCCCTAATCAAGGCAAATGAATAGCAATTCTAAATTTAGGTGAATTTTCAGCTGAAAACTAATGGCAATTTTAGAAAGGCTTCCTGTGTGTAAAATCCAAGATTCACTGCTATATACAAGTATTAAAGTGTATGAACGAGCGATCTTACACATATAAAGAATGGTTCACATGAGATGGAATTGGGCAAAATTTGGAGTTTGCACCTATACATACTTGCAAAATACAAAGAATCTGGTGGTACCTGCCGCTGCAGGTTGTGCTTACAAGTGTTGATGTTTAGAAGAGAAAATATGTGTACTCGTATGTTCTCTTTCTAAAATTGCCATTTTTTTACATGTATACCAGCCATATTTACTTATACCACTGGCTCTAAAATCACCCTCTTAAGCAATAAGTTCAGCTGAAAAATAAGCTGAGTACCAAACTTGGGAATCTACGTATATATTAGTTTTCAAGTACCCCATTTTCAAAAGAACGCTTCCCTTCCTTTAGCTAAGGAAAGGCTCTTTTGAAAGTGAATCTGTGCAGCCTAATTTTCACTGATCACATCAGTTCTTTGAATCATTTCCCATATCTCACTTCCCTCACAGAAACTGCAGACTGACCAGGCGTGGTGTTAGACCTGTTAAAGGCATCAAGGCGGATCCAACTTTATGCCTCTCAGAGGGTGAATGAAAATAAAATATAATTTTTCTTAAAGGTGACTAGAAGGACGAAACTGAAACAAAGACTCATTTGCCGGGGAGAAATACTGTACCGCTGCCATGGTATTTGCATGCTTAACCAGCATATCCTTGCTGATGCCACAAACTGTCACATCAAAGTCATTAAGTGAAGGCCACATGTCTCTCCTTTTGTTTAATAGTTTGCCAACAAAGTTGGACAGTTTGCCTTCTTTGAAACTCCTATGTGGGCCTACCGATTTTGTAGGGTTGTCATATATAAAGTAGAAACCTAACAGCCAAGTTAGTCAGAGGGAAAAGATTTCCCCCAAACATAAAACACAATCTGTAGTTCTGTAGTCAAATTGTAACTTAGATAACACTACTATTACTAATACTACTACTTTTATATAATGTTACAAGGTGTACGCAGGGAACAGATGATATTACCTAAAAATAAAAATCCTTTAACAGGGAGCACTGGGACAGAAGTGAGCAAACCAGTTTCGCAGAAGTAATGCTTCCATTTCATTTTGTATAAACATTAAAATAACTAAAACTCGTATTGGTTACGCAATCCAGGGAAGGAAAACAGAGTTACAAATGCCAGTTGCATAAACTGTCTAATGAAGATGGGTTCTCGGTTCAAAATCCATCGTACATATAACTTTAAAATAATTGTTTTAGGTGCACAGAATGGGAATTGCTTAGAACCAGGACCCACTGTCTCCTATCCCTTAACTGCAGACAAGTTAAATCTCTCTGTGGTACCAGATTGTTTTTAATAGTCTAGTTGGCGATCGGTGACTTGGCTTCTGTTTCTAAGTTTCACTTTATTACACTGCAAGCAGGTTCTGTGATAGTTAGGTATTAAAGAGTAGCTTTTTGCTGTTGCTTTCATACAGATTTGGGAATAAGCCCAGAAGAGGAAATGAAAGGGCCAAGAAATAGGCAGGCTGATATTGTAAGGAACCTAGTGCGCTTTATAATGAATCCTCTAAAGTGTAATTTCCATAACTGGGTTAGATTTATAAAGCAAGTGCTCCTGTTCTGGCATCTCCCTTCTGCATGTCCCCATCTATTATTCCACTTCCACTGTCCTCTAGTCCTTTATCTAAACATAATTGCTCTAAATGTCATCTTGGCCCCCATAATCTCCTCCGCACCCTATTCCATGCTAGAACTCCACTCCTTTTATCGGTGTCCTCTACACACACCCCTGCCCCACTAGTCCGCAGTCTCTCATGCACATTTTCTCCTCATCCCCTTTCTCATAATCAGGCTACTACCCCTCTCTTAGAACTTCTTCTGTTCTGAAACGACTTCCTTTCTTCTTGTTCGTATGCGTATTCTATCTGTTCTACCACGTTCTAGAATCTATTTCCCCTGAAAACACTATTCAAAACACAGCCATTAAACTTATTTTCAAGGCCGGCATATTCAACCATGTTACACCTTTACCAAAATTGACCCAATCTTTTTTAGCACAATCACAAAAGCAAAGTGGTCCAAAGAGAACCATCCAAGATGAGTAGACACTCTTCTTACAGGGGAGCACTCCACTCATAAGGACGGAACTATCCTACCACACTATGGGTCTAAAGAAACAGGTACTCATGACAAAGAACAGTTTTCAAATCAAAGTAAAAGACCACAAACTCTTCGTATCCAGCCAATACAAGCAGATCTTGCACTGTCTTCTATAAGAAGCTGGTGGGATAGTTCTGTCTCGGATGGCTCTTTCTGGACCACACATTTTATTCAACGCTATTCATTTTTATTCATTGCTAGCTATAATGGCATTGCTTTATAGAACTGTAAGCCCCTGACGCAGGCATAGTGCCAAAACATGTTGGGCAATTTATAAGGCAATTTACATGGAACAAGAGAACAGAGATTACCAATCAGAACAATAAAACAGTAGTCTTCCATAGGAAGGTGATCACAGGTTTAAAGACTACAATAACAGCAAACTATTTACAATCAGAAATGAGGATTATGAAGTCTGTATGGTATCGGGCAATGGTAAGGAGGTGAGGCAATAGTGGGCTATATTACATGGTCAAAATATAGCTGGAAGAGATGTGTCTTTATTGCCTTTCAAAAGGTGGACAGGTCAGTGATGAGATGGATCGGAGCAGGGAGGGAGTTCCAGAGCAGAGGGGCTCAATAGGATGAAGGCTCTATGCCTGGCAAATTTGGAGCTTTTACTAGCCAGAGTGGGAATGGCAAGAGTATTTGCCATGTTTGTTCTCCTGACTCTGCTGTCGGGTGTCCAATGTAAGAGATCTTCTAAGGAGGTTGCAGAGAGACGGTGAAGGTAATAGGGAAGAGGTGACAAACTATAGGCCAGTAAGCCTTACCTCGGTGGTGGGGAAAAGTAATGGAAGCACTCCTGAAAGAAAGAATAGTAGACTTTATAGAAACCTGAGTCACATAATCAAAGGCAACATGGTTTTACCAAAGGACGATCATGCCAAACAAATTTGAGTTTTTTGACTGGGTGACGAGAGAACTAGATCAAGGGCATGCAATGAATGTGATCTACCTAGCTTTCAGCAAAGTCTTTTATCTGTTTCCCATAGGAAGCTTATCAATAGATTGGGCAGCTTGGGGATGGGTCCCATTGTGGTGAACTAGATCATTAATTGGTTGACCGACAGACAACAGAAGGTGGTGGTAAATGGAAGTCACTCGGAAGAAAGGAAGGTGAATAGTGGTGTGCCCCAGAGATTGATTCTGGGGCCAATGCTTTTCAATGTATTTGTGAGTGACATTGCTGAAGGTTTGAAAGAAAAGTTTGCATTTTTGCAGATGACATGGAAATTTGCAATAGTGAACTCCTCTGAGTGAGAGGACAACATAAGGAAAGATCTACAAAAGCTAGAAGAATGGTTGAATGTTTGGCAGTTAAACATAGAAACATAGAAATATGATGACAGAAAAAGACCACATGGCCTATCTAGTCTGTCCTTCCATATCAACAACTACAACAGTCCCCTTTTTACCTTTAGAGATCTTCTGTGTTTGTCCCATGCTTTTTTAAATTCAGTTACTGTCCTCATCTCTATCACCTCCACTGGGAGACTATTCCACGGATCCATCACTCTTTCCGTAAAGAAATATTTCCGCATATCACTCCTGAATCTATCTCCCTTCACCCTCATCCCATGTCCCCTCGTAGCAGAACTTGCTTTCAATTGAAAGAGGCTCTCTCCCTGAACATTTATGCCATGGAGGTATTTAAACATCTCAATCATATCACCTCTATCCCGCCTTTCCTCTAAGGTGTACATATTAAGATCCTTCAGTCTGTCCTCATATGCTTTATAATGAAGACCACTAATCATTTTAGTAGCCACCCTCTGCACCGACTCCATCCTGTTCACATTCTTTTGAAGGTGCGGTCTCCAGAATTGCACACTATACTCCAAATGAGATTGCACCAAAAACTTAAGATTTAATGCGAAGAAGTACAGAGTCATGCACCTGGGATGTAGAAATCCAAAGGAGTTGTATGCAATAGGGGGAGAGAGGTTGGTTCATGGACCAGAGAAGGACCTCAAAATGATTGTTTCTAAGGTTCTCAAGGTGGTGAAACAATGTGACAAGGCTGTGGCCAAATCCAGAAGGTGCTGGATTGCATACAGAGAGAAATAACCAGCAGAAAGGAGGAGGTATTAATGCCCCTGTACAAGTCATTGATGAGGCCTCACTTGGAATATTGTGTTCAGTTTTGGAGAACATATTTCACAAAAGATATGAAAAACTTGAAATGGTTCAGAACAAGGTGATTGATTTGGAGCCTGTGCCAGAAGATGTATGAGAAGAGACTTAAAGAATACCCCAGAGGAGAGGAGGAACAGGGGAGATATGATACAGATGTTTAAATACTCAAAGGGCATTAATGAATGAACAAACCTTTTTCAAAGAAGGGGAACCTGTAATACTATATAGAAGGCATAAAATGAAGCTGCAAGGAAGAAAACTTAAAAGCAATGTCAGGAAATACTTTTACACTGAAAGGGTGGTGGATGCTTGGATTCCCCCCCCCCTCCCCCACCCGCGATGGAGGTTGTGGGAGCAAATACAGTGATGGAATTCAAAATGGCATGGGACAGACACAGTGAATCCCTTTATAGAAAGAGGATAAAATCAAAATAAACGTAACTATTTTTTATATTTAAACAAATAGAGAGAGGTGACCTGCACGGAGCGACAGGTACAACTCTAAACAAAGACATAGAAGGGGGTGTCTTGTATGGCGTGGCAAGTACACCTACTCTAGCCACCTTACTGGGCAGACTAGATGGAGCAAGCTTTATCTGCCGTCATATGCTATGTTACTATGTAACTGCCTTCACTGTCCCTCTGCCACGCGAGACCAGAGTCTACCAGATGCTCAGCCTTTTCTTTCCTCACGCTGAAACTTTGAAAAGACCTCCCTCCTGATTTCAATGGGAATCCTCCTATTCTAAATGAAAGGCACCTCTTAAAGCACATCTGTTTTTACAAGCTTTCCCTTCCGTGGATGACAGGTTAGCCTGACTATTTTCTCTGTTCCCCTTGTCTCTCTCCATCTTCCTTTTCCCTCTGCTGATTGAATGCTCTTTCCTATTTCGCTCTACTACTGTTTTTATTGTAAACCACCTTGCTGTTATAAATTGGTGGTATATCAAATTTTAAATAAACTAAACTGAACTGAAACTACCTAGTCTCTTTTTTAGCAGTCTGAACTATGTACTACATGAGTTTTAAGATCATCACAGCTGCCCATCTGCCTTTATAAAATATGCACCCAGAACTATCCCAAGCAGCACACACATTCTTACACATACATATGTGTCCACGTACTCTATGAATGCATGTATGCTAAAATGTATGCACAGATGCCACAGTTCCATCCTTGTTCCACCCAAACTACAACCTGGGAGCATCAATGCAAGTCATAACTATAAATAGGAGTCATTTTGTTGGTGCGTACCTTTATTTATTTATTTATGTATTTATTTTATTTATTTATAGCTTTTCTATACCGCACTCTTTAAAATCAGTGCGGTTTACAAATAACATGTATATGTACTGTGCAGGAGGTAACCTGCATTGTACTTACATTGAATGGGTATTGTAACTTGGAATATAACTGGGGTAACTATATACAGGCTAAGTGATGTGTCGCTGAGTTGTTATAGTGACATGGCATGCTCTAATAACTATAGTATATACAGGATTGTCAATTATTTACAAATAGACTATATACAGCATATAGTCTGCTGTGCATTATTATCAGAGCCCTTTACTGGAGGCAAACCCAACTTAACACATGGAAAATGCTTTATAAAATTATACCCAACAGTAATTCATAGAGCAAGGGTTGTGGAGCTCCATCAATCATAGATAAAATGAGAAGTTAGTCAAGAAAACATAGGAAAAGTACAGCAAATTCCTAGGTTTTAGGGAACAAGATATAAGCTGAAGATCACAAGCATCAATTTGTAGTGTTTAACTTTGAGATTTAGTGGGTCTTTTACTAGAGGTCTTCGTTGGGCCTGCATTGACAGCTAGTGCCACTGAATTTTGGCGCTAAATGTCCATGGCACATTAGGTCCCCCTCGTCAGTCCTAACTCTACCCCCCCCCCCCCCCCACCTCTGCTACCCTTTCTTTATTTTCTATTATCTCTGAGGAGGAAACCACTCACCCTCTTTCCTCATCCAAACTCAACTACCTGCTCTTCTGATCCTATTTCCACCCATCTCCTTAGTTATCACCTCCACTGTATGTCCCTTCCATCTCTCATATTCTCTACCTATCACTCTTTACTGCAACTTTCCCTGCAGCCTTCAAGCATACTGTGTCACTTCTCTCCTCAAGAAACCCTCACTAGACCCTATCTGTCCTTCTAACTATCAATCCATCTCCCTCCTCCCCTTTGTTTCTAAGCTACTTGAATGTGTGGTTCACCACCATTACCTCGACTTTCTCTCCTCTCAAGTCCTTCTTGATCCTCTACAATCTGGCTTTCATCCTTTACATTCTACCAAAATGGCTCTTGCCAAAGTCTCCAGTGACCTGTTCCTGGCAAAATCTAAGAGCCTTTACTCAATCCTTATCCTTCTTGACCTTTCTGCTGCTTTTGACACCGTTGACCACAACCTTCTCCTTGACATCTTGTCCTCACTTGGTTTTAAGGGCTCTGTGCTATCCTGGTTCTCTTCTTATTTTTCCCATCTCTCTTTTGGTGGATGTTCTGGTGGATCCTCCTCTACTATCCCACTCTCAGTTGGTGTACCCCAAGGGTCTGTCTTCTGTCCACTCCTTTTCTCTCGCTATACTCAGTTCCTTGGTACACTCATCTCTTCCAATGATTTTCAGTACCATCTTTATACTGATGACTCCAAGATCTACCTCTCTACACCTGAAATCTCTCTGGGAATCCAAGTCCGGATCTCTGCCTGCCTTTCTGACATTGCTGCTTGAATGTCTCACCGCCGCTTGAAATTGGACATGTCCAAAACTGAGCTTCTGATTTTCCACCTAAACCCTCCTCTCCCCTTCCTCCTTTCTTAGTTTCTGTACTCTCTGCTCCCTGTTTCCTCAGCTCACAACCTTGGGGTCATCTTTGATTACTTTCTCTCCTCCACATAAATCCAACTGATAACTAAAACCTGCCCCTTCTTTCACTACATCACTAAAATTTGTCCATTCCTTTCTGAACACACTACTAAGACATCTTGACTATTGTAACCTACTCCTTGCTGTTCTCCCTCTCAATCATCTCTCTCCCCTTTAATCTGTTCAACATTCTGCTACGGGCTAATCTTCCACCAGCCTTGTCATGCTCATATTTCCCCTCTTCTCAAGTCACTTCATGGCCTCCTTATCCATTTCTGCATCCATTTCAAACTTCTCCTGCTGACCTATAAGTGCATCCACTCTGCAGCTCCTCACTACCATCCCCTCTTATCTCTCCCTACACCCCTCCTCAGGAACTCCGCTCTTCTAGCAAATCACTTCTATCTGTGCCCTTCTCTTCTATTGCTAGCTCTAGACTTCCCTCCTTGCATCATGCTGCTCCTTATACCTGGAACAAATTACTTGGGTCTGTACACCAGGTTTCATCTCTGGCCCTTTTCAAATCCAGGTTGAAAACTCACCTCTTCGCTGTCGCTTTCAGATCTTGATTTGCCTAATCTCCTTTGTGTTTACTTAGCATTCCACCTAGATATATTCTAGATCTATAACTACTGGGTTGACTGTCTTGACTAGATTGTAAGCTCTGATGAGCAGAGATTGTCTTTTACATGCGTCTGTGCGGTGCTGCGTACGTCTTGTAGCGCTTTACAAACGTTCAGTAGTAGTAGTAGTAGAGGAGGAGATTGAGCGAACTGAGCTACTTCCTGGCAGCTAATGCCTTTTGTGTTGCCTTAACCCACCATGGCTTAGCATGTTTGGCACAACACCACAGTGTCCTTCAGTAAAAGGGCCCTTTAGGCTCCTCAACTGGCTCCTTGGAAAACTGAATAGGCCTGAATACCTACAAATTAGAAGCCCTGTTTCCATGAAGTTCCTAACATATGGGCAAGTAAGGGCAGTTAGGGCAGGGAAATAGGTTTGTTGTACAGCACGTAGTTTTACTAGTAGACAGCTAACTTAGGAACCTAATTCTAGGTGAATGTATTGCAGTCCTAAATTTAGACCCTTAAGATTTAGGTTCCTAAATGGAGAATAGTTTTTAGCCAATCCTAAACCTTGAGAATCCAAATGAAGCAGCCAGCGTTTTTAGTCAAATTGACCCATAGGGGGTCATTCTGAGCAACGAATAGTGGGGATGGCTATCCCGTTAGGATGTGCATCCCCACTATTTGTGCCCTTTCCTAAGCCTGACTACCTTCCCTGCATGTTCTATGGGGAAGGTAGATGGGGGCAGGAAAGGCGCAGATCGGGGGTGGCATCAGGGCAGGCAGTGGGCATTCGCTGGCCCCGGATGTTCAGGGCCGATACTAATGTCGGCCCTGTATGTCTGGGGCAGGCAACTTGAACAGGGGAAGCTATTCTACCTCCGAGGTGGAATAACTTCCCCAATGCAGCAGAATCGGCGGTCCCGGGGCTGGGAAAGGGTGGCAGTGGGCAGAGGGCATTCCCTGCAGCCTGACTCTGGCCCTGGGAAGCCAGTTTGGGGGTCAGGCAGCGGGGAAAGCAATTTGGAGGCTGGCGGCAAGGGATCACGACTTTTAAATGGAGCTGCGGTGCCATGGCAACCGGACGCCATAGTGCCATGGCTCCATTTAAAAACTCTGACTAAGTTAGTCGAGCAAGGCCTGTATATGCAGGCTGAGCTGAATTGCGGCCCCACGGGGCACAGAGAGCTTCTACATCTGCAATGGAAATGGGCCTATAGGGTTTATGATATTGCATTAGGAAAGGAAAATGGGCAGATTAAATTGAACTTGTAATAGATAGAGGCCTCCCTATTTTGTGCTACTATTAAAACTTTGGACTTTATACCATGGACTGCCCGAAGAACAAACCAGTCGGTACTAGAGGAGATCAAACCTAAGCTTTCTTTAGAAGCTCAGATGACAAGACTTTGACTTTCATACTTTGGGCACATTTTACGAAGAGAGAGATCATTAGAGAAAGACATCATGCTTGGCAAAATAGAAGGTCAACGCAAAAGAGGAAGGCCAGCAATGAGATGGATCGATACAATAACAGCAGCTACGGGTACCAGTCTGTCAACAATGAGCCGCCTGACTGAAGACCGAACACAATTTAGGATAGCTATCCAGAGGGTCGCCATGAGTCGACTCCGACTCGATGGCACTTAACAACAACAACAACATTAAAACTTTATAATATAATTTTTCCTTATTTTCCTCTTCTTATGGCTACTGAGGCTACTGAGGCTTTATCTTCACTGCCTGCTTAGAGGCAGGTGCTTTTAGGATTTATTGGGCACACACTAATTAATTTGCGGAGGAGAGCATACTAGGCCATTTCATACATTCTCACTTACATTTCATTTGAACACAAGATTATCCACTTTACTGTACATGTGAGTACAGTAGCAACAGGATAAAATCAAAATAAACATAACTATCTCTTATATCTGAATAAATAGGGGTGACCTACATGGAGCGGTGGGTACACTCCTAAACAACGGCATGGGGAGGGGCGACCTGCACGAAGCAGCAAGTGCACCTACTTTTGCTACCTTGCTGGGCAGACTAGATGGACCATACTGGTCTTTATCTGCCATCATATACTATGTTACTATGTCACACTAAAGAGCATGTTTGCTAAAGTGCATCAGTGATACAGAGATAGTGCTGCATTAGCTGCAAAAAAACCCATGGTAACGTTTGGAGGAGTGCTCAGCATTTCCCCAGCAGATACCACATAGAAAATGCAGATAGCATGCCGTGCAGCTTAGTGACTGCAGCTCCTTGAGGTGGTGTTATCTCTACCAGCACTGTCTGCAACTAGGCCAGTTACCATGCACTGAAGACTCTCATGGTAACCATGTGTTACAGAAATGCCCAATCTCTGCCCATATCCTGCCTACTCTAATAGTTAGCATGGGATCTACAGAGAGCATAACTCTAACCACCAGGCTATTCCGACAAACCATTAGGCAGTTAGTATTCTTTGGAAGATGTTTGTGATCAATGCTTATCAAGAAGCTGGACGAGCATGGAGTGGCAAAGAAGTGGTAGATCGTGCAAGAAGTAGGGGATGAATTTTTCCAGTGTACGGCCCTGTTTCGTACAAAAATGAACCACAACCTAATTATTATTACTATGTACCTGAAATGATCAGATCCAAAAGGTCAGTACAGGTGCAATCAGAGTCTCTGTTTATTAGATAACTGATGACCAAATACAGGTAGCAAAGTGGGGAAGAGAGTTCTATCGGGCACTAGGCACCTCAAGAATGCAACTCTCCCCCCAGAATATAGAAAGCATATTACAATTTATACCTTTTTCTCTTCCGCATTTTTACATACAGTCCAGTCCCCAGAGCTATTCCTTTGTGTTCTCTCCCCCTCCCCTACCTTATTTCCTATTATTACCCTTTACTCCCCTTAGTTCCTGTTGCAAAATCCCCCTGGCCCCCCTCTTCCTCATACTCACCATGACCTGGCTAGCTGCTTTTCTTCAGAGCCGGGTCTAGCATATATGTTAGTAGCTTTGTGGTTTCCTGTGTATGCATTTCTTTGCACCCAGCCTTTATCTGATATCTCCATGTAGGTCAAAGTTTAGACTCTTCAGCCCAAACTGGCACCTTACAAGGCTCATGATATCTCCGTATCTGGTTCTTGGATCTCTTCTTGCAAAGACCTGAATACTGGCTCACATGTCATAGCAGCATGCTGTTCTTCGGTGGCTATTTTGTGAGGTTCAGGGTAGCCAGTAAGTGATTATGAATCAGGAACATTATTAATCCTTAGCACTTAAAAATTAAAAGCAAATCTATAATACTAAACCCCAAATCTATCATACTTAACCTCTACCCCTAAAAGCACTTAACCCCTACAACTCCCCCATTTTTTATTTTTTTTTTTTTTATTCGGCTGGGGAATGGGAGAAATCCAAGTCTGAATAGTCTGACATGGGGACGGCTGCATAAGAAACATTGACAAGAGTAGGGCTAGTCTGAACAGGCAAAAAAGAGGTAGATACTTTGGTGAGTTGTTTCTTACAGCAGGATATAAAAACAGAAACAAAACAACAGAAGAGTAAAGCAATGATTAAAATAATGCCAACAGAAATCAATAAACCTTTCAAGCCAGAGCCAAGGGAGTGAAACCAGGAGGAGAGAGATGAAAACCAATCTCCAATCTGGAGGCCACCCTTAAAATCATCAATATGTAATTCAGATAAATGCTTAATCTTATTCATAGCGTCTAATACAAATATCGTGTGGTTCGCGATCACAGTGCAGCAATTAGTAGCGTTGATAAAGGAACAGGTCCCTCCTTCTGCCGCGAGCAATAAATCTAAAGCTTGTCTATTCTGTAGAGTCATTTGATTATTTTGTTCCAGTGATTCAGCTAAGCGAGAAATAGATTCAGTAACAGCTTTCATTTGTATATGTAGCAAACATTGTAAGCGGCGAATAGACATGCCAAGCTCCGCTGTAAAGGCGGGTGTAGCCCAAGGAAGCCAAGAAGTAGCGCTAAGAGCAATAAGGCGGGCTTTGGTCATAGGATAAGTGGAATTAACATATTCATAGGAAGCTTGTATTGCAGCATCTTCAACCATGGTGGAATCCCAGGGACTAGCAGAACTGCGCTTATGGCGCTGGTGCAGAGGAGTAGAGGGAGAAGGCGGGGAATTATATGAGACATTCAGGGGAATAAGGACTGAGTAAGGGGACACTTTAACTAAAGCACAGGGTAACTTGGACAGCGAAACCTTCTGGTACAAGACATCACCACAAAGCCAATAATGGCCCACAATAGCAGATAGAGAAGAAGAAGGTTTCCAAGTAAAGTATTGTTTGATAGGATATGCAATAGAAGTATGGGGTTCACAGGTTAGTTTACCAGTAGTAGGGGAGTGAGCACAAGGAGTCTGACAGAGAGGATGATCATCACGGGATTTACAAGGTTTCCAGTGGAGGTGACCAGCAAGTTGGTGGCCTATGATTGTAGTAGCAGCAGGGCGACCCTGCTGGGCGGTGGTGTTTAGTTTACTGGGAGTGGTGTGTGCTTTGCCACACTGGGCAACATCATTGCAGGAAAGGATTGGTGCATAGCAAGAAGTGAAAGGAGAGGACATGTATGTACCTTTACGGAAAAGGAGAGTATGTGTGGAATCTATAGGGCCAACATTAAAGGTTGAAGCCCAAAAGTCAGGACCCCATACCTGAGAGTGTGCTTTAACTCGTGGGCCCCAGTGTGTGGAGTTGACACGGTGTTTTCGGGCTTGAGAACGGTACCAGTCTACTTTAGTCACATTGTGTCCATGATAGAAAGGGCGCATGGTACCATGCAAAAAGTGAAAATTATTTGTTTGGACATTCCAGGAGACATTACAGTTGTTGGCAAAAGAAACAGAAGAATCGGTAATAAGACAGTAATAAAATATCATAGAAGGCACAAAGACACGGACAGGAAAGGAAGCAGCTTGATGGGCCGCCCAAGTATCATTACAATATAAGGGACCACGCTCTATACACCCTTTAATAAGGTGGGGGTTGTTCCAGCAGGGGATGGCACCTACAATTTCTTCAAATGGGACAGGGAGAACACGGACAGGGGCATAATTACCACCTTGGGGCAATGGGGTACATATAATGCAATCACTAATATTCAGAAGATCAACCACTTCAAGAACGGTTGTTTTCCAAGTATTAGTGAGGGGGAGAACTGACCTACGGGAGCGGTTCAGAGAAGGGGGAGATAGAGAGGAGATAGGAGCAGAGTGAAAAGAGCGGGGACGGGAAGAAATAAAGTATAGAAACCACCCAATAAAAATTGTCAATAACATAGCAAAATATAAAAAAACAAACTTATACGCAATATGAGGCATACTGAGAAAAGGTCACTTAAAAGTCCAAAAATAAAAAAAACAGTTCAAGGTACCCAAAGATGGGCAATATGAGTCCAAGTTTGGCTAGCGTCCAGCAAGACAGCAAATGGAGTTGATGCAGAAACGATGTGGGGTCCTGAATATGTTGGATCTTGCCAGGAACTCCGATGAGGATTTCTGCGGTAGACAGTGGTTCCAATTGGGATCAAGGTATCCTTTGGGGACTGTGGATGTTGGTCACGGATGGCACAGCGTCTGGAAATTTCTGCCAAAGCCAGGCGCAGACCTGCAAAGTAAGGAGACAAAGAATCCGGTAAGGGAATAGCAGTGTCAGTGAGATTGTATAGCAGCAATCGCCTTCCTGTACAAATTTCATGAGGTGTCAGAGCAATGTTTTTTAGAGGACGATTTCTCAATTGAAACAGTGCCAGAGGCAAGGCCTGCAGCCAGGAAATACTTTTATCTGATTGTATCAAACGCAGGGCTGTCTTGAGCAAGCCATTAGTTCGTTCGACGAGGCCATTGGAGGTGGGGCGATACACAGAAATATATTTCCATTTTACACTCAGAGCTGTGGAGAAAAGATGTATGAGATGGTTCCGGAAATGAGAGCCATTATCAGAATAAACAGTTCGTGGTATGCCAAAGCGAGGAAACAGATGCTTAGTAAAGCAGTCAAATACCTCGGAGGCTTTTTCCTGCCTGCATGGGAAAGCCTCAATCCACTTGGAGAATGGGCACACGCAGACTAGAAGGAATCTGTAGCCATCTACACGAACCTGCATATCTGTGAAATCAACATACCAGGAAATAAAAGGACCCTGAACTGTCGGAAGATGACCTTGGAGAGTATATGTTTGCCCTTCACTGGAGAATTTTCCAAACACTGGGGACACTTTTGGCACCACTCCTGTATTCTGAGCTTGAGACGCGGATGCCAAAAAAGTTCAGAGATCTGTGCAGACATGCTGGAAGCCGGTGCGTGTCCAACAGAATGCAACAGAGAACACAATTGCTGCAAAGACCAAAAGGAAATACAAATTTTTCCAGAGGGGTGTACCCATAACTTTTTATGCTCAGTGCACCCTAACAATTTCCACTTTTGAACCTCATCCCGTGCAAGATTCTGCTGATAATCATGCAGCGAAGGTAAGGGGTAAGTTCTTGCTCGTGTAATAACTAAAATGGGGACAGTATCTGTGACCTGCTTTGCTGCCTCATCAGCTAGGGCATTGCCAAACTGCAGGAAACCATAATGGCGGGAATGGCCAGGGACCCAGTTACAGGAAGTTAGAATATTTCTCTCACAGCGTTGCAATAATAAATCATAGAGATACAAAATCAGGGACTTGTGTATTAATTGACTGCTTGATGAATTAACAAATCCACGCTGTAGCCAAATCTGAAGGTATTCCCCACACAACTTTTGAACATACTGTGAGTCAGTGTAGAAAATCAGGGGCGTTGCCGGACGTTCTTCTAAGACTGCCAATATGGCGCACAGTTCAGCTGCCTGTGCTGAGTATCCCTGATCTGAGTCTAGAGCATACTGTAAACGATGCTCAGCCACTCCATCAGGGGTCAGCAATATCGCAGCAAATCCTACTATACCTTTCTGTGCTGAACCATCTGTAAACCAAATTTCACTGTCTGGTGGCATGTCAGCAGGGGATACCATAAAGGATAAAACTTCCTCGTAAGATGAATCAGGAACTGGGGTATAAACATCTACTGCTGTCTGTAGCCAACTAAGTGGACAGGTGGAGGCAGTGAGAGGACGAAAGATCACTCCACTATTCAGAATAGAAACACAAGCTTGCTGCAGCTTAGATGGGGACAAATGTAGTGTATCTTTGTTCAGAATAGCCTTCAATTCAATGGACTGATAGAGAATCAAGGTTGTAGGAGTGAAAATAGATAGGACTTTCTCTATTGCTGCTGCCACTGCAATAACTAATTTTTCAAGGTCAGGCAATGGGAGCTCAGTACATCCAAAAGTACCAGACAAAAATGACAAAGTGGAAACCCTATCCTGAAATAGTATGGCTGCCCACGCCTGGGAACCGGTTACCACCATCAATTGAAAGGGCTTGTGATGATTTGGCAGATGTAAGGCTGGAAGACACTTTAAATCTTCCAAAATAGACTGGAGCACATTTACATGACAAGGATCTAAAGTGATTCTTTCAGAGTTCTTTACCCCACCCTTCAGATAAGGGCGGAAACAAAGGGTCCGAGAGCTAAAAGCAGGGATCCAATTTCTGCAAAAATTAAGTGTGCCCAAAACAGAGCGAAGTTCTTTCACTGTACTGGGGACTGGTAACTGTAAGCCATGCTGCACTGTCTTATCTCCCACTTCAATAGAACCCTGGCTTAGCTGAAATCCCAAAAAGATGACTGTTGTTTGCACTAATTGTGCCTTCTCGGCATTTAATTTATAGCCCTTGTCCTGTAGCTCGTGTATTAGCTCTTGTGTGTACTTCCTCATTTGCTGATAGTCTGAGCCTGACAGTAAGATATCGTCTACATACTGTAATAAGCACATTTCTCCAGGGAGATGTGAATTGAACTCCTGCAAATCTTGTGATAGAATCTGAGAAAAAATACTGGGACTGTCAACATATCCCTGAGGCAATCGCGTCCATTGATAATGCACCTGATCAAAAATAAATGCCAGTAGAGGCCTCGAAGCAGTGTCAATTTCTACACTAAAAAAAGCATTTTTTAAATCCAATACTGTAAAATACTTGTACAACTGTACTGTGTTCAACGTGGTAGCCGGATTGGCAACTGCAGGGAACTGGGTTTCCACTACTTGGTTCAAGGCTCGTAAATCATGGACAATCCTCCACTTCCCATTAGGTTTACTAACCGGAAATAGTGGGGTATTATATGAGGAGGTGGTACTGTGTTCTATAATGCCATGCAGTTTGAGCTGATCAATTTCTTCCCGTGCACCCTCTATAGCTGCCCGCTGTAAGGGATATTGTGGCAATTTAGGTCCCTGTTTCCCTTGTTTTAGTCTTATGTGGACTGGTGCACCCCGTACTCGGCCGTAAGGGCTGAGTAGATATGTACCAATTTCACTGATTCCTACAGACTGAAATTCTCCTGCCACTAGGATAACCTGGGCCTTGACAATTAAATCTCTCCCCATCAAATTAATAGGACAATGTGAGGCATACAGAAAATTGTGATAAAGATCAAACTCTGGCCCCACCACATGAATTGGATTGGTCACTGGGGTTTTTACTGACTTACCATCAAACCCAGTAGTCATTACACTGTCTCTGCCAATAGTGCTACCTGCAGGCATGGTATTTAGGACAGACAATGTGGCTCCCGTATCAATTAGAAATTTCATCTCTTGGCCATTCAATGTTAATTTTATGTGGGGCTCCTCTGTTCCCAGTGTCACCTGCATATTATAGATGCCTAGTCACTGTCCATCTCCCCTATTACCATAACTTGCCCTATTTGGGGGCTGCCAGGTAGGATACTGCCGTGGCCTAGCAGGTGGCGGTGGGCCTTGGTTATACTCTCTCGTCCTCGTGATGGAGGGGGAGGGGCACGGCAGGTCCGTTGAAAGTGTCCCTTTTCACCACACTGCCAGCAACAAAAATCTCTCTCTCTTTCCTGTTTTTGTCTGGGGAAGGACCGTGGTCCCTGACCCGAGAGCTGATCACGTCCTTGAACATTCAGAGCACGTGTCACAGGTTTGTGTGCATTTTCTGAGTCACTATCAGTGCAACTGTCACCAGAGGACTCGTATAAACGTTCCACACATTCCTCAAATAGTTTTCGTGCAGTTTTTGCCTGTTGCTTCGCCTCCCTAACCTCTTGCTGCAAGGTCTTAATCAGTTTCTTGTCAGCAGAAGATACACTGACTAATCCTTCCTTTTTCCTTGATCTATTTCTTTTAACTGTAAGTTAAACAGACGTGCTTGAGCAGCCTTCCTGTCTCTTTCCGGTTTAGATAATTCCTCTTCTGCCTGTCTGACAAAATGAAAAATATGTGCCTGCTGTTTTTGCCATGTCTCTGATTCTAGTGCAACTATATTTTTCAATTTCAACTGGATAGGTAGTGGTAGTGTATTGCACAGAGTTTGAAAAAACATAAGGGCCATATGAGGAGCATTATGGGGTACACCCATTTGTGCTTCCCATAGATCTTGGAACTTAGCCAAATAAGCACTAACATCTTCCCCTACCTTAAATTGCATCGATGTAAGGGGTCCCATACTTCTTTGAGTGGGATATATATCTCTTAGTGACTCCCAAATTAAATTACGATAAGGGTTAAATAAAGCCCCATCGTATTGTGGTTCATGGACCAATACCCCATTTATATGTGCATTATTAAATACTTGATTGGCAGCATTATTGCCCAAAATCCGGGCTAATAGTGCTTTTACATCACCAATTGCCAAAGTATACCCTGCTGTCAATCGTTCAAACTTCTGTATCCATGCCCCTGCACCTTGATTTAGGGGAGGGAGTTGTTCTGACAGGTTGGTCATGTCAGTGAAACTCCAGGGAACATATACCTCTGCCCTTCCCTGCCCTTGGTTAACATGTCGCACAGGAAACACCATGTAACCTGGTAATTTTGGGTTATCGGGATCTTGCCCCTCATACTTTTCCCACACTCTTAATCCTGCTTCCATGTATTTATAGTCCCATTGTGGGTCCCCTTCTCCTCCACGAATACACCTACGGGCTAAGTTTAAATCTCTAGTTTCCAGTGATCCTTGTTCTGGCCAAATTCTCATTTGTGGGGCACATGCTGAGGTCCACCCATGTAGGTTGGAACTCCAATGATATACATAAAATCCTTCACCCCCCTCTTCATTAAAAACAAACTCTACAGGAGTTTTCTTAGGCTGAACTGGTTCTTTAGTGCTCTGCACAGGATAAATACGATAATCATGTGTGCGGGTTGTTCTAGTCCCAACATCAGACAGACTTTCAGGTCGTCGGCTAGAATAAGGGAACCATTGGCCTGCTGCCCTATTGGTGGATTTATGGTAATCAACAGGTCCACGACCAGGAGGGGTCCCAGACTTAGTTGATAACTGAGCCGGGGTGGTATTACTCAGAATTTCTGTCGGTTCCTTGGGAAAATAGTCAGGCCCCGGCTTGCCCGCCCCAAACTTGGAGGGATTATCCTCTGTTGTGACCTGACAACTGTCGTTAGGGGTAAGATTAGGAGCAGAGGGAATGGGACGCAGACGGGGTGGAGTGTTACCTCCCGTAGCCCCTAAAACTGATTGTTCATATGATCCTGAGGTCTGAGAATTTATGTCAGGAGTCAAATGTAATTTACCTGTTACCTGAACCCATCCCTTATGTGGTTCCCGGTGGGGGGATGCAGATCGGGATCTCCTAAATGGCTGGGAGTCCTTATGGCAAATTATATCTTCCATTTCCCTATACAGTGGCTTATATAAGGATGTGTCATTGTAAGGTGCAGAGGGCTCAACTGGGTTTGTCTTTCCCAGATTCTCTTTTTGGTTTTCTGTCACCTGTCTATCATTAGGGGTTTTCTCAGATTGTTCCCTTTTGGGGTCTGTGTTTATCTGCGGGTCTGAATACCCTATTGCTGCCATGGTACGGTTCACTGTCCTACAATAAGGGGGAGGAGCCTCACTACCGAGGGTACCTGGGTTTGCCTGTTTCATCCACATAGAAATGTATTGCAAATGTTTTAACTGACTAGCATTGGTCTTATGGGACAAAACATAATCCCTAATCCTTGCTAAACAACCACCATCAAAAGACCCCTCCGGTGGCCAGCCAAGAGGGATCCCAGGAGCATTGCTCCACTTTGCCCATTTAAGGCAAACTTTCAAAATTTCCTTTCCTAATATGGGATTATCTCTCATCATCCGTTCAACCGGAGTCATTGGGGAAACCTGATTTATCATTATTCCCTGATTGTCATCTTTCTTTCTTCTAAACAGAGACATAATTTCTACGTGCCACCTGTTATTTTAAGGATCTCAATATCCAACCTTTTTATCTACAAAGGGAGGTAGTGCACGAAATGTCCAGGACACCTTTCAAACAGAGATTCACTTTGTTCAGACCCAGCCAATCTCCTCGCGGAGGTATGGAACCGTGAGTAAGAACACACACACAGTTCGTATCAGCCGATACGTAGCTCAAACACACACCATTCAGTCCTGACTAATAGCAGCAAAAATATCTTTACACTTTATCAATACAATAGAACAAAAAATAACAACACTTACCAAGCTTGGTCAAAAATAAGTATACTCACGGCTTTGTCTCACAACGGCCGTCTTCCTAGGGAAAAGCAATCACTCACTGTTTCTTCTCCTCCGGTCTTCACACAACACCGGGAACACAGCTCCCTCAACCTTTTGAGGGGAATCCAAAAAATCTTTAAATTTATATCTTGGTCCTAGAGACCCACCCGTAGGCCAATCCCGGGCGTGCGGCACCAATTTTGTACGGCCCTGTTTCGTACAAAAATGAACCACAACCTAATTATTATTACTATGTACCTGAAATGATCAGATCCAAAAGGTCAGTACAGGTGCAATCAGAGTCTCTGTTTATTAGATAACTGATGACCAAATACAGGTAGCAAAGTGGGGAAGAGAGTTCTATCGGGCACTAGGCACCTCAAGAATGCAACTCTCCCCCCAGAATATAGAAAGCATATTACAATTTATACCTTTTTCTCTTCCGCATTTTTACATACAGTCCAGTCCCCAGAGCTATTCCTTTGTGTTCTCTCCCCCTCCCCTACCTTATTTCCTATTATTACCCTTTACTCCCCTTAGTTCCTGTTGCAAAATCCCCCTGGCCCCCCTCTTCCTCATACTCACCATGACCTGGCTAGCTGCTTTTCTTCAGAGCCGGGTCTAGCATATATGTTAGTAGCTTTGTGGTTTCCTGTGTATGCATTTCTTTGCACCCAGCCTTTATCTGATATCTCCATGTAGGTCAAAGTTTAGACTCTTCAGCCCAAACTGGCACCTTACAAGGCTCATGATATCTCCGTATCTGGTTCTTGGATCTCTTCTTGCAAAGACCTGAATACTGGCTCACATGTCATAGCAGCATGCTGTTCTTCGGTGGCTATTTTGTGAGGTTCAGGGTAGCCAGTAAGTGATTATGAATCAGGAACATTATTAATCCTTAGCACTTAAAAATTAAAAGCAAATCTATAATACTAAACCCCAAATCTATCATACTTAACCTCTACCCCTAAAAGCACTTAACCCCTACACCAGTCACTTGTGAGACAAGAAACTCATGAGGAATCGTATTTATTTATTTAGCGTACATTTGTATACCGCTACTTCCAGCGATCAGCAGCGGATTAGATTACATATTGGAAACTGTCAAATCAGGACAGGAAAATTTGTAGTATATACAAGGTGATTCGTAGGGTGAGCACAACACACAGTAATTAGGTAATTGGATTTCTTTTCATAAGGAGGGAGGAGTTATTTACATATGTACATTTTTACATATATACATCTTTGGCTCTCTGGGTAGCACAGCTTAGGCCACGTTGACTAAATCAAGTTGTACTGAATCTGAAATAGGTGAGTCTTGAGTTTTTTCCTAAAGTCCATTAGGTCTTTGCTAGCTCAGGCGGCAGTTGGTTCCGGAGTGTCGGTGCTGTGTATGAGTATGCTCTGTTACTTGTACCGGTTTTGACAGATCTTATATCTTCCGGTACGCAGAGGGTGTTTAAGTTGGTGGTTCTTCTGCTTCTGTTGGGTGGTTGTGTGCTGATTAGGTTGGAGAGGAAGGATGGCGCTATATTATGCATGAGTTTGAATGTGGTTATTAGTGTCTTATATTTTATACGAGCTGTAATGGGGAGCCAGTGTAGCTCAATCAACACAGGTGTGATGTGTTCAGAAAAACTTTTCTTCATAATGATTCTAGCCGCCACATTCTGCGCCATTTGCAGTATGTTTAGTGTTTTCTTTGGTAGGCCCTGTAAAATGGCGTTGCAGTAGTCAAAATGTGGCATGATGAGAGCTTGTGCAACGGACCTGAAATCATGAGGCTCAATAATATTCCGTAGTGGTTGTATGACTCTTAGTTTGTGGAAGATGGCCCTGTTTGTTATGCGGAGGTGTTTTTCCATCGTTAGGTCGCTATCAAACGTTACCCCCAGATATTTTATTTCTTTCTTTGTTTGGTAGGTATTGTTGCACAGGGTGATCGTTGCGGGGGGTTGAAATTTGGTTTTCTGGAGATGTACATCACCTCTGTTTTTTTATGGTTGATCGCCATGTTGTTTTGTTGTAACCAGGTTTGCATCTCGCTTAGGCATTCTTCTAGTTGGATGCAATTTGGGTTATTTGCATCAAGTTGTGTGTACAGCATAATATCATCTGCATAGATGTGGTAATTGATTTTGTGCTTTTGGAAGGTTTCGCAAATTGGTTGCATATATACGTTGAAAAGGAGTGAGGAGAGAGCAGAGTCTTGAGGTATGCCTTGGGTTTGTGGGAATGCCTCTGCTTTTTTGTCGTTGAACTGTACCTGTTGCATTCTGTTTGTTATATATGATGAGAACCATTTTAGCGGGGGTTCCCGATATTCCTATTGATTTAATTCTGTTCATGAGGGTTCCATGGTGTACTATATCAAAAGCTGCTGAGATGTCAATAAATATGAAGATAAACATTTTCTTTTTGTCTTCTAGGCCTTTGATGAGGTTGTCTAGTAGTGCAAGCAGTAGGGTTTCAACCCCATGATGTTGCCTGAAATCGTATTGCTGATCATCTAGGGTTTCATTGTCGTCCAGGTGGTCTTGCAGTTGTTGTAGGACTGCCTTTTCAATGATCTTTGCTAGGAAAGATATGCTGGATATTGGGCGGTAGGAAGCTGGGTCGTCCTTGTTGAGTGTTTTGTTTTTTAGTATAGGTCTTATGATGGATTTCTTAAGTTGCGTAGGCATGATTCCTTGTTGGAGTGACAGGTTTACTATATGCGAGACGTGTAGGGCAATTTCTTGCTTCGCTGCCTTGACCCATGCGGCTGGGCAGGGATCCAGTGGGGAGGTTGTGGTGTTGATGTTAGTGATTATGTTTATAATTTGCTGGTCTTCAATTTTGCGAAAATTGCTCCAACCCTGGTCTTGATTTGCGCTGGTCGCCATGTTGAGTTGTGGCGCTGGGTGGGCTGCGTCCAGGCATTGAGTGGGTTTTGTAGCCGTAAGTTTGCTTGCGTAGTGATTTGCCAGGGTTTGGGCCTTGATTTTGTTGTTATAGTGGTCCTCCTGGGACGCTTTGGTTAGTGATTTGACCAGTTTGAATAGTTCTCTGGGCTTATTGATGGCCTTATTTAGTAAGTTAGTGTGATACTTTCTTTTTGCCAAGTTGACCTCATTTTTGTACTTTGAGAGAAGAGTCAGGTATTCCGTTTTGTGTTCGATGGTTTTGGTTTGCCTCCATTTTCTCTCCAGTTTACGGAGTTCCCTCTTCAATCTGGTCAGCGTTTCAGTGTACCATGGTTCTGTTCTGGATTTAGTTGCGTTCGATGGGGCTTTCCATATTGGGTTTGATGCAGCTTGTATTCCTGAGTTCCACCTGTTTATTAGATCATCGAGGTCCGTGCATTCCAAGTCTATGTGGGATGCAATGGAACTTTTGAGATCTTCTTTGTTGAATTTATTGAATCTCCTTTGAGGGTGTATTGTTCTCCCAGCTTTCGGGTTTTTGGGTAGGGAGGGCAGTTGCATTTTAAGATCAATTTGGTGGTGGTCTGACCATGGTACTTGGATTATTCTTATTATGGGTTTTTCTTCGTTTTGCTGCTGTTTGGTGGGTATGAATACCATGTCTAGAGTATTTCCCTTGTCATGGGTGGCGTCACTTATTATTTGCTAGTACCCAAGTTGGACCATGGCTTCTAGGAAGGTACATTGTCAAGCATACTGTATTGGCAGGAAAAAAGCACAAGTGTAGGATTATTGGGGTTTCAGGCTCTTTCGGGAATGGCCCAGGGGTATCTGATGCCTTAGGCAAGCTTTCAGTCATTAGAGCCTTTTGGTATTAGCTTTCCAGTAGCATTTGCAAACATTTTTATTCAACACTGCAGCAGTTAGAAAAGGCTTGTGTCTATGTGGAATGCTCTCCCACCTTATATTGATCTGAAGCATCACTGCCAACGTTTAAAGCCCAATTGAAGGTCTTTTTTTTTCTCAGGCCTTCTTACATCTCATGGTGCTTGATACCACTGTGGTCCATTGCCTGATATCTGGATGAAATTCCTTTCTCTGTTGTACATTAGTCTCCATGATATTATAAAGCCTTCCATCTCAAAGCCCTTCTTTAGGACACAATCTGCATGTAACCTACAAAAAGACAGAAGCTCTCTACATCACCAAAGACACCAATTTCACTCCACCGACCGCAATAACTGTTGAAGGAGCAAATATAGAGGTAAAGCCTGAAGCCCGTTACTTAGGCATAACCCTAGATCAGCGGCTGACCTTCCTGCCATACATTAGTAGTATTACAAGGATGATATACCACAAAATAAAGACAGTATAACATCTCTGAACACTAATGGATGCACAAGATTTCCAGGCAGTATTTCAAGCAATAATATTCCCTCACTTTGACTACTGTAATCTCTCTACCAGAGCCTACCAAAATATGCCCCCATCCCATACAACTGACCTAAAGCACAGCTGCCCATATGCTCAGAGGTGCCACCAAAACTGACCATATAACCCCAATACTCAAGCAACTACACTGGCTGTCCATCATACAATATATAAAACACTAAGGGGTATGTTTACTAAACTGTGGTAATGTCATTCGCGTTAGGTTCCGCGGTAAAGGTACAGATGCCCATATAAAGGCATGGGTGGTGCATCGTTACAGCAAGCCATATCAGCTAACGCATGTTACAAACTAACACGCGCTACAAGGTGCCTCATAAGGCACCTTACAAGGCGCCTTGTAAGGTGTCTTGTAGGGCGCCTTGTAAGGTGCCTTATAAGGTGCCTTGTAAAGTGCCCTATATAGTAGGGCTCTTTAGGCTAAGCGCCGTATTACGTACCCCTGTACAAGGAATCTTAGAAGGCACCCTGGGTTACAGAACCATAGGTTATGGTGCCCTAGGTTAGTGTGGCCTAAGGGCTGCAAGGTGCTTCAGGATGACATGCATGATCTGTGAGGAACAGAGACAGATGTAGCCCTAACACTAGATAGAGCACTCAGGAAAGGCAATGAACAGGTGAGTGAAGGAGGGAGAGCTGGGAGCTGCTGGACCTGCCATATCTGGGGGCATCCCATGTGGCTGCCAGTACTGATGACAAACATGGTGGGGGCAACTATACCACAGCACAGGGTGTTGGCAATGTAAAGTACTGGAAAGACAGTTGGTGCAGATGATGGGAATATGTGTCCCCCAGTGGAGGCAGAGGTGGCAGGATAGTTTATTTATTTCACATTTCTTATATGCCACCTTTCATGATATCAAGGCAGTTTACATTGAACAAACTGAAATTACATTGAACAGGGCATTATAACTTGGAGATAACTATTTACAGGGAACATGGGCAATAGAGGGTTAAGTGGCTTGCCCAATACCACAAGGAACACCTGTGGGACTAGAAACCCCAGTCCTTCCGGTCCAAGGTTGCTGTCCTCTAGTAGGATTTGAACCCCTGACCTTCCAGCCTGAGGTAACTTGACCCAACCACTAAGCCACTCCTCCCTCTATGTTACATTGATGGGTGGACAGAGGAGTGGTGGTGCCATGCAGATCAGGCACAGGTGAGGCAAGCATGAAGAGGCGCAATGCAGGAAAGGGTAGCAGTGCAGGACATGGGGTGACAGCCTGCACAGGCAGACAGGACTCTACACAGCTGACAGACGCAGATAGACGGACCGAGGGAATGTTGGCAATTGTGGCGAGGGTATTATGGGCTGGCAGCACAAATATGCAAAAATATGACTGTTACAGGCATGCACACTATTTGAGTTGGACAGGCAAGAGAGGAGGGAACAATGAGGAATTGAACCCATGAACGGCATTGTATTAACCAGTAGGCTATACCTCTGTGGTGTATGTCACAGCAATGGCTGGGTACAGAAGGACTGCAGGTCACTGCACAAACTGTCTGTTCTGAGTGCCAGGATAGGGTAACCCCACCAGTACCCATGATGCAATGCACATGCTGACTAGCTGTCTACAGCTGATCAGCAAATGGGGTCTGCACCTCTCCGGTACCTCAGCTTGGAAAGACGAACTGACTTTGCGTGATACTGGCACAGAGTAGCTACAGACCATGCCATTGTGCAGGTTCTGTGTTCTCCCTGAGGGAAAGGATGGGTGCCCAACACTAAGTCCGCAGTACATGTGGTGCTAGAGATAGACCCTGCTGTACATTCCCATTGCTACCAGTGTGTGACAGGTGTTCCTTGCAGTGCAGCTGAAGGTAATTTGATGTCCATCTTTATTCTGCAGTCACATGTGGCCCTCGGGGACCAGACACCACCCAGATTAGTGTGTACCATGTGTTAGGGCCTGGCTGACATGGGCACCTGTTATCAGGGCAGAGAGGTTTCCAGATTTGCATGAGCTTGGTGTAGCAGTGCCTTTATAGATCAAAGTGTTATACACTGCATACCTCAAAGGGCTCACAACACCCTTTTTGTAGGTAAGGGACAGGTGCCCCAGTCCCTGTGAAATAACCTCCATCCTGCTGGTATACAACAGCCCTCCAGGGTTGGTGGGCCAGAGCCATACCTGTGGCTGCTGTAGTGGCAGACCAGCAGCAATGATGGGGTTAGCTCTAGAAAACCTCAACTGCCTCACACCACTGTCTGCCAGTCACCAGCAGACAGCATAGTCAGACTGCACTCTATAGGTGTTCCAACCATGCACAGACTAACTGCAGACAGTCCACTAACCAGTCCATGGTGCATACTCACAGAGAAACTATGGGGTATGTTTACTAAACTGTGGTAACGTTACATAACGCGCGTTATACAACGTTAATGATCGTTAACGTTACATAACGTGCGTTATGTAATGTTAACGATCGTTAACGTCATTTAACGTGCATTACGTAACGTTAATGATCGTTAACGTCCCCGGCAGCGGTAAACACTGCAGAAGGTGGAAAGAGGGCGGAGAGAAGGGGTCAATGGGTAGAGAGTGGGCGGGGAGAGGCTCCTTTCACACTAACGCGCTGAACTGAAGGGCTGAATCCTACCGCGAATGAAAACCTGCCGTTAGATGCACATGTGCAGGGGAGAGAAACCATTTGAGTGTCAGCAATGTACAGCATAGGCAGGGAAACCTACAAAAAGTGATAAGTGTGATACATGTGAACGGAACAAAAGGGCACATAAACATTGAAAATGACCTCAACAAACTAGAAAAAAACATAACCAAGCTGGCCAATAGTGATAATATTGGGAAACAGCAAAAAACACTACTGAGAAAGCTCCCAAAAAAAGATATTAATCGTGGAAGGGTCTATGCTCTGTCCCCGACAAGGTGAATGATCCCACAGTGAAATAGTGCTGATCAGGGCTTTCCCATGTCATTGGACAGGTTCCCTATGGCATGCACATGTTCCGCAACAGCAGGGTGGGCATGTCAGAATGGGCAACTGGACAGATGCTGGAAAAGGGGATACAGAGGGCCGCAGGCGGCACATGCTGTGTTGCAGCTGGGCCACAGTGCGGACTAGGGTGATGCCTAGATGGCCCATACGAATGCTGAAACAGCAGAGCAGCCAGACAGCAACTGCTGAAGGCCCAACATGGGCACAACTGTGTTTCCCACAGTGTCACAGGGGATTGTACCCAGCAGCTACCCCCAAGGGCACAGAACAGTGGCAGGCGGTGCTGGGGGAAAGCGTGGATGTCTATGCAGGCACCCCTACCCCAGAACTCGCACCATAGGCATCCGCCTACCCACACACTGGATGGCCTGAGACTGCGCACCACCAGCACCACCAGCAGAAGGACATGGCAGCATGGTGGCGGAGGGGTGCTGGTGGCGAAGGGGGCAGTGGCATCTGGCCACAGCAGACCATGGCCTAGCCCCGTTTAGGTGGGTGCCGTGCACTGCAACAGACAGACTCCATCTGACAAACAGTCATGGTATCTCCAGGGAATGAACTGTCTGTGTGGTGCAGTACGCACAGCCAGTGTGCTCAGGAGCCGAAGGTCACAGGTTCAAGTCCCAGCTGTGGTTCCTGCCAACCCTGTCCCCATATTTTACCAAGTAATAAACCGTCATAAGAAAGACGGGACCTTTATTGCAGATAGAATAAACATGCCTGGGACACCTACATTTTCCCCTACAGAGCACAGACACCATAAACATGCGCATTACCTAGAGCAGAGTCTCCCAAATGCAGTCCTGGAGGGCCAAACACCATTCAGGTTCCATGCTGTCGCTAATAAAGATGCCTGTGCTGCAGTTCTATGTGCTGCCCCCATGGTATGCAGATTTCTTCCATGCATATTCATCAGGGACAGCATGAAAACCTGAAAAGTGTGTGGCCCACCAGGACCGGAGTAGGGAACCCCTGCCCTACAGCAGCGGCCAACAGGGACAGAAACACCCGCACCCACAGGCCCCATTATCCACAGCCTCCTGGAGAGGCAGGATGTTGGGCCCTGCATGCATCTCCCAATACTAGCACTTGCATACCTTGGCAATGCCACCCTAACCCCGGGAATACGGTACACAGATATCAAAAGGTTGCTATGATTACTGGCACATAGCAATTCCTAAGTTTTGCACAATCTGCTCAGTGAGCTGTATCATACCAACCTCTCTGATGTCTGTGGAGTGTGTGTCAGGTCTGGTATCTGACAGTGTCTGCCACCCTGGGGAGTGACCCCAACAGTACTGCATACCATAGCCATGCCTGCACTGTGCCCAGGACTGGTGTGGTGGCCAGGGCTGCCAAAAGCCTCTATAGTTGCACAATGCTGGCATAGGTGTGGGAGTGTGTGTCTGTCTATCCAGTGTGTGGTGGCTGCCAACACCTTCCTCAGCCCACACTGCTAGCACTGTTGCCAGTGTTAGCCTGCCAATGTGCATAATGAGGAGCAAGGTACCATGGGTATGGGCCGGACAGGGCGGCCTGGGCAGGATGCCTCTGCACAGGGTATAGGGCAATGGCTGGGACATTGTAGTGCCCGGCCACCACCTGCATGGACAGGGTGGCCACAGCATGTCCTGCTGGGAGGTCACTCTCACCCTGACTGAGCAGTGACCACGGCATGGCTGGGTTCCCCCATAGTGCTCCTCCTAAGTGATATATATATTGGTTCTGTTTTTTGGGGCCCAATCACTGACTTATCTGCTTGGTGGGTGTGCTCATATCCCAGGTTTGGGTGCTCACATCTTCTCCAAGAACTTGCATTATGGGCTAGCTAGCAGATTGTCTGCAGTTAGTATGTGTGTGGCTGGAACAACTTGCAGGGTGCAGTGGCTGGTGACTCACTGTGCGTGCTGTGGGATAATGTCAGATGGTGGTGGGGGCAGCTGTGCATTTCCAGGCCTACTGTCTGTCTGCCATTGCTTTATTTATGGATGCCTACAGATCTGCATTGATTGCCCTGTAGGGTGTCTATTCCGAGGCAGTTCTGGGGTTGATGGTCCCATCTACTGTCACCATTGTAGGGGGGTAGAATATGGATCTGTTGGTGGGAGATCCTGTCCCCCACCCTGAGCCACAGAGGGTAGGTTGGGTTGGGTGGTTGTACGTAATCCGCCTGTGGGTCCAAACACCCCCCTGCACCTAAATCATGTGACCATGGCACCCACACAGCGTATGCACTATCCTGGGTGCATCATAGTCCACAAGGGCTAGATGTGAAATACAGATGGACACAGGCATATTCTAGGGGTGTCTGCAAGGGCTACCTAGCACACACTGGCACTGATGGGGACCTGCAGTATAGCCTATCTCAGCAAAGCCAGGTGCTGCGGAAATGGTGCTGGGCACCCCACCTCACCCTCAGGGTGAGCACAGGACCCGCACACTGTGACGGTTTGTAGCTAATCTGTGCAGGAACACACACGGTCAGTACCCCCTACCAGGCTGAGGTGCTATGGGGGTGCACATGGTCAGTACCCCCTACCAGGCCGAGGTGCTGTGGGGGTGCATACCCCATCTTGTTGTCATCTGTAGACTGGTGATCTACATGTATAGTGCACCATGGGTACGGGTGGGTTAACCCAAATCCTGGTAACCACAGCAGACAGTTTGTGTGGTGACCTGAAGTCCTTCAGTAGCCAGCCAGGGGTTTGTTAGTAGCACTAGTGATATAGTCCACTGGTTACTTCACTGCCTGTGGAGCCAGTGGTTGTGGGTTTGATCCCACAGTGGGGTTATTTGGTAGAGCTGTCTGAGGCATTTTCTTTTTTTAATTTAAATTGGTGCTGCCAGCAAAAACACCCTCACAGTACTGTCACCTTACGGTGCCTCATCAGGTGCCCTATAAAGCGCCCTATAAGGCACCCTATAAAGCGCCCTTATAAGGCGCCCCATAGGGAACATTATCGGGTGCCTTGGCGGACAGTGCACTTTATCATGTGCCCTCTGGAGTGCCTTATAGGGCGCCTTATGCGGCACCTTAGGTTACAGCCCTGTGAGGGTGTGTTTGCTGTCAGCACTAATTTAAATTATAAAACAAAATGTCTCAGACAGCACTGATTTAAAGTAAAGGGTAATGTCTCAGCCAGCTTTCCTCATTAGATGCACAGGGGAATTGAACGCATAACCCCTGCACCATCAGTCAATGTATTAACCATTTTGCTACAGCTCTGCTGCTGTGTTTACAGGTTTACCTTACTAGGCACCTTCTCAAGTGCCTTATAGGGCGCCTTAGAGGGTGCCTTGCGTGGTACTTTACAGGGTGCTTTGTAACGCTCATTACTCTGATGCGCCTTGTAACGCACGTTATCTGTAACAATGTACCGCCCATATCCTTATTTGGGCATTTCTGCCTCTACCACAGAACCTAATGCGAATGGCATTATTGCAGTTTAGTAAACATACTCCTATGTGTACCAAGCAGGCATCTCAGTGATCAGGGACCCAGCACTGGGACCACAAAAGTATCACTAAAGACAGATAGTGTAGAACGCAATGTGGGAACTTAGACATGCTATGGTCACTGCTTGGTCAGAGTGAGTGCCCTCCCAGCATACCATGCTGTGGCCCCCCTGACCATGCAGGCAGTGGTCGGGCACTACAGTGTCCCAGCCATTGCCCCACACCCTGTGAAGATGCACCCTGGCCAATCCGCCCTGTCCGGGCCATACCCACAACACCTTGCTCTTCATTATGGACATATTCAGGCTAATGCTGGTAACAGTTGGACATTGTGGGCCCGGTGAGGTTCACAGCTGGGGCTTGAACCTGTTATCCTCTGCTTCTGGACACTCTGGCTGAGTACTGTTGCCACAGATGCACGATAGTCCCTAGGGCTACCTGTACTTTTCCTCAGCCAGACTTTGTATGTTGCACTGCACACCACGTACTAATGCAGGGCATGTCCTAGGTCCACTGCAGAGAGGTGACACTGCCCCCTCCAGCACGGGCACACACCCCCCTGTCAAGCTGACATGGCCATTTGCTGTCGGTGCTGGTAGTGCGCAGTCCCAGGCCATCCACTGTGTAGGTAGGCACCCGCCTAGGGAGCAGATCCCGGTTTGGGGGGGGCATACATGGACATCCTCACATCCCCCCCCCATCACTGCCTACCAATATTATGTCCCTTCCACATGGGGGCAGGATGGCTGGGGGGATGTCAGGTCAGTGCCCTAGCAACTATTGGCTAGGGTGAACCAGGTAGATATCGGTGGATTGTGTTTGCCTTGGTCAGCTGCTGTCTTGCTGATTTCTGCTTTCTATGTTCCTATGTGCCACCTAGGCGCTCGCCTGGTCCACCCTGTGCCCCAGATGCCCATGCTACATGTCCCACCTGCGGCCCCCTATGCCCCATTTGCACCATCGCCATAGTGTCCATTCATACTTTGACACTATGGTGTTGCTGAAAATAGAGCACTACTATCACATTTCTTGGGCTCCCTGCCTAGGCTGTACATTGCTGACACTTAAATGGTTTCTCTCTCCTGCAAATGTGCATCTAACGGCAGGTTTTCATTTGTGGTAGGATTCAGCCCTTCAGTTCAGCGCGTTAGTGTGAAGGGAGCCTCTCCCCGCCAGTCTCCGCCCATTGACCCCTTCTCTCCGCCCTCTCTCCACCTTCTGCGGTGTTTACCGCGGCCGGGGACGTTAACGATCATTAAGTAACGTTAACGTGCGTTAATGCTACATACCACGCATTATGTAACATTAACGATCGTTAACGTTACATAACACGCGGTATGTAACATTACCGCAGTTTAGTAAACATACCCCTTCGAGAAGCTAGCAAAGTAGTCAGGAAAACAAAGATTCAAAAAGAGGAGGAAATAGCCAATGCAATTAAATGGGGGGGATAAGACATTTTTCAGATATGTTAGTGAGAAGAGGAAGGGCAAAAGTGGCATTGTCAGACTCAAGGGTGAAGGGGAGGAATATGTAGAAACTGATGAGGATAAAGCATAATTGCTTAACAAATATTTCTGTTCTGTGTTCACAGACAAAGAACCAGGAGCAGGACCTCAGGAAACACCCACAAACAGGAACAGAAGCGAGGGACATCTTGAACAATTTTCAGAAGACTGTGTTCGTGAGAAACTAGACAAAGTGATGGGACCGGATGGGATACACCCTAGAATACTGAGGGAACTTGGGGACGTTCTTGCAGCTCCTCTGACTGACCTTTACAATGCCTCGTTGGTGTCGGAAGTGGTGCCAAAGGACTGGAGAGAGGCTCATGTGGTTCCTTTACACAAAAGGAGGAGTGGAGGAGTGGCCTAGTGGTTGGGGCAAGGTACTTCAGGCTGGAAGGTCAGGGGTTCAAATCCCACTAGAGGACAGCAACCTTGGGCTGGAAGGACTGGGGTTTCTAGTCCCACAGGTGCTCCTTGTGGTCTTGGGCAAGCCACTTAACCCTCCATAGCCCATGTCCCTGTAAAATAGTTATCTCCAAGTTATAATGCCCTGTTCAATGTAATTTCAGTTTGTTCAATGTAAACCACACTGATGCAGAATAGCACAGTATATAAGAGAATGTAAATAAATAAATAAATAAAAGTGGAAGTAAGGATGTGGTTGAAAACTACAGGCCGCTTAGTTTATCTTCGGTGGTGAGTAAATTATTAGAAACGCTGCTGAAAGAGAAAATAGTGAGGTTTCTGGAGTCCAGCGGATTACAGGATCTGAGGCAGCATGGATTCACCAGAGGCAGGTCTTGTCAGACAAATCTGATTGATTTCTTTGACTGGGTGACCACAGAGTTGGACCGAGGGAGAGCCCTAGATGTGGTGTATTTAGATTTCAGTAAAGCCTTTGACACTGTTCCTCACAGGCGACTTATAAACAAACTGAGCACCATAGGGATGGACCCTAAAGTTACTGCTTGGGTTAGAAATTGGTTGGGTGAGGCGGAGCCAACACGGGTTAAGATGGCTGCTTAAATCCTGAGCTCCTCACCCCCCTCGAATTGCAAATCCCCTGGCTGCAGCGAAAACTAGATTGGAGGCTTCTCCAGTGCCCCGGGCGGTCAGCGAGATGGCGGCCAGCAAGCCTACGCGTCTGGACTTCTCTGCGGCGGTGAGTGGCGGCGGCAAGAGAGCAAAAGCCGAACCGCCCTCACCGCAAAAAATGGCGTCGGCAGGGGATGAGGCGGCCGGCCTAAAAGAGGTGTTGGCCGAAATTCGGGAGGTGAAAGGCATGGTAGCGGTCAACGGTGCCACCTTAAGTGGTGTGCAGGCTGATATCGCGGAATTGAAGGAGATGCGGGAGCAAATGAACTTCATGACGGAGCAACTAAAAAAGCTTGAGTGCACCACGGAAGTCCACGAAGAGCGTTTCAAGATAGTGGGGGCAAATACCAAAAGAATTGTTGCTCTTGAACGCAGCCTAGAGGACTTGAACAACCGCACGCGACGGAACAACGTGCGTCTCGTTGGGATCCCCGAGGGGGCCGAGGGAACGGATGTTATTGCTTTTTTGTGTACGCTGATTCCCAAGCTACTCAAAATGGACTTTCACTATCCGTTAGAGATTGAAAGAGCCCATCGGGTCCCCACGCAGCCGGGCCCCAATGTTCGGAGACCTCGGCCGATCATCATGTGCGTCCTGAGGCATGGTCAAGCGATGCAAATCCTCTCGACAGCAAGAGCGCTCCGTTCGATCCAATTCGAGGGGCACAGCGTGGCTTTTTTTCCCGACTTCCACAAGGCGACAGTGGATAGGCGAAAGCAGTTATTAGCCTACAGACCGCGTTTGCAAGCTTTACAAGCCCGCTATGGCCTCTTCGCCCCTGCTCGGATGCGAGTGACTTTGCACAACCAGACGCGGATGTTTGAGGACGCAGAGTCCCTGGGGAAATTTTAGGAAGACAAGGAAGCCGAAATCATTTATTTATTTATTTATTTATTTATTTATTTATTTAGTGTACATTTGTAACCCGCTGCTTCCAGTGATCAGCAGCGGTGTCTATACATAGGAGGTTTGGCTGTACTGGCCAGGATTAATTTATATACAATGTGATTTGGGGGGGGGATAGAGCACAGCAAGCATAGGGTTACAAGATTTACAGTAGATTGAAGATCATGCGCTGAGGTTGGAATTCTCTGTGTGGGACTGATTTGGCGAGAGCGCTGGAGTAGTCCTGCCCTGTCCTGTGCCCATGGACCTTCCATCTTTTAAGAATTGGGCACGCACATGCTGGGCATCTTGTGGACTTGAGAGCGTTAAGGAACGGTTTGCCATGCTATGATGATTGTTATCCTGTGTTCAGTTTGTTTTGTATTCAGTGGGTAAAGGGTGTCACAGTTGGGTTTGAAGTGTTGTGGGGGGCTGGATGATACAAGGGTAAAATAAGGTGTTACATGATGTGGGGCCATTACTTGCCAGGAAATATTTCTGGTACGTCATGGTCACTGTCAATGGGGTATTGTGTTGTAGATGTATGTATGCGGGGGGGTGGGGGGGATGGGAGTGGCTTTCTGACCAGGATGGTTCACCCATTTGCCACCCGTTTTGGGACGGGCGTGGTGTCTCCTCTGGGGCATGGGGGGGGGGAGGGATCGGGTACTTTGGGTATCCTTCGGGTTATGGGAGTAGCAGCAGATTTGGTTTTGAGTGTGGCGGACAGCTGAGTAGGGTTAGTCGCCCCATTGTGGGCGAGCGAAGCATCTTGCCTTATGGCGCCCCTTAAAGTACTGACGTTGAATGTGAAGGGCATTAATAATCCCATTAAGAGGAAGAAAATATTGCAATATTGCAAGAGAGAGCATGTGGATGTAGTAATGCTACAGGAAACACGTTTGTCCGAGGGGGAAACCAAAAAGCTGGGCCTGGGCCAGTTTCTGCTTGTAGCGTACTCGGCTGCGTGTCAAGGAAGAAATGGGGTGGCAATTCTTGTCAGGAAAAGTCTGCCCTTGGTTATTGAAAGGCAGCGAGCCGATGGGGAGGGTAGATGGGCGTCAGGGGTAGCCCAGATCCATGGGAAAAAATTAGCTTTAATAGTGGTCTATGGCCCGAATACGGATGATGCTGTGTATTTCAGGGGGTTAGCCTTTGAGATACAGGAGCTCTCTAGCCATGAAATCATTGTTGGGGGCGACTTCAACTTGGTTCTTGACCCTCTGCTGGATTGTGCCCCATATCGCTCTCATAGGTGTCTGAGGGCTGTCAAGGTTCTGCAGAAGTTTATTAGGGCTGCCGGGCTGGTTGATATCTGGCGACTTCTGCATCCCAAGGATAGGGAATACTCCTTTTTTTCTCTGCCGCACGGCTCCCATTCTCGCCTGGATTTTTTCTTAATTTCTCAGTCCCTGGCAGCGTCAGTATTGCAGGCCGAGATTGCCCCCATGCACATCTCGGATCACGCGGCGGTATGGTGTACCTTTCAGTTGGAGGAGGCTTTTCCTCCGGCGCCGACCTTTTTTTTCGACAGGACTCTTTTGGACAATAAGGAGTTCTGTGACTATATGCGTCAGTGTATCCAGGAATACTTCGAAGCTAACCTTCCTAAAGATACTACCGGATGGGCATGGTGGGAAGGGTTTAAGGCCTTTTCCAGAGCTAGAATCGCCAGTTTTCATATCGGCCTTCGCAGGGCGCAGAAAGCGCAGTTGGGCGTGTTGGAGGAGCAGATCAAGGCTGGGGAGCGCTTGTTAATTAACAGATCTGAGGCGGGTGTTTTGCTTCGGCTGCAGCGTCTTCGCTATCAGTACAACCAGATTTTGAGTAGGGAGGCTGAGCAAATCCTATCCTTGCAGAGGGCTAACTGCTATCTGGAGAATAATAAGGCAGGAAAGTTATTGGCTAGTACTTTGAAGCCTCGTGCTCGGAGATCTAATATTCAAGTCTTAGAGAGTGACCAGCAAGAGACACTTACGAGCAGTGAGGCTATTGCTGAAGAGTTTCGGAGATTTTATGAGACACTGTATACAGCTGAGTGTCAAGTCTCCATTGAGGATTTTGAGGCCCTGTTTGGTGATATGGTGCATCCAATGGTCACTTCCCAGCAGGCGGCTGGATTAGACAGTGATATGACAGTCAAAGAGATTTTAGAGGTTCTGAATGGGGCAAGCAAAGGCAAGGCTGCAGGCCCAGATGGGCTCCCAACGGAGTTTTATCAAGAGTTTGCGTTAGATCTTGCCCCTTTTATGCTGGATTTCTTTAATAGCATAGAGGCGCAATTGCCTCATACGGGGCGGTTCAGTGAAGCAGTAATAGTGGTTCTAGAGAAGCCCGGAGAGATAGCACGCGAGTGGGCAATTACAGACCTATCTCGTTGTTGAACGCCGATTACAAGGTGTTCTCAGCTATTTTGACTAAACGGCTGGCCCGGGTAGTGCCGGAACTGATTCATGTGGATCAGTGTGGCTTTATCACCGGGCGAGCAACCTCGGACAACTCTAGACTACTGTTGAACTTGTTTTCCGCAGCAGCGTCGAGGGAGGAACCGATGTTAGGACTCTCGCTCGACGCTGAAAAAGCCTTTGATAGGCTAGAGTGGAGCTTTTTAAATCTAGCGTTGCAGTGGTTCGGTATTGGGGAGCGATTTATTCGATTCATTCAAGTGTTATATTCTCACCCCTCTGCTCGAGTGCTGGCTAACGGGGTTCTCTCGGCTCCTTTGCTCCTGTCTCGGGGGTCCAGGCAGGGGTGCTCGCTTTCCCCTCTTTTGTTCAATCTCGCCTTGGAGCCCTTGCTCTTGAAGATTAGGCACTCTGGGGAAGTCCGGGGACTGCAAATCCGGGACTTGGAGGTCAAACTTTCTGCTTTCGCCGACGATCTCTTGCTGTTTGTATGCCCTCACTCGGTGAACGGTTTGCTTAGCTTGATTGATCGTTATTCTCGATTGTCGGGATATAAGGTCAATTGGTCTAAGTCTCTGACTTTCCCCCTGAACAAGCAGATGTGTAAAGCACTGATAGAACCGTGTGCGTTTGAGTGGCAGGTTGATGCGGTGAAGTACTTAGGGGTTCGGTTTCGCTTTGGGCTTGAGGAAACTATACAGGCAAATATGAAGAACATAGAGGAGATGATCAAGTCCTTCACGGTGCAGTGGTCCCCCTTGCACCTTTCTTGGTGGGGCAGGCTGGAGTCTATCAAGATGGTGTTGGCCCCCAAAATAAATTACATATTGGAGATGCTTCCCTTACGGTTTCCGCAGTCATTTTACCAGTCTATTGATCGTTACTTGTCCGGATTCTTGTGGCAAAATAGAACTCCCAGGATAGCTCTCCGGAAGCTTAAGGCAGTAAAGAATAAGGGAGGGGTGCAGTTCCCCGATTTTTGTAATTATCATCATGCTTTTCGGCTTCGGCAAGGCGCGCTTTGGCTGGCACCTGAGAGTAAGGGTGCCAAGCCGACTTGGTTAGAGGTTGAGGAGCGGCTTGTCCTGCCTATAGGTCTAGAGCGGCTGATTGGTATGCAGCTCCCTGACTCTTTTCCAGCGGCTAGGGTAGTGCGAGATACCCAAGACTCAGTGCGGGTGCTAGAGCGAGTAGTGAAAGAGGCTGGCTTACTGGCGGACCAAATGCCCCTTTGGTTTAATTCACGTTTCAAGATTGCTCACAAGGCGCTTAACTGGAGGGATTGGCAAGCGCAAGGGATTTGGTCTTTGGGCCAACTGTTGAAGGGGGGGCGTTGGAAAAGCTTTGAGGATTTGCGAAGGGAGTTTAGGCTAGCAGACAGTCAGTGTTTTCGATGGTTACAACTGCGGCACTGCTTGTCGCATGCTGGTGTTATACCTGGTGTAGTTGCAGGAGAGTGGCAGCTCCCGGTTCTTTTGGAACAGCATGCAGGGCTCCGGGGGGGCCTCCTCTAAGCTTTATGCAATATTGAGGGAACATGGCTCTGGAGATCTTCTGAAGTTGGAGAGAGCGTGGGAACGGGATCTGGGAGCTCCTGTATCACAAGGGGGGTGGGAAGCGATATGGGGTCCTGTGAGCAGGGTCACACAGGGAGCTTCGATGCTTCAGTCGCTCTATTTCTTGGCACATAGAGCTTTCATCACCCCGGTGCGGCTCAGCAAGTGGGATGCGAGCAGAGGGGGTAAGTGCTGGTCTTGGAATATTGCACAAGGGACTCTTCAACACATGCTATTTGCGTGCCCTCATGTTCAGATGTTCTGGCAATCAGTATGGGGCAAGATGCTGAGAGTGTTAGACATACAAGGGCGGCTGACCTGGCAGACTGTCTTCTTGCGATCCCAAGACCAGTCTTTACATGTCCCTAGGGATAAGTCCTTCCTGTTTGATTTTATGATGGCTGTTGCCATCAAGTTGATTTTGACTTATTGGAAGGATTCATCCCAACTGGGAGAGGGGCAATGGTGGAACATGGTCTGCTTATATGCAGGCTATGAGAAAGGACAGGAGGCACGCAATAAGCGGAGGGCGACGGTAAGGGTGGATGTGCCCCGAGCAATGGGAGGCGGGAGTCGTAAAGGGCGGACCAATAAATGGAAATGCCTAGATGAGTTTGCCGCTTTGGCAAGATGTGGTTAAAAGCGACGCTGTCCCTGTTCAGCTGTACAACTTTGCTGCTATAGAGGTTTAGGGTTGTTCCGCGCCTTCTTCTTCCTGACCATGGGGAGACGGGGGGGATGGGTGGGAGAGGGGGTGGGATTGGGGGGGCGAGGGGTTTGGAGGATGGCGGGTAAAAGGGGTTGGGGGGGTTCGAGAAGTTAGGGGGGTTTGGGTTTGGAGTGTGAAGTGTGGAATTGTTGTTTTATTTTAGTGTATTGTTGTATTATGGAGGTGTTGGAAATTTAAATAAACATTTAAAAAAAAAAAAAAAGAAATTGGTTGGGTGGGAGGCAACAAAGAGTACAGATAAATGGAGCTCACTCTGAGGAGAAGGATGCTACCAGTGGTGTGCCCCAGGGATCTGTCCTTAGTCCGATTCTGTTTAACATCTTTGTTGGTGATATAGCGGAAGGGCTGTTGGGAAGGTTTGCCTTTTTGTGGATGATACCAAAATCTGCAATAGAGTAGACACCCAGGAAGGTGTAGATAACATGAGGAGGGATCTAGCTAAGCTTGAAGAATGGTCTAGAATTTGGCAGCTGGGATTTAATGTTAAAAAATGTAAGGTCATGCATTTGGGCTGCAGCAATCCAAGGGAGCAATATAGTATAGGGGGTGAAGTACTTTTGTCCACTAAAGAAGAGCGGGACTTAGGCGTGGTTGTGTCTGATGATCTTAAAGTAGCTAAACAGGTAGAAAAGGCGATGGCAAAAGATAGAAGAATGCTTGGGTGCCTAGGGGAGGAATGGCTAGCAGAAAAAAGGAGGTGATAGTGTCTCTGTATAAGTCTTTGGTGAGACCTCATTTGGAGTATAGTGTGCAATTCTGGAGACCGCACCTTCGAAAGGATGTGAACAGGATGGAGTTGGTGCAGAGGGTGGCTACTAAAATGGTTAGTGGTCTTCTTTATAAATAGATTCAGGAGTGATATGTGGAAACATTTCTTTACGGAAAGAATTGTGGATCCATGGAATTGTCTCCCAGTGGAGGTGGTAGAGATGAGGAGAGTAACTGAATTTAAAAAAGCATGGGACCAACACAGAGGATCTCTAAAGGAAAAAAAGGGACTGTTGTAGTTGTTATGGAAGGACAGACTAGATAGGCCATGTGTTTTTTTTTTTTTCTGTCATCATATTTCTATGTTTCTGTGTTTCTAAACCACATCCAACAGGAACGTTATGCTCTATGCCCCAACCTAATGGAATGCACTTCCAGAGAACTTCAGTGCTAAAGCTGATTTAACTGACTTTATAGAGCACTTCAGTAATGAGACCTAAACTCATTCCCTTTGTGTAAACATATGACTTAAGAAAGGACCGAAGATATCAATGCTTGACCCAGTACAAGCATTGTGGAACTTGTGTCCCTTGGGGAAACTGCTAGGTACATATGACCTAGATTGGCCACTGTTGGAAACAGAATACTGGGCTTGATGGACCTTGGTCTGACCCAGTATGGCATATCTTATGTTCTTATGTTCTTATGACTCTTCTGCACCCCATTACAACTTTTCACAACTTTACCTCCCCTATCCCCACCCTATATTATCTTAAAAGTTAGCTCTATGGGGTATGTTTGCTAAACAGCGGTAATGTCACTCGCGTTAGGTTCCGCGGTAAAGTTACAGATGCCCATATAAAGGCATGGGCGGGGCATCATTATGGCAAGCCGTGTCTGGTAATGCGCATTATAAGGCACGTTACAAGGCACCTTATTAGGCACAGTACAAGGCACTTGGCGTAACGTGCCTTGTTCTGTGCCTAATAAGGTGCCTTGTAACGTGCCTTGTACTGTGCCTAATAAGGTGCCTTGTAACGTGCCTTGTACTGTGCCTAATAAGGTGCCTTGTAACGTGCCTAATAAGGTGCCCTGTAACGTGCCTAATAAGGAGCCTTATAACGCCTTATAAGGATTGTTGAAAACTGTGGTGAGGGTACTATGGGCTGGCAGCACGGATCTGCAAATGACTGTCACAGGCAAGCAAAATATCTGCCTTGGACAGGAGGAATTGAACCCATGACCTCTGCTTAGAACATCAGTGTACTAACCAGTAGGCTATACTTCTATGGCTTGTTGCATAGCAATGGCTGGGTACAGAAGGACTGCAGGTCACCGCACAAACCGTCTGCTCTGTGTGCCAGGATAGGGTAACCCTACCAGCACCCATGATGCATTGCACATGCAGAACAGCGGCCTACAGCTGACCACCAAATGGGGTCTGCACCTCTCCGGTACTGCAGCATGGTAAGACGGACTGACAGTGCGTGATACTGGCACAGAGTAGCTACAGACCATGCCCTTGTGCAGGTTCCGTGTGCACCCTGAGGGATAGGATGGGCACCCAGCACTGAGTCCACAGTACATGTGGTGCAAGAGATAGGTCCTTCTGCACATCCCCTTCACTACCATTTTTTGACAGGTGTTCCCAGCAGTACAACCAAAGGTATATCTGTTCCAGCTGTGTTCTGCAGTCACATGTGGCCCTGTGGGACCGGACACTACCAGATTAGTGCATATCCGGTGTTAAGGTCTGGCTGCCATGGGTACCTGTTATCAGGGCAGTAGGGTGTCTAGACTTGCATGAGGGTTATGTAGCACTGCCACTATGGGTCTAAGTGGTATGCACTATATACCTGAAGGGGCCTCAATCACCCCTTTTGTAGATGAGGGTGTGGTGGGACAGATGCCTGCACTCTGCAGAATGGCTGTAGTACCAGCAACCACCTGCTGACAGATGATAGCCTTCTAGGGCTGCTGGGCCAGTGCCATACCTGTGACCATTACAGACCCACAGTGATACTTGGGGTAGGCAAGGGAAGGCTTCACTGCCCCACACCAGAGTCTACCATTCATCAACAGACAGCACAGTCAGACTGTACCTGCAGCATCCTATAAGGTGTTCCCACCATGCACAGGCAAACTGCAGACAACCCACTAACCAGTCCATAGTGCATGTTCACAGGGGAACCCTGTGCACCCAGAGGTAGGATGCACAGCATAGACACCAAGCAGGTATCCCTGTGATTGGGACCCAGAACCAAGAACACACAGGTATTACTGGAAACAAATAATGTGTGGCACTATGTGGGAACATAGACATGCCATGGTTACTGCTCGGTCAGAGTGAGAGTGACCCCCCTCCCCCAGCGTGACATGCTGTGGCCACCCTGTCCATGCAGGTGGTGGTGAGCACTACAGTGTCCCAGCCATTGCCCTCCACCCTGTGCAGATGCATCCTGGCCAATCCACCCTGTCTGGGCCATACCCACAATACCTTGCTCCTCAATATGCACATTTGCAGGCTAACGCTCGAAGCAGTGTGAGCAATGTGGGCTCAGTGAAGTGTTGGCAGACGCAAAACAATGGAGAGACATACGCACACCTTTCTCAGCATTGTGCAGAGATGGAGGTGGTTGACAACCCTACCCGCCGCACTGGTTCTGATCAAAGTGCCGACATTGCTAATCTGTGAAGGGGGTAGTAGTAGTGCTCTGGTGATAACTGCAGCTCTGTGCTGGGGCCAACAGCTTGACACTCCATGAACTGTGGATAGTGGAACCCTTGTAAGTGGGTGTCCATACCCCTGTGCACCACTGCGTTGGGGTTTGCCCATGTTGTTGTTGTGGCTGCATTGTGGGCTAAAACTATGGGGAGATGCTCTGAAGGATCCACAGATGGGACCTGAACTTCTGACTCTCTGCTCTTGGACATGCTGGCTGAGTGTACTGCACCATACTGTTGCCACAACAGCATAGCAGTCCCTGGGGCTACCCTTATGTTCCTCAGCCAGACCCCTTCTGTTGCCCTGCACACCACATACTGGTACAGGGCATGGCCTAGGTCCACTGCAGGTGGGTGCCACTGCTCCTTCTAGCACAATCACCCACCCCCTCTGCCATGCCACCATGACCATATGCTGTCAGTGCCGGTGGTGCGCCATCCCAGGCCATCCAGCGGGCAGGTAGGTGGCTGCCTAAGGTGTGGGTTCTTGGGTAGGGGTGCCTACATAGATGTCCACGCTTCCCTCTGCACCGCCTGTCAATGCTATGTGCCCCTTGGGGTACCTGCTGGGTAATGTCTCCTGGATGGGACACTGTGGGACACAGACTCATGGGCATGTCTGACCCTGGTCAGTTGCTGTCTTGCTGGTTTCCATTTTCTGCATTCCTATGTGCCACCTCGGCAACTGCCTAGTCCACCCTGTGCCCGAGTAGCCCCCACTGCATGTCCCGCCTCCAGCCCCCATGCCCCATTTGCGCCATCACCATAGTGGCCTTTCATACCTGGGCACTATGCTGTTGCTGCAAATGGAGCACTACTATCACGTATCTTGGGCTCCCTGCCTATGCTGTACATTGCTGACACTGAACTGGTTTCTCTCTCTTGCAAATGTGTGCTAATGCCAGGTTTTCAGTTGCATTAGGACTCAGCCCTTCATTTCCCTACGTTAGTGTGGAAGGGGCCTCTCCCCACCCACTCACCGCCCATTGACCCCTTCTCTCCGCCCTCTCTCCACCCTCTGCAGGGCTTACCGCGGCCGGGAATGTTAAGGTGCGTTATCTAACGTTAAGGCGCGTTATCTAACGTTAAGGCGCGTTAACGTTACGTTACATTAACACGCATTAACGTTACATAATGCGCCTTAACGTAGCCACTGCTACATTACCACAGTTTAGTAAACATGTCCCTATATGTTATCTATTTACATTTTATTTATGTATGTATTTTATTTAAGAGTTTTCTGTAGCACCTTATCAGGTAATCAAAGCGGTTTACAAAGATTGTAAACTTCTACAGTGAACATGGATGACAGGATAACAAAATTAAGAAAATTACAAGGTGATTATCATAAGCAAGATCTTGAAATCTGTTAACTTATTTACATAGTTACACAGAAAGATTGCTACGGAGGAAAAAACAAATTTAGACTGAAAGCACATCAGGTGAACAGAGAAGTTATGGATGAATAGAGTTGAAACGGATCTGTGGATGAAATGGGATTGTAAATGATCTAAAAGGGGATCAGCAAAGATGATTAAGTAGGGTAGATTTTGACTGAATACAGTTGACTTCCAAAGTGCTGTGTTGTTATCTAGTCACTGTTCTCAATGTAAAGCCACTTTGAGCTCATTGTTGTTCAATCTATAAATTGCAGTGACTTGTAGATATGGTGGTATATAAGAATAGCTAAATAAATGAATAAATAAGTTTGCTGTTATGTAAACCACTTTGCTGTGATTGTCAAAAGACAGTATGGAAATTATTGAAATAAATAAAGTAAAGTATGTTTTAGAAGTTGGAGGATGAGACTTCTGAGATGGATGACTTTTTTTTTTTCCCTTTAGACCCCAGGACCCCCAAATGGGCTTCTTCTGAAGTCATTAATGTAGATGTAGATATATATATTTTTTATTTCCCCTCTTTCCCATTTCCCTGCTTCCTTTCTTCCTTCTTCCTCCCTTGCACGTCCCCATTATCTCTGACTGGGAGCCCACTCTAACATTGTGTCTCTTGCTCACAGGCTCCTGTTGGTATACGATACCAGCCATCCAATTAGTTGTAAATTATCCACAAGCCCCTGATGTAGCGAGTTATGCCAAAATTTGTTGGGTCACGGATTAAATTACTACCATCACTGGATGGTTTGACTTGACTGGACTGGTTACCATGCCTGTATATTCTTACTTTCTAAAAAAAAAAAAAAATTGTGTTTCAATAAACATGTTTGACAACTTCTATGAGTTCTGTTTCCCTTTGATCTTTTCATCATGATTAATAAGCATTAATATTACGGTGGAGCTTTGGGACCCTTCGTCTCATCAGGAGGGAGAAGCATTGTTGTCTGTGGTATACAGGTTCTGTTGTTATTTCTGTTGTATATACCAGATCTTATTGTGTTCTCTTTGAGTAATAAAGATACAACTTTATTTTGTCATGATGGTGTGTGCATTTTTTATTTTGGAGGGAGGGAAGCAATATGAGGAGTGCATGTGCCTTTGTTAAGGATAACAGTATGTCTTCTTTTATTTGGTGCTATTTATAGTGTTTGTTTTTGGGCACATCAAAGATTATGTAATCGTAACCAAGATTTACATGAGCCAGTTTCATTTCTATAGGATAACACTATCACTATACTTTCAAAATAAATTTTAAGGCAAAGTACATAATAAACAAACTAATGTCATCCTCCACATTGTTATAATAAGTATTGTGTCTTTGCTGCATATGCAGTTATAAATATTCAAGTATTAATGACTAGCTCAAAATATTAGTCCAAAACGTCTGTGTGTCTTAAGATTTTTCTCAAAGAAAACAATGATCAGCATACATATTGGGTATTGTTATTGCACCTCAGCATTTTGAAATCATCCCTTTGGCTTTAAGAAAAGTGCCTGTCACCTTCACAGCTATTGAAAATGAAGGTCAGTACAATGGCGGGCCATAAGTAATTATGAAGGGATACATTCACAATTGCTTTTCTTTATCTCCTCACATTGGGTTTGAATTCCATTAAAATGCCTTTATCTGTCGGTGGAATAACAAATAACGCTATTAGTAAGGCATAGATATTCAATCCCTTCACTAAGAGAGAAATTAGACTGTCATCATGGAAGAGGTAGTTTTCCTATACATCCCAATGATTAACTGCCTCAACAGAGGTGTTCACAGCAGAGGATGAAAAAAAGAGATCTAAAACATTGCACATGTGAAATGTACCAATTTTAGGGAGGAAATACAATATATCAAGCTACAGGGCTATAAAAACAGAATAAAGCATCATTTCCCATAGATTTTCATTAATGTGCCTCAATGTCAGCACCACCTTCAACAGATGCCCTCTTCCCCGCTTTATGAAGGAGCAGATCACTTAAATTACTGGGCATGCTGGAAAAAAAAGGACTAACACCATGATAGCACTTTGGTGGTACATAAGTCAGATCCTTAAGATGCCGTTTCTACACAGTCCACCCATTTCATGTTCACTTCAGTGGTAAACCTCGAAGACTGCAAGTGGTCTTAACAATGGTTTTAAGAAGTAAAACTTCAAAAGCTTAGGGGTATGTTTACTAAAGCGCGGTAACGTTACTAAAGCGTGCAGCGTTAACGTGAGCTATGCCATATAAGGAAGTGGATGTACTGGCTTCAAGGTAGCAATGGCCGTTTAACACACGGTAAAGGGCGCCTTGGCCAGTTAGCACACGTTAACGGGACATTGCACGTTAAAGCTGACAAACAAAGCACATCACAAGGCTGACAAGGTTCTTTATAAGGTGCCTTATAGGGTTTCTTATAGGGCGCCTTAACCTAAGGTGCCCTAAAAGGTGCCTTATGAGGCACCTTAGTTTAAGGCACCCTATAAGGCACCAAGGTGCCTTATAAGGTGCCTTAACCTAAGGTGCCGTATAAGGTGCCCTAAGGATGTTAAGGTGACCCAAGATATGATGGTGCCCAAGGGCAGTAAGGTGCCCCAAGTTGACAAGCATGAAATGTAAGGCAAAAAAACAGATGTAGCCCTAACACTGCATAGAGCACCAAGGAAAAGCAATGGACAAATGATGGAAGGAAGAAGAGGTGGGAGCTGATGGACCTGCCAAATCTGCGTGCAGCCGATGTGGCAGCCGGTAAAATGGACAAACATATCGGAGGCAGCTTTACCAATGCACAGGGTGATGGCAATGTAAAGTGCTACAATGACAGTGGGTGGAAGAAGATGGGAATACGTGTCCTCCATTGGAGGTAGAGGTGGCAATATATTTGCAATGATAGGAGGACAGAGGAGTAGTAGTGCCATGCAGAGCAGACACAGGAGAGGCAAGCATGAAGAGCCGCAATGCAAAAAAGGGTACCAGTGCAGGACATGGGGTAGCAGCCTTCACATGAAGACAGGACGCTACACAGCTGACAGATGCAGACAGACGGACAGAAGGATGGCTGGCAACTGTGATGAGGGTATTATGTGCTGGCAGCACAGATCTGCAGAGATAAGACTGTCACAGGAATGAAAAGAACTTGCCTCAAACAGGCCTAATAAAATGAAACCACTGAAGGATTAAATCCATGACCTCTGACTAGAATGTCATTGTATTAACCAGTGGACCTATATCTCTGTGATTTCTGGCTCAGCAATGGCTGGCTACAGAAAGACTGCAGGTCACTGCACAAAATGTCTGCTGTGTTTACCAGAATAGGGTAAACCCACCAGTACCAATGATGCAATGCACATGCAGAACAGCAGTCTATATCTCATCACCAGATGGGGTATACACCTCTCCAGCACCTCAGCTTGGTAGGGGGAACTGACCGTGTGTGTTACTGGCACAGAGTAGCTACAGACCATGCCATTGAGCGGGTTCTGTGCTCACCCTGAGGGTGAGGTGGGGCGCCCAGCACTAGGTCCGCAGTACCTGGGTTGGTTGAGATAGGCTTTACTGTAGGTCCCCATCAGTGCCAGTGTGTGACAGTTATTCCTTGCAGACACATCTAGGATACTTCTGTGTCCATCTGTATTCCCCAGTCAAGTCTAGCCCTTGTGGACCATGACACGCCCAGAATAGTACATATCCAGTGTGGTTGCCATGGTCACTTGTTATAAAAGTAGGGGGATGTCTGGACTCACAAGTGGATTATGTAGCACAGGGGTGGGGAACCCTGGTCCTGGAGAGCCGCAGACCAGTCAGGTTTTTGGGATATCCCTAATGAATATGCATGAGATATATATGCATTAGAGATACCAAACTGCATGAGATATATATGCATTAGAGATGCCAAACTGACTGGTTTGTGGCCCTCCAGGGCTGGATTTGGAGACCCCTGCCTTACACCTCTGTCATTTAAGATTGTGAGTGGGCAAGGTGCAGATGTCCTAGACATCGAAAGGGTATATAGAATGTGTCACATTCCTCCTCGATTCTCACCACCACCAAAAAGTTGTCTAATAGACAATATTTTGGCGGTGGTGAGAAGTGAGGAGGAATGTGACACATTCTATCTAACCTTTTTGATGTCTTGGACATCTGCACCTTGCCCACTCACAATCTTAAATGACAGAGGTGTAAGGCAGGGGTCTCCAAATCCAGCCCTGGAGGGCCACAAACCAGTCAGATTGGCAGGATATCTCTAATGCATATATATTTCATGCATATTCATTAGGGATATCCCGAAAACCTGACTGGTCTGCGGCTCTCCAGGACCAGGGTTCCCCACCCCTGATGTAGCACCACCTACCAAACCGCCCTCTCTGGGTCAAGATGGACAGGATATGCTCCCCCCCCCCCCAACAGACCCACACTCTACATCTTTACAATGGAGGCAGTAGAAGGACATGATGAATGGCTGTAAGATCAGCAACCCCAGTCCTGCTGGTGAAAGGGTGACATCCAGGGCAGTCGATGCAGATGCGTACTTGTCACAAGGACACTGGTAGAAAGGCAGTAAGCCTAGAAAAGCTCAGCTGCCCCCCACCCCAATCTGACATTCACTAGCAGAGAACACAGTTAGTCTGCACCTGCTTCACCCTGCAAGGTGTTCCAACCATACCATGCTAACTGCAGACAGTCCACTAGCCAGTCCATAGTGCATGCTCCCAGAGGAACTATGTGCATCCAGAATTGGTATGTAAGCACAGACGCCGAGAAGGTATCTCAGTGACTAGTCCCCAGAACAGGGAACACACAGATATCACTTGAGAGAATCACTATATAGCACTACTGTATGTGGGAACCTAGACATGCCATGGTCACTGCTCAGTCAGAGTGAGAGTGACCTCCCAGCATGACATGCTGTGGCCACCCTGTCCATGCAGGTGGTGGTCGGGCACTACAATGTCCCAGCCATTGCCCCACACCCTGTGCAGATGCATCCTGCCCAGTCCGTCCTGCCCGGGCCATACCCACAATACCTTGCTCCTCATTATGCACATTGGCCGGCTAATGCTGGAAACAGTGTAAGCATTGTGGGCCCAGTGAGGAGTAGGCAGCCACAAAACAATGGATAGACATACACACACTCCCACTCCTATTTCAGCATTGTGCAAAGATAGGGGTGGTTGGAAGCCCTGCCCGCCACTCTAGTCCTGAGCACAGTGCTAAGGTATGCAGGTACTAGTAGTGGTGCTTTGGTGGTAGCTGCTGCTCCACGCCTGGCCCAACAGCCTGACTCTCCATGAGGCTTTGGATAGTGGAGCCTCTGGGTGTGGGTGTTTGTGCCCCTGTTGGCCGATGCTCTAGGGAGTGCACATGTTTAAGTTTTATGTGCTATGTAGGGTAAAATGTAGGGATATGGTCTGCAGGAGCTACAGCTGGGACTTGAACCTGTGACTTTCTGCCCCAGGACATACAGGCTGTGTGTACTGCACCATACTGTTGCCACAGAGGCAGGTCAGTCCCTGGGGATACCATGACTGTTCATCAGACAGACCTTGTCTGTTGCACTTCATGCCACCCCCCTGAACAGGGCTAGGCCTTGTTCTGCTGTGGGCAGATACGACTGCCCCCTCCACCACCAGCATCCCTCCCCCACCATGCTGACATGCCCATATGCTGGTGGTGCTGGTAGTGCGCAGACCCAGGCCATTCAGTATGCAGGTAGGCAGCTGTCTAGGGTGTTTGGTCTGGGGTAGGGGTGCCTACATAGACATCCACACTTCCCCCTGGCACCGCCTGCCAATGTTATGTGCCTGCCATTCTGGGGGGAGACGGCTCGGGGGTGTCAGGTTGCTGATCTAGCCACTATTGTCTAGGGTGGACCTGTTAAATGTAGGTAGATTGTGTAATGCCAGAAAACTGTGGACAGGCTAGAGCATGCAACTCTGGCATGGTGTACCTAGTTTGGCCTACTGGGTTTAGATAGTTTTAGACAACGTATGGTCAGACCCTGCAATGCCTTCCTACAGGCTGCAGGAAAGGAAGTTCATTTACCTGGGTTTCTGACCTGTTTGGGATGCATCCTGGGGAAGGTCTATAGACCCTTGTTGGAGTGGTCCCCAGATGTGCACTGATTGCCCTATTACAGTCATTGTGGTACTTGTGTGACCTTTGGAGTACCTGCTGGGTAATGTCCTCTGGATGGGACACTGTGAGACACAGACTCCTGGGCATGTTTGACCTTGGTCAGATGCTGTCTTGCTGATTTCCAGTTTTGGCGTTCCTATGTGCCACCTAGGCATCTGCCTAGTCCACCCTTTGCCCCAGCTGCCCCACTGCATGTCCCACCTGCAGCCCCCTATGCCCCATTTGCAGCATCACCATAGTGCCCTTTCATACTTGGGCACTATGCTGTTGCTGCACATATAGCACTACTATCACTTTATTTGGGCTCCCTGCCTATGTTGTACATTGTTGACACTTAAATTTATTTATTTTATTTATTTATTTGAACACATTTTTATACCGCTCCTTCTAGTGATCAGCAGCGGTTTACATTTAACAATTAAACTCTGCGCAATTAGCAGTTACATATAACAGTGAGAAGATAACATTGAACATTGGAGGGTAACAATTTCAAATAAGTTGGATAACTTAAACTATTTACATAATGGAAGAGAACATGTTAAAAATATATGTTATAATTTAACTATATACAGTATTTGTGATAGAGTACATGCAAGTAGGTTACAGTTTAATTGATTCTTTGTGGATTTGGAGTTGAGTATGATAACGGAGGGTTGAGCTCCATCAGATTGTTTCATGTACAAATTTGCTCTATGTTATTTCTGTCTGGTTGTAGTATTCTTGAAATAAATGTGTTTTAAGGCTTTTACGGAATGATGTGAGATCTTTGTTAGCTCTTAAGGTGTCAGGGAGTTTGTTCCATTGTGTGGGAGCTATGTATGTGAATGCTCTATTACTAGTGTTTACTTTTACCTTGCAAATGGAGAGGGGTGTTTGTAGTGTATTCAGGTTGTGTGTACGCCTTTTCCGATTAGGGGGTTGTGCTTTAATGAGTGAGGCAAGGTAAGATGGGGCAATATTATGTATTAACTTGAATGTTGTAATGTTGTAATTATTATTTTGTATCTTATGCGTGCATGTATAGGTAGCCAGTGAAGTTCTCTTAGAATGGGTGTGATGTGATCTGAGAAAGGTATGTTCATCAGGCTGTGACATTCTGTGCCATCTGTAATATGTTTATTGTTTTTTTGGGAAGTCCTTGTAATATGCCATTACAATAGTCCAGATGTGGAGTTATGATTGTATTATTGATCTAAAATCTGATAGTTCAGTGATATTGCGTAAGGGCTGTAGGGTTCTTATTTTGTAGAAGATAGTTCTGTTTAATAGTCTTAGATGGGTTTCCATGTTAAGTGTCATATCTAGGGTGACACCTAGGTATTTTAGTTCTTGTTTAGTGTTGTAGGTTGTATTATTTAGTATGATTGTGGGGGGGGGGGGGGTGTTTAAATTCCGGGTTTTTAGAGATAAACATTACTTCTGTTTTTTTATGATTGATGAACATATTGTTTTGCTGGAGCCATAATTGTGCTTCTTTAAGGCAAGTTTCTATGTGGCTGTAATCTGGGTTACATATATCCGGTTGAGTATAAAGCATTATGTCATCCGCATATAGATGATAGTCAATTTTGTGTTTTTGGAATATTGTGCAGATGGGTCTTAGGTATAGGTTAAATAGTGTGGCAGATAATGCTGAGCCTTGTGGAATACCTTGTGTCTGTGGGAAAGTATTAGATAAATTTTTATCAAAGTATACTTGTTGTATCCTGTTAGATATATAAGAAGAGAACCATTTTAAGGGAGTTCCATTTATTCCTATTGATTCCAATCTCTCTATGAGGGTCTTATGGTTCACTGAATCAAAGGCTGCTGTTATGTCAATGAAGATTAAGATAAACATTTTTTTGCAGTTTTCAATGCCTCTATAAAGTTTATCAAATAGTACGAGTAGAAGTGTTTCTACTCCATGTGATTGTCGAAAACCATATTGTTGAGCATCAAGTGCATTTGTGCTATCTATATGATCTTGTAATTGGTATTGTACGGTTTTTTTCAATGATTTTGGCTATGAAAGGTATACTTGATATGGGTCTGTAAGCAGATGGGTCTGTTTTGTTTAGTGATTTGTTTTTTAGTATAGGTCATATAAGGGATCTTTTTAGTTCTGTTGGCATGTTTCCTTGTTGTAGGGATTGGTTTACTATGTTTAGTATTATGGGTACAATTTCTTCTTTGTAGCTTTGATCCAGTCTACCGGGCAAGGGTCGAGGGGGGATGTGGTGGTGTTTATGTTTGAGATTGTGCTTAGTAATTGTCTGCTATCTATTGAGTAAACGTTTTCCCACACTACTGTGAGGTTAGTATTTTGCATTACCTTTTGAGATGTGTTATTTTCAATTTTGTGGGAGATTATCTCTTCAATAGGGTTTAATTTTTTAGAGTAGTGATCTGCAAGTGCTTGTGCATTTATTGGATATTTTGTATTTCTCTCTCTTGTTAATGTGCATCTAACGACAGGTTTTCATTTGCGGCAATGTTCGGCCTTTCAGTTCCCCGCATTAGTGTAACAGGAGCCTCTCCCTGCCCACTCCCTCCCATTGACCCCTTCTCTCTGCCCTCTCTTCACCCTCTCCACCCTCTGCGGGACTTACCGCGGCTGGAGACATTAACGCGCGTTAACGTTACTTATCGCTCGTTAATGTAGCTGCTGCTACGTTACCGTGGTTTAGTAAACATACCCCTTAGTTAGGGCTAATGCACTAAAAAAAAACCCCAAAAAACCTAAGGCATGACATGTTTGAGTTGGTCAAATGCATGTAAGTATATTTTCAGCTTCCTAAAACGATTAGCATAGGTGCAGAATGTTGACTTTTGAATTTATTTATTTTTGTTATTTACTATACTGCACGTCAACTAAAAAAAAACTAGACCTCAAAGTGGTTTTATAGCATGCAAGATAAATACTTTACATCACAATATGTCATTAAAAAAAAGATTAGAAATGACACAGCATGAAGGGATAGTAGAGAACAACAAAAAACTGCAAGATAAGGAGGCAAGACCAGAGAACACTGGGTAAAGGACCACTCAATTCCCTCTATTGAGTTCATAAATCATATCTTATTCATGTGAAAAGGAATTCTGCAGAGGCCACAGTTTGGTCCCATTTTAAAATTTTGTGAGCTGTCTAATCTCATCTAAACTGGGAGGTCATGCTAAAGGCTGCAGAGCATGAAATTTCCAATCCATATTTCGAGGGAGGAGTACCACCAAGTAGATTAGTCTCAGGGCAGTTTCTCCAAATGGGTTAGTTTTGCACACATAAAAAAGGCAACAACAAGTTTAAATCAATATCAAAACAGCAACAAACACCCACTGGTGATCTCCCAATGTTGATTATAATTTCAATACTTGTTTTTTATTACAAAGATGACTTCCATCATAGAATTCAAGACCTCAGTTTATCACTATGATCCAACAACTGGATCCAAAAACAAGGGTACATATCATCACTGGCCAGAAAAGCCGCTCCAAATATCATGTTATTAATTCATATTAGTTTGAATTTTTTTTTAGACCTCATTTTCTTTTCTTAATTATACTTAAAAAACATGTCTCAAAATTCAAAAGACTTATCTTAGTCCAACCACTGAAGAAACACTGAGCAGTGTTGGCAGCTGGTAATTCACTCTATGTCATTAGCAGTGCTGGCAATTGGTAATACACCCGACGTAGCCACGTTTTGCCACAAGTCTGCCTCAGGAGTGTAGCCAGATAACTAAAACGAGATAATAAAAAGTCATCATTTATTCTTAATAAACAAAAAAGAACGGGAGAAAAACTTGGAAAGTCTATGAAATTTTGCAAATATAAAAAAGAAAGAACTACAAGTTGTGAACATCAAATGAACTGGCATAGAGTAATCCTCAAATGACCCCATCCACTGCAAACACACTAATCGCCAATAATACCTGATGGGCCCGATTTTCATCTGGGTGGGCTATGAGCCATTATGGCGCATAGCTCTGCCTGCTCAACCTTAATCCCAGATATTCAATGCCATGCTAATGGCATTGAATATCCAAGTTGTGAGCCAAGGAGTCAATGCCGCAGAGCCTGACTGTGCAGCAGCAATATTGGACTGCTACATGGTTAGTGGTCTGTGCTAGAACTAGGTGAGCCAAAAGCTGATCTAGTTTTAACTACAAACCATTAACCGTGTAACGGTCCAATATTGCCGCTACACGGTTAGCACCAGTCACCACCTCCGCTCCTTCCCGGAACTCACCCAACATGACCCAATGCTAACTGGATAGCATCGGGGCACATAGAGGACATAATCGGGGATATTCAATGGCACTAACCATGTAGGTGCCGTTGAATATCCTCGTTTAAAGCATCGGGCCTAATATATGTCTACTAGTGCCTTTTACAAAATGGTACTCTCCTATGCTATCTCAACCAATTCAGAAAATTGTCAACCTAAACTGCAAAGGATCTTAAATTAACAATACTGAAAAAATGGAAACGCTACCGCCACAAGGCTCCAATCACCTTATCGCCTCTTACATTTAAAACTCGCATCATAGCTGATCTACTGATTTTCCACTATGGTCATACTTAAAAGGCATTGTAATGGCAATCAATAAAAATGTTCATTATATAGACTTCTTAACTCTTTTGTGTGTGACTCTAATTCCTCACTCAACAGGTATTATGAAGAATGAAAAAACAAACTCCACAGACTGCAAATCATACCAAGAGGCTGATTTTTCTTAGAGGTGAGTTTTAAGCCTGAAATTGAAGAGGGTTAGAGAAGGTGCCTGGCGTACAGACACAGGTAGTTTGTTCCAGGCGTAAGGTGCAGCAAGGTGAAAGGAGAGAAGTCTGCAGTTAGCAATATAAGAGAAGGGCACAGATAGAAGCAGTTTGCTAGAAGAGCAGAGTTCCCGAGGAGGGTTGTAAGTAGAGATAAGAGAAGAAAGGTAGTGAGGAGCCACAGAGTGAATGCATTTATAGGTCAGCAGGAGAAGTTTGAATTGGATGCGGAAACGGATAGGAAGCCAATGAAGTGACTTGAGAAGAGGAGTAATATGGGCATGATGAGGCTGGCGGATGATTAGCTGCACAGCAGAGTGTTGAACAGATTGAAGGGGAGAGAGATGATTCAAAGGGAGACTAGCAAGGAGTAGGTTACAGTACTCAAGAAGGGAGGTGATTAAGGAGTAGATAATCATCTTAGTATGTTCAGAAAGGAAAGGGCAGATTTTATTGATATTATAGAGAAAGAAACGGCAGGTCTTAGGTATCAGATGGATGTGTGCGGAGAAAGAGAGAGAGGCGTCAAAGACAACCCCAAGATTGCGGGCCGAGGAAACAGGAAGGAGTACAGAGTTATCCACAGAGAGTGAGAAAGGAGGAAGGAGGAAGAGGAGGGGAAGTTTTAGGGGGAAAGATAAGAAGTTCAGTCTTGGCCATGTTCAATTTCTGCAATATATTCCGGTCGCATGTAAAAGAAGCTAACGCTCTAATGCTCCGACATGGATTAAAGCTTATGTCGACCAGAAGTAAGGAGAGTGCTTAAAATCCAAATTCAGTCATGAAACGAAACCATAATTCACAAAATAATCAAGCCAGTCTCCCTATGGGTGTTCCAGAACCACTAGCTGCTGACTCTTAAATTACTCATCAGTAGCAAAGTGCACCAAAGAGGCCATTGCCTTGGATAGCAGGGCCAATTACTGACTGACCTTTTCAATCCCTCGTTGGAGTCAGGAGTGGTGCCAGAGGACTGGAGAGAGGCACATGTGGTCCCTTTACACAAAAGCGGAACTAAGGAGGTAGTTGAAAACTACAGGCTGGTTAGTTTAACTCGGTGGAGAGTAAATTATTAGAAGTGCTGCTGAAAGAGAAAATAGTGAGGTTTCTGGAGTCCAACGGATTACTGCATCCGAGGCAGCATGGATTCACCAGAGGCAGGTCTTGTCAGACAAATCTGATTGATTTCTTTGACTGGATGACCAGAGAGTTGGACCGAGGGAGAGCCCTAGATGTGGTGTATTTAGATTTTAGTAAAGCCTTTGACACCATTCCCCGCAGGCGTCTTATAAACAAACTGAGCACTCTAGGGATGGACCCTAAAGTTATTGCTTGGGTTAGAAACTGGTAGAATGGAAGGCAACAAAGGATACAGATAAATGGGGATCACTCTAAGGAGAAGGAGGCTACCAGTGGTGTGCCCCAGGAATCTATCCTTGGTCCGATTCCTTTTACCATCTTTGTTAGTGCTATTACGGAAAGGCTATCTGGTAAGGTTTGCCTCTTTGCAGATGACAACAAAATCTGCAATAGAGTAAGCATCCAGGAAGGTGTAGATAACATGAGAAGGGATCTAGCTAAGCTTGAAGAATGGTCTAGAATTTGGCAGCTGAGATTTAATATTAAAAAAAATGCAAGGTCATGCATTTGGGCTGCAGCAATTCAAGGGAGCAATATAGTATAGGTGGTGAAGTACTTCTGTCCACAAAAGAAGAGTTGGGACCCAGGCGTGATTGTGTCTGATGACCTTAAAGTGGCTAAACAGGTAGATAAGGCGACTGTGAAAGCTAGAAGGATGCTTGGGTGCATACGGAGAGGAATGGCCAGCAGAAGAAAGGAGGTGATAGTGCCTCTGTATAAGTCTTTGATTCGACCTCATTTGGAGCATTGTGTACAATTCTGGAGATCGCACCTTCAAAAGGATATAAACAGGTTGGAGTCAGTACAGAGGGTGGCTACTAAAATGGTTAGTGGTCTTCATTATAAAGCATATGAGGACAAACTTAAAGAGCTTAATAAGTGTACTTCAGAGGAAAGGCGGGATAGAAGTGATAGAGATTTTTATATACCTCTGTGGCATAAATGCACAGAAGGAGAACCTCTTTCATTTGAAAGCAAGTTCTGCTATGAGGGAACAAAGGACGAGGGTGAAAGGGGATAGACTCAGAAGTAATATGCAGAAATATTTTGTTGTGGAAAGAGTGGTAGATGCATGGAATGGTCTCCCAATAGAGGTGGTAGAGATGAGGATAGTATCTGAATTCAAAAAAAGCATGGGACAAACACAGATGATCTCTAAGGGAAAAAGGGGACTGTTGTAGTGATTGATATGAAAGGGCAGACTAGATAGGTCATGCGGTCTTTTTCTGCCGTCATGTTTGTATGTTGCTATGTAATTAAAGTGATTTCCCATTAAGTTAGTTAAATTGCAATGATTTTCTTTATAAGCCAAATGGGACAAAATATTCCCAAATGCTCAAATAATTCTATAATCATATCTGAATTACAAATGTTTTTGTGAAGATGAGAGAGAATCAGCCCCTATCCAAATCAATCAAAAACTTTGGGGTATGTTTACTAAACCATCTTAACGTCGCAGCGGTGGTATTATCACGTGTTAAGTGACGTTATAATGTCACTTATCACGCGATAACGCAGCAGCTGCGTTAGGTTTTCAAAAAAAAAAAAAAGGCACACTAATGCTGTGAAATCCGGGTCTGAAGGGTGGAGTAAGGCTTCCCAGAGGGCGGAGAGAAAGGGTCGATGGGCGTAGAGTGGGAGGGGAGAGGCTCCAGGCACACTAACGCTGTGAAATCCGGGTCTGAACACTAACGCCAGTGAAACCTTCGTGTTAAGGCACATTTGCAGGAAAGAGAAACCATATAAATCAGCAATGTGAAGCAAAAGAAGGGAAACCCAGAAAAGTGATAGTTGTGATACATGTGCAGGGAACAAAGAGGCAAATAAACATATAAAAGGACCAGAACCACATCTAAAATCCCAATAACCAAACTGGCCAATAGTGATATTAATGATAAACATAAAGCAACACTACTGACAAAGCATATAAATTAAGATATCATGTTTGGAAGAATCTATGCTCTGTCCCCTTACAAAGTGAATGATCCCTCATTGAAATAGCGTTGATCAGGGTTTCTGTTGTTTAGATTGGGCAGGTTTGTTATGGCATGCACATGTGCAGCAACAGCAGAGTGGGCACGTAGGAAAGGGCAACTGTACTGATGCTGAAAATGGAATACAGGGGGCTGCAGGCGGCACATACTGTGGTCCAGCTGAAGCACAGTGCGGGCTAGGCAGATGCCTAGGTGGCACATAGGAATGCCAAAACTGTAAAGCAGCAAGACAGCAACTGACAAGGGTCCAACATGGGCATAAGTGTGTGTCCTACAGTGTCACAGGGGAGATTACCCAGCAGGTACCCCCAAGGGCACATAACATTGGCAGGCGGTGCGGGAGGGGAGAAACGCGCATGTCCATGTAGGCACCCCTACCCAAGAACCCATACCATAGGCAGATGCCTACCAGCATACTGGATGGCCTGGGACTGCACACCACCAGCATAAGGGCATGTCAGCATGGTGGCGGAGGGGTGCTGGTGGTGGAGGGGGCAGTGGCATCTGCCCACAGCAGACCATGGCCTAACCCCGTTTAGGTGGGTGCCGTGCAATGCAACAGACAAGGTCTGTCTGACGAACAGTCATGGTATCCCCAGGGAATAAACTGTCCCTGTGGTAACAGTGTGGTGTAGTACACACAGCCAATGTGTTCAGGAGCAGACGGTCACAAGTTCAAGTCCCAGCTGTGGCTCCTGCCAACCCTTTCCCGATATTTTACTCAGTACTAAACCGTGGTAATAAAGACAGAACCTTTATTGCAGATAAAATAAACATGCCTGAAACGCCTATATTTTACCCTACAGAGCACAGACACCATAAACATGTGCAATCCCTAGAGCAAAATTTCACAACTGCAGTCCTGGAGGGCCGAACACCATTCAGGTTTCATGCTGTCCCTAATAAATATGCTTGTGCTGCATTTCTATGCGCCGCCCCCATGGTATGCAAATGTCTCTCATGCATATTCATTAGGGACAGCATGAAAACCTGAACGGTGTTTGGCCCACTAGGACCGGAGTTGGGAACCTCTGCCCTAGAGCAGCGGCCAACAGGGGCATAAACACCCACACCCACAGGCTCCACTATCCAAAGCCTCATGGAGAGTCAGGCTGTTGGATCCTGTGCGCAGCAGCATCTCCCAATACTAGCACTTGCATACCTTAGCAAGGCCGCCCTAAACTTGGGAATATGTTACATATACATCAAAAGGTTGCTATGATTAATGGCAGATAGCAATTCCTAAGTTAAGCACAATTTGCTGATAGAGCTTGTCAGACGGCTGCCTGGGTGAGAGTCTTCACAGTCTTGGCAAGTGCATATATCTATATGATTTGCAAGGGATTGTGAGCAATGTAGTTCATTCACACCAGACACAGCTGCTGACAATAATTTAGTTGTGCTCAAGTGTTAAAGCCAATAAGATATTTATTTATGGGGTTATTTCTCCCAACACAGATATGCTTGGTAGCACATAAATCAGGTTACTTGCTTCCAGTGTTAAACTTGAAAAAAACAAAATCAGGAAAACAACCTTTAAACTTGTCAGGCAATCAAAGCCAAAAGAAATAAGACCTGGTTGGTACAAACTGGTCTTTTCTGTAGGCATTAGCTAATGTTCTCTTAGCATATCAAACAACAAATCAAAAGCCACAAAGAAAGAAAAAAAACTGTTCTTCTCAGGTTAACTTCTTGTATCTTCCCACCTAGATTCAGAAGTGATTCTCTCCTAGCTCACAAGCAATTAGGTAAGGCTCAATTGCTAGCAGGTATCCAGCTGAAACCCCTTAGCTGGCTTGCTTTCTACTGTGTGGGTCAAATCCTGCTTCAGGAGCTTTTCTGAGTAGATTAAAGAACAAGTTTGTATTTCTTTGTGATGGTTGCTGTACTTTATAACAGAAAATCACCAAAGGAGTTTGGACAGAGAGCAGTCCATATAAACACATTCTTCATCTGCAATCATTCCCCCTTCTTCAACAAGCATGGGTTCAATATCATGGATTGGCACAGATGAATCTCTCAATGGAGCACTTTCAGGAGAATACTTGTTTCCCTGCTGTCTTTCAAGGTTATAGCTAGGGCATAGATCAGTGTTCATACCTGAGCTTCCATTGCTGTTAGAGTTCCTCTCTATATAGCCTGGCCAGTATGTAGTCCAGTTCTTATGTCCAGCCTTCCAATCCAGATCCCTGGACACTGGATCTCTCTTCACATACCTTCTGGCACGGGTCTTAGGATCCCTTCCACGTGCAGCCGTCTCTCTCACAGGTACCGTCTGGAGATTCCTAGCTCTGCAGCACCATTCCTCTGGCTTTCCCCAGTCCAATGGTGTATGCTGGCCCTTGGAATGCCTCCCAGTATACGTACTGCTCTTGACTCTTCTAGACCTCTCAAAGGCTTTTCTCCTCTTTCTTCCAAAGGGTTTCTTTCCCTCTCTGTCCATCCGGTTTGGCTTCTGCTTCTGATGATCCTTCAGATGAAACTGATGATCAAGCTCAAGCTGATTCTCAGGATAATGAGGATAATTCTCTGTAGAATAAACTCTACCTTCATTCTGCTTAGATGAGTGCTCCTCCCTAACACAGCGCAGCTGTGCTGAATCAGGCCCTGCCCTTTGAGATGAGTGCTTAGGGATTACCTCATAGCCCTCCTGATTGAACACACGTTTCCCACTTCAGCTCCTCTAATGGCTGCTGGAAACCTGGTGCATTCTGGGACTGGTAGTCTTTTATGGGAAAATTCTGTTTTCTTATTTCTACCAGAACTGACAGGTTGCTTGTTCAGAGTCACTTCACCTTTTCTATAGCTCCTTCCTGAGCTATGATAAGCTTCCTTATCACAAGCTGCATCATAGCAACCTTTATGATATCTGTGGAGTGTGTTTCAGTTTTGGTTTCTGACAGTGTTTACCACCCCGGGGAGTGACCCCAACAGTATTGCGTACCACGGTAAACACATATCAAAAGGTTGCTATGATTACTGGCACATAGCAATTCCTAAGTTTTGCACAATCTGCTCAGTGAGCTGTATCATACCAACCTCTCTGATGTCTGTGGAGTGTGTGTCAGGTCTGGTTCCTGACAGTGTCCACCACCCTGGGGAGTGACCCCAACAGTACTGCATACCATAGCCATGCCTGCACTGTGCCCAGGACTGGTGCGGTGGCCAGGGCTACCAAAAGCCTCTATATTTGCACAATGCTGGCATAGGTGTGGGAGTGTGTGTCTGTCCATCCAGTGTGTGGTGGCTGCCTACACCTTACTCAGCCTGCACTGCTTGCACAGTTTCCAGTGTGTCGTGAGGGCATCCCCTGGTGGCCATTTGGGGTATGGGCATGCTCCACGATAAAAGTATTTTAGGGAGCGTGATGAAATGTAAGGTCCACAAATGGCGAATGGTCTTACTTATTTCCAGCTTCCTATGAGAGCTGTCACACGGTCAGTTCCCCCTACCAGGCCAAGGTGCTGTGGGGGTGCATACCCCATCTTGTGATCATCTGTAGACTGCTGATCTGCATGTGCAGTGCATCATGGGTACAGGTGGGTTAACCCTATCCTGGTAACCACAGCAGACAGTTTGTGTGGTGACCTGCAGTCCTTCTGTAGCCAGCCAGGGGTTTATTAGTAGCTATAGAGATGTAGCCCACTGGTTACTTTGCTGACTGAAAGCAGAGGTCATGGGTTTGATCCCACAGTGGTGTTATTTGATAGGGCTGTCTGAGGCATTTCCTTTTTTAATTTAAATTAGTGCTGCCAGCAAAAACACCCTCACAGTGCTGTAACCTTAAGGTGCCTCATAAGGTGCCCTATAAGGCGCCTTATAAGGCGCCCTATAGGGAACATTATAAGGTGCCTTGGCAGACAGTGCACTTGATAATGTGCCCTGTGGAGTGCCTTATAGGGCGCCTTATGTGGCACCTTAGGCTATGGCATTGTGAGGGTGTGTTTGCTGGCAGCACTAATTTAAATTAAAAAAGAAAATGCCTCAGACAGCACTGATTTTAAGTAAAGGGTAACGCCTCAGACAGCCTTACTCATTAAGGCCTTTGGGGGATCAAACTCATAACCCCTGTTTCACCAGTCAATGTATTAACCATTGTGCTACACTTCTGCTGCTGTGTTTGTAGGTCAGCCCTCCTAAGTAAGGCTAACGCGCGTTAACATGCCACGGCTACCTCTATCGCGCAATAGCGGACTTTATCGCGCAATAACCCGAAATGCTACCTTAAGACCGGAATGCCCACTACCTTATATGGCATTCGTCACAGTAAGACTGCAACTAACACCGGTAACATTAAGACGATTTAGTAAACATACCCCTTTGTTTAAGTCTGTAAAGTCACTATGCCTGCTCCCAAAAGTTAAAACTACACTTGACATTAGTCCTGATCTGGTATTGATTATTCTATATTTTTTAGCACCCTATAGATCTTTTTTGTTTGTTTATATAATCAAATGTTTCAAATAGTTTTTTTGAAAATTCACGGGAGAGATGGAGGGTTTCACTTTGGAGACATTATTAATTATGGGTGGCATTTTCAAAGGTATTTACACGGGCATAGTGACTGCCTCTTGGTATGATTTGCAGTATATGGAGCTCAGAAACATAGTAGGTGACGGCAGATAAAGACCAGTATGATCTATCTAGTCTGTCCAGCAAGTTGGCAAGAGTAGGTGCACCTGCTGCTCCATGCAGGTCACCCCTCCCCATGCCTTTGTTTAGGGGTGTACACACCGCTCCATGCAGGTTACCCCTATTTGTTGAGATAGTTAAGTTTATTTTGATTTTATCCTATTTCTATAAAGGGATCCACTGTGTCTGTCCCATGCCAATTTTAATTTTGTCACTGTATTTGCCCCCGCCACTTCCATTGAGGGCATTCCAAGCATCCACCACCCTTTCAGTGAAAATGTATTTCCTGGCTTTCACTTTCTGTTTACCCCCTTGCTGTTTCATGGTATGCCCTCTAGTTTTACAACTTCCCCGTCTTTGAAAAAAGATTTGTTCTTCATTAATACTCTTTAAGTATCTAAAGGTCTGAATCATATCTCCCCCGTCCCTCTTACCCTCTAGCGTATACTTATTTAGGTCTTCAAGTCTCTTCTCATACGTCTTCTGGAGCAGGCTCTAAGTCATTTTGGTCGCCTTCCTCTGAACCTTTTCCAGTCTTTTTATATCCTTTGCAAGATACAGTCTCCAAAACTGAACACAATATTCCAAGTGACGCCTCACCAGCGACTTGTACAGTGGCATTAGTACCTACTCCTTTCTGCTGGTAATTCCTCTCTGTATGCAATCCAGCATCCTTCTGGCTTTGGCCAGTGCCTTGGACTGCTTCGCCAACTTGAGATCCTCAGAAACAATCACTCTGAGGTCCTTCTCCTGGTCTATGCACACCAATCTCTCGCCTCCTATCATATATAAGTCCCTTGAATTTCTGCTTCCAAAGTGCATGATACTGCAGTTCCTCATATTAAATCATAACTGCCAAGCATTAGACCATTCTTTCAGCTTTTGTAGATCTTTTCTCATATTATTCATTCCTTCAGGGGAGTTCACTCAGTTGCAAATTTTTGTGTCATCTTCAAAAAGAAAGACTTTTCCATTCAGTCCTTTAGCAATATCCCTCACAAATACATTGAACAGTACCGGTCCCAGGACCAATCCCTGGGGCACACCACTAATCACCTTCCTTTCATCCGAGTGTGTTCCGTTTACCATCACCTTCTGTCGTCTGTCAGTCATGGCCTAATGGGAGACAGCCAACATGGCTTTAGACAAGGAAGATCTTGTCTTACTAATCTGTTATGTTTTTTTGAAGGTGTGAATAAACAGGTGGACAAAGGTGAGTCGGTTGATATAGTGTATCTGGACTTTCAGAAAGCCTTTGACAAGGTCCCTCATCAGAGACTTTTGGCAAAACTAAAGTGTCATGGGATAGGAGGCAGTGTACTATTGTGGATCAGGAACTGGTTAAAAGATAGAAAGCAGAGGGTAGGGCTAAATGTCCAATTTTCCCAATGGAGAAAGGTGAATAGTGGTGTACCCCAGGGATCTGTGCTGGGTCTGCTGCTTTTTGACATATTTATAAATGACCTGGAAAGTGGAATAACGAGTGAGGTTATCAAATTTGCAGATGACACAAAACTATTTAAAGTTGTTAAAACCCAAAAGGATTGTGAAAAATTGCAAGAGGATCTTGATAAATTGGAAGACTGGGCATCAAAATGGCAGAAGAAATTTAATGTGGACAAGTGCAAAGTTATGCACCTAGGGAAGAACAACCCAAACTATGGTTACACGATGCAAGGTTCCACATTAGGAACCACCATCAGGAAAAAGATTTAGGCGTCATTGTGGATAACATGTTAAAACCCTCGGCCCAGTGTGCAGCGGTGGCCAAGAAAGCAAATAGAATGCTAGGTATCATAAGGAAAGGAATGGAAAATAAAACAAAAGATATTCTAATGCCTCTATATCGTTCCATGTTGAGACCGCACCTTGAATATTGTGTGCAATTCTGGTCGCCGTATCTTAAAAAGGATATAGCATTATTAGAAAAGGTTCAGAGAAGAGCCACCAAAATGATAAAGGGGATGGAAGGATACTCCTATGAAAAAAAGCTAAAAAGATTATGGCTTTATAACCTGGAAAAGAGATGGCTGAGGGGAGATATGATAGCAGTCTATAAATTAATGAACAGAGTGGAACGGGTAAATGTAGATCGATTGTTTACATTATCAGAATACAGAAAGACTAGGGGACATGCAATGAAGCTACAGGGTAAACTATTTAAGACTAATAAAAGAAAATATTTTTTTCACTCAACGTGTAATCAAACTCTGGAATTTGTTACCGGAGGATGTAGTAAAGGCTGTTAGTGTAGCTGGGTTTAAAAAAGGTTTGGACAAGTTCCTGGAGGAAAGGTCCATAAACCATTATTAAGAAGGAACCCAGGATATCAAAGCTTGACCCAGTACAAGCATTGTGGAACTTGTGTCTCTTGGGGAAACTGCTAGGTACATATGACCTAGATTGGCCACTGTTGGAAACAGAATACTGGGCTTGATGGACCTTGGTCTGACCCAGTATGGCATATCTTATGTTCTTATTTTCTTATGATCCAGTTAACCACCTTGAGACCCATCCCTAGACTGTTCAGTTTATTTATAAGCCTTCTATGAGGAACAGTTTCAAAGGCTTTGCTGAAATCTAGGGAGGTCACATCCATTGCATGCCCTTGATCTAGTTCTCTGGTCACCCAGTCAAAGAACTCAATCAGATTTGTTTGGCATGATCATCTTTTGGTAAAGCCATATTGTCTTGGATCATGCAATCTATTGGTTTCGAGAAAGCCCACTATTCTCTCTTTCAGGAGCGCCTCTGTTACTTTTCTCACCACCAAGGTAAGGCTTACTGGCCTGTAGTTTCTCACCTCTTCCCCATTGCCACTTTTGTGACGAGGTATCACATCAGCCCTTCACCAGGTGATAGTGCCTATGTATAAGTCTTTGGTGCAACCTCATTTGGAGCATTGTGTGCAATTCTGGAGACCGCACCTTCAAAAGGATATAAACAGGCTGGAGTCCATACAGAGGGTGGCTACTAAAATGGTTAGTGGTCTTCATTATAAAGCATAGAACAAACTTAAGGATCTTAATATGTGCATCTTAGAGGAAAGGCAGGATAGAGGTGATATGATTGAGACGTTTAAATACCTCCATGGAATAAATGCACAGGAGGAGAGCCTCTTTCAATTGAAAGCAAGCTCTGCTATGAGGGGACATGGGATGAGGGTGAAAGGGGATAGATTCAGGAGTGATATGTGGAAATATTTCTTTATGGAAAGAGTGGTGGATCCATGGAATAGTCTCCCAGCTGAGGTGGTAGAGATGAGGACAGTTCCTGAATTCAAAGAAGCATGGGACAAACACAGAGGATCTCTAAAGGAAAAAAGGGGAATGCTGTAGTGGTTGATATGGAAGGACAGACTAAATAGGCCATGTGGTCTTTTTCAAATCCCTGGTCCTCCAGCCTGAGGGAACTTGCCCCAACCACTAGGCAACTCCTCCCTCTGCATCCCCTGCTCCACACTGTACTGTCTGGGGAATTTGGGGACATCACAATGTCATTAGAATGTGAGGTATCAGTTGTACAGTCATGCCACCATAGTCAGACCATGCACGAGAGATGTAGATTAGGTTGCAGTCTCTCACCCCAAGAACAACACTGTGGCTCAAAAGGAGGTATGATGCACACATCACCCTTTGAGGGTCTGGGTGTCATATCACCTCTGTATGTGCTGCTCTGCTGTTCTCTCAATCACTAAGACAGGTGGATAAGGTAAGCAGTTCTGCTCCTCCTGATATGTATGCAGTTCTGGCCTCTCCTGTTGGGAACGGGACACAGCACCCTCTCTGAGCCTTGCACAGATATGGCCGCATATCCCACATTGCTACACCTGAACTGGCTCACTGGCAACCTCACTTTGCAGTCACTCTGCAACATTGTCCCATCCTTCCCTAACATCCTGCCAGGAGCCCACACTTTACACAGTCGACATGCATCTGTCACGCATCCTCTTTTCTCACATCCCTGCTATGTTTGCTGGGGAGATGATCCATCGGGGCACAGTAATCCACCTCATTTGTCCCCATCTTGCTGGTAATGTCCCAGACCATTCCCCTGTCATGCAAATTGGCCTATTGAATGTGTAACTCTGAGAACAAGGGTATGCGGTGTCTGGTCTTCACGTCTCGGATTTACTGCTGCTGCTGGGCACTCTTGCACAAGTCTGCACGCCTTCCTTTGGCCACAACAGGGGCTCCTGGCAATAGGGGGTTGGCTGCTGCCTTGCTTGGGTCTCACAGCTCTCGCTGCCTTTTACCATGTGCCTGTTTCCGGGCCCTGCAGCCTGTCCTATGGGGTGTGTGTGGGGCTCTGGACTGGTGGTTTAGGCATCGTGCTGGGGGCTAGGGGTTTGATCCCCATCTCCTCTGTTTTCTTTTGGCTGACCTTTCACCTCTGCCGCCATTGCCTTTGGTACAGTCCTGTTGGCATTGTTGGCTGTTGCACGGCTTGGAATGGCATTATCTTGTGGTGCTGCTACACTGTTACATATGTATGGGATGGATGCTGCACGTCATAGTGTTCTTTCTATCTGGTTTATTCATTTCTCTGCCTCACAGTGACATTCCATCTGTGTGCACATGTCTCTCTTGGCTCCTCTGTCCCTTGTACCTGCATCATCTACATACTATTCTCTGGGTACAATGTTTCTTGTTGCCTGTGTCCTGCTCTTACCTCTGTGCTGCCTTCCTTCCTGCATGTGGCCCTGTTGTGTCTGTCCAGATTGCTGTGGTGTGGTCTCACTGTCTGTGCGCTCTCTGGGTCCACCTCACCCTCACTTTGGGGCTGCTTGCCTGATTCTGTGCACTGCTCGTCTCCCTGCACAGGCATTCTTCCTGTCTTTGCAGAGCCCCCCCCCCCCCCCACTCCACCTTTTCCTGACATCTTTCTGTCATTCACATATTGTTTGCATGTCTGTCATCCTTCCAGTTTTCCCTACTTACTATGCTAGGATGGTCCTGATCTGCTCCCGGCCCCATGGGAAGCAGGGTTACCTCCTCCTCAAGGCCTAACCTGAAGAGCACGCGTGTCTCTGCCTCCGAGAAATCTGGGAGCCGGAAGGCCATTTTCCAATTTTGCTCTGTGCTTGCCTGTGGTGGGGCATCACTCCATCCTGTTTCATATTGCACGTGGGACACAGTGCAGATAGGGACGTTTTCGGACATCCACGTGGACATGGCATCAGACATACACATGACCGCTGGTCAGGGGCCGCGGGGGGGGGGGGGTTTACAGCACTGTTGCACGTCTTTGGTTTTTGTATGTGCAGACCATGCAGGCGGAACCAGTGATCTGTGCATTTATTCATGTGCATATTTTCTCATGTATTCCATGTGCACATGTACATGCATTTGGATGCGTACGGCATCCCTTCTTAGTGAGGCACATCCACATCTTGTACATTCTTCCTGGACATGGATGTCCTCATCTGTATTGGCCTCCACGTGAGTGATTTCTTGTATGTTTGTGAGCAGGATACCCAGTCGTCTCATCCTATGAAACGCCGCTGCTTTCTTCAGAGAGGCAGGTTTTTTGTTATGCAGATCAGTGTATTACAAAATGCGAGGAGACTTTCATTGAATGGTAAGCTTATTTCTCATCTTAGGTGCAGTGCTCTCCGTTACTTTTGTTTGGCCATACCCCCTAAAAGAGGATTTGATTCATTGCAATCTTTATCTGGAAAGGAATCCAGCAGTTCACAATTTTTGCCAATAAATTGAAACTGCTCACTTTGGAAGGCATATATCCATCTTTCAAATGGAATTCATCAACTTGCTGTTTCCTTGCTGGAATAAAATATTACAGCCAAAGAACAAGTCATTTATTTCTGCAACATGAAAGAATGATAAACTTCTATTTTGATAAAGAAAACATTTTTTTCTATCTACTCAGTGTTCACATCCATCCATGTCTTTTGCTAAAACCTATTAGTTCAAATGGTGCTTTAAGTAAATGATTTCCAGAGGTGACTTTGATATAGCAATAGTGAATATGTTGTTTCATTTTAATTGTATTTGTCCTGCTGCTAGCTAAATCCTTAGCCCCAGACTTGGAGATGTGGCTGGTCAAGGTAGGCTCAAATTAATCCATAGAACAGTTGCACATCATATGCCCCTGACTACGTGTGTGAGCCCATCTACTACATATTAACAAATGTAAGAACCTCCTACATCCATCAAAACTTCACAAAGTGAAAAGTGGAAATATCGTAATGGAAATGTTGAGTGTCAATCAATGGACAGAGGTTTAGGATAACGTTTCTCAAGCCAGTCCTACCATTCTCCCTAACAAGTCTTTAGGATATCCATAGTGAATGTGCATGGAACAGATTTGCATGTTTCTGCAACTGTTAGCTTCAAAAGGTATCTGACACCGGCTCCAGTGGGTGCCTGCTTTGTGGGCTGCTTTGCAAAGCATCCATTCAATTTTCATATATGATGTAAAATGTTGGTCCCGACATTCAACTGCACTTGTCCTGTTAGTAGCACCTGCTAACAGGATAAAGACTGCTGAGCAGGACATTCAGAAACACAACCAGGGCATGCTGCACTCCCTTCGGTCTCCTCCTTTTACTTTTATCTTTCTCTCCTCCCCCTCCCACAAGCACCAGACACAACACTCCATCAGTATATCAACACTTTATTAGTGGGAATAAACAGCCACAGCTTACATAGCAATGCCCCACATTTTTCAATAACAAGAGGCAACAAAAAAGGCACTAGTGGACGCCTCACCCCAGGAGGAGTACCACCCGGGCATTATCAACTTCTGCCTAGGCCCACTCTGTGATCTAAGCATAGCTCCTTTCCTCCCCAATGCCGACCGCTCTGTGTCAGCAGCCAGGTTCTCTAAATTATCCTAAACCCAGGCACCCGCTCCTTGGTACCTGACCTCCAGTCGCTGGGCCCAGGCACTCCAAAACAGTACCTGCGCCTCCTCCCTAGTTCTTGGTACTCCCCCATTTTGTCAGTGAGGTCATGCCACCAGGAGGGCTGCCGCTCAACTCACCCCATTGTGAGAACTGAGCGGACTGCTTTATGCAGGCCGTCACATCCAAATCAATGTCGTTAAGATGCACCCCATCACCCCCATACACTGCCGAGGCCCCAACCACGATGCCCTCATGCTTGACCACCTTCCCCCCGAGGTCCCGCACAAATTTCCCCACCTCTGTTTTCAATTTTTTCCTGCTTCTCTCTATCCCTTCGTGCTGTATCACCCCTATCCACTTCTGACAAGGTAGCATGTGAGACCAGATGATGACTGACCCCAGCTCAGAGCAAATCCAAGCCAGGTCCCTCTTGACCTTGATGATTAGGTCAGTGCCCTTGGTGGCCGCCAGGTCATTGCCACCCAGGTGCAGCGCAATGACGTCTGGGGGTCAACTCATACACAGCTATGTCTCAGCGCAGGTCTCTACTGGTCCCACAACATCCCACACATGCTTAGCCACTCAATATCCATGGAATCCCTTGGGAAACCCAGCTGTGTACCGTACCAGCTGTGAATTGCTCTTCTTCGTGCCCAGAAGATATACGAGTGACCCACCATCCAAATTGTGGTTCTACTGTTGTCTGCAAAACAAAAACGGAAAAGGAGTGGGGGGAGGGGTTGTTAAGAACATGACTTCACTTTGTTACCTGACATATAACCTGAACCTGCTGGATGCCCACCTCTTGATCCTCTGAATCTGTGCATCCCTGAAGCACAGGCTGTGCGCCGTGGTGGTTGCCCCTAATCTAGATGAGTTCAGGGCCATGCCTGCTGTGTCAAAACTGGCTCTCACCAGGGCCTGCAGTCACATTGCTTTACATTGAAACTGGGACAAACATGAACCATCCCTGTGATGCAATAAGGGAACCCCAGAGGCCAGAGATATTCCCCCATAGCCTTTACCAGGCAGAGTTCACCAAGTCGGGTGGCATGTAACCACACCGACGCCCCCATGAATTTTGGATCTCCCAAATCTCATCCCAACCTGCTTTCTTCCATGGTGACATCAACTACTCATAATGCGGTGCCCACTGTGTCCCCTTTAGACTTTGGAATGGCCTCGCTCATCCTGAAGGCACCAAAGAACATAATAAGCAGGATCACCTTAAATAGCTCCTCTTCAAAACTGTCCCTTACTATCTCCAATGCCCTCCGGATGACTTCCTTCAGCATGTTCAGCATAAAGGGCCTAAGGACATCTGGCTGTGGCATGGCTTCACAGCACCAGCCCTCCATCACTTTTTTCATCATGAACTCTTTTGTGGTGTCCTTCCATCCCCCGAGCTTCAGAAAGAAAGATACCCTCAATGGCATTAGCCTGGCATTTATTACACAGGTACACTAAAAAAAATTTTTTTTAAACTGCCTCTAATGTTTCGATTGATTTTTACGTTTTTTGGTGCGCTGAATCCAAATCTGGTAACCAATTTGCTCCATCACGTACAGATTTTTTGCTACATTGGGTTAGCAGTTTGAGGTGAACGTTTCAGATTGAGTGCGATCGAGATAAAAGTTTCTTGGATGAATTCTTTATACTAATTGTTTAGTAGTTATTCAAATAAGAATAAAGAAAATTGTAACAAGGCAGCACATAAGAATAGAGTAATGTCAACAAAACACACTGTGATGGTAGCAAAATTGTCTGCACTTAAAACAGCCACATACATGTACACAAACATTGAGCATATAAGAGCGAGGTTAGACACAAAGCAAAGCAAAGAAATGTGCAAAAAATGTTGTACAGGTATGTATGTAAGAATAGAAAACGCAAACCGCACCATTGCAATACATGAAGACAAACACCCGATGGTGTGAAAATAAAATTCTAATAAATGAGATCCGACACTGTGGTAATAACTAGCAAATTTTTATTTCAAAGTTTAGTAAAAACACGATATTTGTCAACACAGTTTAGATTTTAAAGTCATTCTTGGGTCAATCAATCTCCTGGTGGGCCCGTTTCTTCTTCCCCCGAATGCTTCTCTTGGTGCGCTGCTTGGCGTATTTTTCATCTGGGGTTTCCCGCAGCAGCAACCAGCAGAAATCAGCCATCATAGTGGTGTTCCATCTTCCTTGGTACCTTCTCTCTGCGTCCTTGATGTCCTAGTGAAACCTTTCACCTTGTTCTTCACTGTACGCCCCCAGGTTTTCGGGAAAGTAGTTCACATGGGAGTGCAAGAAATGGACTTTCAGGCTCATGTTACAGCCTTGTTCTTTGAAGGCATTGAGCATCCTGGCAACAATATCCTTATAGTTCTCATCCCGCCTGTTCCCCAAGAATTTGAGAACAACATCCTTGAAGGAATCCCAGGCTTCTTTTTCCTTCTCAGACATCGTTTCAGCGAATGCTCCATCTGAAATGAGTTTCCTTATATCAGGGCCAACAAACACTCCTTCCTTTAGCTTTGCTTCAGAAAGTCGGGGGAACTTTGAGCAAAGGTACCGAAAGCACTCACCATCTTTTGGAAGGGACTTGATGAATTGCTTAATGAGACCCAACTTAATGTGGAGAGGTGGTAATAGAATTTTATCACGAGGTACCAAGCTCTCATGAAGAACATTTTTCTCACCGGGTCTCAAATACTCCCGAATTGGCCAGTCTTTTTTCCCCCAGTGTAGGTCGCGGCCCGGCTATCCCACAAGCAAAGGAAGCAGGGATATTTGGTGAAACCGGATTGCTGCCCTAATAGCATGGATAGAATTTTAAAGTCTCCACAAATCATCCACTTATGCTCATCTTAACGAATCTTCTGAAGAATCAGGGCCAAATTCTCGTATTTTTCTTGGAGAATAACAGAGTGAGCAATAGGAACTGAAGCGAATGTGTTGCCATTATGAAGAAGAACACCTTTTATGCTGTCTTTTGACGAATCAATGAACAGCCGCCATTCAGCAGGATCATACTTGAGTTTAAACTTTTCCATCACTCCGTATATATCGTTGCAAAATACCAAATCTTCCTCTTTGCTGAAATACTTCAAAAATTGTGTCTCGCGGTTGCGGTACCAATAAAAAGTTGTTCCTGGTGACAATAGATTTTTCTGTTTAAGCCGAGAACCTAGCAGTTGGGCAGCATCTTTTGGGAGTCCTAAATCCCGGACTAAATCATTCAATTCAGCTTGAGAGAAAAGTTCAGGTTTCTGATCTGGTTCAGTTTCAAACTCGGAAGTACTGGACTCATCGGGAAAAGCCATCTGATGAGTCTCATCATGATCAGAACCGTCCACACAAATATGATCCAAAGATTTTGGTGGTTCAAGCACAGGTACTTCGTTGCTATGAGGCATAGGCCTAATTGCTGAGGGAAGGTTGGGGTAACTTATTACGTTCTTATTTTTTAAGTTGTATCCCTTCACAATGCAAGAGCAAAAATAGCAGTCACTGCTGTGGTCTCTTTGTTCACGCCACATCATAGGTATTCCGAAACGAAATGCTTGTGTTTTACCTTTCATCCATAAGCGTAGATCTTCCTCACATGTCTTGCACACTTTGTGAGGAGCCCACGGTTTGTCTTGATCGCCTAACTTCAAACCGAAATAGGCGAAATATACTTTTTTAATAAATGCAGAAATGTTCCTCTGCCGCTTTTTCACGGTATATTCCCCACAAATAAAACAAAAACTGTCCGGAGAGTTGACGCAACCTCTGGCTCTGTGAGCCATCACAAATACACAGTACTGCAAACTACAACTGTAGTGAACCACTTCGGAATAAAGCTGGATTACGACTGAGCAAACAAAAGGTAATAATGAACTTGCAAGAAACTGAAATTTGACAGGAACGTTCATGTCGCAACCACCGTGTTTGAGCGAGCGAACGAGGCGAGGCGAACAGGAAAGAACATGCGCCAGCGCGAGTACTGGATTTAGCCCCCCGTCTCCCAATTGTCCTGTTAATGTATAAAATGAATACAAAACACTCTAAAATATCATGAGGGAGTGTTTCTAGTTAGTTAACCATTACAACCTCTATTTTGGGCCAAGAAAATAAACTGCAGTCGGCTAAAAAGAAATTATGTGAACATTCCTTATATGGGTAAGAAATCTAATTTTGCAAGAAAACGTGACGTGATGGAACATTTTGGCTATTTTTCCTGGATTCAGCACCCCAAAATCTATAGGAATCAGTTGCAAAACTGGAGGCAGTTTTTTGGTAGTGTACCTGTGTTATGAGGAGCTAAAGAAAGCCATAAGGGATCGTTTAGGATTGACTCCCATGGTGTATCATCGCCTGTGGAGGAGCAAAAAATTGAAGCCTGGCGAAATGACAAAAGCTCTATGCCAGAGAGTTAAGAGCCTGGTAATAAAATGGCTAGCAGCAGAAGGAAAAATGATAGAATCTATAATCGATAGTATTGTGCTAGAGCAATTTATGACCGCAGTCCTGAAGGACACAAAACTTCCTGATATTACAGAATTGCCGGAACACTAATGAAGCAACATTGCTTACAGAGCGCTTTATGGAAGCAGAATTAGCAGCTCAGGAAAAAAGCAGCGCTTCCAAAATGGCAATTGCTGAATTATCAGAAAGGAAGGTAAGGCCGAAAGATGATGCTATGAAAGTATGCATGCCTATGTTAAGAAACCACTATGTGAAAAGAAAATGCTTTAAATGTGGTAGTGAAAGTCATTTGCAAAAAGAATGTAAAGCGAAAACAGCACTGATAACTGCAAATACAAAGGAGATCAGGGAAGGTTTTCTTTTATCTGTAGAAGTGCAAGGTATTGTTACCGATGCTTTAATAGACTCCGGAGCTGATCAAAGCATGATGTCTAGAAAGCTTTGGCAACTAATTGAATCCCAGAGTAAGGCAGTCCCAAACCAACCTGAGGGAAAGGTAAAAATTAGGTGCATTCACGGGGCAGCGTCCTTTTATCCAGTATACAAAGTCAGAGTAAAAGGCTTAGGGATGAAAAAGGAAATCCCCGTAGCGGTTGTGCCAAGATTGCCACATGACCTGGTACTGGGGAGGGATTGGCTGCAATTCAGGAAGGGTTTAGAAGAGGGTTTCTAGAAGAGGGTTTCTAGAAGAGCCCAATCGAAGCCCCTGGAGAAGAGAGATGAACCCCTAGAGGAGGCATTAGAGGATTTACCATCCAATGAAGACCTGATAACTTCCCCTGTAGTTAAGGATAAGAAGGGAAGAGGGGAGAAGCGCCGGGAGAGGCAGTGCCGATCCCAGAGCAGAGCTGAGGCACAAGCCGGACAAGGCTTGCCTTGGGTCCCAGCTGAATTAGTAGACAAATTCCCATCTTTTCCCAAGGAGCAGCAGGCGGATCTCGCTCTTACACAAGCCTTTGAGTATGCCCAGGGTGAAAAGGATACCCTGCCAAAGTTCCTTTTAGATGGGGGAGTACTATATAGGGAAAGTTTGGATCCCCGTACAAGGAACAAACGTAAGCAGCTTGTAGTGCCTACAACGTTTAAAACATTAGTCTTAAGGCTAGCTCATGACCACCCTGTAGGAGGTCACAAAGGGGTGCAAGGAACACTGGACCAGATATTAGCTCGCTTTTACTGGCCAGGCGTTTTTAAAGAGACTTCTAGGTTTTGCGAAGCTTGCCCTTCTTGCCAAAGGGTCACCTCGGTTCGTCCAACAGAGGTACCTATGCTTCCCATGCCCGTGATATCAGAACCCAATCACAGAGTGGCCATGGATATAGTAGGACCACTGATAAAGACACCCCGTGGGTTCCAATACATGTTGGTCATGGTGGATCAAGCCACAAGGTTTCCATGGGCCATTCCCCTGCGTAATATATCCGCAAAAACAGTGGCAGTAGAAGTGATAAAGTTATTCTGCGAGGTAGGATTCCCCCGTGAGGTGCTGACCGACAGGGACAGTAATTTTATGTCCAGATATTTGGCCCAAGTGTGGGATGCATTCGGAATCCGTCATGTAAAGACCGCCGCCTACCATCCACAGTCGAATGGACTGGTGGAGAGGCAAAATCAAACACTGAAGAAAATGTTGAGGAGAGGTTTAGAAGGTAACATGTCAGAGTGGGACACCATGCTTCCCTTCATCTTAAACGCCTGTAGAGAGCGAAAGCAAGCATCTTTAGGGAACTCACCTTGCGAACTAATGTATGGGCGGCCCCCACGAGGTATTTCAGATATACTGCGGGAGCAGTGGGTTGAGCCCGGGGTGGAAGAAGTGGGGGTACCCCAGTTTTTGAGGGATCTAAGGGACCGGTTGCACAGAACCTCCCAAGTGGCGGAGGAAAATTTAAAGGCCAGTCAGCTACGACAGAAAAGTTACTATGATCGAGGTGCAAAGCCTCGCCAGCTGGTGGTAGGCAAGAAAGTAATCATAATGGTGGCAGGGGCCACTCCAAAGTTTGAGAGCCAATGGAAAGGGCCCTATAAAGTGGTCAAACAGGTAGGTCCAGTGTCATACTTAGTGGAAAACAGGAGGGGCTGCCAACAGGTTTACCACGTAAACGTATTGAGGCCCTGGCATGAAAGAATAGCGCTAGCTCATCTAGCCACAGTAGACCATAGAGAAGAGAGGTGGCAGAGAAACACCAACATTCCAGCAAGAATTACGAGCTGTCCGGATAATAATGCGCCAGCCCGTAATATCCTAAGGGGGGGGGGGGATGTGTGATGATGAGAGCTGTGCTGAGCCGATGGAAACAGAAGAAAACAGTGAATATGCCTTTAAGGTGAGAGACAGGCAAGGTATTCACAGGGCTCAGACTGCAGGCAAAGGAAAGAAGCACGTAGTTGCTGAAGCCAAGCCACACCCAAGCTCTAACGTAAGTGCAGGCTTGCACGGTAATGATAATCACCTGTGCAGAGACAGGGGAGTGTTAGTTAGGAAGCAGCTTTAAAAGCCCTGTTCAGAGGAGATGAAAAGGAGATGTGGGAAGTTTGACTTTGAGTTGGAGAATGGCTCCAGCAAGAAAGGAAGCAGCAACAGAGGAAGCAGTCCTTGTAAGAGAGGTACTCTTAGTTCAGAACACAGCAGATGGGTGGCTGGGAGAGTTGCTGACAATGAGGAACTGATTGCAGTGCAGAGTGTTCGTGAACCAGCTCAAAGAATTCAAGCTGCCAGAAAGTGGGTGAATACGGTTACAACTGGAAGTGACCAGAACCCAGCCGAGGGCAGAGGACCAGAGTTGAACACGATTGAAGCATTGAGGCAATTGATCCAGGGAAAGAAGCCCCACTCTCAAGGTACAAATATTCCATATCAGGGAGAGCAGCTGTGGAAGGAAATTCAGAAGTTCCTACAGAACAGTAAACTTGAAGGAGTTAATGAAAACCCAGAGACAGACAAGCATTTCGTAGCACAGGAAGAAATGCAAATTGACTCTTTTGGGCAGGATTCTGTTACTGAGGAGTCTCCTATGGACTGTTCTTTGTGTAAGAAGGAAGTTTGAAAGTTGGTAATAAAAAGTGTTAAGAGAAGAAGCTTTTGAGAAGCAGGGTTTTACCTATCCATGTGAATGCCAGGAACTTCTTCTAAGGTAAAGAACCCTTGCTTAGCCTAGAGTTTGATAACCAAAGCAGCACATGATAAAGGAAGAAATTTAGCTGTGCTGGACGAACAAAGGAAGCTGTGATTTACTTACTGAAATGTTTTTGCTGAAAACAGCTGCACATGTTTAAAGGTTCTTTCAGTTTCTTCAGTTCCAGTTGCATATGTTTCCTGTTATTATTTACTTGGAGAATAATCCTTATGTCTGCGTTGAACCTTAGTTCTTATGGGAACCTAAATAAAATTCGTGTTTTGCCTTAAAAACCAACAGTTTCACACTACTTTGTCTTTGAGTAAAAGAATCAACTACAAGTCCCAGAGTTCCCTGCTGGAGACAAGGATAGTAACTCTTTATTTAAAGACAAACATTGGCAGCCCTATGCCTGTAAGCCTTTGGCCCAGGCGAGGGTCACGACAATGTACAGAAGTTATTCCATCCCAAACATGTCGCCAGCCCTGAACATACAGGGCTGGCGACCATCCACTGGCCATCCAGACTCCACCCCTGGGCCACCCCTTCCCCTCCCCCCATCTAATGTCCCCGCACAACTGGTGGGAAGTTATTTGGGGGCAGGAGAAGCAACAAATAGCTATTTGTGGCTCAGAATAACTCTGTATATACTGTATGTATCTGTTTCCCCTTTTATTGACTCTGTTAATTTAGTCCCCTGCAATTCCACTTCCCTTACCACCTCCCACCCTGCAAATCTTCCTTCAGGCACTTGGCTATTTTACTGAAGTCAGTGTTTTTGAAGCCTAGGACTTTGAGCTTGCTGTGATTGGACTCTACCTTGGCGTTTATCTCAAATCACACCATGTGATGATTGCTGTTGCTCACATGGGCACCCACCTGGACATTCAATATACTATCTCCATTGGTGAGTGCTAAATCCAGTATTGAACTTTCCATCACCGTTTGTCTAAGCAATGCTTCTTGGAAGGTATCCACAATCTTTTTATTTCTTTCCAGATTTTCAGAAGGAATACCCCAATCAACATCGGGTAGATTAAAGTCATCCAATATGATCACGTCCCCCTTCATGGCTACCTTTGCAATATCAATAATTAAGTCTCTGTCCATTTCTTCAGTTTGAGTTGGAGGCCTGTAGACTGCACCAGTATGTATGACAGTGTCATCTCTTCTTTCCAACACAGTCCACAGCTCTACTTCTTTTCCCCATGTTCCCTACATTTCAGCAGCTTTAATATTGTTTTTGACATATAGGGCTGCTCCTCCCCCTTTTCTGCCTTCTCTATCTCTTCTATATAAATTATAACCAGCTATGGCTCTATCCCATTCATGCAACTTGTTAAATCATGTTTCTGTAATGGCCACAATGTCTAAGTTCATTTCCACCATTAGGGCTTGCAAGTCAGGAACTTTGTTGGCTAGGCTCTGAGCATTTGTGATCATTGCTTTCCAGCATTTGTTGACTGGCTTGCCTGTATTTTGCATGGAGTTTGTTCTACACACCTCTTCCCACTTGCCATTGATGTGCAGGTTGATAGTGTGGCTGTTTCCAATGTTATTATATTTTTGCTGGGAGTGACAACCAGAACTTGTTCTTTTCAATCTGTCACCCCCTTTCCCTAGTTTAAATGCCTGTCCACATATTGCCTGTATTTTTCACTTAGGATCCTTTTCCCTGTCACAGAGAGATGTAGTCCATCAGCACAGTATAACCTCTTGTTCTTCCATTATTTCCCCAGTCACTTATATATCTAAATCCTTCTTGCTTGCACCAGGTTTGGAGCCATGTATTAAAGTTGTTTATGTGATGCAGCCTTTCTGTCCCCTTACCAAGAACAGGTAGAACTTCTGAGAATGCTACAGTGTTAACAATGGGCTTCAGTTTCTCTCCCAGAGTCTGGAAGTCCCTTTGAACTGCAGAGGCACTGTTTCTAGCCAGGTCATTTGTACCCAAGTGGGTGACAACATCAATGATGGAGTGCTCACTTTCTGCACTAACTATACCAATAATTTGGTTTGTATTCCTGCTGGCTGAAGAGTCTGGGAGGCATTTGACTATCCTCTGTCCTTTGGACTGTATTACCTAGTTGGTGCCCCTGATGATGTAATCTCCAAGTAGTAGTAGTTTCCTGTTTTGTGAATTTTTCTTCATATTTGGTGCATTATCAGTTGATTTGGCATTAACTTTCTCGTTTCAGGACACTTCAGTTTCCACTAATTGGGTACTTGCCTTCTCTGCCTTGGAAAATGAATTATGCAGGGGCATCTCTTAATAAAGAGGATGCCTCCATGTTACAGGTTGCAACCTACCAGAACCCACTGTGAGCCATTTGCTCCTGGGCTGTTTGATCCTTTGTGGGAGATGTGGTGGATTTCTTTCAATTTGTACCCTAAAGGAGGTATGTTTAATTGTAGCTAATTTTTCTCTTAATAGAATCAATTCTTCATGCATAGCAGATAGCTTGAGACATATAGGGCAAGCTCTTAGGTTCCAAATGATTCTTCTTAAAATTAAGGCATCACAGCTATTGCATTGAATACAAAACATGCTGATTAAGACAGTTATAAAGCAGCACTAGGACAAGGAGAATAGGAGGGTGTTATACCAAATTGGAGGACAGATGTCAATCTATGATATGATGACTATATAGGCAATGCAACTGTGGGATGGGTGAGGTGAGGGGTAAGGTGAGTGGGAACTTAAGTGTCCCTGGCCAGTAGACATTATATGAACTGAGGGTACACTCAGATTTCTGATTTGAAAAGGCTATGCAAAGAATGTAGGCAATTTTCCTAAATGTATACCAAAATTTAGGTTGTTAATTTATTTATTTATTGAACGGTTTTATTTACCGCCTTTCAGAAAAATCAAAGCGGTTTACATAGAACACAACTTGAACATTACATTGAAACTTATTCAAACAATTGAAATTACAGTGAACATTAAATTGTATATAATAAAAATGGTATGCCATTAGACTTCAGATCAAGGTGGCTGCGAACAGAAAGAAATTTGATATAGAGAGAAAGATAAGAAAAGCAAGGGTTTTTTGTGTTTGTCCTCCTCCCTTGGTGCAGTTACCCTAACACACTACAGTGCCTAAGTAGTATTTTAAGAAAATAAAACAGGTACTAAATAGGCAAGGAAAATTTATATCAAAAACCACCATCCACCCCCTTCAGCTAGCCTTGAACACAGCATCCTGTAGCATCTGAAACACTTCAAGAGTGGAGCACATCACCCCGACTCTAAAGCAACTGCATTGGTTGCCCATCTTACAAAGAATACAATATAAATCTCTTCTAATGATTTTCAAGACAGCTCATGAGCTCATGATTTATCTTCTTCTTACCTGAGATCACCCATACAAAAGATGCCTGCAACAGGATAAGAAGAGCAAGTTCCCAAAACACTCTGTATACACCAGCTCTGAATACTAAAGACTCATGCACTACCTCAAAGAGAGCAGTCTCCCTCTTCTCTGTGGAATATAATTCCTGATAGCCTACATGCCTCAAATGGCTTAATGTCCTTCAAACAGATGCTTAAGACTTTCCTCTTCTCTGAATACTTTCCTGGTGATGAGACATTACATACCTAACATTCTTATACATCGAGGCACGTTCCAATGTGAGCGTCCAGGCCCCTATGTGGCCGATCAGAATTGAGACACCCAGAGGTAGACCCTATTCTGATCCTGCATGGGCAAGATGTGCCCACGGGATCGGAATTCAGTCTAGGGCCTGAAGGTGCAGGCTGGGCCTTGATTCCGATCAGCCTGAACACACAGCCTTTTGCCCGGCTACCTTAGTCAGGCTCCTGAATGGAACCACAGTGCCATGGTGTCCTGTCACAATGGCACGATGGCTCCATTCAGGAGCTGCAATTGTTGGCTGCCACTGATGCACTTCTTTCCATGTAGCCGGTCCCTCAATATGGCCTCCCATGGCCAGGGTCCGACTGCAGGGAACTTCCTGCATCCTCCTCCCATACTATCGGAGCCAGTAGGATCCCATGATGACCAGGGGGACTTATTTCATTTCTGCGGTGGAATAAATCCCCCATCTATATTCATGGCCCTGGACATACAGGGCCGACATCAGAATTGGCCTTGTATGTCTAGGGTCGCAGACTGCCCATGTCCCGCCCTCTCTGCACATTGTATGGGAAGGCTTTTGACAGGGCCAGCAGGGAGTGAATAGCGGAGATAGACGTCCCAACAGGACGTTCATCCCTGCTATTTGTGAGACAGAATGACCCCCCTATGTAAATAGTTTGCTAGAATTTCAGCTCCATTTTGTTCTTCTACTGTAAATATTTTCACCCCCATTCACCATCCCCTTTTAATTCTGTTCTATGTCAAGCCTAATGTCCTCTTTGTTTTACGTACATCACTTTGACTTTTAGAATAGATAAATAAATAAATAAATATGTTTTCCCAGTGCAAAAATTACTCTTTTTTGCTGTGTTATTTTTGGTGTACATCAGTAACTAGTGGTGTTTGATAACAGATTCTGATTCGCTATATGGAGTAGTTACGGGTGACGCCATTCATACAGACCTTTCAGGATGCTTAAAATTGCTGGCTCAGTCTTTGAGGCCCTTTGACTGAAGCCCAGTAAGGCTGTGCACGTTATATAAATTTGTAATACACATTAAATGCAAAGCCTCCATGTTAGCTGTTAGGGGCGTGACCAGCACGTTCCCAGCAGCTAACACCCAACTGAATACCTTAACCTGCGGTGCCCTTAATGCAGGTGCACAGAGATATCATTATGTGAATCCGCTCTAATGAGCACATTAACAGTACGCCACACCAATGTGCTCTCCATGCCCACATGTTGCCCCTAACCCGCCTACTCTGCACATTAGCACGCGAGTGCCTGTTAAAGTGCGTGTTGGCTGTTAGTAGCTGGCATGTGTGCTCATTCGTGTTTACCACAGACAGTTCTCACGTGCTAAAAGGCACATTAACTGGTTAGGGGTGCATAATCAAAGAGCCCCTTTTTCTGCAAACAAAATTCTGGAGAACATGTGAGAAGGGAGAAATAAGAGTCTGTAAAATGCCAAGTTTACAGAGCTGTTGTGTTTTCCTTTCCTCTGAATTTATTAGAAATCTGTTCACTTTTTGGTCATCATAGCAAAAAACGTAATTGCCTGCAACAACATAATTTACATAGCATAATGGGAAATAAATGGTCTGATAAACTCACCAATAATGAAGTTTACTAGTATAACTCTATATAACTTGTAAAATTAAACATGTTTTTTGTCCATCAAACTTTGTAGATTTCATTATTCTTACTGTCACTTATTCCTATAGATCAGTGTTTCTCAGTCCTCCCCTGAAGACACACCTAGCTAGTTAGGTTTTCAGGATTAACACAAGGAATTTGCATGAGAGAAATTTGCACAAATTAAAGATCCACGGAGGACCAAGAAGCATGGTTATAGATTAATGGTGCTTGTTTACTAAGCTTCACACTAGTAACACGGGTATGGGCCACGTTACTAGAGCAGGGCTTCACGCAAACTGCAGGAGGATGGGTTCGGGTCGACTTAGTAAACCTGACATGGGAAGAGCTAATGCCACCCTTTGAGGTGGTGCTGGCTGCACCTAGGCTACTTGGGCCAAGGGCAGGTAATGCTACCCTTGGATAGCAGCAGGAACACCCCTGTCCCACCCAGTCACTGCGCAAATGTGTGCTGCCTGGGTAGCATGGGGTTTTTAGCACAGTGCCCCCAGTTACTTTTTAGCACGGCGCTGATACCGCGCACTAACCCCACACTACTCGGGTAGCAAACATCAGTAAATATGCTTCATAATCTCAATTCACAACCCTCTGATTATCAAAATAGAGAAACTTTGTTTAGTTCTAGAAGGCATTTGTATTATTCCCAGTGTGAGATGATAAAACAAAGATTTTCAGTATCATTAACCCAGTCTGTTCCTAATGGATACTAATTCAGCTTAACAATTAGCTGAAATCAGCTGCATGTTTACCCAGGAGAATCAGGTGTAGAAACATGATCTCCCTGATTTAAATAGTAAACGAGTCTCTTGCACTGTATTATTTCAATTATGCTACTGTGATTTTCTTTTTAAACTTTATATATCCTTCACAGTACAAATCCCAGAAGAGAGAACATCATAAGAAACAATATATACCCAACAAGGGGTCTACAGATAGATAGAAACATGATGGCAGAAGAAGACCACATGACCTATCTCATCTGCCCTTCCATTGTTTTGTTTTGTTTTGTGCTATCAAGTCAAAGCTTACTCCTAGCAACCCTTGGGTTTTCTTGGCAAGGTATGACCAAAGGTAAATTGCCAAGTCTTTTCTTCTGAGGTAATGGAGGATAAAATGGCTAATCCAAAGTCACAAGGAGTACCAGGGGGGAATAAACCCTGTTCTCTTGGGTACGAGTATGTTGCTCTAACCACTAGACTACTCCTCCACTTTGCTTGGCCATGTTTTCTTGAATTAAGATACTGTCCTTGTCTCTACTACTTCCACTGGGAGACTATTCCATGCATCTACCACTCTTTACATAACAAAATATTTCCACATATTACTCCTGAGTCTATCCCCTTTCACCCTCATCCTATCTCCCCTCATAGCAGAGTTTGCTTTTGATCGAAAGAGGCTCTACTCATGTGCATTTATGCCATGGAGATATTTAAATATCTTTATTATATCTCCTCTATACAGCCTTTCCTCTAATGTATACATATTAATATCTTTAAGTTTGTCCCTATATGCTTTATAATGAAGACCACTAACCATTTTAGTACCTACCCTCTACACTGGCTCCATCCAGTTTATATCCTTTTGAAGGTGTGGTCTCCAGAACTGCACATAATATTCCAAATGAGGTTGCACCAGAGACATATACAGAGGCATTATCACCTCCTTTTTTCTGCTGGCCATTCCTCTCCCTATGCACCCAAGCATCCTTCAGGCTTTCACTGATGTCTTTTTTACCTGTTTAACTACTTTAACACCATCATAAACAATCACCCAAGTCCTGTTCTTCTTTTGTGGAGAGATATACTTCACACTGTACTGCTCCCTTGGATTTTTGCAGCCCAAATGCATGACCTTGCATTTTTAGCATTAAATCTCAGCTGCCAAATTCTTGACCATTCTTGAAGTTCAGCTAGATCCATCCTCATGTTATCTACTCTTTCCTGGGTATCTATTCTAATGCAGATTTTGGTATCATCTGCAAAGAGGCAAACTTTTATCAGACAGCCCTTCCACAATATCACTAACAAAGATGTTAAAAAGAATATGGGCAAATGTAGAAAATCAACCTTCTCTTGGGCCCGTCCCCCAACATAGCCTGAAAATTTTGTTATGGAGAGAACAGCAAACAAAAAGACTCTTTTTTTATAAACTCTATTCACAATTTCCACATGGAAATAGCATCTACATACAAATGGAGATTTTAGAAAGAGGAAAATTTAGGTATTTATTTATGTATGTGCTCTTATATACCAGGCATGTCCAACAGGTAGATCGCAATCTACCTGTAGATCGCGAAGGGGTCATAGGTAGATCACCAGCCCCACTTAGCTCCATCTCTCCAGCAGCTCGCCCCATCGCTAGGAGAGAGCTCGTGCTGGCAGGTTGTCTGCATAGGGCTTGCCGCCATTGCTGATCCTTTGCCTGTTTTTTTTCTCTGCCTGCGGGTGTATTGGGGGCACTTGTTTTCGTGCCAATAGTTTGTGGTTACCCCAGGGGGCCGCCGCCCATGCCCCGCGACTAGACGCCACAAGCCCGGCGTCATACCTGGTCTCCTGCCTCTCAGAATCACCCATTCCTGCCCCCGCCCCAACACCCCTTAGAAGTGTGCTATATACCAAGCGAAATGCATTCACCCGGGCTTTACCTGAATGCACTTACCATATTAGCTGTGTCGTGTGCTGGTCGTTGGTCGCTTTATAGTTCACTTTCATTAAACGTTTTCGGGCAGACACAACAAAGTGTCAAGAATTTGGTGATTTTGGCGGGCTTTTCCAATTTTGTTCTAACTTGCCTATGCCTTGCCTTCAAATTGGTTCAAACCACTGTGACTTTTGCTTGCCTCTGCAATTTTATTTTGCCTAGCCTTTGCGTTGATTCTACACTGTGTGCAGAATTTATTAAATCGCGTGTGGTGGTATTTGAACTTGTTTGGCGGTATTTGATTTTATCTGCTTTGCTGGACAGGTGTTTGAGGTTTTTTTGATGATTGTTTGGTGGTATTTGATTATTGGTGCCAGTATGATGAATTCTTAGTTTTACTTTTAGAACTACATAACTGCATGTGTGGTTTTGGCATCTCCAGTCCTTGTATTGCACATCATCCAGAGGTCTTCAGTTCCTGTTGATCTTTAATACTTTGGGACAGTGACAGTTTTGGACCAGATTCAGCTAGTGTTTATACTAACTTAGCAGATTTGGCATTCTTACATCCAGCCACCTCAGTGCCGACCTATGCTCAGCCATCCTCACTTTGAAAGTTCATGTCTTGCCAATTTAAAATTTATTTCAAGGTCATTTGATTGCCAGTATTATGTATACAGAATTGCAGGTGTCAGGTATAAACATTATTGTCTGCTTTCTCTTGAACCGGTTCTACTTCAAGATTTTGCACTTAGGCATCATGGATCCTGAAAGTCCCAATATTGATATCAGCAGGGATTTCCATTTTTTTGGGTGATCCTGTTTTGACGAAGTATATGCTGCTTTTTTTCAGTTTCAAATATTCTTTATTAAATAATAAAGTAGGAAAAGTTAACAAACACCAGTCCACATCAAGAGGGAACACTGTATCACAACAAGGCAATAAATTCACAAAACATAAGGTAAACATCTCTACATTCGGGACCCTGATAAACTAACATTGAAAACCCTCATTAGCAAAACCAGATAGACATACCAAATATATGAAAACAAAGTAAAAGAACTTATTCACTTTCTTTCCCTTCCAGAAAAGCCTCAAGTTGATCAGAGTCATAAAAAACATATTTATCTCCATGAAATACCACCACACATTTACAAGGATATTTAAGGAAAAATAGGAAGTCCCATGAGCCAAGACTTGAGGCTTTACATTCAAAAAAGCTTTCCTATGTCTGAGTAATTTTACAGACATCAGGAAAAAATTGGTATAGTATTTATTTGCAAAATATCATCTCATAAATATACTTTTATCACTCAAAGAGGTAAGAGAGACAACTAACGGAGCCCGAGTAGGAATAGCATCTGACGAAGACTCCAGAAAAGAAGATAAATCCAGAGTTTTAGGCGGAGAAAGATTAACAAACTATTCCTCTGTCTGCCCCTCCCTCTTAACCTCCCATGGAATATAGTAAATATTAGAAACTTTAATTGCATCCACATCATTAATCAATAAAATCTCTTGACGGTACTTCCGAAAAAGAATAAGAGAGGATAAATAATGTGTACATGGAAAATTGAGGAGTCATACATTTTTAGCCTGAGCTTGATTCTCTAAAGCCTCAATCTGATGATGAATTACCATATTATTCGGTATAAAAGAAGAGAGAGAGGCTTGGGCCAATTCATATTGACTCACTAATTTAACCAACGATGTCTTACATTCCACAATCTTAATATCTCGCTCCGTCATCTTCTTCACAACCTCTACAGAAAACTGTGAGACATCGGTGAGGGATGACCGCAGAGAAACATCTGTGTGTGTCACCACCTCCCAGATGTCACACAGCATAACATCCTTAGGAACAACCACCACTGGCATATCGGAAGAGTAGGTAAATGGAGAAGATATTTCCACCATGGTAACTAATGGAGAGGATCCAGTCAACTCAATATTGTCTGGCCAGGTAGACTGAGGCCCAGCGCTTACCCCTGCAACATCACCAGAGAAAGCATCCATATCTTTAGTCATTCCAATCTGGTTGGGCGGGGTTAAACCCTCTAATATGGAGGTAGAAATGTCTGAAAGCGTACTCACAGTTCCCAAGGACAAATCCATATCCACTGCAGCTTCCTCTGGTGTAACCAACTGCACATGATGATTCATTGGGCCCACAACCTTGACCACTTTGGCAGCAGTGGTAGGAAAGATCTTTTTCCTTTTACCCATCAGTTCACCACAAAGCATTCAACTCCTCCAGACTCCGAAGGAGCTCCAAAGGGGCAGGTCATGCTTCTTTGGACATACCCCTTTGGACAGGCACATGCCAGCGGCCGCATCTCATGTGATGGGAACAATATTAAGTAATTTAGACTGGAAGTAGACAAATGGCAAATATGAGACAAAGTGGCGGTAAGCAATGTTTAGCCAGCAGGTATGCCATACCCACTGTGGCATGGACATGCGAGTGTTCATGTGAACTTTTCCAGTCACCTACATCCGGTTTTATCATGTCCTCTGCTAGCTCACCATTGTCTGCTGTCTAATTGCCCTGTCCTCTCACATCCAGTCTCCTTCTAGTCCACCTTGGCATTCATTATAACAGACCAGCCCATTCCCTTTGGCTTATACTGTAGATATCATTGACTTACTACACATATCATGACAATGGCTATGCTACCCTTATCTCACAAACATTATGCACATACTAGAAAGCAGCAGACCACTCACCCAGCAGTACACAGTCTTTATACTGTCCAACTTCAAACTGATGGAATATTGCCGAGTGATGCAGGATATAGGAGTCATGGGTGGACCCTGGAAACCTGGGAACCACATTCAGAATATGCATATTTACATCACAAATCACCTGCACATTCAGGGCATGGTAGTACTTGCAGCTGCAATACACTGCCTCCCTGTCTCTGGGTGGGACCAGGGCAACATCTGTGCAATCAATAGCTCCCATCACGTGTGGTATCCCTGAAATGTGCTTAGATTGCTGGTTCAGGGCCCCCACTGTTGCCTACTACCAGGAAAAACAATGTAATTCCTTGCCTGGCTGATCATGTAATGCAGTACCTGTTGGAGGCAGCGGGAGAAGGTGGGGCGGCTCATTCCTCCAATTGCAGCCACAGATGATTGGAAGCAGCCAGAGGCAAAAAAATGTAGGGCATGGTATGGCATGAGACCGGCCAGTTAGAGGCATGGTATGGCATGAGACCGGCCATGTAGGGCATGGTAGGGCATGAGACCGGCCAGTCAGAGGCTTGAGGTCAGATCTAAGATTCTCATAGAGCTCTCTAATAGCTCCTGTGCTCAGACGATAGAGGGAGATGACCTGGTCATAACACCTGCCCTGGAGCATGGCCCCGGGCCTGTAGAGTGTGCACACTGCCTGCAAGCCAAACACCAGATACATGGGATCACTCAGGGCAATGCAGCCCTGTTCATTCCGCACATACCCTGTCCTGTGCAAACAACCGACACATCCTGCAGATATGGATGGCCATGTGGCCACACATATAACATCTATGTACATAGATACGTATGTGTGTGACCCTATGGCCTGTTTGACTGTTGCATATATGGTGTCTAGGAGGGCTGTGGGGATGGCCACCTTATTCGTACTTGGTGGGATGGTCAGATAGGGATGGCAAGGATACATTGTGGGGAGAAATGCCATGTACCATATCATTGTGCACATCAGTCATTGCTGGCTGGAGTGTTTTGGCAGAGCCATGTGTATTAAGCTGTGTACATTGTCCTGAACTGTGTGGTGGTATGGCACTTTGTGTGAATGGCGACATATGTATCCATGTATGTGAGGAGGGCTACTGTACATGTATGCCATTGCAGCAGGAAACATGCCAGAGTAAGGCATCTGGCATGCACATTGATTGAGTTGAGAGCCAGTAACAAATGATGGCATGATCGGCATGGAGAATAGCAATATGCCACCCATGTCACATTGTACAGCTGGTGTGAGAGGCTAAAGGTAACATCAACAGATTATTGGACCACCCTCCCCAGTACTGTGATGAATGTCAGGGTGGTCCGATAGGTCACAATACAACATTGTGAAAGGGTGGGCCTAAGGTCAGCTGTCAAAGGCCATGTTGTAGGATGGCACATCAGGCTGAGTAACACTTAGATGCCACTGCTGAGGCCCTCGGTATCTACATCTGCCTGTTGTAACAGATTGCATGGATTTGGTTGCCATACAGATTTGTGTGTAGTCTGCTCATGCCACTGTGTGTCCGGACAGAATAGTGACAGGTTGTTGGGTCTGTGTAGCAGTAGTAATATAAGGATGCATTTGCACAGTAACACACATGGCAGCCTTGACATGTCTCCTGGCTCCCTTGGCACACCACACATTAGCAAGGCACTGCACATGGTCTAACTTTCTGGAGATGGGCACCAACCAGGATGTGTCCGTTTGTTGTCTTTCCCCAGGTGACCCATAGGAGGACACAGGAGGAAGTGGCAAAAGTAGATTACAGTGCCATGGTGGAGCAGGGGCACAGTGATAGTGCTGCAGGGGACACAGGCATTGTAGGTGAGGCATTACTGCCTGTCCACACAGGAATCATGAGCCCAGATGGGTCTGAAAGATATGGAGGAGTGGCCAAGTGGGTGTCTGAGCCTGAGGATGGTGGAGAGGATCAGGAGGATGACATCTGCCTCCACCTGATGGCCAGCAGCAGAGATGGTGAGAGTATGGCAGGTACCCATGCAACACCAGTGCAACCACTGAGGGAGAGCAGACCAGGCCCTGCTCCAGGGTTATCTGAGGCCACAACATCTGCTGGTCCATCCGCAGACAGGCAACAGGGCAGACAATGGCTGAGGGACATGATGCATGAGATTCATGATTACAGAATGACAATGCATGTGGACCTCGCAGGTGGATGACAAACCCTTATGTACCATGTTGTGGTACATGGTGTGACAGAGTGCAGGCACTGGCATGTGGGGGGGGGGGGGGGTATTGAATGCACATGCTACTATCCCACCATGAACAGACTTGTCACCTGTGACTACCACAAACATGTGTGGCCAAGATGCCAGGTCTCTGTTGTCCCTGCGCCCCCATTTTCATGTGATAGCAGGGCAGCTGTTTGAACATTGTCTGCCTCACTATTCACAAGCATCAATTCCACAGGTATCTGCCAGCTGCATAGCTGTCGCCAGGGCATGGGGAGGTACCGTGAGGCAGACAACATCATGCTGGCCCAGGGTATGGGTGCAATTGCTGAGGGGCTGCAAGCCATCATGGCAACCATCAACTGCCACACTTACATCCTGGCTGACATATCGTCAAGGCAGCAGCCACCAGCAGCAGCAGCAGCAACCACAATGGGTGCCAGAGGAGCAAGATGGTGTGATCATTGGTGACCATGCAAGCAATGCTGATGCTCAGAAGGGTGATGGCCATCAGATACACCTACATAATGTGTGTATTATTATAGTAAAACACATGTACACCTGTCTGACTGTGTCTATCATTACCACTGCAATGATTCTGTAAAGCCTATTATCAGCTGTAGGTCAGGGTGTGCACCCACCTAGGTAGACATGTCATGGGTAACCCTCCCTTCAGGTGGCTAACAACATACCCGCACCTGTCCTTCCCATATATGACCCATACCCCCCCCCCCATACTGAAAGACATGGACATGCAGGCCATTGCTGTTGTGTGGCCGCACATTCATCCGCTCCATGCCCCCTGGGTTCCACCTCAAAATGGCATGTGTCCTGTACCTTAAATGATCACATCCACTCACATTTCCTGGCAGACTGCACAGCTCATGCTCTATGCTCCCTCTTCCAGACCTGTGCACTGTATCTGAAACCTTTGGGCACAAACGTCCCTTAGGACCATGTCATTGATTGGTGTTGCAGGCTTTGTGCTAACCACCCTCATCCACCGGGTCTCCCCACACCATAGCAGTGGATATGCCAATTGACCTTCAGCTACCCCTAGCACACACTCGGTTCTTCTGTTCTGCAGCTCTGTCATGGGTCCAAAATACATGGAGGAGTGGCCCAGTGGTTATCTGAGACTGAGGCTGGTGGGGAGGAGCAGGAGGATGACATCTGACTTCACCTGATGGCCAGCAGCAGTCCACCATGCCATGTGTGCACATATGGACATGTGCTGGTCACCAGGCATGTGGGTCCAGTGTGCAGAACATGCAATCCAACAATTCCCCTGCTGTGCCTGAGAGGGTGGTGCCATCTGGGAGGTCATAGGCAGTTGCATACAGCAGTACACAGTACCGTCACCCACTGAATGCATTTTGGACTGGACCATGTGTGTCACACATGTGTGCCTGGGAGCCCATGCTATGTGTGCATCTATGTTCAATTAGTCAACAGAGAATAGCATATGACCAGGCCATGGTTAAAGAATGTTTAACAAACTGTATTAACAGGCATTTAAAACAAAATGTAAAAACAGAAAAATAAAAGGTGAACATACAATTATTTACAAACGGCACACAGTGCCAAAATGCAAGTTGGATGGTAGGCCCAGCACATTGTAGTGTGTGGCCAGGAGGTGTTAACAGCACCTGGGATCCAAGATTGCAGAAGGCTTGGGTGCACCCATGGCCAGTGGTGGCACTAGTCCCCCTGGGGGCCACCATGGCATGATGGCTCATGCCCTGAAGAGGCTGGGTCCACACCCCTCTGCCTCTGCAGCTCATGAGCCATCTGTATGATGGCCTCCATCAGCTGCCCCACAGTCTGGATCAGGGCATGCTGGCTTTGTCCAAGGGCAAGCAGTGCCATAGTTAGGGTGTGGTTGCGGTCCCCATTCCCCAGGCCCCATGTGTATGGGGTTTGGGTGGAGGCCTCAGCTCACACCCTGGATGGGGCACTGGCTGCCATCTGTAGAGTGGCCCCCCACCAATGATGAATGACTGTCCTGTATCCCAGATGTGTTGACCATGGTGGCTTGGTGCGGCAGGTCAAACATTCCAGGATATGGGCCTGCACTCCCTGTGTGCCCTCCACCTCTTCATCCTCCATCTGGGCCACACCCTCCTCCTCCACCTCCTCATCCATAGGCTCCTCCTCCTCCACCTTGCCCTCCTCCTCCTCCTTCCACTCACCCAACACCTCCTCCTCCTCCTCCCACTCTCCCAACACTATGTTCTCCACATCCTCATTGTCCACAATGTCCTCCACAGTCTGTGTGGCCCCATCCATGTCCTGGTCCATGTCTTCTTCCTTCTCCTCCTCTTCTTCCATCTCCTCCTTCTCCATAACCTTTATCTCCTCATCCTCCTGCTCCTCTTCCATTACTCTGGCCATGGCCGCCTCCTCTGCCACCATCACTGCCTAGCCCTCCACTGACAACTGGCCTGGGATGCATTCAGCGGCAGGCCCCGCTGGTGCTGCAGTATGTTCCTCTGGCACTGTGAATGGGAACAGAGTGCCACATTAGTCACATATCCTTTGGCCATAGGGCAGCCATCACCTGCTACAATGCCTGCCAGCATTGTACCAAGCTGACGGCCCTCCAAACATGTGGCAGGTGAGCACTGCACAGAAGACCGTGCAGTCTCTCCAAATCTAAAAGGAAATGAACTGCTCAGATGGGATGCGGTCAGGGGGTGTGGGCATGATAGACAAGGGGTTGAAGGATGACCAGCCTGTGTAGGCAGCTGCAGAGAGGTGGGATCCACACTTGTGTGATTGGGACTAGGTGGGCACTTAACCTACCAAACCTAGATGTCAGCCCCCCAGTGCATTGACAGAACAGTGGGAGGGGGAGCACAGACAGTGCCATAACACCAACACTATGGGATCTCCAGTAGAGTGTGTATGGTATGCACTGGGGCGGGGGGGGGGGGAGGATTACATTACATTAGCGAGGGGGTGGGAACATCTCTTGACTTGACTGGGTGACAGGGTTGCAGATAGGTTTCCTAGTGGTGTGTTCGTTGTGGTATGTGTGGATGCCCAGTGTGTCATCGGGACAGGGCAGGCAGGGCATTGGGGACAGTTGAATGTGTATTGCACCCACGAAAATGATGTAGGCATCATCGTGGATAGCATGATGATGCCTCCGCCCAGTGTGCAACGGTGGCCAAGAGAGTAAATAGAATGTTAGGTATCATAAGGAAGGGAATGGAGAATAAAACAAAGGACAATATAATGCCTCTGTATCGTTCCATGGTGTGACTGCACCTTGCATATTGTGTGCAATTCCTGTCGCTGTGTCTTAAAAAGGATATAGAATTCTTAGAAAGGGTACAGACAAGAGCCACCAAATGGTAAAGGGGATGGAAGGATATTCCTATGAAGAGAGGCTACAAAGGTTAGGGCTCTTCAACCTGGTGAAGGGGTGGCTGAGGTGAGATATGATAGGGGTCTGTAGGTTGTGACATGGTGGATTCCTCCAGCCCTTTAGAGAGAGCCAAAAAGGAGGAATCAGAAGCAGTGCTGGATGGTAAACAAAAGAACATGGCTAGTAGTTACCAGGGAAACCAGACACAGGGGGGAGAAACACGCCCTTGCTGCCAGTTAGCTCAGGAGTCACGAGCTGAATCAGAGCACCTGCTAGGAGGAGGAGTCAGGCACTGCCCTAGAGGGCAGACACATAAAGAGGCCTCAGTAGAAAGAAAAGGGTCTCGACTAGGAGCCACAGAGAAAGCTCCAACACAAGCTCAGCTGGGAGGTCACCTACAAGGCCAACCGAGGGTTCCGGTGAGAGGCCAGCTAACAGACCAAGAGGAGGACCAGGGAGGAGTCCGAGTTCCAGGCCTAGGCAGAGCTACCGGTAGAGTTCCAGCCCAGAACCGTGGGAGAGAGACCGTGGCAAGCCTAGAGGAACACTCATCCAAGCAGAGGGAAAGCCCAGAGCCGAGCTTAAAGGTAGAAGGAGAACCATTTATAAAGTGTTTTTCTAGAGAAGAATACAGCAAAAGCAGGCCAGGCTGTTTGCAGTATTCTGGGAATTACAAGGAGAGGAAAAAGCCAGGAAGGCAGTTGCAACCCACGGCTCACAAATCAGGTTTTGAACCAACAGCTGTTTCCAAAGCCCAGAGAAAGCCGTTTGCAGGCAGACGAAGAGGTAAGCCCAGAGACTCATTTTCAAATAAGGCTGTTAATAATCAGTGTGATTTTACTTACCCAAAGGGTTGGGACTGTGGTTTTAATACCTGTAATGAGGATGATTGTTTACAGCAATACATGTGCCAAGAGTATGATATAAAGCCTAAGGCAGAGAGGAAGGGCGTGGCCCCAGAAACGACGTTGCAAACATTTCTGCCTGTCTTCCATGAGGAGTTAATGGAAACAGAGCCAGGGCTAGGCAACATATCTGAAGAATTGATGGACTGTACGATTACAATATCGGATGAGATATTTTCCCTGTGTTGAGTTTAAGCAGTGCAGAGAACTGCAGAAGTGTTAAGAGAAAAAAGTACAAAGCTGTGGGAAACAGAACTGTTTATTCTAATTGCTGGGAAGCAAGTGTTTATTACTGTTGAAGTTAAGCTATTTCTGTTGGAGACTTTTTAATTTGTCCTTTGCCAGAAGTATATGGTTTGTGTTACCTTTGTTCCATGCTGAAATCCGCCCGGAGGGGAAATAAATCCTGTTTGCTTCAAACCACTTTGAGTTCACACTACTCTTCATTGGACAGTGAAAGAAACTACATTTCCCAAAAGGCTTTGCCTCAGGAAAAGGTCAGACAACTGTTCAAAGAAGGATAACAGGTCGCTTAAGCCCTACACGCTTCGGCTGGGGGCACTAAAAAGCGGTTACAAATGGCGTAGTAGTACGGATTTTTGCCCAGGATTAAGAGGATACTTGAAGGACGAGGTTACAGCAGCAGTGAGCTGACATCCAGGAGCAGAAGGATCCACTGGTCAGCTGACAATCGGTCAGGAGGGGAGCTACCTTTCTCAGTGCCTGACTCTGCACTGTGCCCAGGTAATGGTGGCTAGGCACGGGTGTGGAAGGATAAGCCGGAGAAAGGGGTAGTGCACAGAGATATAGTGCACAGCATTGAAAAAAAAAAAAGGAGGGAAATTTTTTTTTTGGGCCACACTTGATGGTTTTCTTTTGTGTTTCTACAGGTACATTGACATCTGAGATGGATCCTCAGGAGATGCTGAGGTGGATGTCCCTACAATGGGACAAGCAGCTAGAGATGACTCGGCGGGTGCAGGAGCAAATGCTTGCCGCTATCCATGAACAGCAGAAGCCTGTCAGAGAACTCATGGAGAAGCTAGTGAAGCAGCAGCAGGAGCCAGCAAGAGACTTACCTATGTATACCCAAGGGGTAGGACTACCTAATAGTGGTGCACTCACGTTGGGACAATTATCTCCCACAGATAACCTGGACGATTATATAGATGCCTTTGAGCGCATCGCTGAAGCCATAAGGCTGCCTAAAGAGCAGTGGGCAATAAAGTTTGCGATGTCCCTTTCAGGCGAAGCTTTGTCTGCGTATAAATCTATCCCTGCTACCTTGGCAGTAGATTATAATGCAGTCAAAAATGCTGTAAGAGACAGGTTTGGGCTAACCCCTTTATTCTACAGGCGCAGATTTAGGGAGGCCAAATTAAGGCCTGGAGAAACCCCTAAAGCACTGTACTACAGAATAAGAGGCTTAGCCTGGAAATGGCTGAACCCTAGACAGGGGACTGTAGAGTCTATATTTGATGATGTGGTTTTGGAACAATACATGGAAGCTGTACCAGCAGAGGTAAAAACATTTCTCGTGCTGCAGAATTATAAAACAACAGAGGAAGCCGCCATCTTGTCGGAACGATATTTTGAGGCTGAGTTTGCAAAAACCTCAAAATCAGGCGTTCTGGGGGCGACAAGAGCTGGTAGTATAGAGAGAAATATGCGAAGTAAACCATCTTGTGAGAATGCGGGTTTTCCCAATGCTAAAGGGAAATGTTTTAAATGCGGGAAATTAGGGCATTTTCAAAAAGATTGTATTTTACGTACTGCATTGGTGTCTGGCAATGGAAAGAAAATCCAGGCAGGGTTTTTACTTCCTGTACAAGTAGAGGGCATAGAAGCCCAGGCGCTGCTTGACTCTGGTGCTGACCAGAGTATGGTGTCCCAACGGCTCTGGCTGGCCATACAAGCCCAGTCAGCACCGAGTCAAGCAGTAGGGCAAGTTAGAGTACAGTGTGTACACGGGACGGCCTCCTATTACCCTGTATATGACCTTACAATAAAAGGGTTGGGAACAGAAAAGAAAGTGAAGGTGGCAATAGTCCCACAGCTGTTATATGACATTATTCTAGGAAACGATTGGCCTCCATTTTGCCTGGGGATAGAGCGGGGTATAGAAGAAAGGACAGGCTATGTCTCTACCCGGTCCCAGGCAAGAACTTCTCCTAGTAATGAGGACCCTGTGGAGGAAGTAGCAGGTCCATCCTGAGATAGGGAGGATTTCCCTGAGCTGGAAAGGGAAAGTAAAGAGGAAGTAACAGGCCCATTGCCCGCGCAGACTGACCTTTTTGGTACCCCATCCGAGAAGGTTAGAAAAGGAAAGGCGAAGAGAAAACAGAAAAGGCAACACAGAGCCCAAGGGAGGGCCGGATTGGAAGCCGGGGATGGGTTACCCTGGGTTCCCTCAGAATTAGTAAAAAACTTCCCTTCCCTTCCAGGGGAACAGAAAGCGGATCCTGCTTTGAAACGGGCTTTCGTGTTTGCACAAGAAGGAAGGAATACTCTGCCCCGATTTCTTTTAGATAAAGATATTTTGTATAGGGAGAGTAATAACCCTCTTACAGGAGAGGTAAGAAAGCAACTGGTGGTGCCGAACACCTTAAGAACATAAGAACATAAGATATGCCATACTGGGTCAGACCAAGGTCCATCAAGCCCAGTATTCTGTTTCCAACAGTGGCCAATCTAGGTCACATGTACCTAGCAGTGTCCCCAAGAGACACAAGTTCCACAATGCTTGTACTGGGTCAAGCATTGATATCTTCGGTCACTTCTTAATAATGGTTTATGGACCTTTCCTCCAGGAACTTGTCCAAACCTTTTTTAAACCCAGCTACACTAACAGCCTTTACTACATCCTCCGGTAACAAATTCCAGAGTTTGATTACACGTTGAGTGAAAAAATATTTTCTTTTATTAGTCTTAAATAGTTTACCCTGTAGCTTCATTGCATGTCCCCTAGTCTTCCTAGGCCATAGTTCAAGGCCATAGTTATGCGATTGGCCCATGATCACCCAATAGGAGCCCACAAGGGAATTCAAGGGACACTGGACCAGGTCCTTGCCCGTTTTTACTGGCCAGGGGTCTTCAGGGAAATTTCCCGCTACTGTGAAGCGTGTCCCACTTGCCAACGGGTTACTGCCTCGAAGCCGAGGGCAGTGCCTATGATACCCACACCTGCCATATCCACACCAATCCGTCGGATGGCAATGGATATTATAGGGCCACTCGTTAGGACTCCTCAGGGTTTTCAATATGTGTTAGTGATCATGGATCAGGCTACTCACTTCCCTTGGGCCATACCTCTTAGGTGTACCTCCGCCAGAACAATAGCCCAGGAACTTATTAAGTTGTTCTGTGAGGTTGGCTTCCCACAGGAGATGCTCACCGACCATGGGAGCAACTTCATGTCTAAATATTTAGCTACCGTGTGGGATGCCTTTGGCATTCACCATGTGCGTACTGCGGCCTATCACCCTCAGTCCAATGGGATGGTCGAAAGAATGAATCAGACCATTAAGCAAATGCTTAGGCGGGGACTAGATGGACAGATGTCCGAATGGGATACTTTGTTGCCCTTCGTGTTATACGCATGTAGGGAACGCATACAAGCGTCCCTAGGGGCGTCCCCATATGAGTTGCTGTTCGGTAGAGCACCCAGAGGAGTTCTTGATATACTGCGAGAACAATGGGTAGAACCATACAAGGAGGAGACGGAAGTACCCAGTTCCTTAGAGATCTGAGGAGTCGTTTAAAAAGAACGTCTCAAATCTCTTTGGCAAATTTACAGGCTAGCCAGAGGAGGCAGAAAAAATATTATGACCGGGGAACGAAACCCCGACAATTGGCGGTGGGAGATAGAGTGGTAATTATGGTAGCGGAGGTAGGACCCAAGTTTGAGTCGAGATGGAAAGGGCCCTGTACTGTTGTGGAGAGGGTAGGTCCAGTCTCGTACCTCGTGGAAAATAATAAGGGCCGTCGCCAAGTCTATCATATTAATGTTTTAAAACCCTGGCAAGAAAGGGTAGCAACAGTAAGGTTAGCCATTAGGGAAGACTACAGAAACCCATTGAAGGAGATTACGTGCTGTCCGTCACAGGTTCCGGCAGCCCGTAATATTTTAAGGGGGGGGGGGGATCTGTGACATGGTGGATTCCTCCAGCCCTTTAGAGAGAGCCAAAAAGGAGGAATCAGAAGCAGTGCTGGATGCTAAACAAAAGCACATGGCTAGTAGTTACCAGGGAAACCAGACACAGGGGGGAGAAACACGCCCTTGCTGCCAGTTAGCTCAGGAGTCACGAGCTGAATCAGAGCACCTGCTAGGAGGAGGAGTCAGGCACTGCCCTAGAGGGCAGACACATAAAGAGGCCTCAGTAGAAAGAAAAGGGTCTCGACTAGGAGCCACAGAGAAAGCTCCAACACAAGCTCAGCTGGGAGGTCACCTACAAGGCCAACCGAGGGTTCCGGTGAGAGGCCAGCTAACAGACCAAGAGGAGGACCAGGGAGGAGTCCGAGTTCCAGGCCTAGGCAGAGCTACCGGTAGAGTTCCAGCCCAGAACCGTGGGAGAGAGACCGTGGCAAGCCTAGAGGAACACTCATCCAAGCAGAGGGAAAGCCCAGAGCCAGAGCCGAGCTTAAAGGTAGAAGGAGAACCATTTATAAAGTGTTTTTCTAGAGAAGAATACAGCAAAAGCAGGCCAGGCTGTTTGCAGTATTCTGGGAATTACAAGGAGAGGAAAAAGCCAGGAAGGCAGTTGCAACCCACGGCTCACAAATCAGGTTTTGAACCAACAGCTGTTTCCAAAGCCCAGAGAAAGCCGTTTGCAGGCAGACGAAGAGGTAAGCCCAGAGACTCATTTTCAAATAAGGCTGTTGATAATCAGTGTGATTTTACTTACCCAAAGGGTTGGGACTGTGGTTTTAATACCTGTAATGAGGATGATTGTTTACAGCAATACATGTGCCAAGAGTATGATATAAAGCCTAAGGCAGAGAGGAAGGGCGTGGCCCCAGAAACGACATTGCAAACATTTCTGCCTGTCTTCCATGAGGAGTTAATGGAAACAGAGCCAGGGCTAGGCAACATATCTGAAGAATTGATGGACTGTACGATTACAATATTGGATGAGATATTTTCCCTGTGTTGAGTTTAAGCAGTGCAGAGAACTGCAGAAGTGTTAAGAGAAAAAGTACAAAGCTGTGGGAAACAGAACTGTTTATTCTAATTGCTGGGAAGCAAGTGTTTATTACTGTTGAAGTTAAGCTATTTCTGTTGGAGACTTTTTAATTTGTCCTTTGCCAGAAGTATATGGTTTGTGTTACCTTTGTTCCATGCTGAAATCCACCCGGAGGGGAAATAAATCCTGTTTGCTTCAAACCACTTTGAGTTCACACTACTCTTCATTGGACAGTGAAAGAAACTACATTTCCCAAAAGGCTTTGCCTCAGGAAAAGGTCAAATAAGATAGTGGTCAATCTATCACAGAGCTAAAAATTTGTCAAAAAAGAAAGACTCAACTCTGTACTTAAAACTTGAAAGTAAACCAGTATCATCAAAAGCTGGTGTGTGTAAAGAACCCACAGACAGATAATTCATAAGTTTTCAACAAATTGAAAACTTATGAATTATCTGTCTGTGGGTTCTATACACACACCAGCTTTTGATGATACTGGTTTACTTTCAAGTTTTAAGTACAGAGTTGAATCTTTCTTTCAGGAAAAGGTCAGACAACTGTTCAAAGAAGGATAACAGGTCGCTTAAGCCCTTGGTCTGACCCAGTATGGCATATCTTATGTACTTATAACATCTTCATGACCCTGGATGGTGTATACACAGCCACACACTTCTTTTTTTTCTTATTTAACAGTCAAATACTTGCAATTATGGTATTGACAAAGGTAGGGATAGTTTGCCCATTCTAAGTCATGGCAATGTTGTGTACTAGAAGATGGAGACGAAACAAGTCCATAGATGTACTACAACAATTCAGAGCTGAACAAAAAGCATACAATAACCTGATCAACAAGCACAAGCAACACCACACCAACCTCATCATGAGGGCAGCAAATAAACCAAAGGAACTTTTCAGCATTGTAAAAAAGCTCACCAGTGACAGCCCTCAACAATGCAACCAACAACCAGACCCCCAAGAATACGCAAACTATATAATGAGCAAAAACGACATTCAAACTCACCTCACTGTGCCATGCCCCCCATTCCGGGCAGAAGCACATGAAACATGGGACGACTTTAGTGTGCCAACAACACAACAAATTGAGGACATCATAAGCACCCTGAACACAACAACTTCACCTTCTGACCCTTGCCCAGTAGAATGGATTAAGAACACCAAAGACAAGCTAAGCCAACACATTCACAAGATGGTGAAGCAATCCCTCCAACAAGGACACATGCCACAAGCGCTCAAGCATGCGATGATCCGACCCATCCTCAAGAACGCAAGACTGGATACCTCCGACCCAAAATCCTACTGCCTCATCTCCAGCCTCCCACTTATAGCAAAAATCATAGAAAAAAACAGTACAAAGACAACTGCAGGAGCACATAGACTAGCACACCCCATTAGACCCACATCAACATGGATTCAAGCCCCAGCACAACATAGAGACCCTGCTTGCATCTCTCTTTGACAACCTCCTGAAAGGACTGAACAACATGAAGAATGGATTCATTCTAGTCTTCATAGACATCTCAGCAGCCTTTGATACCGTATCCCACTCCATACTGCTAAACCGACTGCGGGAGATCGGACTACACAACAATACCATAAAATGGTTTACCTCATACCTGAACAACAGAACACAGCAAGTCAAATGCAACCAAAATAAATCAGCCCAATTTATCATCGCACAGGGGGTACCCCAAGGATCAGCAATGTCCGCTATCCTATTCAATATATACGTCCAACCCATCTATAACATCATTCAATGGCATGGGCTACAATACCACCTATATGCGGACGACATCATGGTCTATGCCCCAATAGACGCACAGGCACCTGATTTGACCCACATGACCCAATGCCTTGAGGACATGAACAACTGGCTGTCTAATAACATCCTGAAAATTAACTTCTATAAAATGGAGGCAATGTTCATCTCCAGGAATCCCACCTTCAGCCCACCTCAAACCATCAACATCCTAAACAAAACAATACCTACAAGGGATGAGGTGAAATACCTAGGCATCGTCCTGGACAAGAACTTGAACTCACAAGCACACATAAAGAAAACCTCAGCTAAGACATACCACCGTTTAAAAATTATCAGGCGACTTCGACCAATCCTCAATCAAGACAACTTTTGCACTGTGTGCCAGGCAGTAATCACCTCCATACTGGATTATGGAAATTCGTTGTATCAAGGACTCCCCAAGCACGCAACCCACCCACTTCAAATGGTGCAAAACACCACAGCATGTATCATCATGGGCACAGCAAGGCACAAACATATCACACCTGTACTACAGCAGCTCCACTGGCTACCCATAACAGCAAGAGCAAGATTCAAGACAACGCTAAATATCTTCAAAATCATACATCAACAATCAGCAAATGTTCTGCATAGCACACTGATCAAAGAAACCAACAGCAGGCCTAGAAGAGCCAGTGGCATAAACAAACTCTGCATGCCCTCCGGATACCAGAAAACAAAGCAAACCATATCCAACAGAGCTCTGTCTTTCTTGGCACCAGCCCTTTGGAACTCCCTCCCAGATGAACTGAGAGCCGTAAGTGACATTAAGGACTTCCGCAAGGCACTAAAAACACTCCTGTTCGCAGAACACTATTCACACCTAACCTAGAACACCAAGCCCCCGACAGCATAGAGGAGAATGTATTAATTGTCCAAAGTCTTTATGTACGTCATGTTACCCCATCCCACTCGTTCAATGTAGATCCTTGTTATCGACCACTTTGATTGAAGGACAATGGTATATAAAACTGGTTAAATAAATAAATAAGTAAATGTTACTATTCCCCAAACATGCCAATGTCAATGATTGTTGGGTGCAAAAACAGGATAAACAGCAATGTGATGTATACTTTTACTGGGCACTGTGCATGTCACCATTACCCCTCACCTAAAGTCATTCAACAATGTCCTCTACAGCTGATCGGCTCACAGATCTGAGACTAGACTCCCTTTGTGTATGGTATGACCAGTAGATGATGCGTGTTGCCTACAATCTGCTATGTATATTTAAAATGGGTGTGGTACCTGTCCCATGTACTTACTTCTCTTGGGCAATCAACTTCTGCATTGAAGCATCTGGTCACGTGTCTCCAGGAGCGCTTCATCCTATACAGGTTTTGGCCCGGGTATGGGACGCTTTCGGCGTACAACATATAAAAACAGCCGCCTATCACCCCCAGTGTAATGGACTGGTGGAAAGACTAAACCAAATGTTGAAGCAAATGTTAAGGCGAAGCTTAGACGTGACATGGCTGAGTGGGATACTATGCTCCCCTTCGTCCTATACGCTTGCCGAGAGTGGATGCAAGCATCCTTAGGGGCCTTTTCCTATGAATTGATGTATGGACGTGCCCCGCGAGGAATTTTAGACATATTGCGGGAGCGGTGGGTCGAACCTGAGATAGAAGAAACAGGAGTACCCCATTTTCTACGGGATTTGAGGGGACGGTTGCGTAGAACCTCCCAAGTGGCAGAGGCAAAACTAAGGAACAGCCAGATGCACCAGAAGAAGTATTATGATCAGTGCACGAAGCCCCTCCAATTAGCTTTAGGTGAGAAAGTGATAGTAATGGTGGCCGGGGCTAGTCCGAAATTTGATGTCCAGTGGAAAGGACCATATAGAGTTGTTAAACAGGTTGGTCCAGTATCGTACACGGTAGAAAACAAAAAGGGTCGCCAACAGGTATACCACATAAATGTTCTTAGGCCCTGGCATGAAAGAACAGTGCTAGCCAATCTAGCCAAAGTAGAACATAAGGAGGGAAAGCTGAACAAGAATGCGGATGCCCTGTCCAGGATTACGAGCTGTGCGGATGAAGTGTCGCCAGCCCGTAATATCTTAAGGGGGGGGATATGTGATGAAGAAGATGCTAGTGAGCCTATGGAGATAGGAAAAACTAGTCAATGTACGTGACAGGTCTACAATACACACACTGCAGAGTGCAGCTAGAGGGAGTAAGCACAGAGAGTCTGAAGTTAGGTTGCCATGTAGGGGATGATCACACACACCTGTGGGGAGTGAGAGAGACTCTGACAGAGAAGCAGCTTTATAAGCCTTGCTTAGAAGCAGAGAAGGGGAAGAAGAAGAGGGGGAAGGCAACAAAGCAACACCAAGAAAGGCAGCCAGAGGGGCTGTTGTTGCAGGATAAGAGAAAGTTCCAAAGAGGCCAGCAGTTCCAAGATGGAGAGCTCCAAGGAGAAGCCGTCAGGAGAGGTACCAGGAAGGCAAAGCTCAGGGAGAGAGAGCATAAAAGTCTTCCCATGTCTATGCCGGACTGGAAGTCTCAAGATGTTCAGAGGTGGGTGCACAGGGCTCAAGCTAGGAGGTAGAAGAACCCAGCCTGGAACAGGGAGCCATCGATTAACACCAGAGAGGAACTTAAGCAAGGAGGCCAGGAACTGTTTAACCGCCGCTGGAGAGAGGTTTGTGAACCTAGCCAGAAAGAGATAACTCAAACCCCAGATACCTGTCTTCCATACCAGGTAGACCACTGCTGGAGGGAATTACAGAGATCCCCCGAGAAAGTATATCCTGGGAGATATGGGGAAAGCTCAGAGCAAGTTGATGTTTCTTCAGAGCAGGAGGAAATGCAGATAGATCCTGGAGAACAGGATTCCTTACTGCCTGAATTTCCCATGGATTGCACATTATGTTTGGCTGGAAGCATGGAGTCCTTAACTGAAGAATAACTTTCAGGATGTGCGCTTTTGGGTAACAGAGTAAAGAAGTCTGGCCTTGTTGAAGGTAAGAGCTTGTTTAACCAAAGGAATATTGCCTAGCACCTATGCTTGGTGTTACTAAAGAAGGAAAGGATAAAAGAGAACATTTTTTACTAAGCTGAATGAAGAAGCTTGTGTTTTGTTTTATCTGCTATGTTTTGGATTAAAACCCCTGAACAGAAGTAGTGACTGTGAAACACATTCAACCTGAGTTTTGTAAATATCTTTGGAAATACTAACTGGAGAGAATATCCTGATGCTTTATGTTGAACCTTGTGACATTGGGGAAATAAAATCTTTATCATTTACCTTCATACTGGTTTGTCACGGCTATACTTTTAAAAGGGAAACTACAACTCCCAACATGCTTCAGTGCTGAAGATAGTTTTCAACCCGTTTGTTGTTGTTGTTAAGTGCCGTCGAGTCGGAGTCGACTCATGGCGACCCTCTGGATAGCTATCCTAAATTGTGTTCGGTCTTCAGTCAGGCGGCTCATTGTTGACAGACTGGTACCTGTAGCTGCTGTTATTGTATCGATCCATCTCATTGCTGGCCTTCCTCTTTTGCGTTGACCTTCTATCTTGCCAAGCATGATATCTTTCTCTAATGATCTCTCTCTTTGCATGATGTGTCCAAAGTATGAAAGTCGAAGTCTTGTCATCTGAGCTTCTAAAGAAAGCTTAGTTTGATCTCCTCTAGTACCGACTGGTTTGTTCTTCGGGAAGTCCATGGTATACACAGTATTCGCCGCCAGCACCATAATTCAAAGGCATCAATTTTCTTCCTATCTGTCCAGCTTTCACATCCATATGATGTTATTGAAAATACCATGGCCGCAACAAGTCGAATCTTTGTATGGAGAGAGACATCTCTGCTCTTGAGAATCTTATCTAGGTCTTTCATAGCCATTCTGCCAAGAGCAATGCTTCGTCTGATTTCTTGACTGCTTGTTGCTTCTTTATTGATAGTTGATCCAAGTAGATTAAAGTTGTTCACAATTTCAATTTCTTCTCCTTCAATGATGAACCTGTTGATTATGCCAGTTGTCATGATCTTTGTCTTCTTTACATTAAGGTGCAGGCCCATTTTGAGACTATGTTCTTTGATTGTGAGAAGCAAATGCTTCAGATCATCTTCACTTTCAGCCAGTAATGTGGTATCATCAGCATAGCGAAGGTTGTTGATGAGTCTTCCACCAATCTTCACACCTCTGTTGTCTTCATACAATCCTGCTTCTCTGATGATTTGTTCTGCATATAAATTAAACAGGTAGGGGGGAAGTATGCAGCCTTGTCTTACACCTTTGCTTATTTTAAACCATTCTGTTTCTCCTTGTTCCGTTCAAACTGTTGCTTCTTGATCAATGTACAGATTGCGCAAGAGAACGATCAGGTGTTCTGGTATACCCATGCTTCTTAATGTGGCCCAGAGTTTCTTATGGTTTACACAGTCAAAAGCCTTGCTATAGTCGATAAAGCACAAATAGATATCCTTTTGGTATTCTTTAGTCTTTTCAAGGATCCATCTCACATCTGCAATGATGTCTCTTGTTCCTCGCCCTTTCCTGAACCCTGCTTGCACTTCAGGTAGTTCTTGTTCCAGGTATGGTTGTAATCTCTTTTGAATAATCTTCAGTAGAATCTTGCTGGCATGTGGGATCAGAGCAATTGTGCGATTATTTCCACAGTCAGTTGAATCACCTTTCTTTAGTATTGGTATAAACACAGATCTTTTCAAGTCAGTTGGCCATGATGTTGTCTTCCATATTTCTTGGCAGAGCCTTGTGAATACGGTAACAGCTGCATCAGATTGCTGCCATACTTCTATGGGAACCCGTTTACGAAGGACATAATGTCCACCCTAGCTCTTTGGGCTGGGGTGTGACAATATATATATATATATATATTGTCACGTGGTCAGCCCTCCGCCCTAGCTCTTTGGGCTGGGGTGTGACTATATATATATATATATATATATATATATTGTCACGTGGTCAGCCCTCCGCCTAGGGCTAAGAGGGCTGGCCTGCCATGATGTCCTATAATCAGAAAGTGAGACCACACCTTTCTGCTTCCGCAATGCCTCCTGGGAGTTGTAGTCCCTTTTTAGACCTCTGATAAAGGAATAGTTATGAGTCGAGTGTTAAAGGCAAAATGACAAGGAATTGATTCCCCTCACTTTAGGACTTAATGTAGAACAAAATAGGAGAGTGTCCAGGTGTTTGCTTGAGGATTATTTACAACCAAATAAGGTAACTGCTTTTCACACTCTGGCTACAAAACGTGCTGTGCCTTTTCTAAGTAACAAAGATGGGGAAACCAAACAGCTTCTTCTGTCAAAGTAAAATAACTTCTTTTCCTTTGCTGTTTCACAGCTCTTTAATTCAAAGACTTAACACAGTGACTCAATATCATCGGCTAAACAAAGTGTGTAATCCATTGGAACTTCAGCTATATCATTAACATTACAGTCCGTTCGCATATCTTCCAGCTCAGGATTTACTGAGCTTGGCTGCCAGCTGTTACTACTGTGTTTAAGGTAACCTCCCTCTGCAAACTTGGGTGTTTCCCCTGTATACAATTCTATACAGCAAGGGTTTGAAATACCTGTGGCTTTGGAGCTTCTTCTCTGGCTCTCATCTAGTTCCTTCCAGTTATAAGGAAATGCTCTGTGACTCTCCATTTGTAATTCCTGACTAGAGCCACCCCCTGGCTCTCTGTTCCAGGTAGAGCTTCTTAACCTCCCTGCTTTGTTGCTGGGTCTCCACTTGTGAAAACTCTGAAGCCTTTCCTCAGGCAGTAAGGACTGAAGGGCTCCCTGTTTTCTCTGCCCAGGCTGGTTCCTGGCAACAGGCTGTGCCTTCCCACCTTCTAGTCTGCTGGCTTCTCTCCCAGAACTGCAGGTAGGTTCTTTGCCATATCTCCCATTCTCTAGGGTTCCTGAGCCTCTCCAACCACGTCTCCCAGGAGCTCTTTCCTCTTGCTCCCTCTCTGGCTTCCTTCCTTGCTTCTCTTGTTGTCCTCGCTGCCCCTCCTTTGCTCCCAACCACAGAAACATAGAAACATAGAAACATGATGACAGAAAAAGACCACAAGGCCCATCTAGTCTGTCCTTCCATAACAACAACTACAACAGTCCACTTTTTACCTTTAGAGATCCTCTGTGTTGGTCCCATGCTTTTTTGAATTCAGTTACTGTCCTCATCTCTACCACCTCCACTGGGAGACTATTCCACGGATCCACTACTCTTTCCGTAAAGAAATATTTCCGCATATCACTCCTGAATCTATCTCCCTTCACCCTCATCCCATGTCCCCTCGTCGCAGAACTTGCTTTCAATTGAAAGAGGCTCTCTCCCTGAACATTTATGCCACGGAGGTATTTAAACATCTCAATCATATCACCTCTATCCCGCCTTTCCTCTAAGGTGTACATATTAAGATCCTTAAGTCTGTCCTCATATGCTTTATAATGAAGACCACTAATCATCTTAGTAGCACCCCTCTGCACCGACTCCATCCTGTTCACATCCTTTTGAAGGTGCGGTCTCCAGAATTGCACACCATACTCCAAATGAGGTCGCACCAAAGACTTATACAGAGGCATTATCACCTCCTTTTTTCTGCTAGCCATTCCTCTCCGTATGCACCCAAGCATCCTTCTAGCTTTTGCCGTCACCTTTTCTACCTGTTTAGCTACTTTAAGATCATCGGACACAACTACGCCTAGGTCCCGCTCTTCTTTAGTGGACAAAAGTACTTCACCTCCTATGCTGTATTGCTCCCTTGGATTGCTGCAGCCCAAATGCATGACCTTACATTTTTTAACATTAAATCCCAGCTGCCAAATTCTAGACCATTCTTCAAGCTTAGCTAGATCCCTCCTCATGTTATCTACACCTTCTTGGGTGTCTACTTTATTGCAGATTTTGGTATCATTTGCAAAGAGGCAAACCTTACCCGACAGCCCTTCTGCTATATCACTAACAAAGATGTTAAAAAGAATCGGACCAAGGACAGATCCCTGGGGCACACCACTGGTAACATCCTTCTCCTCAGAGTGAGCTCCATTTACTTGTACTCTTTGTCGCCTCCCACCCAACCAATTTCTAACCCAAGCAGTAACTTTAGGGTCCATCCCTAGGGTGCTCAGTTTGTTTATAAGTCGCCTGTGAGGAACAGTGTCAAAGGCTTTACTGAAATCTAAATACACCACATCTAGAGCTCTCCCTCGGTCCAACTCCCTGGTCACCCAGTCAAAGAAATCAATCAGATTTGTCTGACAAGACCTGCCTCTGGTGAATCCATGCTGCCTCGGATCCTGTAATCCGCTGGACTCCAGAAACCTCACTATTTTCTCTTTCAACAGCGTTTCCATTAATTTACTCACCACTGAAGTTAAACTAACCGGCCTGTAGTTTTCAACCACATCCTTACTTCCGCTTTTGTGTAAAGGCACCACATGAGCCTCTCTCCAGTCCTTTGGCACCACTCCCGACTCCAACGAGGCATTGAAAAGGTCAGTCAGTGGAGTTGCTAGAATGTCCCCAAGTTCCCTCAGTATTCTAGGGTGTATCCCATCCGGTCCCATCGCTTTGTCTACTTTGAGTTGAGCTAGTTTCTCATGAACACAGTCTTCTGAAAATTGTTCAAGATGTCCCTCGCTTCTGTTCTTATTTGTGGGTGTTTTCTGAGGTCCTGCTCCTGGTTTTTCATCTGTGAACACAGAACAAAAATATTTGTTAAGTAATTCCGCTTTATCCTTATCAGCTTCTACATATTCCCCCCCTGTACCCTTGAGTCTGACAATACCACTTTTGCCCTTCCTCTTCTCACTAATATATCTGAAAAATGTCTTATCCCCCCATTTTATTGCATTGGCTATTTCCTCCTCCTTTTGAATCTTTGCCTTCTTGACTACTTTGCTAGCTTCTCTAAGTTTTTCCAAATACAGATGCCTGTCTTCCTCTCTCTGTGATCTCTTGTATTTCATGAAGGCCTCCCTCTTTTTCTTCACTTTTTCAGCTACTTCCTTCGAAAACCATAGCGGTCTCCTGTTCCTTTTGCCTTTGTTTACCATTTTAACAAAAAGGTTGGTTGCCTTTAAAATACCCCCTTTCAGTTTTGCCCACTGTTGTTCTACATCCCCCAGCTGTTCCCATCCCACTAACGACTCCCTGAGGCATTGGCCCATCATCGCAAAGTTAGTCTTCCTAAAGTCTAAGATCTTCACCTTGGAATGGATTCTAACAGCCCTAGTCCTAATACTGAACCACACCATCTGGTGATCACTGGATGCAAAATGATCTCCCACTACAACATCAGAAACACTTTCACCATTGGTAAGCACCAAGTCCAGTATGGCCCCTTCACGTGTGGGGTCTGTTACCAATTGCCTGAATAGTTCTCCCTGTAGAGAATCCAGGATCTCCTTACTCCTAGATGATACTGCAGCAGGAATGTGCCAATCAACATCTGGCATATTAAAATCTCCTAGCAGTAGCACTTCCCCTTTCCTAGCAATGCTGCGTATGTCTTCAATTAACTCTCTTCCCTGAGGCTTGGCTCTGCCTTTCTGAACAGGTGTGAGTGATCAAACTCCACGCTTGCTGCTACGTCAGAGCTTGGGCGTGTCAGCTCAGCTCCTATCTCCCTCCGTTTGTCTTTCTCTTGTAAACAGTGAGCTATGTGTGCTGGCTGACTGTCAGTTTTAAAGGTAACCTTTTCCTTTCTTTCTATTTCCATGGGCTCTATAGGGGCTTCTACTTCACAATATATATACATATATATATATATATACAGATGCTTACAGCATTGAGAGTTAGCCCAGTGGTTAGGGCATCTACCTAGTGCACAGAGGATCAAGGGTTCACTTCACAGTATTTATTTATTTAAGTTTGGTGTTGTTGCCGTTGTCACAAAAATGTGATCATCCGCCGTCAACACTATCCCATTCTGCTGCTGCCCAGATGGGTGGTTTGTCTTGGTCTGGCACCTCAGCTGAGACCTGTCCATCTTGGGAGACCCTGCCAGTAGTTAAACTACCGATAGTTTAGCTCTCAGCATCACTGATGCACGCAAGCCCTCACAGCACGACAAGCTGCAAACCAAGTGAGAGGCATGTCTCCTAGTCTTTCTATATTCTGATAGCGTAAACAATCTATCTACGTTTACCCGTTCCACTCCATTCATTAATTTATATACTTCTATCATATCTCCCCTCAGTCTCTTTTCCAGGTTAAAGAGCCCTAACCTTTTTAGCCTTTCTTCATAGGAGTATCCTTCCATCCCCTTTACCATTTTGGTGGCTCTTCTCTGAACCTTTTCTAATAATGCTTTATCCTTTTTAAGATACGGCGACCAGAATTGCACACAATATTCAAGGTGCGGTCTCACCATGGAACGGTATAGAGGCATCATAATATCTTTTGTATTATTTTCCATTTCTTTCCTTATGATACCTAGCATTCTATTTGCTCTCTTGGCTGCCGCTGCACACTGAGCTGAGGGTTTTAACATGTTATCCACAATGACGCCTAAATCTTTTTCCTGGGTGGTGGTTCCTAATGTGGAACCTTGCATTGTGTAACCATAGTTTGGGTTGTTCTTCCTTAGGTGCATAACTTTGCACTTGTCCACATTAAATTTCATCTGCCATTTTGATGCCCAGTCTTCCAATTTATCAAGATCCTCTTGCAATTTTCCTCAATCTTCTTGGGTTTTAACAACTTTAAATAGTTTTGTGTCATCTGCAAATTTGATAACCTCACTCGTTATTCCACTTTCCAGGTCATTTATGAATATGTCAAACAGCAGCGGACCCAGCACAGAACCCTGGGGTACACCACTATTCACCTTTCTCCATTGGGAAAATTGGCCATTTAGCCCAACCCTCTGCTTTCTATCTTTTAACCAGTTCCTGATCCACAGTAGTACACTGCCTCCTATCCCATGACTCTTCAGTTTTGCCAAAGGTTTCTGATGAGGGACCTTGTCAAAGGTTTTCTGAAAGTCCAGATACACTATATCAACTGACTCACCTTTGTCCACCTGTTTATTCACACTTTCAAAAAAACATAACAGATTAGTAAGACAAGATCTTCCTTGTCTAAAGCCATGTTGGCTGTCTCCCATTAGGCCATACAAACTATACTGGGCCTGGCCGGAGTATAAAAATGATACTTCATAAGAATAAATAACAACTCCACATATTAACCAACTGTAGTATTAGTAACTCTGCACCAAAAGGTTTTTTGCACCGTGACAACGGGGGCATAGACCTCAGAACTATCCTCAGATATTCTAGTAAAGCGATCTGAGGAAATTTACATCAACGGTCTGCATCCAACCCCTCCGTCCGTCCAACAGTGCCAAATACCAGAATTCAATAAACTGATGGAAATCCAACTAAAAAGTGCTTTAACAAAACTCCATTCTTATAATCAATAAACAAAATTCAATACTACAAAGCTACTTAACAAAGGACCCTCAGCCATTTAACATGTTAGCACATTTGTCTTATATCAACAGGTTAGCACATTTGTCTTATATCAACATTTAACCATGGCTTGAAACAAAAACAGGCTCCTATATAACAAAAGGACCCATCATCAAAAGATAACGATCCAAAGCTCAATCTTCCATGATGATCATTGCGGTATCAACCCCGACGCCACATTCAGACGTCCCTCTTAGCGTTTCGCAGACGCTGCCTCAGTGGGGTATACTAAAAAATAAATAAAAACAAAAAAAGTGCTAAATGCTCTTACTACAAGAATATACACTCACTTAAATCAAAGCAAACAGAGCCCGAGTTCCTTACTCGACCCGCGTCTTCTCCACAAACTCACCACGCAGCTTAGATAACACTCAACACTGCAGACACCCCACAGTCAAGATATCCAAAAACTGGCGTCTGACGTCATACCCACGTCACAACTCAAAACAAACCTACCGGGCTTCTTTTTTTTTTTAAACTTTTATTTTCATTTTGCAACAAACAAAAGAACAACACACCAAAGGAGACAAAACAAGTATACAATAAAGAAAAGTAAACCCAATTACCCCCCACCCCCACGCTTCTTCTCTAGCTGATTATGTCAGCATGTGAGCGCTTCCAAACAACAGTGATTATACATCAAAACAATCAAAAGAGGATCTGCGATACAGAATAATCATGGGACAAAGATATATACAAATTTAGACAGTCAGATGAGAGCATTGAGCAGAATGTACATAGTCATTGAGCATCTTCCATTTAGACCGATGATGAGGAGTCTGAATGGGGGAAGCAAACATACGAGGTATTTGTTCATATTTACTGTAGAGACAGACATGATTCCACCATTCATTGGGGCTCAGCTGAGAGCTATGTTTCCAGTATTTCGTGATTAGGGAAATAGCAATGCCAAGCATAAAGTCCAAAAGGAAGTAAGCCGTTTTTGGAAGAGAGGGGATCCCCGCAGCTGAGCGAAGTCCCACTATCCTCCAAGAAAGGGGCTCTTGAAAGTGCAAAATAGACTGGATACAACCCCAGACCCGACGCCAGTAATACTGTAGTGCGGGGCATTCATACATAACATGAGGTAGTGAACCAATGGCCGCATGGCATGTCCAACAACTATTGCCCTGAGTAGTGTTCCATTTGGCTAATCTGTCAGGAGTGTAAAAACACCGGTGGGCTAGAAAGAAGAGTGTCTGAGTGAGTGAGGCGGATCGGGAGACCCGTGTCACTCTACTCCAGACAAGGCTCCATTGCTCCGGGGTCAAAGTCACATGCAATTCTCTCTCCCATGCTTTCTGCGCTATAGGGGTATCTCTAATTATAGCATTACATAAGGTTTTGTAAAAATTGGATGCTACACCCGATGAACTACCGATAGATCGGATAGTCTCCAACCAACCTTGTGTAGGGGAGGCCGATGGCGGGAGCACCTTAGCACTCCGAAGGCAATGCTGAAGTTGCACCAACTGAAAATAGTGTTTCGCTGGGAGACCAAATTCAATTTGCAATTCACTAAAAGTTTTCCAGCGACCTTCATGGAACAACTGACTAGGAATCCAAATGCCCCTAGTGTACCAGGGGCTCCACGCCATCGGCTTATTTTGTATTCGAAATCGAGTGTTATACCAAAGTGGGAGCTTGTCTAACGGACAGAGTCGGGAGTCTAAAGAGTGCATAAGATTATTAAAGGCACCTAAGGTGTCTAAAAGCATTGGTGGAAAGTGGGAGTCTGATGGGAGAGTCATACCAGGGAGAAAAGTAAGAGGAATCGGTTTGCAAAGGTCCTCTTCTATGTCTAGCCACACAGGTCTACTCGGTACTGGATCTTCCAGCCAGCGAGCGCCTTGTTTGAGAAGAAAAGATTGATGATACTTCAGGAAATCAGGGAATCTGACACCCCCATTTTCCTTATCTGCTTGCAGCTTATGTTTCGCTATCCTAGGTGTCTTGTTTTGCCACAAGTATCTAGTCAGAAGGCCCTCTATATCTTTATAGATACGTCGAGGGAAGAGACAGGGCAACATTTCTAAGATATAATTCACTTTCGGAACAATCATCATTTTTATGGTTTCTAATCGACCCCACCAGGTAAGTGTTAAAGGAGTCCAGCGGTGAGTAAGCGCCCGGACTTTAGAGGTTAAGTCTTTGGCATTGAAGGAGATAGTGTCTTCCAAAGGAGAACAATAGTGAACCCCAAGGTATTTGACCATGCGAGGTTGCCATAAAAAGGGGAAGGGTTGCATATCTGCCTGATGAAGCAAAGGATTTAATGGAAAGGCTACCGACTTGGTCCAATTTATCTTATAACCGGACAGTTGTGAGTATTTACCAATTTGCTCTAGGACAGCCGGTACTGAGTCTATAGAGACAAAAAGCATAAGGTCATCAGCATACGCTGAAATTTTGACTTCCCTATGGGTGAAGGGGACTCCATGAATCTCCTCCGATTGCCGGATTAGTAAAGCCAAGGGTTCAAGTGCAAGATCGAAGAGAAGTGGAGACAGTGGGCATCCCTGGCGAGTGCCGCGTTGAAGGGGAAAAAGCTGAGACTTTAAAGCATTGGCACATATACTGGCTGTAGGCTGTGCGTACATGGTGCGAAGACAACGGAGAAAACCTTCCCCGAATCCGTACCAGCGGAGGACTGCAAACAGGAAGGGCCACTCTAAGCGATCAAAGGCCTTCTCAGCATCAAGTGAGAGGCCAACAAATGGGCGATCAAGATTAACTGCGGTAGTCAGTACATGGCATAGAGTCCGAGCATTGTCGGCAGTTGATCTACCAGGAATGAAACCGCATTGATCTGGGTGTATTAAGGTAGGCATCCTATCCGAGAGCCGGGTAGAGAGAATGGTAGCAAATATTTTATAGTCCGCGTTTAGAAGGGAAATTGGACGATAATTAGCTGTTAGTTGCGGGTCTCTCCCCTCTTTCTCAAAAACTACTACATTTGCCATGGAAAAGGACCCAGAAGGAGAACCCTCCTCGGCCAGAGCAGAAAAATAAATTTTCAAAACTGGAGCTAAGTCAGCGTGAAAAGTTTTGTAGAATTCAGCAGGGAGACCGTCTGGGCCTGCGGCCCGACCTGAGGCACATTTCTTGATAGCAGAATGAATTTCTGAGACAGTAAATGGTGTGTCCAAGGCCACTCTATCGTCGTCAGATAGGGTCGGTCTTTGTACCCCTGAAAGTAAGCGTTCAAATACATCTGGCTCAAAATCACATTCAGATTGATAAAGCCGAGTATAAAAATCACGAAAGAGTTCTAAGATTTCGGTATCTTTAGTGACCAAGCCCCCCCCCGACGGATTACGGAGGGCGGTAACACGCTTAGCTTCTTTTTGACCTTTTAGGGCATTTGCTAATAATTTGCCAGCACGATTATTTTCCCGATAATATAGCCCTTGTTGTGATTCGATATTTTTAACAGCAGCAGTGTACAAAAGCTGATTGTATTGAAAACGCAAGCGTTGTAAACGGAGTAAAATACATGGGTCAGTACGGGACGTGAGGAGACGCTCCCCAGCTTGTATCTGCTGCTCTAGAGTCAGTAAATGCTGCTTTCTTTGTTTCCCCTGCCGAATTTGATAGCTAGTTATAGTGGCGCGGATAGATGCTTTAAAACCCTCCCACCAAGCCCAGCTCGCTGTGTCATGGGGTGAGTTAAAATGAAAATAATCTTGGATAGCGGCCTTTATATCAACCTGAAAATCTTTTTGACCCAGTAGGGATCTATCAAAAAACCAAGCTCGGGGAGAATCGTCCCGCGCAGTGACACGTAATGATAAAGATATGGCAGCATGATCTGAAATATGGAGAGGATGAGTCCTAGTCGTGTCTACTTGAGAAATCAGTGCTTTGGAAATGAGAAAGAAATCTATTCTAGATTGGGAGTGATGGGGGGCAGAAAAGAAAGTGAACTCTAAGTCGGAGGGGTGAAGTAGCCTCCATATATCTACCAGCGCAAGATCTTGCATCAGAGCTGTAAGGGTAGCAAGACTCTTGGGTGGACTACTCGTTCTAGGCGGCTGTCTATCTATCAAAGGGTCTAACACTTGATTAAAATCACCACCAAGTATTAATGGAGTATTGGCAGAGGCCTGTGCCAACTGCGCAATACTTGCATAGTAAGCAGGGTTGTCCACATTCGGGGCATAAATACAAATACATGTAAATTCACTATCTCCAACCTTAAGATGTACGCGGGCCCATCTACCCTCCTTGTCAGCACTAGTATCAATTACAGTAGCTTGCAAAGATTTCTTAACCAGAATGGCTACCCCGCACCGTTTGGAAACGGCGGGAGAATAGGCAGCCACCATGTAAGGCTTAACATTGAGTTTCAGTGTTTCAGCAGAGTTTAAGTGCGTTTCCTGAAGAAACGCTAAATCAGCATGCTCATGGCTAAGATAGCTAAGGATTTTCTTCCTCTTGATTGGACTATTAATGCCCTTTACGTTGAGTGATAAGATTTTACATAAAGCCATTCAGACAAGTTAAAAATTCTGAGCATGATAGCGCACATAATTTCACAATGTCCCTCATATTGACTGTATCTGGCTGTACATATGGCATAAAAGAAAATAAGCTTAGATAATACAATGAAGCGCCCCACATGAAAAAAGAAAAACCGCAGCGCGGTAGAGAAGAAGCAGAACCCCAAAAATTACTGGCGACCATGTGTCTGCGGGGAGAAGCCCCGGAGAAGGCCGAAATTGAAAAAACACATAACCTGTAGGACTGTGCGTGCTCCGAATCCGACCGGGGCACACATCATGGAGGGATAGGAGACCACATAACAAAAGTCATAGAAAGAAAGAAAGTCCAGGCAGTCTCTGTACTGAACTATGACCGCCGCATCGGGCCCTTCAAAATGGCGGACAGAGCCGGCAAATAAAAGTCCAAGTCGTTGGATTAGCGCATCTGCTCTGCTTCTTTGGAGTCTAAAAATGTTGATAGTAGATCAGGATCTTCGAATGTCCTGGTTTGATTGTGGAGAGTCACTCGGAGCTTCGCGGGATACAACAGGCCAAAGCGAGCCTGTAGCTGTTGAAGTCGAGGGCGAAAAGCAAGGAGTTTCTTCCGTCGGTCGACTGTAGGCTTTGCCAGATCAGGGAAGAAGGAGACTTTGTGACCTTCAAATTCCAAATGATGGTTCGCCCGGGCAGCATTTAAAATTTGTTCCACTTGTTGATATCGTAGCAAGCGAAAGATAATAGGCCGGGGGGTTGTTCGGTTGAGCGCCATGTGGGTAGGAACACGGTGTGCTCGATCGATTTCCAGTTCTTTATGAAAGGTGATCTTCAGCAAGGAGGGAAGAGTTTTGAGCAGGAATTCTCTCATATCTCCCGCTTCCACCCCCTCCGGTATTCCAATGAGCCTCACATTGTTGCGACGGGCTCGATTATTGCTATCTTCTAACTCCTTTTGAAGATTCTGTATCTGGCGCTCAGCCTTGTCCAGTGTGCCCAAGCGCACCGCGTGCGAGTCGAGGACCCCCGCCATATTGTCCTGCCGTAATGAGAGACCTTCAAGTCGGTCCTGGAGCACTCCAAAGTCTTCTCGCATGGCTCTAAGCGCTTCTCCATTGGACTGCACCAATTCCTTCACGCCGCGTATTTCCTCTAGAATCTCCAGGTGCATTTCGGGGTTCTCCCGAAATGGAACCATCTTCTGTGGGGAGGACACCTCTGTTTTGGAGCGTTTTCCGTGAGAAGAAGAAGGAGACCCGAAGTCCAAGCGCGCTGGTTTATGGGCCGCCATCCCCCCCGAGGTACCCCGGTCAGCCCGGAGCGAAATAGTAAGTTTGTATAGGTATTATGTCAGGATTCTAAGTAGGCCTCTCGGGAGCTTCAGCGCGAAGCGTCTTACCCGCTGGACATCAGGCTCCGCCCCCACCTACCGGGCTTCTTAACTAACTATCAAAGACAAGCCTTCCAATCAATGTTGAAATTCAACCCACCTGGGGCCACAGTTCGAAGCGTAAATATCCACCACTGTTCCCGATATATCAAAAATTGTTCACGAGACAAATCTCGAAAACCATTAACTATCTGCTCGATCCCAAAACATTGCAGATCAATAAACTCGTGCCCCAACTCTAAACAGTGACTAACCAGCGGTGCCTCCAGTCGTTTGCACCTCAACCTACTGCGATGTTCCCCCAGACGTATAAACAGAGGGCGAACCGTTTTACCCACATACAAAAAACGGCAAGGGCAAAAAATACCATAAACCAAATAGTCAGATCTACAAGAAGTCGAGGATCGCAAAAAGAATTCCCTGCCATTATACATAAATCGATCTGTCTCCCAACAAAGCGTTAAAGCACTTTTTAGTTGGATTTCCATCAGTTTATTGAATTCTGGTGTTTGGCACTGTTGGACGGACAGAGGGGTTGGATGCAGACCGTTGATGTAAATTTCCTCAAATCACTTTACTAGAGCCGGATTTTCTGGCCTTGAAGCATTTTATGAATATTTGAGGATAGTTCTGAGGTCTGTGCCCCCGTTGTCACGGTGCAAAAAACCTTTTGGTGCAGAGTTACTAATACTACAGTTGGTTAATATGTGGAGTTGTTATTTATTCTTATGAAGTCCCATTAGGCCATGACTATCTACATGCTGAGTAACTTTATTCTTTATGATGGTTTCTACCATTTTTCCCAGTACTGACGTCAGGCTCACTGGTCTGTAGTTTTCGGAATCACCCCTGGAACCCTTTTTAAAAATTGGTGTTACATTGTCGATCCTCCAATCTTCAGGTATTAGAGATGATTTTAATGATAGTTCACAGATTACTAATAGCAGGTCTGCAATCTCATATTTCAGTTCTTTAAACATCCTTGGATGTATACCATCCGGCCCAGGTGATTTGCTACTCTTCAGTTTATCTAATAGTTGTAATACATCTTCCCGATGTATCGATATTTCCTTCAATTCTTCTGCACCTTTAAATACCACTTCAATCATGGGTAACTTCCCTCCATCTTCCTCAGTAAAGACCGAAGCAAAGAATTCATTCAGTCTCTCCGCTATCGCCTTGTTGCCTCTTAGTGCCCCTTTAACTCCTCTATCATCTAATGGACCAACTGACTCTCTCACAGGTTTTTTGCTACGAATGTACTTGAAAAAATCTTTATTTCACGTTTTTGCTTCCGCAGCAAGCTTCTTCTCAAATTCTCCCTTTGCCTGCTTTATCAATGCCTTGCATTTGACCTCCCAGTGCTTGTGCTGTTTCCAGGTTTCATCGTTTGGCTCTTTTTTTCCATTTCCTGAAAGATGCTTTTTTGGCAACAACAGCCTCTCTGACCTCACCTTTAAACCATGCTGGCAGTTTTTTGGACTTCCTTCCACTTTTCTTAAAGCGTGGAATACAGCTGGTCTGGGCTTCCAAGATAGTATTTTTCAACAACTCCCAAGCTTGATGTAAGTCTTTAACCTTTGCAACTGCTCCTTTTAGTTTTTTCTTAAATATTTTCCTCATTTTATCATAGTCTCCCTTTCGAAAGTTAAAAGGTAGTACTGTGGATTTCCTTACTATCCCTCCTCCACTAATTAAATCAAAGGTGATCATGCTATGATCACTATTGCCAAGTGGCCCCAACACCCTTATCTCTTGCACTAGATCTGGTGTTCCACTAAGGACTAGGTCTAATATGGCTTCCCCTCTGGTCGGTTCATGAACCAGCTGCTCCAAGAAGCAGTCATTTATGTCATCTAGGAACTTTATCTCCCTAGCATGTCCTGCCGTGACACTGACCCAGTCGATACCGGGGTAATTTAAATCATCCAGTTTTATTACCTCGCTGTAACTTTTGTTAGCTTCTTTGATTTCTTTGAGCATTTCATCATCCATTTGTTCATTCTGTCCAGGCGGTCAATAGTACACTCCCACTGCCATCGCCTTCCCCTTTTTACATGGAATTTCAATCCATAGAGATTCTACAGCAAATTTAGTTTCCTGCAAAACTTGAATCCTTTCTGATGCAATGCCCTCTCTAACATAGAGCGCAACCCCTCCACCAATTTGATCAGCTCTATCATTACGATATAGTTTGTACCCAGGTATCACAATGTCCCACTGGTTGTCCTCCTTCCACCATGTCTCTGATATTCCACTCATATCTAACCTCTCATTTAGTGCTATATATTCTAACTCTCCCATCTATTTTTTAGACTTCTAGCATTTGCATTCAAGCATTTTAGAGACTGTATTTTATTCATATTAATTTGGCTATTGGTAGACATGGGTAATTTAGGATCTTTAAGCTCTATCTGCTCCATACTCTAGGGCATTTGGGCTACTTTACTCTTTTTTGGAACCTCTCTGCTTTTGGTAGTATCCTTCAAGGATACATTCTTCCGAACCATCCGCTCTTGGGCGACTGTCGGCTTTCCCCTATTATCTAGTTTAAAAGCTGCTCTATCTCCTTTTTAAAGGTTAATGCCAGCAGCCTGGTTCCATCCTGGTTAAGGTGAAGCCCATCCCTTCGGAAGAGCCCCTCCTTTCCACAGAATGTTCCCCAGTTCCTAACAAATCCAAAACCCTCATCTCTGCACCATTGTCTCATCCACGCATTGAGACTCCAGAGCTCTGCCTTCCTTTTGGGTCCTGCGCGTGGAACAGGAAGCATTTCGGAGAACGCTACCCTGGAAGTTCTCGATTTCAACTTCCTTTCTAAATTTAGCCTCCAGAACCTCCCTACCACATTTTCCTATGTCATTGGTACCGACATGTACCAAGACAGCAGACTCCTCCCCAGCACTATCTAAGACCTTATCTAGGTGGCGCAAGAGGTCCGCTACCTTCGCATGAGGCAGGCATGTTACCAGGCGATCCTCACGTCCACCAGCCACCCAGCTATCTACATGCCTAATGATCGAATCACCAACTATAACGGCTGTCCTAACCCTTCCCTCATGGGCACAAGGCCCTGGAGAAACTTCCTCGGTGCAAGAGGGTTTTACATCACCTGGAGGACAGGTCCTAGTTACAGGATCACTTCCTGCCACACCAGGGTGATGCTCTCCTGTCACGTGACCTCTCTCCTCCATGGCAACAGGGATGCTGCCAGACTGGAGGTGGGACTTCAGGACAATATCACTGTAGGTCTCGCCTATGTACCTCTCTGTCTTTCTTATGTTTTCCAAGTCTGCTGCTCTAGCATCTAGAGAACGGACTAGTTCCCTGAGAGCAAAGAGCTCCTTGCACATCTCACCAACTGGGAGAAAATCATACATGTGACACTAAATGCAAAAGACTGGAAAGCCCCCATCTCACTGCTGGACTGCTGTCTGCATCTTATTTTTAAGTTTTTGTTTAGATCTTTAAGATCTTTACTTACTAAGGGTTGCTATGGATATTTATACCAATAAAACTGTACCTAATATGTTTAATATACCTTGTTCACCTGAAGCTTAAGTAATCTCAGGTCCTTAGTGTATGACTGATTTGGGTAACGAGCTTCACCTGAGAGCACCTCCTGTCTTTTAAGATGTGTAAGTACCTATAAAGCTACGATTATCCCAGGGGTGGGTGGGTGTGGGGATGGAGGGAGGGAGGGAAATAACACTTATTAAAAGAGGGCTGCTACACAGTACCCTGTCCTGTGCTGCTGAGGTAAGCTATATTCTTATTTGATTTAAATTATAGCTCTTTGCTGCTGCTAGGCTCTAACTTATTATGAAATTTAAACTACAAGCTCTCTACTGGGTTCTAAATTTACCAAAAAACAAAAAATCCTGATACCTAATTACTTTTTTTGTCGGAGCTAGTCGGCCCAATGCATGGAAACTTTCCATGCACCATTGCGACGTCTCCTTTTACTAAATAACTTTATCAAAATAAAATTCCAAACTTAGCTTTGTCGAAGATTTGTGCACACAAGCATCGTCGGCTTGAGTAAACCTTGCCAGAAGTACAGAAACGACAAACCCTGTTTCAGGTCCATCCGTTGCTGGCAAATTAGAAAGCTTCAACAGAAAACCAAAACAGGGACTTGTCTTGCCTTATAAACTTCGGCGTCTGACGTCAGTTTTGACAGAAGGTTTCTAGCCACCAATCAGATGCACAATCACTACAGCCAATAGAGAATTCCCACTGACCAGAGAAGCCCTCTATTGGACTGCAATTTTAAGAAATATAAATTCATGTCAAATGATAGTATGCCAGGAAAATCTGGAGATTCAGACCTCTAGGAGCAACTGAGTTTAATAAATAAATCCACCTTTGCTCTCGCAGTTGCAATCGCTGTTCACGATCCCCTCCTCTTGGATCCACTCTCCAAAGCAATAAGCTGAAATCAAGAAAATAACTCAAACAATGATCCACTATAGGAGCAGAGAGGGACTTAGTCCATAGTCTGGAAGCATGTTCCGAGAGTCGAGTTCTCACTGCATGCTTGGTGCGGCCGACATAATAAAGTAAACATGGACATACAATTAGATATACAACATAGGCAGAGGAACAATCTGTGTGCCATGTAGTCGTGTAGGTCTGAGATGTATGAACATCAGTCCAATCTGGACCCAGTAAAGCAAGTGAACAGTAATCACAGTTTTCACAAGCAAAATGCCCACTGACATCATGTGCTTTCAATGGGTGATCCTGCTTAGAAGTAGTCTTCATAATTAAATCTCTAAAGTTTGCTTTACGTGAGTATGCAATTTGTAAGGATTTTTCCCGAAAACAGGAATGTGTCCCTAAAATGGGCCAAAACTGATGTAATAACTTCGCCACCCTTGTCATATCGCTAGTATAGGGAAGGATCCCCGTAATCATATCCTCGGTAGATTTTGGCCCCGCTGGGGTAAAGAGGCATTCTCGATGTATGTATCTTGCCTGTTTATATGCCTTTTTAACCACTGAAAGGGGATATCCCCTCCGGGCTAGACATGATTTTAATTCCTCAGCATGTGAACAAAACTCCTGCAAAGTCGAACAGTTACGTCGGAGGCGTAAAAATTGTCCAAACGGTAAGCCTTGTTTTAAAGCCTTCGGGTGGAAACTATCGTAATGAAGTAATGTGTTTCGTTGTACAGGCTAACAATACAGAGTTGTTTCAAAACCCTGGGGGCTCAAAAGAACCGTGATGTCCAAAAATTGTAGACACCAAGGATCCATCTGCGCTGTAAATTGAATTCTGACTGCATGAGTGTTAAGCCTTTGTATGAAGCGATCTAAGTCCGTTCTTGTACCCGTCCAAAGAAAAAAAATATCATCAAGAAATCTCTTCCAAAAGGGGACAAATTTATACGCCGGATCAGAGCACACATAAGTTGTTTCAAAATTTGCCATGAAAATGGCTGTTATCGATGGGGCTACTGTAGCCCCCATCGCTATTCCAAGTATTTGCTTATAATATTGCTGCTGATGTAAAAAGAAATTATTATTCAATACTAAATCCAATAGATCAAGCAAAAAAGATCTTGGAATTCTATCTGGAAGATCTAACGGATAATCTGTCAGACATGAAAGTGCCTCCCACTGGTCTATATTGGTGTACAGCGACTGTACATCAAGGGATACTAAATATTTATAGGAACCTATGTCTGTGCACTCCATTAATTGGTTCAGAAAGTCCCCTGTGTCTTTTATATAAGAATGGACCTTGGCCGCCGCAAGCTGTAAAAAAATGTCACAAAATTTGGAAAGAGGTTCAAGCAATGAATCTCTACAAGATACAATAGGTCACCCTGGTGGGTCCTGTAAAGACTTGTGGATTTTAGGGACCAAATAAAAAATTGGTGTTTTGGGATGTTTTTTTTATAAGAAATTCTAATTCCTGTTTTGTGATCCAATTACGATAAAATGCATTAGAAACTACAGATTGAATCTGCTTCCGAAGATCCTCCGTAGGATCCGTAGGTAAACTGATGTAATTAGTACGATTATTCAAATGAACATCAATTTCTCTCTGGTATTGTTCCATCGAAAGGACCACTGTTGCATCACCTTTATCCGCCCTCCTAATAACAATGTCCAAATCAGCTAATTGTTTCACAGCTCTATGGTGATCTTTAGACAGATTAGAATAAATACGTGGTTTCCGCTGTTCCAATAAAGTAGATGTTGTAAAACTAGATCCTGAAAGGTCAGTGGGACTTCTCTATTGGCTGTAGTGATCGTGCATCTGATTGGTGGATAGAAACCTTCTGTCAAAACTGACATCAGATGCCGAAGTTTATAAGGCAAGATATGTCCCTGTTTTGGTTTTCTGTTGAAGCTTTGTAATTTGCCAGCAACGGATGATCCTGAAGCAGGGATTGTTGTTTCTGTACTTCTGGCAAGGTTTACTCAAGCCGACGATGCTTGTGTGCACAAATCTTCGACAAAGCTAAGTATGGAATTTTATTTTGATAAAGTTATTTAGTAAAAGGAGACGTTGCAGTGGTGCATGGAAGGTTTCCATGCACTGGGCCGACTAGCTCTGACAAAAAATGTAATTTAACAGGGGATATTAGGTATCAGGATTTTTTGTTTTTTGGTGTACTAGGTGATTCTGATAGGGTTTGTTTCTTGTATTCTATTGGGTTCTAAATTTAACCAGAAAGCTCTCTTCTGTGTTTTAAATTTAAACTAAAAGTACTTTGCTGATACTAGGCCCTGAGTGACTATTAAATTAAAACTACAAGCTCTCTGCTGGGTATGAAATGTAACCAGAAAGTTCTCTTCTGTGTTTTAAATTTAAACTTAAGCCACATGCCCATGAGCTGTGCACAGTCTGTACATTTTGGGGGGAACCAACAGCACATCATACATATAACTATAATGTTTCTTTATATTTAGTTATGTTTTGGCCTTAATATACCACAGTATTTTAAATCAGCGTGCTTAACAGCGAGCAACTCATGACATAGAACAGGTTTTCATAGACTAGGTCTTAACAGGAATTACAGTGAACAGATGCCTTTTATAACACAATGAACATTAAACCTTTAATATTACAATAGGAGAGTCAACTTGGGTAGAACATGGGCAAACTATTTACAAGATAATTGGAGGAATATGGTATTAGGTGGGACTTGACAATGGCATGGAGTTGGGCCAAGTGTGGGCTATGCTGCACATTCATAGTATAGTTGGAAGAGATGGGGGAGGGGGGGTTTGGATGTAAAGGGGGAAAAGTGGGGACATGGCAGAGCTCACAGTGACTGAGGTGGGCCTTGTGAATGTAGTGAGCCATGCGTGCTGTAGAGAGGGGGGGGGGGTGAAGGGTACAATGAGACCCACTGCTCTTGACCTTAGATGGTATGTTGACATAAAAGGAATTGTGTCTAGCTATGGTGATCCACAGACTGGCCTTGAAGCTGCCACCCAGAGCTGGCAGATACATTGGGCCATGCAGGTGGTCAGTACAAGGTGCATGTGGACATGAGTTGGTATATTCCTATGTACCCTTCGCTGATGGCAGGCTGCATGGACATTTGCTTGGTGGGGTTATAGTTTGGATATGTGTGGCTTGGCTGGACAATGGTGCAGATGCTCGGGGCCTAGGTGACGTGTGGAAATGGGATGTGAGGACCAGTTGGTGGGTTAGTTGCCTGGAGGGTTCTGTGTGCTTCCCTCCTCAATAATCTTGGCAGAGGGTGACAGGGTAACAGTGGAGGGGAGTTGTTTGAACATGCATTGGATGGGGTGTGGATCTGGCAGACCTCATAGGGAATAACGCATGCTCTCATGGGTTTTGTGAGGCATGCTGACAGTCAGGGCCAGCCCCTCATGACCAGAGTGGGATGTGTTCAGTGCCTGTTCCACCTTGCAGCAAGAGGAGATAGATGTGAATGGACATGCCATCCTACAGTCAGTGAGAGCTGCAGGTTGGCCCCTCTCACACCTGCCATAGTCCAACTGTCTCCAGCTGCAGCCTACACACACTACATCATACCCACACAGTCGCATGGCACTACTGGCAGCATTGTATCAGTGATGCAGGGGGCATTCACATACACCTGCAGCTGCATGTCTGTATTCTCACACAGTCTCAGCAATGTCATATCACATATCTTAGATGTGCACCCTGGGCAGCTGCCTTGTCACCCTCCTGTACCCACAACCCCCATGGGGCTGCACACCTGACACCTCCTTTCTCACACAGCAGCACCCGGTTGTCACTCCCTTTGCCACATTAGCAACATCAGCCTTGTGTCCTGTCATAGTTGGCCACTATGCTGTTGCTGCTAATGGAGCACTACAGTCACTAACTTGGCCTCCCCTATCTGTTTGCTACATTGCACACATTAAATGATCTCTCTCACCTTCAAAAGGTGCCCTTTTTGCGAGGTTTTGATCTGCGTTACATTTCCCGGTGTTAAGGCGTCTTTGAGCAGGTTGCACAGTCGGCGTTAAGGAAGTACGCCTTGTTCACGCCCATGCCCTGCTCATTGACCTCCACTCTCCATCCAGTGCACGCCTTCTCTCTGCCCACAGGGTGCTTTATGCTGCTGGCGCCATTAGCACAAGCTAATGTGGCTTTTTGGATGTGCTAACGGCACACTTGCTCCTTTAGTGCAGTTTAGTAAACATACCCCCATGTGTGATAAATACAGAAGAACTTGCAAGGTGTTAATACACATGTTACCTTCTGAACAACTGTAAAACACTCATAGGACTATAAAATAATTATCTGTCTCTCAGACTTTTTAGCAAGATAACCATCAATTTCCTTTCTGATGCATTCAAAGGCAGCTTTCACACTTATAAGAACATAAGAACTGCCATACTGGATCAGACCAAGGCCCATCAAGTCCAGTATCCTGTTTCCAACAGTGGCCAATCCAGGTCACAAGTACCTGGCAGGTTACCAACAAAGTCCAGAGATTCCATATTGCTTGTCACGGGGTAAGCAGTGGATTTTCCAGGTTCTCTTTAATAATGGTTTATGGACTTTTCCTTCAGGAATATGTCCAAACCTTTTTTAAACCCGGCTACACTAACAGCTTTTACTACAACCTCCAGTAATAAATTCCAGAGTGCGCATTGAGTGAAAAAATATTTTCTCCTAGTAGTCTAAAATGGGTTACATTGTAGGTTCATTGCATGTCCCCCTAGTCTTTCTACTTCTAGTCACATTGCCTAGAAAACTGAGGAGCTAGTGAGTAGCCAGGAATCAGCATTCACTTGATAACACACACTGCATTTTGCATTGTAGCTTCAACGCATGTCCCCTAGTCTTTCTACTTTTGAAGGAGTAAACAACAGATCTATGTTTACCTGTTCCACTCCATTCATTATTTATAGACCTCTATCGTGCAACATCTCCACTCAGACATCTTTTTTCTAAGTAGGAGCAAATCAGCCTCGGCAGCCACAGCGCTTAAAAGCGGCGTCCCTACAGAGAGGGAGCCGCTTCTGCCGGGTAATTCCCTTGCTGAACTCCTGCTCAATCGGGGCAGTGGGAGAGCTCCTGCCCAATCGGGGCAGTGGGAGCAAATCAGCCTCGGCAGCCACAGCGCTTAAAAGCGGCATCGCTACAGAGAGGGAGCCGCTTCTGCCGGGTAATTCCCCTGCTGAACTCCTGCTCAATCAGGGCAGTGGGAGAGCTCCTGCCCAATCGGGGCAGTGGGAGCAAATCAGCCTCGGCAGCCACGGCGCTTAAAAGCGGCTTCCCTACAGAGAGGGAGCCGCTTCTGCCGGGTAATTCCCCTGCTGAACTCCTGCTCAATCGGGGCAGTGGGAGAGCTCCTGCCCAATCGGGGCAGTGGGAGCAAATCAGCCTCGGCAGCCACAGCGCTTAAAAGCGGCATCCCTACAGGGCATGCCCGCGCCTGAGGGCCTCGCCAGAGGGCCCTTTGGCGTGGCACTGCCTCGCCAACAGCACCAACGAAGGACCCCCTAACCGACATCGGCAAAATTCCCCGATAAGGGAAAAAAAGAATCGAGCAGGAAAACACCCCGTCGGGCGGCTACGGCCCTAACAGGACAGCAAGAGCAGCAAGGGAGAAAACTCGTCACAGTCGGTGTGCACCCCCTCCATAGAAGAGCACCCGGAACCTCAGCCACCACAGCTTAATGATAGAAGGACACCACCCAGCATGGCCACACTCACCTACCTCCCTACATTTCTCCTCATCACTCAACTCTTCCCCCCACAAACAGGAACACGACTCCCACACCCACAGAACGTATGGACACCAACAACCATACCCGCAGACCATCCGATCCAATACGCCTCACTAAGCTTAAACACAAAAAACAGAAACAGACACACCAAAAACAGGCACCACAACCATACATACACAAAGACACACCCGAAAGAACATAATACCCCAAGCACCACCTCCATAGAACTCATGAACACCAGATCAGTGCGAAACAAAGTGCACACAATCAGAGACCACATCGAGGACCAGCACCCTGACATCCTCTGCATCACAGAATCCTGGCTCACCCCCACCGACATCGTCCTCCTCAACCAACTGGTCCCCCCCACCTACTCCGCCTTCAACAACCCTCGCACACTGAAAAGAGGAGGTGGAGTACTGATCATCGCAAAAGACTCACTACAGCTACAAACTCTCGCCTCGCAAAGCACAAACTATTGTAATACGATTACAGTGGGAAACAAGCATATAGCCATTTGCCTCATATACAGAGCCCCCCACGCTCCAACAGAAAAACTGACCGCCACTCTAGAAACCATCTGCGCAATCAACACAAACCACAAACCCCTAGTCCTACTAGGCGACTTCAACCTCAGCTCTTCTACCAACAAGGACAAGGATACCTTTCTGCAAGCAATGGACTCACTACAATACACTCAACTTAAAAGCACCCCAACACACAGACACGGATCCATGCCGGACCTCATATTTTCCCCCAACCACGTCATAGACAAGGGCAACATCTCTTCACCCACAGTCACACTGGTACCCTGGTCAGACCACCACAGAATCAAAATCCAAATCTCAGCGCAAACAGGAAAACCCAACAAGACACAAACCGCGACTCTTGGACTAAGAAGATTCAAAGCTTTCAACAAAGAACAATTCCTACAAGACACACTACCCTACCTTAACACAGACGAACTCAATCTGGACAAACAAGTGGACAATTGGAACGGCACCATCAGTGCAGCAGTTAAAACCAAAGCAGACACAACGACGAAAACCAGGAGACAGCACACACCATGGTACTCCAAAAGCATATGTAAAGCAAAATGAGAGCTAAGGAAATCAGAACGCCGCTGGAGACGCTCCAAATCTACATCCACACAGGCCTTATACATAGCTCAGCAAAAGAACTACAACGAGCTCATCAACAAAACAAAAAGAGAACACCACACAAACACCATCCAGAAAGCACACAACAAACCCAGGGAACTCTTCGAGATAGTGAAGAATCTAACCAACGAACCAAGCCCCGACAAAGACATACAGATCGACCCACAAACCTTCGCAGATCATCTTCAAGGGATACTGGGCCGCTCACCACCACAAATACCCACAGAAACCAACAGCCCAACCACACCCATCACAAGTTGGGACAAGTTCCACACGCCTTCCACACAGCAAATCTCAGATGTCATCTCCGCTCTCAACACAAGCACCGCACCCACCAATCCATGTCCAGCCCCATGGATCAAAGCAACCAAGCAGAGCTTCATAGGCCACATACACAACATGGTGAGCAACTCCCTAACCCAAGGAACCATGCCAAAACAGCTGAAACTAGCCACAATAAGGCCGATCCCCAAGAAAACCAACCTAGAAAAGAGCAACCCAGCAGCCTACAGGCCAATCTCCAGCATACCGCTTCTGGCTAAAATCATAGAAAAGTCAGTGCAACAACAGCTCCAGGACCACATCGACGAGCACGCCCCGCTGGATATACATCAACATGGCTTCCGCCCAAACCACGGAGTCGAAACACTTCTGCTATACCTATTCAATGACATCATCCAAACCATAGACCACTACAATCAAGGAACACTAATGATCTTCATAGACATATCAGCGGCCTTCGACACAGTGGACCACAGAATCCTCCTAACCAGACTACGGAACATCGGAATAACCGGCACGTCCTAAATTGGTTCAACTCCTACTTAACCGACAGACAGTTCCAAGTCAAAATCGGAACCAAAACATCACAACCCACGAAGATCAAGCAGGGAGTACCACAAGGATCTGCGCTGTCCTCACTGCTATTCAACTTATACATACAACCGATCTGCGACATCATCTCTGCCCACAAAATAAACTATACCACCGCTTTGACCCGGTGAAAAGCGGGATATAAATGCAGTTAAATAAATACCATCTACGCAGACGACATCATGATTTACACGCCGATCAACCTCAACAACCCCGACTACAACAAGATAACAAACTGTCTAGACAACATATCCACATGGCTTAAACGCAACAACCTGGCAATCAACTACAACAAGACAGAAGCACTCATCATCACACGAAACACCGACTTCAGCCCCCCAACATTCATCACAACCAACAACACGACAATCCCACTAAAGGACGAAGTAAAATACCTCGGAATAACCCTCGACAAAGAGCTGAACCTACAATCACACATCAAAAAAACCGCCAGAAACGCATACTACAAAATGAAAATAATCAGACGCCTCAAGCCTCTACTCTCCTACGAACACTTCTGCACAGTCTGCCAGGCTCTCATAACCCCCATACTGGATTTCTGCAACCCGATCTACAACGGAATACCAAAACAATCACTCAAACCACTTCAAATGGCCCAAAAACACAGCAGCCAGGATAATCACCGGTGCAACAACCCAAGCACACATCACCCCCATCCTCAAAGACCTCCACTGGCTCCCAATCAGCCACCGCATCAAAATACAAGATGATCTTAAACATATTCAGAATCAGACACAAGAGATCAGCACTCAGCCTCCAAGCCCTCATTCTCCCTAACACCAGTAAAAGACCAAGAAGAAAAGCCACAACAGACACGCTCAGCACCCCATTCAACTACACAAAAGCATGCAAAGCCACCACACAAAGGGCACTCTCCTTGGCAGCCCCATCAATATGGAACTCACTCCCTCACGACCTACGATCAACTGAAGATCTGATGGACTTCCGGAAGCACCTGAAGACTGTACTCTTCACAGAACACTAAGGCCCAAATGCTTAAACTGAATCTACAAACCGGATCCAATCTGGACTAATGACAGCTCACGGAAACCACCAAGCCTGGACCCAGAAACCCATGAATATACTGTACTTAGCACACACTGTAAATAGCTCACCCGAATCAAAACACTCGCACACACGCACCCACACTGTACATAAAGCTCACCTGACACACAACACTTACATTGATTGCTTGCTGTGCTCACCGCCTTGATTAAAGGATAAGGCGGGATACAAATACCCTTTAAATAAATAAGTTGAAGAGCCCTAACCTTTTAAGCTTTTCCTCATAGGGGTATCCTTTCACCCCATTTATCATTTTGGTGACTCTTCTCTGTACCTTTTCTAATTCTGCCATTGCCTTTTAAAATATGGCGACCAGAACTGCACTCAATATTTAAGGTGCAGTCGCACCATGGAACGACACAGAGGCATTATAATTTCCTTTGTTTTAATCTCCATTCCGTTACTTATAATTCCTGGAATGCTATTTGCTGTCTTGGTTGCTGCTGCACATTGGGCAGAGGGTTTCAACGCATTATCCACAATGATGCCTAAATTCTTTACCTGGGTGGTGGTTCCTAATGTGGAACCTTGTATTGTGTAACTGTAGCTGGGTTGTTCTTCCGTAAGTGCATAAGGTTTCACTTGTCCACATTAAATTCCAGCACTGACTTGAAGGCACACATTATATTGCATTTTTGCCATATGGAAGTCTAGTCTTCCGATTTATGACGTTATCTTGCAATTTTTCACAATCCTCTTGGGTTTTAACAACTTTGAATAATTTTGTGCCATCTGCAATTTGATCACCTCACTGGTTATTCCCATTTCAAGTCATTTATGAATATGTTAAAAACAGCGGGCCCAGCACAGATCCCTGTGGCACTCCACTATTCACTTTTCTCCATTGAGAAAATTGGCCATTTAGTCCTACCCTCTGCTTTCTATCTTTTAACCAGCTCCTAATCCACAATAGCACACTGTCTCCTATCCCATGACTTTTTAATTTCCCCAAGAGTCTCTCATGAAAGACTTTGTCAAAGGCTTTCTGAAAATCCAGATACACTGTTTATTCACACATTCAAAATAATATTTGATTAGTAAGACAAGATATGCCATACTTGGTTAGACCAAGGTCCATCAAGCCCAATATCCTGTTTCCAACAGTGGTCAATCTAGGTCACAAGTACCTAGCAGCTTCCCCAAAAGACACACAAGTTCCACAGTGCTTGTATTGGGGCAATCAGTGGATTTGCCAGGTCCCCTTTAATAATGGTTTTCCTCCAGGAACTTGTCCAAACCTTTTTTAAACCCATCTACATTAACAGCTTTTACTACATCCTCCGGTAACGAATAACAGAGTACGATTATGTGTTGACTGAAAAAATATTTTCTCTTATTAGTCTTAAATGGGTTACACTGTAGCTTCATTGCATGTCGCCTAGTCTTTCTATATTTTGAAGGTGTAACCAATTGATCTACGTTTACGCATTCCGCTCCATTCATTAATTTATAGACCTCTATCATATTTCCCCTCAGTCATCTCTTTTCCAAGCTGAAGAGCCTTAACCTTTTTAGCCTCTCCTCATAGGAGTATCCATTTACCATTTTGGTGGCTATTCTCTGTACCTTTTCTAAAACCGCTATATCCTTTTTAAGATACAGCAACCAGAATTGCATACAATATGCAAGGTACAATCCACCATGGAATGATACAGAGGCATTATAATATCCTTTGTTTTATTTATTCTCCATTCCTTTCCTTATGATACCTAGCATTCTGTTTGCTTTCTTGGTTGCCGCTACACACTAGTTGGAGGGTTTCAACGTATTATCCACGATGACACCTTAATTTTTTTCCTGGGTAGTGATTCGTAATGTGAAACCTTGCATTGTGTAACCATAGTTTGGGTTATTATTTCCTAGATGTATAACTTTGCACTTGTCCACATTAAATTTATCTGCCATTTGAATGTCCAGTCTTCCAATTTATCAAGATCCACCTACAATTTTTCACAATCCTCATGGGTTTTAACAACTTTGAATAATTTTGTGTCATCTGCAAATTTGATTACCTTATTTATTTATTTAACAGTTTTTCTATACCACCTTTATCCAATGTGGTTTGCATCAAACAACATAACAATTACAGAGGAATTGTTTTACATTAAACAAGAGAGTACAACTTGAAGATAAGTAAGCGATAAATTATGTGGGGGGGAATGAACTATTTACATTTAGATGTGGTCTTCGTTTTCTGGGGAGGCTTGGTTGGTTTAACTTAATTGATCTTCTGTGTGATATGTTATGTTTTGTCATCAGATCTGTAGTATTCTATGAATAAATGTGTTTTTAGTTATTTTTTTTAATTCATTGATAGATTTTTCTGATCTTATGTTGTCTGGTAGCGAGTTCCACATTGATGGAGCATACAAGGAGAATGCTCTGTTGCTGGTCTGCTGCGTGGTTTTGGTCCTGAGCAGGTGGATGTTCAGGAGTTTCTGACTAGAAGCTCTTCTTGGTCTTGTTGAGTATGTTGTTGTGATCAGATCAGAGAGGCAGGGAGCTGAGAGATTGTGAATGACCTTGAAGGTGGTGGTGATGGCTTTGTATTTTGCTTGCTGTGATATTGGGAGCCAGTGTAGGTTTTTTAGGATTGGTGTTAAATGTTGCATTGTCAAACTGACAGTGAGGATTCTGGCGGCAGTGTTTTGGACTAGTTGGAGTGGACATAGAGCATTTTTGGGAGGCCTTGGTAGATGTTTACGTAGTCGAGGTGTGGTATAACTATGGCTTGTAGTATTCATCTGAAGTCGGTCTCCTGCGAAAGGTGTAGAAGGGGGCTTGATGAGCATTAGCTTCCAGTATGCCAATTTAGATGCATTTTTGATGTGAGCTTCCATGTTGAGGTTCTTGTCAATGGTTATACCTAGATATTTGATCTCTTGTTTTATTGTTATTTCAGCATCCTGTGTTATTATCTTTTTTGGTGGCTTGAAATCTTGATCTCTGAATATGAGTAGAGTTTTGGTTTTACTTATGTTTACTGTGAGGTTTATATTGGCTAGGAAGTTTGTCACGGCATTGAAGACATTGGTTATAATTGAGAAGTATGGGATCTTAGTGTTAAACGGCATATAGAACATGATATCATCTGCATAGAGGTGGTAATGCATGTTCCATTTCCGTAGTAGGTTGCAGATTGGTTGAATATATAGGTTGAATAATAATCCGGAAAGGGCTGAGCCTCGAGGGCTACCTTGTGCCGACTTGAAGGGTCTTGAGTTGTCAGTGCTGACCTTATTTATTTATTTATTTAGCTGCATTTATATCCCGCTTTTCACCGGGTCAAAGCAATTTGACAGAAAAGGGGGAGGGTACAATAATCAACTCAACAGAGAGAAGGGGGGGCCAACACCAGGGGGGCCAACATTGATGATCTGAACAGAAAGTAACAGTACTAGACAATAGACGCGAGTCTCTCAGTTGGTAGCAGAGGGGTTAGGTCAGATTGAGTCTGAATGTTGCAGTCAGTGAGAGATGTCCATCTCAGATCCAAGATATTCATGAAACAGGAGGGTTTTTAACTGTTTCCTGAATGTGGTGAGGTCTCTGTTGTTTCAGATCTGGTTCGGAAGGGAGTTCCAGAGGGAGGGCGCATACAGTTCGAATGCCCTGTTACAGGTTTGCTGATTTAACTTAGTTTGCTCGTGTGGGATAGTGAGAGCGTTGCTGGTGGTCTGGCGGGTTGGTCTGTTGAGGGTAGGCTGTGGTAGTAGAGTCTGGAGTTGGGAAGTCTGCATTTGATGGAGGGCTTTGTGGATAAGTAGGAGAGATTTGTATTTGATCCTTGCTTCAAGAGGCAGGATGTGAAGCTCTCTCAGGATTGGGGTGATGTGATCGTGTTTCTTCGCCCTCTGGATGATTCTTGTGGTGGTGTTTAAGGTATTCCGTAGGGGGTTGGTGTGGGTGGCGGGTAGTCCGTGATAGATTGCATTACAGTAGTCCAGGTGGGGGAGCGTCATAGCCTGCATGACTGTTCTGAAATCCTGTGGGCCGATAAGTTGTCTGAGTTGTTGTACCATCTTTGCTTTGTGGAATATTGTTCTGGCAGTCCTTTTAATCTGTTGTTTGAATGTAAGCGCTTGATCAATGATGATTCCCAGGTATTTTATATAGGGTTGAACTTGTATTTGGGTGGTTCCCAAAATGAGGTATGGTGGTGGGGTGAAGTTTTGGTCCTTGGTCACAATGAGAGCTGCTGTTTTTTTAATGTTGATGGATAGGTTGTTCTCCTGAAGCCAGTTAGTGACGTCAATGAAGCAGTCTGATAGGTGATTGTTTGTTGGGTTTGTGGTTGCAATGGTTCCATAAAGCATTATGTCGTCTGCGTAGATATGGTAGTTGATGTTGTGAGCGCGCATTATCGAGCAGAGTGGCTGCAGGTAGATATTGAAGAGCATGGCAGAGAGTGTGGAGCCTTGGGGTACTCCTTGATGCTGTTGAAAGGGGGGGGGGGGAGTTGCCATGCTTGTGTGGATCAGTTGTTGTCTGTTGGTCAGGTAGGAGTTGAACCACTGCAACACGATGACCTTGATGCCAGTCTCCTGTAGTCTGTGGAGGAGGGTGTGGTGGGAGATGGTGTCAAAAGCTGCAGATATATATAAAAAGACCATAGCATATCCAGTGTTTGGTCTGCGTACCTTTGATAAGGGTGTTCAGTAGTGATATCATGAGGGTCTCGACTCCATGTGACGAGCGGAATCCGTGTTGCTGTGGGTCCAGGGAGTTGTTTGTATCCAGGAGGTCTTGAAGCTGCTGTTGAATTGTCTTCTCAATGACTTTGGCGGTGAATGGGAGACTTGCTATTGGCCTGAAGGAGGCGGGGTCGAGTGTGTCCAGGTTGTGTTTCTTAAGGGTTGGGCTAATGATGGAGGTTTTGAGGTTGTCTGGCATTTGTCCTTGCTTGAGAGATTTGTTGACTATATTTATTTATTTTATTTATTTATTTATTTAACAGCTCTTATATACCGCACTATTTGACATCAGTGCGGTTTACATTAAACAAAATACACTATATGGGTTAGGGTTGTGATTATATCCTCTTTAGTTTTCTTTATCCACGCCACAGGGCAGGGATCTAATGGAGAGGTAGCGGTGTTCAGGCATGAGATAGTGGATTTTATCTTTTTTTTGGTGACTGCTTCGAATGTACTCCATTCAGTGCCCTTAGCAGTAGGGTAGGTTATGGTTGTTGCACCCACTTTTGAGTTGTGTGGTTCTTTGAGCTGTTTATATTGAGGTGCCAGTTGTTCCGGTGGACCTTCACTTGCATGGTTCTGTCTGAGAGGTATGACTGGTATTATCTGAAAGGCATGACTTGAACCATTTTAATGTGTTACCTGTTAGACCAAGGTCACTTAGACTGTTTAGCATGATACTCATTATTCCCATTTCCAGGTCATTTACAAATATGTTCAAAAGGAGCAGACCCAGCACAGATAAGTGGGGTACTCCACTATTCATCTTTCTCCATTGGGAAAATTGGCCATTTAGCCCTACCCTCTGCTTTCTATCTTTTAACCAGTGCCTAATCCACAATAGTAGACTGCTTCCTATCCCATAACTTTTTAATTTTGCCAAGCGTCTCATGAGGGACCTTGTCAAAGGCTTTCTGAAAATTTAGACACACTATCAACTGACTCACCTTTGTCTACCTGTTTACTCACCCCTGCAACCCTTTTAAAGATTGACGTTACATTGACCATCCTACAATCTTCAGGTATTACAGATGATTTTAATGATAGTTCACAGATTACTAATAATAGGTTTACAATCGCATATTTCAGTTCTTTCAACACCCTTGGGTGTATACCATACGGTCCAAGTGATTTGCTACTCTTCAGTTTATCAAATAGTTGTAATACATCTTCCATTTTATTGATATTTCTTTCAATTCTTCTGCAGCATCACCTTTAAATAACATTTCAGTCATGGATAACATCCCTACATCTTCCTCATAAAGACTGAAGCATAGAATTCATTCAGTCTCTCCACTATGGCTGTGTCCCTTCTTAGTGCCCCCTTTACCCCGCTATCATCTAATAGTTAAACTGACACCCTCACAGATGTTTTGCTTTGAATGTACTTGAAAAAGATTTTATTATGTATGTTTGCTTCCACAGCAAGCTTTTTTTAAATTTTCTCTTTGCCTGCCTTATCAAGGCCTTGAATCTATCTTGCCAGTGCTTATGTTGTTTACAGTTTTCGTCATTTGGCTCCTTTTTCCATTTCCTGAAAGATGCTTTTTTGGCAACAGCCAAAGATGCTTTTTTGGCAACAGCCTCTCTAACCTCACCTTTAAACCATGCTGGCAGTTTTTTGGACTTCCTTCCAGTTTTCTTAAAGCATGGAATACAGCTGGTCTTGTCTTCCAAGATAGTATTTTTAAATAACACCCATGCTTGATGTAAATCTTTAACTTTTGCAACTGCTCCTTTTATTTTTTTTCTTAACTATTTTCCTCATTTTATCATAGTCTCCCTTTTGAAAGTTAAAAGGTAGTACTGTGGATTTCCTTGCCATCCTTCCTGCATTTATTAAATCAAACGTGATCATGATATGTTCACTATTGCCAAGCGGCCCCAACACCCTTGTCTCTTGCACCAGATCTTGTGTTCCATTAAGGACTAGTTTCAAAATGGCTTCCCCTCTTGTCAGTTCATGAACCAGCTACTCCAAGAAGCAGTCTTTTATTTCATCTAGAGATTATTTCTCCTTATCATGTCCTGCCATGACACTGACCCAGTCAATACCGGGGTAATTGAAATCACCCATTATTATTACTGTGCTGTAACTTTTGTTAGCTTCCCCAATTTCTTTGAGCTTTTCATCATCCATTTGTTCATTCTGGACAGTCGATAGTAAACCCCACTGCCATTGAGTTCCCCTTTTTACATGGAATTTCAATCCATAGAGCTTCTACAGTGTATTATGTTTCCTGCAAAACTTTAATCTTGTGTGACTCAATGCCCTCTCTAACAGAGTGCAACCCCTCCACCAATTTGATCTACTATATCACTGCGATATAGTTTGTACCCAGGTATCACAGTGTCCCACTGGTTGTCCTCCTTCCACCATGTCTCTGAGATACCAAGCAAATCTAAGCTCACATTTATTGCTATATATTCTAACTCTCCCGTCTTATTTTTTAGAATTCTAGCATTTGCATACAAGCATTTTAGAGGCTATATTTTATTAATATTAATCTGGTTATCGGTAGGCAGGGGTAATGTGCAATCTTTAAGTTCTGTCTGCTCTGTACTTAAGGGCATTTGGGTTACATTTGTCTTTATTGGAACTTCTCTGTCAATATTTATTTATTTATGATACAATTTCTATCCGCGATTTCTAAAGATCAATTGCTGTTTACAAATGACAATATTTTGAGTAGTGCATGAACAGATGCATACTCGTATACATGGAATAGAGGGAAACTATGCACATTAAACTAAATTCCAATAAGCTAAATGCATAATGATAATAACAGATACACAAGTAAACTCAAATTAACTATTTGCCCTAACTTCAATTTTTTGCTAGTATCCTTTAAGGATGCATCCTTCTGAACCATGCACTCTTGGTGACTGTCGGCTTTCCCCTATTATCTAATTTAAAAGCTGCTCTATCTCCTTTTAAGCATTTCATCATCCATCTGTTCATTCTGGCCAGGCGGCCAGTAGCACACTCCCACTGCCATCGCCTTGCCCTTCTTACGTGGAATTTCTATCCATAGAGATTCTACAGAGTATTTTGTTTCCTGCAAAACTTTTATCCTGTTTGACTCAATGCCCACTCTAATATAGAGTGTACTCCCTCCACCAATTTAATCTACCCTGTCATACTCAGTAGAGGAGTAGCCTAATGGTAAAAGCACTGGCTTGGTAACCAAAAAAGCAGGGTTTGGTGCTCTTAGCACTCCTTGTGATTTTGGGCAAGTCACTTAACTCTCCATTGCCTCAGAATAAAGGCCTGGCAATCTACTTCTGGTCACAGTGCAAAGAAACCCCATTAAGTTAGGTCTAACTCAAAGGCAGGTATTGCATCATTGTGATATAGTTTGTACCCAGGTATCACAGTGTCCCACTGGTTGTTCTCCTTCTACCAGGTCTCCGAGATGCCAATTATATCTAACCTTCCATTTAGTACCATATATGCTAACTCTCCCATCGTACGTTTTAGACTTTTAGCATTTGCATGCAGGCATTTTAGCCGTTGTATTTAATTCATATTAACAATCTGGTTATCAGTTGACCGGAGTAATTTGGAATATTTCAGCTCTGTCTGCTCTGTACTTAATAGCATCTATTTCTTTCATTGTACAGTCTGTCAGGAGAATGCACTTCAATGCCTTAAAGGGAAACTTTGCCAACTTGTGATTAAAAGATGATATACAATTATTTATAAAAACTTTAAAAGGTAGTGCATTTTCCATCAAGGAAGTGGCATGATCCATAGCTGTTTAGGTATATAACAGCCAATAAGAGATAGCATTAATTACCATCCTAAAACCATGCTCGTCATTTTTGAGATAGAGGACATTCATTTGCAGGAATTAATTTATATTTTAATTGGAAAATTTGCATTTTTAGCATCATTGCTGACAGCAATTAGTAGTTCTAAGATTTCCAATTTAATTTAAAATAAATATTGTTGAAGTTGATGCATCATTTTGAAGCTGTATGTCATGGAGTATGGAACAAAGATGACACGTTTCCAGAAACCTAGCACTGTTTGAGGGAACAGTTTTGAAACTGTCTGTTAAAGCTCTCTCATATTTTTTGCTTCATATCGCACAGAACTTGCCTGTTAAATCTTAATTGGTAGTAAAACCTTTCTCAAGAACTAGCACTAAATGATAAAGCTGTAATTTTGCAGATTATAATGAACGAAGAACTATCAGACAATATACATCCACCCTCACATTTTGAATTAAGAATGTGGAAAATGTCTAAGAATTATTAGGCCTGAACAATATATAATTCAATGCAATGCATGCTGTTCAATCAGTGCTGACTCCTGGCTACCCATCAGCCCCTGAATTTTCTTGGTAAGGTGTGACTGGAAGTAGATTGCCAAACCTTTCTTCCAAGGCAATGGAGTGTACAGTGACTTGCCCAAAGCCACAAGGAATTCCAGTTGGAATCAAACCCAGATCTCTTGGTCACTAACTGCTAGGCTACTCCTCCATACTTCATCACTATGTTAAAAAAGATGTGGCTGTTTTAATCACCTGGTATGTAGTTAGCACTATATGAAAGTAAGCAGGAGGTTAGCCAGATAGCAAATAAATATTTAATGCAGTACTAGTAAATATATAAAACAATCTGATGCTGTCTGCGTAATAAGCCTTTTAAAAGTATGCAAGAAAACTAGTTAAAAGTTTTAGTCAAAACATACTTTTGAGCAATGCTGGGATTCATGATTCTGCACTCCAAGTCTGTAAGGATATTTTAGGGCAACTAATGGGAACCCCAAACAGTGTAAGAGAAATTAACTTTTCTCCTGTTGACAGCCAAAGACAATCAAGCCAAATGCCTTCAATTTACAGCAACATGCATATATTCAAATTGTTTGCACTTAGGTTTGCTTGGAAATAAGAAATAGTACAAAAAGGATGAGGAGATGAGGCTATTTTCTTCTCATTTCAGCAGCGTCACAGTAGATCCCAAAGTGGTTACATGGATTAGAAAGTGGTTGAATAATAGATAAGAGACGACAGTGGTAAATGGATGCCACAACAAGAAAAGAAAGGTGATTAGTGGAGTGCCACAAGGATTTATTTTGGACCCAGCTCTGATCAGTAACTTAGAGAAGTGGTTCCCAACCTGTGGTCCATGAGATCATTACAAAGGGTTAACAGGACATAAAACAGAGAAAAAGAGAGAGAAAGGTTGGTGAGGATCGGCAAAGGGAGGAAGAAAGAGAGACTGATTTGGAACTTATTGGGAGAGGGAGAGAGGAAGAGCCTGAGACTGGTAGGGACTGGCTGGAGGGAGAAGAGCAACTAGTGCAAACAGGAAGGGGAAGGGAGATATAGAGGAATAGTGCTGGTCAGCATGTTAACATTTGTAATGGGGTGGTCTTTAAGTGGTGATCCTTGGGTTGAATGGCAGTTGTCTTTCAGGAGGTGCTATTATGTCTCCAGGGGAACAGGCCTCTAACCAGCCTGTTCATAATTGTGTCTTGTATTCCTGGTATTATTGATTCCTGATTTTTCATTGGCCCAAAGTATGTCTGGTCTTGAACTTCATGAAAAACCCTTCCTGGAATTTTTGCCTTGTGAGTCTATTGACTCCTGCTCTAGAGCAGGGCCATTGCAAGGAGATGAAGTGCCCTAGATGAGCCTCATCCCTTGTACCCCCTCCCTCTCTACAGACCCCATTGCCTCTGCTGATGCCCCTCTCCAGGGCCAGCAGTGGTAGCAATGGCCTCAAACAGCCCTGTGATGCTTAACTTGAAACTTTGGTGCTATGGGGCTGTTTGCTTCCACCCCCACGAAGGGCACTATGGGCCATTTAATGTGAATTAACAGGAAATCAGGTGTTAAGGTGACAGGCATGCACCTTAACATCTGAAAATAGCTGTAACTCTAATGCTGTATAAAGAAGCACCAAGGAAAGTCAGTGTAAAGGTAATGGATGGATGGACAGGTGGGAGCTAATGGACCTGTCATATCCGTGGGCACCCTACGTGGCAGCCAGTAAAGTGGACAAGCATGTCAGAGGCAGATGTACTGATGCACAGGAGGGTGCCAATGTAAAATGATGCAATGTCAGTATGTGGCATAGAATGGGAAAGACATGTCTCCCAGCAGAGCCAGAAGTGGCAGGATGTGTGCAGCGACAGGAGGACAGAGTAGGAATGGTGACATGCAGATCAAGCACAGGAGAGGCATGCTTGAAGAGCCAAAATGCAGAAAAGAGTACCAGTGTAGGCCATGGTGCAGCTGCTTGCACAAGAAGACATAACTGCATACAGCCGACAGAGGCAGATGGATGGGCTGAAGGAAGGATGGCGACTGAGGAGAGGATGGTATGGGCTGGCAGTACTGATATGCTGTAGGTACCATACCCAACACAGTTTTACTATGCATGAAAATGTGTGCTGGTATTACTTGGAAGGCCTGATACCAGACATGTGGGACCCACAACTGTCCCAGCCACAGAGCCACCAACAGCTCAGACAAATGTGCAGATAACAACTGCACAGGTGTCAACCTATGGACATGAGGTGATACCTGCAGGTGGCTATCTATGGGGTAGAATGTGTCCACATGCACTGCAGAGATGTAATGGAGCCAAAGCTGTACAGTAACAGTAATGATGTCATACATGACTCATGTTGCCCAAGTAGGTTTTAGCTATATACATGTAACTGCCTGTTAGTATACTACTGTAGCAGTGCAGTCACACTGGGGTACATCCTACCAGCAATTGGTAATGTCTGATGATAAACAGGAACTGTACAGACCTGCAGTCAGCTGAGCCATTGGTGGGTTAAGTGATCGGTTCAAGGTCACAAGGAGGTGTTGTCAGTCTGTGAAGGTTATGGCAGACATAAAATGCGACAAAAAACATTCCAAAATGTCACACATGGAGTGATAGTGGGCCTCAAACTGTGGTATCTTAGCTCTCAAGCCATTGCCATGATCATCATGCCATACCTCAAAGCTGGGGCCTGATATCTGCAAGGTGAACATGTCTGACCCCCTGCAATGGGCTGCAGCAGAGTCAATAAAGCCATGCTCCCAGAAGGTCTTGATGGGGAATAGCATGTTTGCTGACTGAAAGTGTGGCCAGAACGCATAACAAAGTACAACGATGAGTGTCTGCAAGTCACAGCAGAGCCTGGACTGTTACAGGCAGGAAAATGACCTGAGTAACACAAAGGTGAAAATGAGCACATAGGAATTGAATCCTTGCCCCTTGCTCATGGGGACATTGCACTAACCAGTTTTCTACACCTTGATAACCTGCAATGTCAGGAGTCAAAGCATCTGCAGGTCTCTGCTTAAACTGTCTGCTGTGTTTTCTGATATAGGTTAACTCCCTCCGGTACCCATGACGCACTGCAAATGCAGAACAGCAGCTGCAGCTGATCACGAAATGGAGAATGCACTGATCCATCACCTCAGCTCAGTAAGATGCGCTGACAGTGTGTGATGCAAGCACAGAGCAGCTACAAACTGTGCTACTGAGCAGTTTCTGCTGTCACCCTGAGGGTAAGGATGGGCGCCCTGCACCTGGTCCCCAGACCTTGCAGTAAGTACTAGAGATGGTCTCTGATGTAAGCCTCCATTACTATCAGGGTGGTAGTGGTGGTCACCACCACTTTGTTTTCTGCATAATTGCTCTATGTGTCAGTCATATCTAGCACTGTTCCTGTAGGATACGGGATCCTTCTAGAACTGTGCATATCAATACCCACTGTTAAACTGCTGATGTCATGGATGTCAATTGCCTGGGGTATCTTGATTTGCATGGAATTGCTGCTAAAGTCCTGGTGGTCCTTTCTCTTACCACAGGGAGACCCTGGAACACTGCCTGTCCAAACCACAAAGTCTAACAAAAAGCATGGTCATACTGCACCTGCTGCCCACCACGTAGTTTTCTAGCTGTGCACATTCCAACTGTGGACCGTCATCTGGTCAACACACATGGTACGTGCACAGAGTGATAATGTGAATCCAGGCTTGGTATGAATGGGATGGCAACCCAGCATTTGGCTCACTGATTGAGCCCCCAGGACAGGAAGTGCATCCAGTCACTAAATAGCAGTATGTGAATACATAGCCGTGCCATAGTCACTGCGGAAGCAATACTTTAAAAGGGGTCAATATCAGAGTGAGAAAATAAGACTAAAAAAAGAAGAAATCACTCCACTGATGCACAATCTTCAAATAGATCAAATGTTCCACACAAAAACCAAAAACAGAGAAGGAGGAGAAAAGGCCTCAGAACAACTGCGATATAGAGCTATAACAAATGGGAATTTGCCACCCAAAACTCTCCACAGAACATCAATGGCCAGAAAAACTCCTCATAGGAAGATCTCTATTCTCCTCTAGAGCATGTAACTTGGCATAAATAGTACATGACAATGCAAACATGAGCATAAAACCACACTTATCTCATGCAATTCTTCAACTCTTCAACTCTGCAAATGCAGAACAAGCCAACAGTTGTACAGGCAAAATAGCAATGCACAAACAGATCATATGTGGCCCCTGATGCCCAAACAATGCCGGCAAGGCATTTCGCCATATGCTTTATCAAGAGGAAAAAACATATGCGTATGCGTCCAAGGAACAGCCATGCACAATGTCCAGAACTGTCACACAAATGCACAGGAAGAAAGTGAGAGTCACTGCTCAGTCTGAGGGAGACTGCCCTCCCAGCATGACATGCTGTGGCCACCCAGTCCATCCACGTGGCAGACGGTCGCTACGATGTCTCAGCGATTGATTCTACCTCCGATGCAGACACATCCTGACCAATCCGCTCTGTTTCAGGCTATACCCACAATACTATGCTCTTCATCATGCACATTTGCAGACTAACCCTGGAAACAGCTTAGGCAATGCGAGGTTCAGTGAGGTGTAAAAAGCCACAAAACAATGGAGACACACACACACACACACTCACACACACTCATATCGCTAAGCTGTCTAAAAATGGGGATGGTTGATATGTCTGACTGCCACTTTGGTCTTGATATCAGCTCAAGCATTGTTAATGTGTGCTCATTGTGCAGGAGCTAGTAGTGCACTCTGATGTTAACTCCCGCTCAGTGTGCCGGTGCTATCAGACTGACTCTCCATCCAGCTGTGCATAATGGAGCCTGTCTGTGTGGCTAATGGGTGTTTGTACCCTTGCTGGCCAATTCATTGGGGGGCTGCATATGCTGGTGTTGTAGCTGCACTGTAGGCTAATGTTCAGCCACAGGGGCCTGTAATGCATGATTTTATTTATTTTTACAGTTTTGTATACCGCCTTATCCTTCAATCAAAGTGGTCACAACGCAATTGGGGGATACATTTAACATGTGGGGATATGAGACACATACACTAATACTTACAGGGAACATGGGCAATGGAGGGTTAAGTGGCTTGCCCAAGACCACAAGGAGCATCTGTGGGACTAGAAACCCCAGTCCTTCCGGCCCAAGGTTGCTGTCCTCTAGTGGGATTTGAACCACTGACCTTCTGGCCTGAAGTACCTTGCCCCAACCACTAGGCTACTCCTCCCTCCACTGCTGGGACCTATACCTGTGATTCTCCATGCATATACACATCAACTGTGTGCATTGAGCCACAATGCTGCCAAATGGTTGCAACAGTCCCTAGGGCTGACATGCCTCCCATCAGACAGACCTTGGTACATGTTGCAATGTGCATGGCGCACAGGACCAGGGCATGGTTTTGAACTGCTGCAGGTGGGTGCCGCTGCCTCCTCCGCCAACACTTCCACACCATGCTGACATACCTGTGTGCTGTCAGTGTTGGTGGTGCTCAATCCCAGCCCATCCAACATGTGGGTTGACAGATGCCTAGATCATAAGATCTGGATGGGGAGGACAGAGACCTACATGGATGGCCACACAGTCCCCCCAACCATTAACTCTGCAGGAACCCCATCACTGTGTGACAATGATATGTCTTGAGGGGAAGATGACAGCCACTACTGTAGTAGTCCTCTGGGCACCTGCATATTGCAGCTACCTGGAGGGCTACAGCTGCTGACACTATTGGCATCTTCAGCCACAGCTAGGATCAGAGGCAGCAGAGGGGTGCAGCCAGGATCTCTGCCTGGAGTGTCAGGATCCTTGGACAGCCCCATGAGACACATCTTCTTTCCACAGCAGCAACATGTCTGTGTGCTGCCACTGTCCCTGTGGGATCATGACAGACATCACAGATGGTAATGCGGATGGCAGGATACCCCTATGTGGAGAGGCTAAAAAGGTTGGAGCTCTTCAACTTCAGGAAGAGACAGCTGAGGGAAGAAATGATGCATGCAATATGCCATCAAGTCAGTGCTGACTCCTGGTGACCCACAGCAGGTTTGCACAGCAGTGTGACCAGAAGTAGATTGCCAGGCCTTTCTTCTGAGGCAGTGGAGGGTTAAATAACTTGCCTAAGATCACAAGGAATGCTAGTGAGATTTGAATACTTGTCTCGTGAATACCAAGCCAGCACTCAAACCACTAGGCTACTCCTCTAATCCGGGAAATGTGATAGAGGTCTATAAATTAATGACTGGAGTGGACCGGGTAAATGTAGATCAATTGTATACACCATCAAAATGTAGAAAGACTAGGGCAGCGATGGCGAACCTATGGCACGCGTGCCAGCTGTGGCACGCGAAGGCCTTGCAGCTGGCACGCGGGAAGGTCCGCAATTAAAATACGCGGCGCGGCGGGAGGTGAGTGTGCTTTCCTCAAAATTACATTTAAAAAAAAGCTGGCTCTCTGGCTGCTGCCGCTGTCGCCGCGGCAGAATGCAGTGTCCCGCGGGGCCCCCTCTGCGCCAGCTGAGCCCTCTGCCCGGCTTTCAGATTCGCGAAGGGAGAGTGTCTCTCCCTCGCGTCTCTGTTAAGCCCGCAGGGGGTAATGGGAAATTTCCCATCAGCCCCTTTAGACGCGAGGGGTTGATGGGAAATTTCCCATTAGCCCCTGCGGGCTTAACAGAGACGCGAGGGAGAGACACTCTCCCTTCGCAAATCTGAAAGCCTGGCAGAGGGCTCAGCCGGCGCAGAGGGGGCCCCGCGGGACACTGCATTCTGCCGCGGCGGCAGCAGCCAGAGAGCCAGCTTTTTTTTTTGGACTGCTAATGGGCTGGGTCTGGGGGGCTGTTAGGACTGCTAATGGGCTGGGGCTGGGGCTGGGGCTGGGGCGGGGGGGGGGGATGTTATGACTGCTAATGGGCTGGGGGGGGGGTATAAGAGGGCAAATGGGTGGGGGGGATGTTAGAACTGCAAATGGGCGGGGATGAGCGGGGGGGCTGTTAGGACTGCTAATGGGCTGGGGGTGGGTTAGGACTGCTAATGGGCTGGGGGGGGGTTAGGACTGCTAATGGGCTGTGGACTGATGGGGGCTGTCTGGAAATGGGGTGATGGGGGTGTTAGAACTGCTAATGGGCTATGGGGGGTGGTTAGGACTGATAATGGGCTATGGGGGGGCTAGGACAGGAAATGGGCTGATGGGGAGGGGTTAGGACTTGAGGTGGGCTGATGTGGTTAGGACTGGTAATGGGCTGTGGGCTGATGGGGGGGTAGGACTGGCAATGGGCTGATGGGGTTAAGACTGGCAATGGGCTGATGGGGGGGTTAGGACTGGTAATGGGTTATAGGGGGGGCTTAAACTGAAAATGGGGTGATGGGGGGTTAGGACTGGAAGTGGGTTGATGGGGGGCTAGGACTGGTAATGGGTTGGGGGGTTGCTATGACTGGAAATGGGCTGAGTGGAAGGGGAGGCTTGAATTGCAAATAGCTGATGGGGAGGGAGCTTGGAATGGAAATGGGCTGTGAGGGAAGGGAGCTAGGACTGAAAATGGGCTGATGGAGCAGCTAGGATAGGACTGGAAATGGGCTGTTGGGGGGAGCTAAGATTGGAAATGGGCTGTGGTGGGGGCTTGAATTGAAATGGACTCATGGAGGGGCTAGAACTGAAAGTAGGCTCATGGGGGGGGGCTTGGACTGGAATTGGACTGAGTGGAGGGGAGCTATGATTTGACATGGGCTGATGATGGGGCTAGGAAATGACTAGAAGTGGGCTGATAGGGGGCTAGGATTGGAAATGAGCTGATGAAGGGACTCAGACTGAAAATGGATGGGGGAGCTAGGACTGGAAATGGGTTGATGGTGGGCTAGGACGGGAAATGGGCTGATGCAGGGACTAGAAGGGAATGGATGCTGGGTGAGACTGGAACTAGAAGGGAGCTGATGTTGGAGGAGGATTAGAATGGGATGGGGCTGGGAGAGTAAAATGGAGAGGGGAAAAATATTTTGTGTGGGAGGGATGAAAAATCTACAATTGGCCTGGTATTGGGAGAGTAAGTGGGATTGAGGATGGAGGGGTAAAATTTGTGTGGATGAAATAGGAATGAGGAAAGAGCAAAAGGAGAAAGATTAGTATGTTAAAGCAGATGTAGAGAGAGAGAATGGAAAAAAAACTAGAAGAGAGAAGAAAGAACAAATGGACAGCAGACGATGGACAGTTAGCAGAAAACATGAAGAAACCAGAAGAAAGTGGCTGGAGCAATTGCAACTGAAAAAAAATGCACAAAAGGTAGAAATATCTCTTTATTTTGAATTTATTAACTGGAATATGAAACCTCTGGGAAATGTGCATCATTAACGTCTGTGCTTTGTTTGGTACAAGAGGAAATTAATTTATAGTTTTATTTCTACAGTGTTGTTGTACATTCCAAGTTTGGCTTTTGGGGTTCCCAGTTTAATTATTGCCTTCCTGTTTCTAAATTGAATGAAATCATTAAAACATTATAAATTGCCAATAAATTGAAATGAAAACCAAAGGATTGTGAATCAAATTGATTATCTGACAATACAAAGATTCCAACCTTTACAAATGATGTTACATAGTTCAGGCAACTTTATAAAGAGTTTTTAGATACTAAAATCTTGTTGTTAAGGTTTAATTGACGTGCTGGCACTTTGAGGAAATTCTTTGGTTTTGTGCGGCAGTTTGGGCACTCGGGCTCAAAAAGGTTAGCCATCACTGGACTAGGGGATATGCAATGAGGCTACATTGTAACTAATTTAAAACTACTAAGAGAAAATATTTTTTTCAGTCAATGCATAATCAAACTCTGGAATTCATTACCGGAGGATGTAGTAAAAGAGGTTAGTGTAGCTGGGTTTAGAAAAGGTTTGGACCGGTTCCTGGGGAAAGGTCCATAAACCATTATTAAAGAGGACTCAGGATATCCACTGCTTGCTCCACTACAAGCACTGTGGATCCTGTGTGTCTTTTGGGGAAACTGCTAGGTACTTGTGATCTAGATTGGCCATTGTTGGACACAGGATACTGGGCATGATAGACCTTGGTCTGACATAATATGGCATATTTTATGATCTTATATTCTTATGTGCCACTGAATAAGTCACTGGTGAGGCCTTACTTGGAATATTGTGTTCAGTTTTGGAGACCATATCTTGCAAAATATGTAAAAAGACTGAAAACTGTTCAGAGGAAGGCAACCAAAATAATTTGGAGCCTGTCATAAGCCTTATGAGAAGAGACTTGAAGACCTAAATATGTACACTCTGGAGGAGAGGAGGGATGGGGGAGATATGATTCAGACCTTTAAATACTTAAAGAGGAAAGATGAACAAACAAACCTCTTCCAAAGACGGGGAAGCTGCAAAACTAGAGGGCATAACATGAAGCTGCAAGGGGGTAAATTGAAAGGCAATGTCAGAAAATACTTTTTCACTGAGAGGGTGGTGGATGCTTGGAATGCCCTCCCGATGGAAGTGGTGGAGGCAAATACAGTGACAGAATTCAAAATGGCATGGGACAGACACAGTGGATCCCTTTACAGCAACAGGATAAAATCAAACTAAACTTAACTAATTTCTCAACATACAGGAGTGTCCTACACGGAGCGGTGGGTTCACCCCTAAACAAAGACATGGGGAGGGGTGGCCTGCACGGAGCAGTAGGTGCACCTACTCTTGCCATCTTACTGGGCAGACTAGATGGACCATACAGGTCTTGATCTGCTGTCATTTGCTATGTTACCAGGGCAGCTGCCTGGTCTTCCTTGTGCACCAACCCCCCCCCCCCCCCCCACTGCACGACCCACATGCACCTCCTTTGCCCCCTTTGCACCATCAACATAGTGCCCTTTTATGCTTGGGCACTGTGCTGTTGCAGCTAATGGAGCACCGCTATCACTCTCTTGGGCTCCCCTGTCTGTGCATCACATTGTAGACGTTAAAATAGGCTCTCTCTCCTCAAAATACACCTTTTCCACGAAGTTTTACTTTGTTTTAGGGTTCCCAGCGTTAAAGTGCATAAACACAATTTGATAGCCCAACAAAGAAGGTAATCTACTCTGGTGGAACATCTAAAAGTTCTTCTTTCTTTGTAATTAAGGTAAGCCTGCCTCCACACCTTCTGTCACTACAGTAGAAATGAGCTGGCAAGTGCTTGTAACTGTTTCTGAGAAAAAAAATCCATTGAGTTATCCATCAGTTTTTTATGTCTGTGCAGGCTGTTAGGATTCATAGCTGTGCAAACCACTGTAATTTAGCTGTAAGAACAAATGAGTTCATACAAGCAATTCATTTATCATTTTAAGAGTAACTGGCTTTAAATGTTGATTCTGGAGTAATTTCCAACGGCTTTTTTATGCTTATAATGCATTATACAGATATTAAAAGCTTCTTATTAAACTATCTCATGTTTAATATAGTAACATAATAGAGCAAATGAAGGCAGATAAAGACCAGCATGGTCCATCGAGTCTGCCTAGACTAGATGGAGCATGCAGTGTACGTTTTATTTATTTATTTATTTAGAAGGATTTAGTATACCGCCTTATCGTTAGATCAAGACAAGAATGCATTTTCTGTTAGAAGAATCAGGTGTAGGCATGTTCAGGAGCAAAGTTTCAAGAGAGTTTGGATAGAGTTGTGATTTGTGTATATATTGTATAAAAGACAAGCATATGCATATATTTTACATGTAAACATTTAAAACCTGTTCCCAAGCAGGCATAAAAGTCCATGACTTTAATTTAGCTGAAATTTCTGCCAGTTTGATAGGATAATTTTATATAAACACGTGCAGGATGATTTTGATCGGGGCACGTCCGGGCCATCTGGACGTCCAAAAAGTGGATGGGCCCAAATTGTACCTAATTCTGCAACCGTGGGAATTAGATGTTCCCGCGGTTGCAGAATCGGGCACTTAGTCAGCCTGGCATGTTCGCGATTCAGCAGCACAAGACATCCTTCTTCCTTCCCGGCCAGCCTGCCCAATGCTCCTGCTGGTGTGACGGTGCCATGGCATCCCATCACCATAGCAGCAGGACGCCCAGAAGGAGCGCCAAAAAACAGTCTTTACCTTGCTGCTTGACCCTAGACTGGGTCTGCCAGGGCCAGGATCAGGCTGAAGGGCCTCACCTGCTGCAGCTCCTTGGCTTGTGGGGGGCTGCCAGGCACGATTTCTGCCCACGTCCATCTTTCCACAGCTGGACGTACAAGGCCCTGATCAGAATAGACCCTGTACGTCCGGGTGCTGCAGCCTGCCCCCACTCTGCCCACTCTCTGCCTTTGTCCCGCCTCCATCCAGCATACTCCACCCAGTGGCTCTGTGTGTACAGGGAGCCCCGGTGCCAGAAGATGGTCCCTGCGAATACTTGTATGTCCAACCTGAACATACAGCTGACTATTTGCAGGTCAGAATGACCCCATAGTCTCCTATGTGTATTTATGTGTAAAATAGGCTTGAAATAGACACATATCTGGCCTTTGCACTTTGGCAAAAATGCAATGTGTGCCTTTGATTCTATGCTGACTCCTGGGGACCCAGATGTTCCTATTTTCTTTTGGCAGCGTGACCAGAAGTAGATTGCCAGGCCTTTCTTCCAAGGCAATGGAGGCTTAAGTGACTTGCCCAAGGGCACAAGGAGTGCAAGTGGGAATTGAACCCTGGTTACTGAGCCAGTGTTCTAACGATTAGACTACTCTGTCACTCCTTGAACTTTCCCAAATGAAAACCCCCCAAAAATCCAATGACCATTACAGGTATACTCAATCAGAAAGAGTCATTGAAAATAGAACGTTGAGTCCCATGCATAAAACTCCACCATTTGCTTATTTAATCCTTATAATCCTTTAAAATCACGTTAGTTCACCTATTTTTTTATGTCGGGCCCCCCCCGGCAAGAGAGAGAAGGAGAAAGCCTTTCCCCTCCACTCCTGGAAGTCCCTTTTAGTGAAAGAAAAGTTCATGGTAACCAAACCATCAAAATAGTGAAACATCACTTATCTCAAAACAGCGGCGATGTATAATTTTCCGTGAGGGAATACAGCTTGCACGACATGCATGTTTCGGACCTATCAAGGCCCTGTATCAAGTGAAATGCCCCATCTTGGATCCATCGCCCAAAAAACACCGAACTCAACGGCCTCACTTATACAACCATGGAGGCAGCTGATTGGTTGACACATATGAGGAGGAGTGTCTGTCCAACAAGACTCAAATGAAGAACCTTTCAATAAAACCATTGATAAAGAACGTGTGTGTGCCAGACAATCCAGCATAGGGTAAATGTAACTAAGAACAGCTCTGATATAAATTTATACCAGACTCCACCAATCACATTCTAAATTAAGACCCATGGGGGTGACGGTGTGCAGACGAAAAATCCAACGTTGTTCCCGCTTCTGCAAAAAACTCTCCCGATGGCCCCCCCTAGGAGAAAAGGGAACATGATCTATAACACGCCACTTAATATCGGAAAAAACGTGATTGAACTGGATACAATGTTCAACAATGGGAGCAGAAAGAGTCTGTGATCGTAGGCAGGAAGCATGCTCTCCCAGGCAGACCCGGATGGGTCTAATAGTCCGGCCCACATAGGACAAACCACAAGGGCAAATAAGTATGTACACCACAAAAGTAGTCTGACAAGATGAGGATCCCGTAAAGGAAAACAATTGATTCGTTGCAGGGTAATGCCATTGAACCCCCTCCAGAGTGGTAGAACAGTATTTACATTTTCCACAAGCCCAATGGCCCTGGCGCGACCCCACGCATGAGAGGCCAGACTGACAAGAAGGAAAAGATGTGTGTACCAAATAGTCCTTCAGATTTTTCCCCCTAGTATAAGCCACCTGAAGAGGTTTCCGAAAGCAAGAGTGTAGCTGTAAAACCTGCCAATGTCTTTTCAAAAGCTTAGTGACCTGCGCTGTATGAGACATGTTCTAATTTTAGATTTTGCAGCCTCTGGCCTGCCTCTGATTTCCCACGTGGGAAGGCAAAGACAGGCCAGAGGCTGCAAAAACTAAAATTATAATAGAGCCAGAGTGTTGTCGCCGGACAAATCAGCCTGATCGCTTTCAGGAACCCTGTAAGCGATGAGGCTGATTTGTGCAGCGACAGCGGTGGCGGCACTCTGGCTGGGTTTTTTTTTTTTTTTTTCTGCCTCTGGCCTGCCTCTGCCTTCCTGCCACTTTTTGTTTTTCTCGCTCAAGCATTCTTGAGGAAAAAAAGTGGCGGGAAGGCAAAGGCAGGCCAGAGGCAGCAAAATCTAAAATAAAAGCATCCGGAGTGCCGCCGCCAAGTCGGATGAGAGGTGCACGTGGAGGGAGTGGGGACAGGAGAAGGACAAGGAGAGACAAAGGGGAGTATGGGGGGCAATTGCTGGACAAAGGTGGAGACAGGGGTACATACTGGACAAAGGGGAGAGACAGGGGGCAAGTGCTAGGCAAAGGGGAGAGACAGAGGGAAAAATGCTAGACAAAGGGGGAGACAGAAGGACACACTGAACAAAGGAGAGAGATGGGGACAAATGCAGGACAAAGGGGGAGACGGGGATATACTGGACAAAGTGGAGAGACAGGGGCAAGTGCTAGACGAAGGGGAGAGACATGGGACAAATGCTTGGCAAAGGGGGAGACAGGGGGACATACTGGACAAAGGGAAGAGACAGGGGAACATACCAGACAAAGGGGGAGACAGGGGGACATACTGGACAAAGGGGAGAGACAGGGGGCAAGTGCTAGGCAAAGGGGAGAGACAGAGGGAAAAATGCTAGACAAAGGGGGAGACAGAAGGACACACTGAACAAAGGGGAGAGATGGGGGCAAATGCAGGACAAAGGGGGAGACGGGGATATACTGGACAAAGTGGAGAGACATGGGCAAGTGCTAGACGAATGGGTTTGACATGGGACAAATTCTTGGCAAAGGGGGAGACAGGGTGACATACTGGACAAAGGGAAGAGACAGGGGAACATACCAGACAAAGGGGGAGACAGGGGGACATACTGAACAAAGGGGAGAAACAGGGGGACATACCAGACAAAGGGGGAGACTGGGGGACATACTGGACAAAGGGGAGAGATGGGGGCAAATGCTGGACAAAGGGGGAGACAGGGGGACATACTGGGCAAAGGGGAGAGGCATGGGACAAATGTTAGACAAAGGGGGAGACAGGGGGACAAGTGCTAGACATCAGAGAAGTAGGGCTGGAAGACAAATGCTGGGCAACAGAGGGGGGGAAGACAATAGGGTAAATGCTGGACAACACTGGGGGGACAGGGGGACAAATGCTGGACAACATGGGAGGGGCAGGAAGAAATGCTGGAGGGGAGAAAGCAGGGAGACAAATGTTGGATGGTGGGAAATAGGGAGATATGCTGGACAATGGTGGGGGGGGGGGAGAATGGAGGACAAATGCTAGACATCACAGAGGGGAAGAAGAGCTGGGGAATGGAGGACTGGGGTGTAGGTTGAAAAGCGGTAGGTAGATGGTGTAAAAAAGGGGGAGATTGAGAACTGGATAGTAAGGAGTAGTGAAATCTGAGTGGCCAGAGAGAGAGAGAGAAATAAATGGAAGAAGGGTGGAAAGAAAAAAAAATCAATATCCAAGATGGAAGGAAGTGAAGAAAACAAAAGGAGAGATAAGAAATGGCAAATGGAGTTGAGACCGTAGAAAGAGAGCTAAGAGAAAACAGAAGAAAGCAGAAGCTTCAGATCGGGACCATCATGATCAGAGTATAAAATGGTCAGACAACAAAGGTAGAAAAAATAATTTTATTTTCAAATGAAGGATTGGACTTTGCATTATGTTTATATTTTACACAATACAGGGAAATGAGTCTCTTTTATTTCTCTGGTATTGTATTGCATGCAGAGTCTATCTTCTTGGGCTTTCAGTTTAATTCTTGTCTACATATTTTTATTTTCACTTTAGGATATCCTCACTTATTCTGTACTTGGTGAGGGTCTGTGTTCTGAATGTGTAACTGAGGCCAGGAGTTACTATATATCCCTTTCTGCATAGATAAGATTAATCTCACCCCCATAACCAACTGTTTTAATGCCATCTCAGATTGGCTACTGACTCAAAATCTCAGAATCCAGAACAAAAAAACAGAGGTTCTTTTCATCTCAAGGAACCCTAAGTTTACACCACCCACATTTCTTGAAGTTCAAGATGCCAAGCTGCAAGTAAAATCCCACATCCGATACCTTGGAGTGACCTTGGATCAGAATCTAGATATGAAGACCCACATAGCCAACACCGTAAGGACAATTTATTTTAAGATTCTCTCCCTCAGACACCTCCGCCAACTGATTGATCCAGATGATTTCCGTACGGTCTACCAAGCTCTGGTTATACCGCATTTTGACTTCGCAAACTGTATATTACAGGGGCTCCCCCAATCTACCCTTAACCCACTTCAACTAGCATTAAACAGCGCAGCAAGAATACTCTTCGGGGTTCCAAAAAGAGAACATGTAACACCTCTCCTGAAGCAATTACACTGGCTCCCTATCCAAGCGAGAATTACCTTCAAGACCTTGCTTCTAGCCTTCAAAGCTCAAAAAGGGCTTGCTCCTCCTTCACTTTCGGAGTTAATCCTACCAATTCCTTCCAACAGGAGTAGAAGAACCACTGAACTAAACATGCTAAGAGTTCCAAAAGAGTCCTTAAGATACAACTCCGCAACTGTAAACCGATCCTTCAGTTTATGTGCTCCAAAGCTATGGAACACCCTCCCACCACAAATTAGAACCATCACTGACCTCTTCCAGTTTAGAAAGGCCTTGAAGCATCACCTTTTCATCAAATATTTCCCAGAAAACACAATAACACAAGATCACTCAAATAGCACCATTCCCGTTCTTAACACGCCACCTCTGCTAACCCAATAACTTTTCACACCTCTCTCTCATACTATGAAAATTCTTTTAGGCTTTATTCCGTTCATATGTAAATAGCCAATGTGTTGTATTCATTGTAAATAATTTCCCCGGTTATCCAAGTTTTTGTTCCTTGTTCTATGTAAAAAACAGATAACATGTACCTTATCTGATGTTTTCTTGTTCTATGTAAACCGCGCTGATTATAAATAGAGCGGTATATAAAAGATGTTAAATAAATGGAGTTTGTACGAAGGGGCCTGTACTGTAGTAATTTGACATGTTTGGCTTTTCAATTGGTGTATGGATGTTCTACTGCCCGCTACAGTATTTACAGTGCTGCTTTTATCTGGGTAGGCCCCTTGTTGTATGAGTTTTGGAAGATTATACTGGTATGATATGGTTGATTTGGCCTTGAAGATCATTTGTGACTTTTGTAGGGTTTTCTATTAGTTCACAATATGCCTGGTACTGGAGAATGTTTGTTAGTGAGATGACCAAAATCAGATTTTTTTTTTAAATTAGATATTGAGGGGGGAGGTTCTATGAATGCAAAATATAAGTTCAAAAAGAAAAATCAACAACCATAACACAGTTTATAACAACAAAATAAAAATGAGTTATTTAATTTGGTGTTATAAACCATGAAGTGGTTCTCGCTCTCTTTTAGTTCTGTGGTGTGCAAACATCTTTTTATTTCCTCCACATTATCTAATTAACTTTTTGATTTGGTTCAGTCCCTGACTGCAGTTTTGAGAAAGCTTCCCCACCCCCGGCTCGGGGGGGGGGGGGGGACGGGACGGGACACCATCTCATTGCTCGGCTCAGGTAGCAGATTGCCTTCAGCTGCCCCTGATCCCAAAATAACTGTATCTTCTCTCCAAAAAAAGTAACATCAGACTATCTAAAGTACAAATACAATAAAGCCTCTTTATCTTGCAGAAACATAAAAAATATACTGTAACTAATGTAGATATGACTTCCACCTCCTCTTGTGTCTTCTCCAATATTTCAGTCAAATCAACCAAATCCAAACTGTCAGAGGAGACCTCAACCAGAGAGATTTCCTTCTTCTCTTAGCTATTTCTAACAAACTTAGGAGAGTGATAATAGATTTTCTGAAGTAGAGATAAGCCCAACTCAGGATAACTAATGATTTATTTAAGAAACCTAGAAAACACCTTTCTAGGAGCCGCTATTGAGGAAAATTCAAAATATGTGGATTTAAATTCGTATTTTGATTTTCCAAATTCTCAATTTTCCTTTGAGCAATCATCTTATTTTGAGCCTTGTTGCTTTGCTTAATAGACGACGGCATCACTGCTATTTCTTCTTGATGAGTAGTCAACATAGCCTCCAAATTACCTCTCTTAGCTGTATGTGTAGTGGCAATATGAATAAAACTGGCACAGACCTTGTAAACAGTTTCCAGGGCAAGCCAAACAGAGTCTAGAGTAACTACTTTGAGGTGAATCAGGGGAGGCAATGAGAATCCTTCAAATAGGGAAGAAGAGGAAGATTTACCCACAGACGTAGTTCTAGATATTCGATTCTGCAAAGACCCCTCCAATAGATGGGAGGAAACACCCATTCTGCATTGTGTGGGGACCCTCCTCGGTAACAGCAACTAGGCTCATCTTTTCTGCTCAACTGCTCTGCCACCAGTGCAGTCGGATCTTTAGGAGTATCTGGATCCAACAGGCTGAGATAATCGTCTCTCCCCAAGTGAGGCACTTCCCTGCCCAGGTATGCTCGAACTGGACTTGGTAGTTGCATATGTGTCCATGGTTTTATGCCCTGCTGCAAGAGCTTCAGGCTTCAGTGGGGAGGGGTTCCCTTCAGGTTAGCTTTCTGCTTCAGCATCAATAAAATTTAGCAAAAGGCAATAAGAAGCCCAAAAAATATTGCTGAGATCGAACAGCACAGTCAAATGTGTCCTCCCTTAGCATGCACGAAATATTTTATAATATTGTTATAATTTTGTATTATTTTCCTCATTTTCTAAATGTCATCATTTCATCTCATCAATGTCTAATTTTCTAGGGCTACAGCCACCTGGGTTGGAGTGGCACCCACTGTGTTTGATTCGTATGCATTTTGTATAAATAGCATCTCTTACACCCAATTCATCCTGTTCATACTAAACAGCAATTCACTTGACTGATCTTATCATCAAGTAGCTTAAAATAGAATGCCAGTATGTCTCAGTGACTGCTCATACTGTACCTGTGTTATTTTATTGCGTTCTGCAGTTGTACCTTCTTTAATCCTCTGGCAGTGGGCTGTGATCCCAAAGATTCACTGGCCATTGCCTGATAGATTTTTATGATCTACTAACATATGCTACTGGGTAGCATGGGGTCTACCATGTGCTAAGTGTGCCGTGGCAAAAACTATCATGCACTTAAAATGTGAGCTGGAGTGAAGACTGGGCAGTTCTTAGAAGGAGCATCCATATCATGCGTCACATTGTCTATGTTGGTGCATGCTCCCCACCAATGTAGCATTTACTGGCATCTCAATGGGTGGCATTAAGTGCACCCATGCTGTTTGGACCAAAGGTTATGAGCCTGGGGGCAGTGCAATATCCATGCTAGCCATATGGGGACATGCCAGGCATGCCTCCATGTTTTAATGCAGGATGAGTGCCACCCCCAGGCTCTTTTGGGGGGTCATTAGATTCTTGCCCTTAGTTTCTTGTTAAGCTATACTTTTGAATGCGCAACTATTTTTATTTTATTTAAAAATATTTATAGATCCAACATCCTCAGCAGATTACAATCAGACATACATAACTAAGACAATACACTGGCATAAGTACACATACTGTAAAAACCTGTACAATACCTAGTACATTAGTAAACGATGGTAGATAAAGACCTGCATGGCCTTTAAAGTCTGCTTAGTGAGGTGGTGAGGGTTGACTAGAAGGACCATGCAGGTCTATCTGCCGTCACTTACTATAGGGGATATTTGCATACAATGGAAGTAGTTTGGATGTGAGCAAGGTGGATGTCTTTCCAGTCAGGACATTGAAAATGAGATTTCAGAACTGGATAAATGCAGACATCCCTGTGGCCGGCATGTACAAATGTGGTGTTCCAAAATGGGCATGTCTGAGGGTGTTCTAGGGTATGGCCAAGGTGAAGCCAGGATGCAGACAACCAAAGTGCATTTCTCATACGGGTATGTTTACTAAACCGCCTTAATGTTAACGGTGCTAGCTGCAGTGCTAACGCGAAGAATGCCATATAAGGTAGTGGGTGTTCCGGTGGCAAGGCAACAATAGCTGGGTATCGCGCGATAGAGAGCACCTTGCCGTCATTGTGCGATAGTGTGCGCGCCGTGGCTTGTTAGCACGGTAACCATAATTACGTAGCAGTGCCACAAAACTAGCTAAAGAGGTGTAGCACACTGGTCAATACAATGACTACTAAGACAGCAGTCATGAGTTCAATTCCTCAGTGGGCTCATCTAATAAGGCTGCCTGAGGCAATTTCTTTTCATGGTATTTTTAACAGACACATATCAACAATCTGTGCTGCCAACAAAAACACCTTCACCTCAGTGCCGTAACCTAAGGTGCCTCATAAGGCGCCCTATAAGGCGCCCCATAGGGCACAATATAAAGTGCCCTGTCCGCCAAGACTGACAAGGCGCATTATAATGTGGCTGACAAGACGCATTATAATGTGCCCTATAGGGTGCTTTATAGGGCGCCGTATACAGCACCCTGGCTGACAAGGCACTGTAGAATGTGCCCTATAGGCTACAGCACTGAGGTAAGGATGTTTATGGCTGGCAACACAGATTGTAGAGATATGTCTGAGTGTTACAGGAGTTAAAAGGAAATGCATCATGTAATAACACCACTGCAGGATCAAACTCATGACCTCTGCCTCGGCAGTACCCATGATGCACTGCACATGCAGAACAGCAGTCTACATCTGATCACAGGAAGGAGCATGCGTCTCCACAGCACCTCAGCCTGGTAGGGGGAACCGACTGTGTGCGCGACTGGCACAGAGTAGCTACAGACCGTGACATTGTGCGGATCCTATGCTAACCCTGAGGGTGAGGTGGGTTGTCTAGCACCAGGTCTGCAGTACCCGGGTTGGCTAAGATAGCCGTTGTTGCAGGTCCCCATCAGTGCTAGTGTGTGGCAGGTATTCTTTGCAGACACACCTAGGCTAATCATGTGTCCATCTGCATTCCCCATTCACGTCTAGCCCTTGTAGACCATGTCGCACCCAGAATAGTGCATATCCAGTGTGGTTGCAATGGTCATGTGTCATAAGAGCAGGGGTTTGTCTGGACTCACAAGTGGCTCGTATGTAGCACTACGTATCATACTCTGAGTCAAGGTGGTGGACAGGATCTGCCCCCAACAGACCCCCACTCTACATCTTTACAATGGAAGCAGTAGAGGGACATGAGGAAGGGCTATGGGACCAGCAACCCTGGTCCATTTGGTGAATGGACACCATCCATGGCAGGTGATGCAGACCTGTACCTATCACATAGGGCACTGGCAGATTAGGCAGTAGAACTGGCAAAGCTCAGCTGCCCCCACCACAAACTGACATTCACCAGGAGAGGGCACAGTTAGGCTGCACTCTGCAAGGTGTTTCAGCCATACACATGCTAACTGCAAACAGTCTGCTAGCTAGTACATACACACACACACACACCAAGCAAGTATATCATTGATTGGTCCCCAGAAAAGGAGACTCATAGATATCACGTGAGAAAAACACTGTGCAGCACTATGTGGGAACCTAGCCATGCCATGGTCACTGCTCAGTCAGGGTGAGAGTGACCTCCCAGCATGACATGCTGTGGCCACCCTGTCCGTGCAGGTGGTGGTCGGGCACTACAATGTCCCAGTCATTGCCCTATGCCCTGTGCAGATGCATCCTGCCCAGACCGCTGTGTCCGGGCCATGCCCACAATACCTTGCTCCTCATTATGCACATTGGCAGGCTAACACTGGAAACAGTGCAAGCATGTGGGGCTCAGTATGGTGTAGGCAGCCACAACAGACTGGATAGACATACACACACTCTCACACCTATGCCAGCATTGTGCAAATATGGAGATTTGTAGCAGCCCTGGCCGCCACACCAGTCCTGGGCACAGTGCAGGCATTGCTAAGGTATGCAGGTGCTAGTATTGGTAGCTGCTGCTCCGTGCAGGGCCCAACAGTCTGACTCCCCATGAGGCTTTGGATAGTGGAGCCTGTGGGTGTGGGTGTTTGTGCCCCTGTTGGCCGATGCTCTAGGGACTACACATGTTTATGGTATATGTGTGCTGTAGGGTAAAATATAGGGCCATTGTCTGCAGGGGCCACAGCTGGGACATGAACCTGTGATCTTCTGCCCCTGAATACACTGGCTGTGTGTACAGAACCAAACTGTTGCCACAGGGGCAGGTCGTTCCCTGGGCATACCATTACTGTTCTTCAGACAGACCTTGTCTGTTGCACTGCATGCCACCCACCTACACAGGGCTTGGCCTTGGTCTGCTGTGAGCAGCTGCCACTGCCCCCTCCACCACCAGCATCCCTCCCCTACCATGCTGACATGCCCTGATGCCGGTGGTTCTGGTGGCGTGCAGTCCCAGACCATCCAGTGTGCCTGTAGACAGTTGCCTTTGGTGTGGGATCTGGGGTAGGGGTGCCTAAATAGATATCCGCGCTTCCCCCCGGCACCGCCTGTCAATGTTACGCTACCTTTGGGGTACCTGCTGGGTACTGTCCCCTGGGACACTGTGGGGCACACACTCTTGGGCATGTTTGACCTTAGTCAGTTGCTGGCTTGCTGATTTGCAGTTTATGAGTTCCTATGTGCCACCTAGGCATCTGCCTAGTCCACCCTGTGCCCCAGCTGCCCCACTGTATGTCCTGCCTTCAGCCCCTTGTACCCCATTTTCAGCCTCACCGTTGTGCCCTTTCGTACTTGGGCACTATGCTGTTGCTGCACATGTATCACTACTATCACATCTCTTGGTTTCCCTGCCTTTGCTGTACATTGCTTATTGAACTGGTTTCTCTCTCCTGCAAATGTGCCTCTAGCACGAGGTTTTCACTGGCGTTAATTTTCAGACCTTCATTTCACAGCATTAGTGTGCATGGAGCCTCTCCCCGCCCACTCTCCGCCCATTGACCCCTTCTCTCCGCCCTCTGGGGAGCCTTACTCCACCCTCTGTGTGCCTTAATGCCGCCGGCGACATTTTCGCGCGAAACCTCACTCTATCGCACAATAATGTTACTTTATCGTGCACTAACGTTACGTATCATGACATAACATTACGTATCACGTGCAAACTGCGCCGCTGCAAAGTTATCGCTGTTTAGTAAACATACCCCATAGTGTCCCTGATGTGCCGTGTGTGGCAGCCACACATCCCGGCCCAGACCTGCTATTTAAGCACAAACAGGTAAGGGACTTTTCTGTGTATGTTGATTGCAAATGTGATTGTGCTAGGAGGAGAGCAAAGGAGAGACAGAAGGAGAGCATTAAAAAGAACAAGAGAGGAGCCTGCCTATTGGTGCTGTCTGCTGTTTGTCATGCCTAGTGAAGCTCTATGTCACAAATCTACACCCTATACATCCCCCCAATTGACCCAGTCATGATAGGCACCCTTGACCCCTTACCCCCTACCCTAGCCACAGGCACCCATCCCACCTCCCTTCCCCCACTGCCAAACCAGATCCCTCTGATCACAGTGTCTCCACAAGGTAAAGTGTGCAGAGTGGCAGTGGGCATTGGTCTGTGTGTGCAGGAGCGGAGGAGTGGAGGAGGGTATGTGAGTATCCATTTGCCGTGTATCTATGTGCATGTGTCTATAATCTGTCAGAGTCCTCATTGCACACAACACACATCACTGTGTGTTGGTGGTGGTAATACAGGGAAGGCAGAGGTACCAATGACATAGGAAAGTGTGGTAGGTAGGCTCTGGTGGCCAAATTTAGGCTTTTAGGTAGGAAGTTGAAATCCAGAACTTCCAGGGAGGCATTCTCAGAAATACTTTCCATTCCATGCATGGGACCCAAAAGGCAGGCAGAGCGACGGAGCCTCAATGAGTGGATGAGATGGTGGTGCAAAGAAGAGGGTTTTGGATTTGTTAGGAACTGTGGAACATTCTGGGGAAAGAGGGGGCTTTTCCAAAGGGATGGGCTCCACCTTAACTGTGATGGAACCAGGATGCTGTCATTAACTTCATAAAGGAGATAGAGCAGCTTTCAAACTAGATAATAGGGGAAAGCCGACAGTCATCCAAGAGCGCATAGTTCAGAACAATGAATCCGTGAAGGACACTAGCAAAAGACTGAAGTTAGGGCATATTGGCAGAGCGGTTCCAATAAAGACAAAAGTAACCTAAACACCCTTAAGTACAGAGTGGACAGAGCTTAAAGATTCCAAATTACCCCCTGCCTACCGATAACCAGATTAATATGAATAAAATACAACTTTTAAAATGCTAGAAATCTAAAAAATAAGATGGGAGAGTTAGAATATATAGCACTAAATGAGAAGTTAAATATGATTGGTATCTCAGAGACCTGGTGGTAGGAGGACAACCAGTGAGACATTGTGATACCTGGGTACAAATTATATCGCGATGATAGATTAGATCAAATTGGTGGAGGGATTCTGCTCTATGTTAGAGAGGGCATTGAGTCAAACAGGATTAAAGTGTTGTAGGGAATGAAATACACTGTAGAATATCTATGGATTGAAATGTAAATATTAAAAGGGGAAGGAGATAGCAGGCAACTACCTGGCCAGAATGAAAAAAATGGATGAAATGCTCAAAGAAATCAAGGAAGCTAACAAAAGTTACAATACAATACAGTAATAATAATACCTCGGTATCAACTGGGTCAGTGTCATGACAGGAGATGCTAGAGAGATAAATTGAAAGAAATATTGATAAACCAGGAAGATATATTACAATTATTTGATAAACTAAACAGGACCAAATCTCCTGAACCAGATGGTGTGCACCTGAAGGTGTTGAAATAACTGAAATATGAGTTTGCAGACCTACTATTAGTCATCTGTGAACTATCATTAAAATCATCTCTAGTACCTGAAGTTTGGCAAAAGGCCAATGTAATGTTAATTTTTAAAAAAGGTTCCAGGGGTGATTCGGGAAACTGCAGGCCTGTGAGCTTGACATCAGTACTGGGCAAAACGATAGAAACCATTATAAAGAACAAAATTACTGAACATGTAGATAGTCATAGTTTAATGGGAGACAGCCAACATAGCTTTAGCCAAGGAAAGTCTTGTCTTACTAATCTGTTATATTTTTTTGAAGGCGTGAATAAACAAGTAGACAAAGGAGAGCTGGTTGATATAGTATATTTGGATTTTCAGAAAGCCTTTGACAAGATCCCTTATGAGAGACTCTTGGCAAAGTTAAAAAGTCATGGGATAGGAGGCAGTGTACTATTGTGGATTAGGAACTGATCTACAATAAAAGATAGAAAGCAGAGGGTAGGGCTAAATGGCCAATTTTCCCAATGGAGAAAAGTGGAGTTCCCTATGTATCTGTGCTGGGTCTGCTGCTTTTTAATATATTCATAAATGACCTGGAATTGGAAATAACAAGTGAGGTAGTCAAATTTGCAGAAGGCACAAAATTATTCAAAGTTGTTAAAACCTAAGAGCATTGTGAAAAATTGCAAGAGGACCTTGACAAATTAGAAGGATGGACATTCAAGTGGCAAATGAAATTTAATGTGGACAAGTGAAAAGTTATGCTCCTAGTAAACAACAACCCAAACTATAGTTACACAATGCAAGGATCCACATTGGGAACCACCACCCAGGAAAAAGATTTAGGTGTCATCATAGATAATACGTTTGACATATACATTCAACCACTGTGGGATGTCCTCCAGCAATGCCAAGAAGAGTTCCTGATATATGCTGATGACATCATGATCTTTACACCATTCTCCACTTCCATTCCTAATTACTCCACGGTCTGAAGCTGCCTCTCAGAAGTAATCAACTGACTCCATCTTCATAATCTCTCCTTAAACCTAAAAAAAAACAGAGCTCCTCCATGTCACAGAAGACCCCAACTTCATCCCCCCTGCTTCCATCAGACTTTTCCCTCCCCTTGACCTTGCTTCACCCCCTGCCTCCCTCCACCCCCACTTCCACAGCTTCCCCTCACCACCTTGGCCTCCCTTCCCTCCCTCATCTCACACCTCCCCCTCCCATCCCTGCCCTCATCCCCCATCCTCACACACCTTCCCCCTCATTCCTCATGCAGTTCTGCCCCCACATTTCAGTACCTGCTCCTTCCATCTGCCCATCTGAGCACCTTTCTCCTGCTGTGCAGTGTGTGACAAGGCAGAGGCTCAGAAACAGGAGAAAATGGGTTTAAATCACTTTCTGTCACCTCAGAGGCTTGGAGAGGCAGGACAGGAAGGGGTTAAGTTTCCAGCACACAAACATTCTCTGCAGAGAAGAGCAGGGAAGGAACCACACCCTAGCTCTAGGCTAACCCAGAGACAGAGCCAATCAGGGAGGTGGGCGGAGTCAGACCGGATTGGGCCACTCAACACTCATAACCAGGAAGCAGCAGTTAGCAGTAGATTCAGATTCGGATTCAGAGGCAGAGAGAGATCCAGACTCGAGAGAGGAATCGAGGAGGAGAGGAACTGGTTACAGAGCAGTGCAAGCAGAAAGGCTGAGCCCAGAGGAACTAAGGAGAGAACCAGGGAAGGGAGAGTTCCTGCAAGTGATCCAGGAAGAGACACAGGCAGACCTCAGCTCCATGAGAGAGAAAACCCTGGAGGTGACCCAGAGCTGGATTCAGAAGCCTGGAATACTGACTTGGAGTCAGGGGAGTTCCCCAGAGGCAGACGCTGCAAAAACCAGGTCAGAGCAAACTCTTCTAAGCCTTATAAAGTAAATAGCTTTGAGAGAAGTCAGTCTATAGGAACTGACAATAGACTGTTTGCTAAAAGAGGCAGGGGTAAACCAGACCCTGAATATATACCTAAAGTTAATAGAAGGAGGAGGGACTATAGAAAAGTCCCTGTTAGAAAGCTACAAACATTTCCATGGTATAGACAGCGTGACCTAAGCTCTAATTCAGAGGAGCACACACCTGCTTGCCACCAAGAGGATAATTGGCAGCATTCGTGCAGAGACCTAAGGGAACCCTTTGAGAACCAAGAGGAAGCAATGGAATTGGGTGCTCCATTATCTAGTTCCAGTGAGTCAGAAATGGAATGTGGAATTTGCATGTTAGAGTGAAGAACCATAAGTATTCCTAATTGATGATTGAGTGCTGTGAAGCCTTAAGCCAATGTTCTAGAACTTGCATGAGAGATAGCAGCGTTCTAGTGAATGGAATGAATCAAAGCTTCATGTGGTACAGCTGTGAATAGAAGGCAATAGAGATAAACTGCTCCTACACAAGAAGGCAGTCATTAATAAGCCAGCGTTGTGGAGATTGCCATTTCTATGGGAAGCTGTTTAACACTAGAAAGAAGTACAACAGGAGAAAGATTCTTTATTACCAGCAGATACTGAGAAAGCAGTACTAGAAGATTGAAGCCCTGTTGTAGTAATGAAGCTGGAAGAATGATGAAAGCTTGTAAATATTTTATGTGTCCCTGAGAAGTATCAGGAGAAGCTATATGAACACTTGAACTTTTATTTGGTACAGAAGGTTACCATTATACTTCTGTGGCGGGGGAGTAAGTCCTGTACGGTGTCCTTTGCTATACTTTGTGCAAATACCTTATGCATGAATAAAGCATTACTTACTTTGGAAACCCACCCTTGGCTGTCGTCACTCACTCCACAACTACAGTAGGAAGGCTTCAGCACTAACAAGGACTCTTTTAAACTCACCCCACTGTGTGGCTCACATCCCCTTGGCCTGCTTACGCCACAGGCTAGGCGGTGCGTTGTCACATAGTAGGGGGGTGGAGTTTTGGCGTAGTTGTTTCGGATTATAAAACAATTGCTGCCTTGCACAGAAGAAGTGATTAACTACAGATACCAGTAAAAGTTCTGAAGAGTGGACACTTTGGAAAAAAAAAAAAAAAAAAGTTTTTTTTCACCAAGATACCTGAAGAGCTTACCAGTGCTGCAGATTACAAGTTTCAGCTGAGGTGGACCAGAGTTCCTGTTATTAAGGCTACCATACTGCTGACAAGCGAGATACTCCACTTGTAGCAGGTAACCCGTAGCTAAGAGGGTCATCTTAGGACACTGCTACAAGGGGGTGGTAATCTGGCAGAGCTAATCTGGGAGCAAAGGAAGGTTCTTTTGTGGTGGTGCCGCACTTGGTGTTTCTTTTTGTATTCCCTACAGGTACATCGAAATGGATCCCACAACTTTGATGAGTTGGGTTGCGGAGAGATTCCTGGAGCAGGAGGCAAGATCGGTGCAGACCCAAGAGAGGATGGCAGCGATGTTACGTGCCCAGCAGCAGCCGGTGTTGGACATGCTAGGATCCTGGATGAAAGAGCAGAAGCGGACGTCGGAGACTCTACAAAATGTGACCAGTTCGCTAGGAACTGCCACAGGACTTGGAATGCTTGGACAGGGAATGTTATCATTAGGCCAGTGGTCTAAGGACGCTAATATTGATGACCACCTCGAAGTGTTTGAGCGCATAGCAACCATGAGCAGATGGCCCAAAGAACACTGGGTTATCCGATTGGCTCCATCCCTTACGGGAGAGGCTCTCACGGCCTACAAGGAAATGCCCAGTGCTCTAGCCAACGATTATGGAGCTGTCGTTGAAGCAATACGAGACAGATTAGGCCTAACACCCGTGGTGTATCGCCGACTTTTAAGAGGGTGCAGGTTAACCCCAGGCGAGACACCACAGGCCTTATGCCATAGGATAAAGGCTTTGGCATACAAATGGCTATCTCCACAAGGTAAGAGCATAGACACAGTAATAGATGATATTATACTTGAACAATTCTTAGAAGCACTACCCCGGGAAGTACAGTCCTTCCTAATCCTCCAAGACTGCCCCAATACTAAGGACGCCGTTGCCCTTGCTGACCGGTTCCTAGAGGCGCAGGCCTTAGGTCAGAGGAGGAAAGGTGTTCCAGAAAGTACAGTCTTGAGGGAACAAGGAATGAAGGGAGGAGTACAGATGGGTGAATCATCATCTAGGCCTTTGTTTAGCCCTGGTATGAATGAGCGAAAGTGTTTTGCCTGTGGTCAAAAGGGACACCTCAGGAGGAATTGTAGCACTAGGCTAGCACTAATCACCACCCAGTCCAAGGAGGTTGGGGAGGGATTCTTGCTGATGGTCACAGTAAATAATATCCCGGTTGAAGCCTTGTTAGATTCAGGCACCGACCAGTCTATGGTCTCGGAAAGCCTATGGAAGGAGATAGGACCTCAGAGTGGGAGTGATAAAGAGCACCCTGAGGACAAAATTAAGATTCGATGCGTGCATGGTGCTGCTACAGCATACCCAAGGCACACAGTAACAGTAAAGGGAATGGGTTTAAGTAAGGACATCCCAGTAGCGGTGGTACCAAGGTTGCCCCATCCTATTGTATTAGGCAGGGATTGGCCGCAATTTCGAAAGGGCCTAGCTAAAGGTTTAGCGGCTACTGCAGAGGCCAAACACCCTGAACACCCTAGGGTAGAAAAGGACCCTGAGAGGAAGGAGCATGGGGAAAAACTAGTAACCACCCCTCAGAGAAGCCAACCCAGGCTAGGGATGATTCCAGCCCCATTATTGGCGAAACCTCAAGAGAAGACAGCTAGGGAGAGAATCTCTGTTCAAGACCCTCCCAATAAGAAAAACACCTTTGTCTTGAAATGTTGTAGGGTCACCCCTAATGCAAGGATTCCTAAAAGAGCCACAGAGAATGCTGCAGGTTTCGACCTCTATAGTGCAGAGGACACTATAGTCCCTCGACAGGGTAGAGCCTTAATAGAGACCGGTATACAGCTGGAAATTCCGCCAGGTTGTTATGGGCGAATCGCCCCACGGTCCGGCTTAGCTGTGAAGGACAGTGTTGATGTAGGTGCAGGGGTTATAGACCCAGATTTTAGGGGTGTGATTAAGGTTTTACTTCTCAATTTTTCCCAGAAGGAGTTCAAGGTGACAGTAGGAGATAGGATAGCCCAGCTTATCATGGAAAGGGTGGGTTTTCCCTCAGTAGAAGAGGTCACGGAATTGAACACCACCGTGAGAGGCTCACGTGGTTTCGGGTCTACTGGCCGAGCCGTGTTGATGGGCTTGACAGACCCCGAAGGGGAGGAGAAAACAGGGATGGATTTGGGACCCCAGCTAGAGGACTGTAAGGCCAAAGCTCTTCCTAGGCTAGGGACAGAGCTCTCCTGGGTTCAACAACAGGCCCGGTTGGGATTGTTGGGAAGCTTCCCGGATGTATTAACCCCGATGCCGGGAGAAACACGGTTGGTTGCTCACGAAATAGTGACCCCGCCTGGAGAGGTAATACGGCAAAGACCATATAGGCTACCAGAGGCAAAACGCAAGGAGGTGATTAGGCAGGTCCATGAGATGCTCCAGATGGGGGTGATTGAGGAGTCAGTCAGCCCCTGGAACAGTCCTGTGGTTATGGTCCCAAAACCTGATGGGAGCATAAGGTTTTGTATCGATTTTAGGAGAGTAAACTCCATCTCACAATTCGATACATACCCCTTACCTCGCATAGAGGAGCTGTTAGATCAGCTCGGGCAAGCCACCTACCTCACCACCTTAGATATGACCAAGGGGTATTGGCAGATTCCCCTCACCCGGGAATCTCGCCCAAAAACTGCTTTCAGCACACCCCTTGGTCTATATCAGTTTCGCCGCATGCCCTTTGGACTGCACGGCGCCGCGGCAACGTGCCAAAGACTGATTGACATAGTCTTACGTCCCCATCGTTCATACGCACTAGCCTATATGGACGATGTAATTATACATAGCGATAATTGGGAGCTCCATTTAGCCCAGATCCAGGCAGTACTCAAGGACATGAGAAAGGCAGGAATCACGTTGAACCCTGCGAAATGCCTCTTTGGAGGGAAAGAGGTAAAATATTTAGGGCATCTAGTGGGACGAGGGATAGTGAAACCACTCATGGATAAAATAGTGAGTGTAAGGGATTTCCCCCGACCGTCCACCAAAAAGCAGATCCGAAGCTTTTTAGGCCTTATTGGGTATTATAGGAGATTCCTGCCCCATTTTGCTAGTGAAAGTTCCCCCCTCACGAATATGTTGAAGAAAAATGCACCCAACCTAGTGCAGTGGACCCCGACAGCTGAAGAGGCCTTTGCCAGGTTAAAAGAGCAGTTGTGCGCGGCCCCGATTCTTAAGGGGGTAGACTTTAGTAAAATATTCATTTTGCAGACCGACGCATCAGATACTGGGCTAGGAGCCGTCCTCTCACAAAAGCATGGGGGAGTGGAGCACCCCTTAATGTTTTTAAGCAGAAAGCTAGCGCCGGCAGAACAAAAATACTCAACAGTAGAGAGGGAATGTTTGGCCATTCGATGGGCCATAGGGGCCCTTAGATTTTATTTAACAGGCCGCCGTTTCACCCTGGTAACGGATCACGCTCCCCTGAAATGGCTGTCAAGTATGAAGGACCATAATCCCCGCTTGACTAGGTGGTATATGGCCCTGCAAGCCTATGAGTTTCACATAGAGCATAGGCCGGGTAAGCTGCACCTTAACGCTGATGCCCTTTCAAGGATTCCGGGCTGTTCTGGAGATGTTCAGCCAGCCCGGAATATCTTAAATGGGGGGTTATGTGACAAGGCAGAGGCTCAGAAACAGGAGAAAATGGGTTTAAATCACTTTCTGTCACCTCAGAGGCTTGGAGAGGCAGGACAGGAAGGGGTTAAGTTTCCAGCACACAAACATTCTCTGCAGAGAAGAGCAGGGAAGGAACCACACCCTAGCTCTAGGCTAACCCAGAGACAGAGCCAATCAGGGAGGTGGGCGGAGTCAGACCGGATTGGGCCACTCAACACTCATAACCAGGAAGCAGCAGTTAGCAGTAGATTCAGATTCGGATTCAGAGGCAGAGAGAGATCCAGACTCGAGAGAGGAATCGAGGAGGAGAGGAACTGGTTACAGAGCAGTGCAAGCAGAAAGGCTGAGCCCAGAGGAACTAAGGAGAGAACCAGGGAAGGGAGAGTTCCTGCAAGTGATCCAGGAAGAGACACAGGCAGACCTCAGCTCCATGAGAGAGAAAACCCTGGAGGTGACCCAGAGCTGGATTCAGAAGCCTGGAATACTGACTTGGAGTCAGGGGAGTTCCCCAGAGGCAGACGCTGCAAAAACCAGGTCAGAGCAAACTCTTCTAAGCCTTATAAAGTAAATAGCTTTGAGAGAAGTCAGTCTATAGGAACTGACAATAGACTGTTTGCTAAAAGAGGCAGGGGTAAACCAGACCCTGAATATATACCTAAAGTTAATAGAAGGAGGAGGGACTATAGAAAAGTCCCTGTTAGAAAGCTACAAACATTTCCATGGTATAGACAGCGTGACCTAAGCTCTAATTCAGAGGAGCACACACCTGCTTGCCACCAAGAGGATAATTGGCAGCATTCGTGCAGAGACCTAAGGGAACCCTTTGAGAACCAAGAGGAAGCAATGGAATTGGGTGCTCCATTATCTAGTTCCAGTGAGTCAGAAATGGAATGTGGAATTTGCATGTTAGAGTGAAGAACCATAAGTATTCCTAATTGATGATTGAGTGCTGTGAAGCCTTAAGCCAATGTTCTAGAACTTGCATGAGAGATAGCAGCGTTCTAGTGAATGGAATGAATCAAAGCTTCATGTGGTACAGCTGTGAATAGAAGGCAATAGAGAGAAACTGCTCCTACACAAGAAGGCAGTCATTAATAAGCCAGCGTTGTGGAGATTGCCATTTCTATGGGAAGCTGTTTAACACTAGAAAGAAGTACAACAGGAGAAAGATTCTTTATTACCAGCAGATACTGAGAAAGCAGTACTAGAAGATTGAAGCCCTGTTGTAGTAATGAAGCTGGAAGAATGATGAAAGCTTGTAAATATTTTATGTGTCCCTGAGAAGTATCAGGAGAAGCTATATGAACACTTGAACTTTTATTTGGTACAGAAGGTTACCATTATACTTCTGTGGCGGGGGAGTAAGTCCTGTACGGTGTCCTTTGCTATACTTTGTGCAAATACCTTATGCATGAATAAAGCATTACTTACTTTGGAAACCCACCCTTGGCTGTCGTCACTCACTCCACAACTACAGTAGGAAGGCTTCAGCACTAACAAGGACTCTTTTAAACTCACCCCACTGTGTGGCTCACATCCCCTTGGCCTGCTTACGCCACAGGCTAGGCGGTGCGTTGTCACAAGTGCCATTCAGCTGCCTGGGCTAGGGCATCCAGTCCACCATATATTGGTGGCCCTTTGATGTAGCATCACAGGCTTGGTGGAGGGCTCAGGCTCTGTTTCTTCCTCTTCCTCCTTCCTTGAGGTGTCAATCAGGAGGCATCCACTGCCAGTGCTTGGGCTACCGTGTGCCCCCTCTGCATGCATGCACGCCTCACAGACTCTTGATGCTTCCTCTTCAGTCTGCATGGCTGCAGGTTCCTCCTCCTCCAGGGTGTCCAGGTCTGCATTGTGGAGGGTGCAAAACATTAGTATTGCTCTTTTACCTCCCATTTGCGCTGCAGCTCGCCATTCTCTGCCACACTGATTGCCCATCCCACCACCAGTGCCGTACATCTGAGTTGGCCTCTGCCATTTCATTGCTTGCCTGGCTCCATGCTGCTGCCTACCATGGTGAAGAGCCTATTGTCGTGCCTTCACTTGTTATCCCTATGTGCTCCTGTACCTCCTTCTGCCCTCGCTTACCCTAAGCTGTGTTCCCTATGGATGTGACCTGCATTACTGCCGCCTCATTATCGTGCTTGCTTCCCTCATGCCTCACTGATACCCTCACCCTGTCTCCCATTGCTCTTATTTGTGCAAGGTCTGGGAGATTGCTTTCCGAGTGACTTGGACCTCTTCCCTGTCCAACCGTGTTCCAATGGGTGGGTAGAGGAGCTCCTCGCTCGCCAGCACGAGATAGCACAGATGTTTGGACTCCACATATGAGATGTTTGGGAGTTTGCCAATGATGCTGTCAACTTCTCCATTCACCCTCATGCTTTGGCCCTACATTGCTGTATGCGTTTGCTTATCATTGCATGCACCTGGATGTCTATGGGCCCTTGTACCTGGACGGCACCGTAGGCATCCTCATCACTGTATTCCACATTGGCTGGCCATCCATGTGCCTCATCCAAGCTGTGCATCCATTTGAATGCACTTCCCCTGTTCTATTTTACTACTGACCTTGATGTCCACATGCCTGGTTCTGAAATTGCATCCATTTTCTGCACAGCCCTCTTTGACCACTCTATGTTACTATATATTGTGCAAGGTTTTATGTGTGTTTATACCTGCATATTGTTTTAATTCTGTTGTTTGATCGTAACCCACTGAGGATGTTCTAAATTGGATCCTAAACTCTATAGGCAACCAGTGAAGGTGCAGTAACACTGGGGTAATGTGATCAGACTGCTTAGCACCAGAAAAAATCCACGCATTTACATTTTGTACCAACTGTAGCACTCTCAGACAGGAAGCTTATAATCCTAAGTAAAATACATTGCATTAATCCATAGGGGTCAACACAGTTCTAAAATCGTCGGTACTAAGATGGAGATGCAATCTCTGAAGTTGCTTTTATTTAAGAAAAACAATTTTAGTAACTGCTGTCATCTGTGGATGAAAGGTCAAGTTAGTGTCAATGCTAATTCCGAGATCTTGTTCTTGATTTCAATTATATGATCCTCAATCACGATTTGCTGGGGTAGGGTATATGAACCATTTCCATGCAAAACCATGAGTTCAGTTTTGCCTATATTCAGGCTTACCAAAGAACAAAGAGTCCCAAAATGTCCGGAGCAAGGAAGAAATTCTCAATATAGAAGATCCTGCATCATAACAGCTGCGCCAGAAAACTCACCAAACAATTCAAAACATCCAGCGTTTTCAATGTGATTATTTTTGTCGGAGCCACTGTGCGAGAGCAGGCAAGAAATCACCCCCTCCGTAGAGCAGCCTCTCCTTTTAATCATTAAGTGATGTGAGTAAATTTTGCATAACTTATCTGAAATGAGTTAAAGCTTCAATGCCGGTTCCAGAAAATCTGTTTCAACAACGTGCCACACTTTCATGTCTGCAAGAATAACGTTTTTCAGCCTGAGGCAGGGTCGCGGAGCGCTGACCCGAAACGTGGCATGTTGTTGAAACAGATTTTCCGGAAGCGGCATTGAAGCTTTAACTCATTTCAGATAAGTTATGTAAAATTTACTCACATCACTTAATGATTAAAAGGAGAGGCTGTTCTACAGAGGGGGTGATTTCTTGCCTCCTCTCGCACAGTGGCTCCGACAAAAATAATCACATTGAAAACGCTGGATGTTTTGAATTGTTTGGTGAGTTTTTTGGCGCAGCTGTTATGGTGTATATTCAGGCTTAGACAATGCTTTGCTAACCACTGAGTGTCCTTTAGAATACCTTGTTTCGTGCTATCCATTGCTATATCCACATTACTTACATGGTTTAGGTCCTTTGCTTTCGTTGTGTTGTTTGTTTTGGCTCTGCTGTCACCCTATTTTAAATTCAAGCTTTTCATAGTCTGAGTTTTCAGCTCTTAATGTTAAACAATTCCTTTAACATACTCTCATCTTTTTGAAGATTGATAGAAAGCACTTTAAAATCCACAATGTGTTATCTAAGAACCCTTTCTCACTCAGACATTTTGTTTGAAACAAAAGCGAAGAATGTTCCCTTTAATCTCTTATTCCACTTGCTGAGTTTGATAAATAATCTTTCTTCAGACAAGACGTCTGTGACACTGCTTATATTTTATTTATCATGTATCATTTCTGGGTTTCTGCCAGCCAAAAAATAACCAGCATTCAAAAGCTTCCAAAAGAGATGCAGTCAACAGTTTCAATCTGACATTAATGCCTTGCAGCTCAATGATTTATTGTGCGCACAGTGCTGGGGTCATCCATCTAGACAAAACACCTCAAAGCCAGTACATGCGTGGACCATGCAACTCTCAATGATAATATTTTGTGCCTTTGAGTCAGTGCTGACTCCTAGAGACCCAGCAGCTCCTGGGTTTTTCCTAGGAGCCTGCTAAATACCTATGGAGATGGTATGAAGTCTTTTCTTGACCATCATCAGATATGTAACCTGGTTCAGGGACACCAGGTTGTGTCCAAGGAGTATATACAAACGATATATTTCCCTGGTTCACTATTACTCAGTAATATGCCTATAGGGGCTATTTCTTTGACAGGGGGAAGGGATTTCTCCTCAAAATCCAAGGTGTATAGTCCCAAGCTTGTCAAAAGCATGCAGAGTAATTTTGAGGTGCTCCAACTTAACCTTATCCCAAACTTGTGCAAACAGTAAATTGCTTTAAGATAGTCTTTTTTTCATGTAAAGCATTGATTAAACATGTCACTTCCTCTGTGTTTAACACATTGCTCCTTCATCTGTGCTTATGATCCCTTTCATAGTTGTGAGCTCTGGTGGTGCAGTGGGTGCTAAGCTCCTTCACTGTGTCGAGAGAGGGGTAATCTATATTATGTTCAGCACCCCCCCCCCCCTCTCCAATCATTTAGAACGTTTTGCTTATTAGAAATTGTTTACAGGGACGGCGGAGCCTGATGTCCAGCGGGATGGTCGCATAACGCTGAGGCTCCCGAGAGGCCTACTCAGAATCCTGAATTAACACCGGACATACTTGGAACTTCTACTCTGATCTTGCCGGGGCACATTGGTGAGATGGCGGGGACCAAACCCACGCGCCTGGAATTTGGATCTCCAGCGGCTTCTCACGGCAAACGTTCCAAAACTGAACCTCCGTCCCCGCAGAAGGGGCTAGCCTTGCGCGAGGGCCCCGAAATGCAGCAGGAAATCCTCGCAGAGATTAGAGGGGTCAAAAACCTCGTGCAATCAAACGGTGAAGCACTCCGAGCGCTGCGGGAAGATCTTGGTGTGCTGCAAAGCAAGCTAGAAGGGCTTTCTTCGCGTCAGGACAAAATGGAGAGCATATTGGACTCCCATGCGGCCTGGTTGTCCAAACTCGACAAAGTTGAACGTCAGGTGCGGGCCTTGCAGAAAGAAGTGGAAGATGGCAATAATAGAGCGCGCCGCAACAACATACGACTCGTGGGCATACCGGAGGGAGCGGAATCGGGAGACATGAAAGAGTTTTTATGCAAAATCCTCCCTTCCCTGCTCCAAATCACCTTTACCAAAGAGTTGGAGATCGAGCGCGCTCATCGTGTACCCACTAGCATAACGCTCAACAGGAAGACCCCGCGGCCTATCATTTTTCGACTTTTGCGATATCAACACGTGGAACAAATTCTAAGTGCCTCTCGGGCAAAGGGCCATATGGAGTTTGAGAGCCACAAGATCTCCTTCTATCCTGACTTGGCCAAACCCACGGTCGACCGCCGAAAGCGCTTTCTGGAATTCCGGCCGAGGCTTCAACAACTACAAGCACGCTATGGCCTGATGTACCCGGCCAAGCTCCGAGTCACGCTTCACAATCAGACAAGAACATTTGAGGACCCTGATCTACTAGCGGAGTTTTTGGACTCCAAAGAAGCCGACTTGATGCGCTGACCTCCAGAATATTCCTGCAAGTATTCTCATATCCGCTGTACCTGCCATATTGGATCTGCCGCAGCCCAGCAAAGAGTCTGGCGAGGGCAGTTTGTTTGCCTCACTTTTGATGATATCTGTGACCCGACTCCATCTACCCACAGTAGCCTCGATGAGTATCAGAGACAGTGTTAATTATGGACTCTGGTGTTTCTTTTTCTTTTTTCATGTCTTTCTATTTCCTCTCTAGGGCCTCCTCCCGCAGACATCTGGTCGCCATATTCTTTGGGGGTTTTGCTTCTTCTCTAAGATGCTTTGGTACATACTTTTCAATATGGGGTGTATTAGCCAGCATACTCGGTGATTATGTCATTGTAGCACAGATTCTGATTATGTTGTATGTTTTCAAGCGCCCTTACCTAAAATGTCTATTACCGATTGATGGCACCATGTAAGATTTTCTCATTGAACGTAAAATGAATCCATACTCCGATAAAACGGAAGAAAATCCTAAGCTACCTAAGTCAGGAAGCTGCGGATCTGATTTTCTCCAAGAAACGCATTTAAATTCGAAGGAAACTCTTGTACTTAATATTAAACCTTACATGGTGGCCGCCTCTTCTCCAGCCGTTTCTAAGAAATGTGGGGTTGCCGTATTGGTTAGGACATCTATGCATGCTATTATTGTGGCGACTAGCTCAGATACAGAAGGTAAATGGTCCCGAGTTCACCTCAAGATGGGTAGCCTTGAAGTTACATGTATATGCCTTTACGCTCCTAATGTGGCTGACCCTGTCTTTTTTGCTACCATTGCTCAGGTTGCGCAGGCCTCTGCTAATACTTCATTGATAATTGGGGGGGATTTCAATCTAGTCCTAGATCCCCTGACTGACAAACAGCCGCCTAGGACAAGTGGTCCCCCCAAGAGTTTTCACACCATGCCTACCTCCTTGATCAAAGATCTTGCTTTAGTTGATCTATGGAGGTTATTACATCCCACTGAGCTTGACTTTACCTTCTTCTCTTCCCCTCACAAATCCCAGTCTTGTATAGGCTTCTTTCTAATATCAAAACTGTTTGTTCCTCAGGTGGACACCGCAAGATTCCCTCCCCACATATTTCAGATCATGCTGCTATGTCCTTTCAAGTACACACTACTGCACCCCAAGGGAATTCGGGGGCCTGGTTCTTTGATAGAGCCCTGTTAACTCAGCCAGAGTTATACTCTTGCGGCCTTTAACACTCTCATTCTAGCACTGGGTCCGAACGTCTGTCCTCCGGACGGACTCCCGCTATGGAATAACTCCAGAATTCAAGTCCTAAATAGAACGATAGCATGGAAACCCTGGTACTCAAGGGGGACTTGGACCCCCCACAGCTTTTCTCTGTAGCTCGTTGGAAAACCTTTTCTGATTTACAAAAGGAATTTGCGTTACCAGCGAAACACTACTTTCAATTGATGCAGCTTCAATACTGCCTCCACAGTGCTCGAATCATGCCGCCCTCTGCCCCTACTGAGGAAGGGCTATTAGAGATAGTTCATTCTATTAGTTGTACACATGGGGTAGCCTCTAACTTTTATAAAATATTATGTCAGGGTACAGACAACGGCCATTTTTGGAGCCCAACAAGCCTGGGAGCGAGAACTGCAAACCACTTCAACCCCTGTGCAATGGAGCGTTTTCTGGAGCAAAATAGTGCGGGTTTCCCGGTCTGCCTCTGTTACCCAAACTCTCTTCCTTTTGCACACGGATGCTTTTATACCCCAGGAAAAATAGCCAAATGGAACATCATTGCTAGGGACCAGTGTTGGTCTTGCCATACTGCTGTGGGAACCTTCACTCATGTTATTTATGAATGTCCTCAACTACAGGTTTATTGGGGGCGGGTTTGGGGTTGTATTCAATTTATCTCATACCTTCACGAGCCTCTTTCTTGGAAGATCGTAGAACTCCGCTCTGTGGCGGAGGTCCCCTCTCTTCCTAAGAAGGGTCGCTTTCCTCCTTGATTTCATGCTGGGTATAGCCATATGCTTAATCATGAGGAATTGGAAGGATAGCTCTCGACTTATTGTCCATGAATGGTGGAACCTCGTCTGCTTATATAGTAGATATGAGCAGATGCCTCGGAGAGCTATTCCCCATGCCCAAACTCACTCTCGCTTGTCTAAATGGCAGATGCTTAATGATTATGTACAATCTGCTCATTGTTTCTAACATGCCTGTATAACGTGCACTCATCATGTTTCAGATCACCGTTAGGTTTTGTTACACAATAATGTACGTACACGCCCGCTTCGGGAATGATTAGTTTTCTAGAGAAGAAGCAGGGGGGAGGGGGGTGGCAGGGGTTTACTTTGGTGTATGTATTACATTTTTTGTATCTGTCTTTTAGCTGTATGTCTTCCTTTTCCTTTGTTGTTATAAAACGAAAATAAAGAATTAAAAAAAAAAAAGAAATTGTTTACAGGATCCAAGATGGCCACTTGCTGATTCTGCCCGTCAGTTCCTCCGTCAGGGCCTTATGCTATGGCTAAGCGTAAAGATTTGTCTTTCAGGCTCACAGAAGATTCTCTTCAGCTTTCAATATTCCTTTACCTGACTAGGTAGTAAGATTCTGGGTGCTTGCCCAGCACGGCTTGATGGTCTAGCTTTTTGGCGAAGTCTCCGGCCAGGATGCCACTCCCCAGCCCGGAATATATTCAAGCTTTGAAATTTTCCCGACAGTCCTCGCCTGTACCTTTGAAGCATAAGGGAGGCTCATCATTGCTTCTGAGGTCTGGCAGTTCTGGGGCCATTTCAGGGCTGCCTGATGATCTATCTGATGATAAGTTGCATGCTTCCCTCAATGAAATGGAGAAGCGAATGGACTCAGTGAACTCTTACAAAGCCTGAGGCAGAGTCAGTTTAAGGTTTTTGGACTCGAAACGTGTCACGTTGTGTTTTTGGGGATTCCTTGTTGCACCTTGCTGCATACTGTTCAGATAAGTACTGGAATTTTTTAATATATTGATAATTTATTATAAAATTGAAAAAATAAAAATGATTAAAATGGAGTGATATATTTTGCGAATAGAAATATTTTCTTTTCACCTTTTCAGCGCTCCAATAATTTCTGGTTTATTACGCTTTTACTTTCTGTTGGCCTTTTTGCATATTTATTTGATTTTTTGCCTTACTGTTCTTTTTGGGGTTTTCTTTGGTCTAGTGCAATCTGAGACATCTTAACCAGAATGTCTGAAAAGAAAGCAGATACATCCAGGTGCAGACACGATTTCACAAACGTGGACCTGCCTGATATGGACGTCTATGGGGGCATCTGCATAGACATCCTCAGATAGTATTTTTGACCCCGGATATCTAAGAATAGTCTAATGGTTAGACTAGTGGGCTAGGACCAGGGAAATCTTGATTCAAATCCAAGTGTTGCTCTCTCATTGTGAGTAGTGGGGATATCGGAGTGCTATCTTCTCTACACTCTGTACTGACCAAGGGGGGGGCTGACTCTGTTGGCCAGGCGAAATCACCAACCCACCTTCTCTGTGCAGAAGGGGAACGAGCTAACACCTAATGCAAATTACACACGTACCTGGAACAATATTCTCACAGAATTTTATTTGCAAAAGATCTTTGTTATATCTTTCTTATTTCACAGAAGCAAATGTACAAAGACCCTAACAATACTGATTAACTACAAAGCAATTTGGATTATTTCTCTTACCATCTCCTTGAAAGTAAGGATACCTTTTCTTTCTGAATCTCCTATGGTGGTTACAACTAAATGAGGGATTTCCTGCCCATTGGCAGGTCCTAGCATAGTGAAGAAGAGAAGGATATATGATTCTAATTGCACTAAAGGGAAGCTGGCAAAATCCTTTTCACACACACAGCACAGAAATGCACAGAACAGAGAATCCGAATCACCCACACCCACACGCTGAACCAACAGTCATGTAATGGGGAATTGTGGCCCACATCACTTCCGTGATATAGGATACAAACCCTCCACCCCCCCCCCCCCCCATAAAACAATTCTGTCCCATCTTTTCAAAACCCCTTTGTTCTTCCTTTTCCCTAGACATCCAGATTTTCTCTTCTGTCGTCCCTCCTTTGTACCTGTCGTGTCTGCACTCATTCCTATTGACCTGTTGACCTTTTGTATGCCCATGTCAGTCGCTATCAGCCTGGGCCTTGTCAGATTTATTCCTTGTTATCTGACCTCTGTCCCACTTATTCAGTTCTTTACCTGGATTATTTTCCCACCCCCTCAATTTCAAGAAATATAGGAAATATATTTTGTTAACTCCTCATGTCTTCTGACATTTTACCCTGGGCCCCAGATTAAGCTGCCATATTTACCTCTCATGATGTCGTCTGTCTGTGCCCTGTAGATAAGTGTGTTTTTTCTTATATTTCTCACATTTGTATGCACCTCAATACAATTGCTGGCATTGAAATATCTATTAGCCCTTTTTCCTCTGGCCCCCACAACCAAAACATGCACTTTTCAGATGCTTATTCGTGTCTGGAGCAGGTCTAAACTTAGACATGACTCCAGACATCCAGAAAGTTTTTGAATTCAGGCAGTGACATCCAGGTTCCTTGGAACTCCCCAGTCATGCCTCCACCACGTCCCTGTTTAGATGTTGACGTCTTTACGCTGGAGGCTTCCACAAATTTGATGTCTAAAATGGCTCTGAAGACATCTCTATGTCCATTTTCAGACGTCCAAAGAATGATTAGGGCTTCCAAAATAACCCCCAAAATGTTTCGAATGAAAAGTGGTTTAATATAAAAGACTATTTCTGTCAGTTGCTTTTCTAAAAATTGTTGTGCAAAAATTCCTGATTTCTTTGTAATCATCAAGTCCTAAAAGGATACTGAATCGTTTGATATAACTGGAATAAATTGCAAATTAATATCGTGCATATTCACTCATAAAAACTCATTCAATAAAACATCGAAGTCAGGTCAGGTGCAGGGGATCTCGTGGAGGAGGGGGTGATTGGATGCTGCAGGGGGATCATGTGGGAGAATTGGATGTCGGGGTGGGGGGTCGAGGAATGGCAGCTGGGGGATCAATGTCAGGAGGATGATCAGGGGACTGACCTAGGCCTTTACACGTGCTTACAAGTAGGCGCTTATTTGTGCCATGGAGAAGCTATAAAGGCTGATTTCTAGATTTTTGCATATCGACATTGATTCCCCTTTTAAAATGGGGAAATACATGTTGATATTGTAGGCCCATCCGAACCACTGTCTCTCCACATCCTAGCCATGCCTCTGTGCTACCTAGACATGACTTTCAAAGATATGTTTGTACGTGTAGGCAATGTACAACTGCAAAAGGTTGGAGATGCTTTACGATAATCCCCTAAAGCTTTTACCCTATTCTGTGCCCATGGGAAAATGTTTAGTAAATCATTCACTTAAGATTATTTTGAGATATTTAATGGGGCACTTGGAGGTCTTTTTTTTTTAATGCAATTTAATTCAGTAATCGATGGGCCTTTGCTATCAACCTGCCTATGACGATTTATGGCAAAAACAAATTTACCAAAACATAACACCTTATAAATGTTGTCAAAATACACCACAGATACCAGTATGCAAATAGAAAAATAAGCAACATAAACACAGCCCGATAAACATATTAAGCAAACCGTCTTCTGATCACAGTTCGAGAGCTTTGTTTATTCCAAGAAGCCCAGGTTTAGCAGCTTTTCTAAAAGCCATACAATCCTTTTCTAATCTAATCTTACTTGGAAACAAGTTTCAGATAGAAGGAGCTATTGTAAGAGCGTGCTCTCTTGCTTGCTGAAAGTAAACATGCAAGCACTGGAAGGAATACAAAGGCATGCCTCTTCAGATGGCCTAAAGTCTTAGGGCAGTATCTTTCTAAACACAAATGTTGCTGTGTATTTTTTTAAACACCAACTGTGGCATTTCAATCATTCACACAGAGCCGGTGGCAGTCACTGCTCTCCATGTATATTCCGCTTTGAGCTGGCATTATTTTTCTAAGGATAATGGGGCTTGTGGTGATCACCGCAAGCTATGTTATTCTATTTGAGTACTAGGGAACAAGGGAGATATGATTCGGATCTTTAAATATGTAAAGAGTATTAATGGACAAACAAATCTCTTCCAAAGACGGGGAGGCTGTAAAACTAGAGGGCATAACATGAAGCTGCAAGGGGGTAAACTGAAAGGCAATGTCAGGAAATACTTTTTCACCGAAAGGGTGGTGGATGCTTGGAATGCCCTCTCGATGGAAGCGGTGGGGGCAAACACAGTGACAGAATTCAAAATGGCATGAGACAGACACAGTGGATCCCTTTACAGCAACAGGATAAAATCAAAATGAACATCACTATCTTTTATATCTGAACAAATAGGGGTGACCTACACAGAGCGGTGGGTACACTCCTAAACAAAGGCATGGGGAGAGGTGACCTGAAAGGAGTGGCAATTGTACCTACTCTTGCTGCCTTGCTGGGCAGACTAGATGGACCATACTGGTCATTATCTGCTGTCATATACTATGTTACTATGTTGATGAGGTATTTAGCATGCATTTGCATGTCATTAGTATTTAACCTGCATTGCAGTACCAACTTGTGCATTACAATAAAATAATGCATTTTATTGTCCTTTAACATGTGTTAAGGGGTAAAGAACATGTGTTGTTCCTGTAACACACTTTGGGGCATGTTTATTAAAGTGTGGTAGGGAGCGTAAGGTTAAGAAATGGAAATCATGCGTTACTACTGCACCGGAGCCCAGTGGCAGCAGTAAAAACAAGGGGTGTGGCAGAGGTACGCAACTACCACCACACTAGTTGCATCACTAGGGTGACACTAGCACATGCACACAATGAATGGTGTCTCAAGGCGCAGCGGGACATGGAAAGCTACAAGAGCGATATCGGGGCTTCTGTGGTCCTTGGATTCAATGTGGACAGTAAGAACTGTGCCCCTAGCACAGAGGCAGGAAGGTAGCAGCTGGCCGATCCAGAACAGACTGATGACTGGGAGTGGGCTGAACAGCCAGTACAGCTCAGAGAACAGGGGCTAAGTACAAGAGGGCGGGACATGCAAATCAGAAAAGCAAACACATGCAAAGAGTATGTGCTATGCCTCAAACCGTAGGTGATAGGGTGCAAATGTGGCATCTGGAGATGCAGGGGGCTGTGTATGGGATCAGGCAGGATGTCCACAGTGTTCATCATGGGGGACAGGGATATGGACCCACTTCACCCTGAGGCACCAAGGCTGCAGGGAACACAATCAAGATGTAATTTGCATGTATACATATTTAACAAATGCACAGGTCTGTGCAAACTTTGTGTACTAAGGGGCATGTTTAATAAGGTGTGCTAAGTTCTTGCATTTAGGAGGATGTTTGCTAAAGTGTGCTCGAGGTTTGCACTTTAGAATGCAATAGGGGCCAGAAATTAGCACAGGAGGTGTGGTGGACCTGCGCTAAGTGTTGGGGTATTCCAGGCATGTCTTCATGACGATAATGCAGAGTTGCACCTCACTGCACTAAGGGGGTCTTTTGCTAATGGATGCTTGCCGACAGTGCATGTTCTGCTGTGCGCTAAAGGCACAGTGGGATGCACATTGCAAGCTGGTGCAGGGCCATGACAGCGCAGGATGACTCCCATGCGAACTGTGAAACCCACATTAGAGGCATGAGTGGGGGGAGTAGGGGTGAAGATTGGGTGTGCTGAGCCCGGCACGATTAGTCCATGCTAACTGCATTAGCACCAGTTCACCTCATTAGATGGTGTTAGTGCATCTACGCTAATGCAGCATGCACTATAGGACAGGGCTCCATGCTAACTGCCAGAGAAATGCTTTCCACGCCCCAGGAGTGAACGCTCAGGGGCTGCAGCTCATGCACCATGGTTTCAGTGCTATAGGCCCATGAGGTGTAACATCTTAGCACACAATATTAGAAGACCACCTGTGCTAACTGCAATATTGACAGATAGCATGCACTGACCCCCATACTAACCACAATGCACACTCAATGCCCAGTCTCCACCTTTCACCATCCCAGCCCCTGCTCTCTTATGTGCTAGTGTAGGATTTTCACCATAGCCAGATTTTTAGTGCATGGTAATGGTTACTGCAGTCCCCAGTAACTGTTTACTAAGTGCTAAAGCCTACACTAACCATTAAAGCACTTTAGTAAATCTGCCCGTTAATGCACAGTGAGTGCAAAGGCTGTGCACTGTTAAGGATACGGCCAGCATATCCGCTACAGCACTGAAACAAGCATTAACTGTTTAGTGCACTTTAGTCAACATGCCCCTAATATTTATGTCTTCCCTTCAATCTAGGCACAATTTCTGCAGGATTTATTCTATTTAACACTAGAAGCCCCAAAAGGAATTTTACCTAGAAACCCCAAAGTGTGTCAATTGACGCATTATCACGACGACTGTGTTTAGCATGAAATGCAGATGTGAATATGAAGTTACTTATTTGTTAAATACGTGCAGTATGTGACATCATTACATGACATCACTGCGTGTTTATTGTTTGTAATGTCGAAGTAAAACTGTAAACAGTGATTGAGATGCGCCACCTAGTGGGAACATGAATTTATACCTAGAAGCCCCAAAGTATGTCAATTGACGCATCCAAGACAATTGAGTGTGTCAATTGACTACTTTGGGGCTTCTAGGTATAAATTCATTTTCCCGCTAGGTGGTGCATCTGTTATTAATTTTCGATGCACATATTTGACCATCTTGACCTTGCTAACAAAGTCATGGAATATGACTGACATGGTTCTAGCAGTGGCGCTGGTATACAACTTCGAAGATGCATTTGCGTCAATTGATGCACTTTGGGGCTTCTAGTGTTAAAGCAGACACACAGGTGGCTATCTGTCTTTCTAAAATTGGCTAAAAATTGGTGCCATCCTGCTCGACTATCCCTTGTGACTTGTTATAAAAGTATCTCCTAATACATGCTATAGCACTTGGTTGGTATGTTCCTTCCAGAACTTTGTGCTCACCAGCAGGTTGATTGTTGATTGTCCCTTCTGTAAAGATGATGAGGAAAAGTGTTTTGTGGTCAATGGATTTTGTCTTTGATGTACTTAAATTGTGGAATATTCTCCACTTTCAGATATGTTTAGTTAGGTACATCTTTAGCTTCTTATAAAAAAAAATTCCTATTTGCCAGTCTCAGGAGTTACTGACCTGGCATTGGGAGGTGGATAGCTAGGTTTGAAAGGAGGTGCTGTTACCTGAAAGTTACAGGCATTTTCCTTTTTTTGGTTACTTTTAATTTTGCTTTTATTTTATTTTATTTCAATTTTTTATGATTTTATTTTGATGTGTTATTACAGTATTGTATATATGGATGTATGTTTTGCATGTTTAAATTTTGTTTCATTCATGTAAACTGCTTTGAATGGCTGTCCAGGTATGTGTGAGGGAAGCATTTCACCTATTTTTACGGGGTATACATATAGGACCCGATATTCAAAGCATTTGCACGGTTTACAGACCTGTCAAATATGTAAATGCTGCTTATAGGGATATTCAGCCACACACATAGTGTGACTGAATATCTCCAATTTACACCGCTGCAAAGGCATTCCAGGGTGGAGAGGAGGCCGTGTCAGATGTTAACTGGGCAGCAGCCATATTGAACCACTGCCCAGTTAGCAACCTGCAGGTAAAGATAGGATCGGCAAAAGCTGGCCTATCTTTACCCATAGGAGCAGTGGCTCAATATCACCGCTGCCTGGTTAGCTTCTGTGCCGTTGACCCCGGCATTGACGATCTTGGTTTAATGTTTAGCACCGGCAGTTGCCACTGTAATTGTGCTAGCCGCCAGTGCTGAATATCGGGTCCATAGATTTTTTGCAAGGGCTGAAAATGTTGGGGAACTGGGGCAGGATCAACATTTGCGCCTATATCTTATAAACCATGTTCATATTTAATGCCACTCAATGCACAAAACTGTTACTGTCTTGAAAATTATCTGAGAAAAAAGTGCTCAGACGCTTTTATACCTGCTCATTTTTGTGCATAATTTTTCTGAGAAAACCTAGGCATATGCTTTTGTAAATTCAAAAGTGTGACTAGAGGGGAATCATTTTATAAAGAATTGTCCATGTGTTGCAGGCGGAAAATGGTTCTTATAAAATTAGCTGTCTAAATATGTGCATGCAATACACATGCCAACAAGATCATCTGCATGTTAGGTGCATCACGCACAGATGTTCATGGGGTCATAGTTTAGGAAGGGCAGGGACAGAGTTGTGATGTGTGTGTGTATTTTATACGCACAGAGTTCATATAAACATTCTTTGGAGCAGGTATAAATTCGTGGTCTCTTAGGGGTAGTTCTGGGATCCTATTTTATAAAGGAACATCAGAAATGCTTCCTTATTTTCCAGGTTGACTCCTAAAAATATGCTCTGATGTACTGCTAGGGTGAGATGCAGCTTTTTTACAAGATGGCTGCACCAGAGACAGGAGCTAGTGGGTGTCACTACTGTCTCCTGACAGAGGGGGCAGCAAGGGGAGGTGTTTGAAACCCACTTGGGCCACCAGGGAGTTTTTCGGGGCGTGACTGACTATCACAAATTTTGGAGAGGAATTCTTGGTATCCTTGCTATTAATAAATTATATAGAGTTGAAAGGTAAATGCATTTCTGATCTTTGACTGATGCTGAACGTTCTGCCTGGGGCCAATATTCCATCATAAAATGACTTTTAAAAAAAAACTTTATTGCTTATTATTATTATGGCAAGGATATTCTGGAATGTATGCTGCAGTGACAAATCAACATGTCCAGCAACGTCCACTCTCTTATGCTTTCTAGCTCAAAAATGACTTGCCTGCTGCAATTGATGACCCTGTTGCTGCTCCTTCCTTTTAATCAGCCCGTGGGCTTGGTGTGCACCTGTCTCCCTGTAAGAAAATGCTGTACAGTCCTTTGCTGTTGCTGCGGTAACCATTTTATCAAAGGCAAGCATCCACAAAGCAGAAAGCTGGCCAGTCAATGCTAGCTACAGAAAAACGAGTGGAGCGGATTATGGATTAGGAAATAATGACAGGGGAAACTACTTCACGGTTGAGCAAGGGCTTTGTTGAAAGAGAGAGTTGAGGCAGCTGCTTAGGATAAAGCCAAGGAGAACCCTTTCCACGGCAGCTCCACAGCTAAGAAGCTCTCCTCAGAGTCTTTTGGACCTGCCTTAAAATTCAAGCCCGGGCAAAACATTGGGAGGCATCTTAATGAAATGTTGTTTAGAAGCTACTTAAACATAGATTGGAGCATGCAGAGAGTGTAATCAATCAGTGGAGAGCAGCGGCTCTTTTACGCGCGTTTCAGTACAGCCCTCCACACATCGATCCAGTAGAACTACATCAACAAGTAATAGCAGCAGTAGCAGTAAGCCTGGGGATCCCAGTCTATTGAGGTGGGAGGGGGAATAATTCTCTATGACCTTTCAACGAAAAGGCTCTTGCATAAAGGTTAACTCCAGATGCTGTCATAAAAAAAAGAGAATGCACACTGGATTTGTGACTACCAAAGAAATTGTGTCTTTACTTGAAATCAGACAGTAGAAAACTATTTACAGCATCATATAAGTCCAAATCCATTCAATTACGTATACTCCTCTCTTCCTTTCTCTGTCCCTCTTATAACCTTTTCTAAGTTCAAATACGGGACACTCAATCAAGCCAGGGCATTCAAAGTTAAGGAAAATAAAAAATATGTTTATAATTGCAATTTTAATTTTAACCCAAAATTGTAATCAGTGGGCTAGGTTTATAACTTTACTTACAAATGTGCCTGTCAGGCCTACTTATTGTACTTCTCTAGAGTGAATTTTCTCCAAAATAGCAACATTTCCACTAGATAATATTCTGGGCAACTCAACTCAAAACTGTACTTTACAATCATTAACATTTGAGATAGGAAGAAAAATGATGCCTTTGAATTATGGTGCTTGCAGCGAATACTGCGTATACCATGGACTGCCTGAAGAACAAACCAACTAGAGGAGTCAAACAGAAGCTTTCTTTAGAAGCTCAGATGACAAGACTTTGACTTTCATACTTTGGACACATCATGCAGAGAGAGAGATCATTAGAGAATGACATCATGCTTGGCAAGGTAGAAGGTCAACGCAAAAGAGGAAGGCCAGCAATGAGATGGATCAATACAATAACAGCAGCTACGGGTGCCAGTCTGTCAATAATAAGCCACCTGACTGAAGACCGAACACAATTTAGGACAACTATCCAGAGGGTCGCCATGAGTCGACACCGACTCGACTCATGGTGACACACTTAACAACAACAACAACATTTGAAAGTCTACATGCAGTTGGGTTTTTTCTGTAGACCACACTTTGTTCATGATTAAAAAGCATCTTTCTGTTGGAACACTGGAATCTGGCAAACAAACAAAAAACTTCAACCAGATTGCATCAATTTTTATATGGTACCTCATTACTTTTGAGGTGTCCAAACACCTCCTTCCATTTTGCATCAACCGCGGCGTCTCTTTTTTTCCATTCTTGAACTTTTTCTCCTGGAAGTGAGTGGTCCACTGATCCAAGTAATCAATGCAAGTGGTGTAGAAATATGACACAGATTGCTTGAAATCTGCTTCATCAATGCTGCCCTCTTCAAGATCTTTCATCTTCTTTCTGATTGCCAGAGGCAAAAACACTTCATTCTTCATAATTGCTAAATTGTTTCTAAGGTCACTGATTACTCCAGCCACCTCTATCATTGAGATTTTTTGAGAATCAATTTTTAAAGTTGTATTTTGGAAAATCCCTGCCTGTCTGTGCAGAAAGTACAGCCAACCATCTGCTGATTGATTCTCTAAAAGATTTTTGATGATTACTGGGTATTTTTCCTGGCTCAGAAAACATGATTTCATTGATTAGAACATTTTAATTAATCTCTCTATGGCTGATTATAAAGCCAGCCACCTAGTGTTACTGTATCCAAGGAGCTTTTGATACTCATGGTCAACAAAGTCTCACATCTCTTTAAGTTCTTCAATTCTTACTGTACGAGGTGTAATAAAAAAGAAACGAGACTGTCCCATAAATGTTTTATTACAAAATCTACAGAGAAATTACGCATTGTCCCCTTCAAAGTAACCCCCCCCCCCCCCAGAGTTAATGCACTTCTGCATTCACTTCTGCCACGTATGGAAGCACTCAGTAAAGTCCTCCTCCTTGAGGTCCCTCATCTCCCTTGTCAAAGTGGTCTTGATCTCTTCTACAGAGACAAAATGAGTTCCTTTGAGCACAGTCTTCAGCCTGGGAAAGAGCCAGAAGTCGCACAGTGTGAGATATGGGGATTAAGGGGGGTGGTCGAGAGTTGTGATCTGTTTGTTGGCCAAAAACTGCCACACACTGAGTGTGGTGTGTGTGGGCGCATTGTCGTGGTGGAGCAGCCACAACTTGTCTCTCCACAGAGCCCGCCTGCTGCGCCAAACCCGGTCATGGAGGCAATTGAGGACCTGCTCATAGAAGTGTTGGTTGATTGTCTGACCCTCAGGCACAAACTCATGATGGACCACTCCCTTCTGGTCGAAGAATGTGATCAGCATGACTTTGATCCTTGATTTGGACATGCGTGCCTTCTTGGGTCTGGGTGACAGTCGACTCTTCCACTGCAGGCTCTGTCTCTTGCTTTCAGGGTCATACTGGAAGACCCAATGAACTCTGGATCTTATCCGATCTTCTCTAGCAAGTCTTGACAAACATTGACCTGGTGCTCCTTCTGATAATCCAATACAAGCCTGGGCACCATCTTGGTGCACACCTTCTGCATCCCCAGCTCCTGCACCAAGATGGTCCGCACTGACTCCCTGTTCAGGCTGAGCTCCTCAGCTATCATCCGCACTGTCAATCTGCAATCACTCCACACCAGTTGGTTCATTCTGTCAATGTTCTCAGCCATCTTTGTCGTGGAAGGCTGTCCTGACTTGGGGCCATCCTCCACCTCCTCGTGGCCAGTCTTGAAGTGTTTGTGCCACTCGAAGACTCACGACTTTGACATTGCATCTTCTCCATAAGCCTTTTGGAGAAGTTGGAGACACTCAATTGGGCCCTTCCCCAACTTAACCAGAAATTTCAAGTTGATTCTTTGCTCCATATTTCTTCTACCTCCAGTTGTGTGACAAAGCGATGGAGCAGCGTGCTACAAAAAAACCTGAAAAAGAATAACAGAGAGAGAGAGATGAAAAATATTATAGCAGAATAGAGGTGAGATGTTGCACAACACAGTGACATAAGCGGTTAGCCAATTGCAATGAGTCATGGGTGTGGCTGCCACAGTCTCGTTTCTTTTTTGTCACACCTCGTATAAATGTGAAAATGTCTGAATATCTTGTCAACAATAACTTCAATGTCAAATGGTAGGCATTCAGCAGCAGTGCTGATACAATTGTGAGCAAAGTGAACTACACAGTTTGCACCAATTAAATTACTTCCTAAATCTTAGCTCATTGTACTCAACTGTATCAAAAATGCATTTGGAAAATGTTTGAGATTTCGCCTTTAACTTCATGGACTTTAAGAACTTTTACCTGAACCCCTTTCTCAGGAAGGAAGTACCTTACTAAAATAGGGCACACTTTAATGTTTCCATGGCTTGAGCAATCACAAAAAAGCTATTAAAAAGCTTGTCTCAGAAAGGTCTCTCTGGAGGGAATCAATAGAGTCAGGTTTGAAAACATTGCAGATGATTGCTTCCATTTTGGTTCGCACACAAGAGTATTTTTCATCAAAACATTTTTTCAACAACTTTGAAGTACAGTTTGGTGACCAGAAAGAATGGTTATGGACAACACAGTGATAAACTCATGTACCCTCAGTTGTAGCCAGTGACTGAGTTTTTTCATCAAAAGTTTGACTTTAAAAAAATGTCACAGTTCTACTTGAAGAAGCACTTACATCTGCTGTCTTTTGTTTGTCCATCCTTAGGTGCTGAACAATGTCACCCTTTCCTGCATGTGCAATTGAAAAGGAAGACCGGCATTTGTTAAAAAAAAATGTGCTATCCCCGGATTGTTTCTTAATGAATGGGTATTCATTTTGTAGTTGATCATTAAAAACACACTTTCTTTTCAGCATTTTAAAATGAAAATAAAGTCTAAAGATTAAATAGAAACATGTGCCCTAGGCTAAGAGCCTACACAGATGACAGAATCAATGAAATCAGTTGACCACTGACCATGATACTGATACTGATGTTGACTCCAGGATCATAGGCACCAACTCTGTGGGTGCTTGAGCACCCCCAATATTTTCTCTTATAGCTCTGTATATCTGTAGCAAAAAACACCATATTCCAGAGCTGTAGGACAAAAGAGAAAGGAAGGTTTCTGTATTCTAGCTACTGCTTCCACCTCCCCATGCTCCCTATTGGCTGGCTGTGTCTACTGCAGCCTATTAGATGGCTTTGTCTGACTTATGGTTGCCTGGGCCCTGGGGAGGAAGCAGCACCAGATTTGTCAGATGTGTTGAGGACTCAAGTTTAGGATTGCCAACCATCTAAATTATTTTAGAATTCTACAACTTTGTAAAGTAACTGTCTTAGAATGATATCTAAATTGTCCGGATATTTTTTAGAGTTTAGCTCTGCAGCTCGTCAGTGCTCCCCCCTGACTGTGCAAAGTAAGTGGTAGGTTTCAGCCAATGGAAAGACGGCACTAGTCACAGGAAGGGTGGGCTGATTTTCTGCACAGGATCTGGGAGACAGTCAGTGGAATAAGTGGGTTTCTTGGTAGGGGTGAATGGGGTTGCTGAGAAAGGGCAGAGATGTAAGAGGAATGGGTAAAGTGTGAGGAGGCTATTTCAGGCTGAGAAAAAGAACTGGTCGCAAAAGCAAGAACTGAGGGCATTGAAGTAGAGGAGTGCAGAAGCAGCACAGCACCAGTAGACAGTCATAGACAGAATCTGTCTGTCTGAAACATGCTAGTGTAGTGCTAGTGCTAGTGTGTATATGTGTACCTAATTTGGGGAGTGGGAGTGGATGAATGCATGTGCATGTCTGTCTGACTGAAGTACAACTGTGTGTATGCATGTGTACTGTATATGTTTCTGTGTCTCTGATAGAAATAGTCTCATATAAATAGAGTTTCTCTGAAAATTTCAGCTGGAGTGGAGAAGTCCGCTGGTATAAATGTGGAGGAGTGGAGGAGTGGGACACGTGTTTTAAAATAAGGGACATTTAGCTATCCTGACCAAAACAATACAATTCCAGAGACAAATTCTTAAAATATGGGACTGTCCCATGTAATATGGGATGGTTGATCACTTTGGGAGTCATTCTGATCCCTGAATAGCGGGGTTGTATGTCTGGGTTGGACATTCAACCCATGCTATTTGCCGGGGTAGTATTCTGCTAGCTATTCCTCTCATGCACAAAGTCATTGAGTGGGGAGCACTGGATGGGGATGGGAGGGGGCAGCGCTGGGGTGGAGCGAGAATGGTATGTGGGCATGACCATGCACTTGGACATACAGAGGCCATTCCCGTCGGGTCTCTGCACATTTCCCGGAGCTGTGCTGTACGTCTACCTTATTCCACCCTGAAGAAGGATTAAGTTTTCGGTGTGGGGAGATCAGGCCCTGCAGTCTCCCCAATGACTTTGTGCCACCACGAGAAATGACCTGCCACATGATCCAGGGTCAGGCAGCAGGGAAAGGGTCATCTGTGCTGTCAGGCATTGGGTGCTCCAGCTAGACATCAGGACACCATGGCATAAGCAAACCAACAGGAGCATAGAACGGTAGGGATAGGCAGCCTGCTGTATGTCTCCTAGCTTTGAATGCTGTGCACTCTGGGCCATCCGAGTGCCATGATTCTGGAACCACGAGAATGTACAGTGCAGAATCGGACTCCTCACATCTTATTAAGGTACAAACTTCTTCACAGCTATCGCTTGCACAAGCTCTTGAGTTAGAGTACTACATCAGCATTAGAGCTAGGGCTAAATTTGTAGGTAAAAAGGAAGTGGATCAGTGGAGCTGGGGGAGAGAGCAAGTGAGCTAGGGGCAGGAACAACAGAAGAAGAGCTGGATTGTAGAGTAGAGTGATTGTCCTCTGCTCTGTTCCAGGCTGACCCCCTGCTCTCTTTTTCTTTTAAGGATGCCTGGAAGGAAGGGTCTAGAGCAGAATATCCCTGCTGCTCTGGACCCTGAAAAGAAATGTAAAAGCTGTGTTCCAAGCTGTTCCTCCAGAAATTAAACCCTGGTTAAAAGAAAGTCCACACAAGGACTCACCTGACAGGAAGGATCCAGATGTGTGCCATGGTCTGAAAGGTTATAGAGATATTATCTTCTCAATTTAAAACATCATATTGATATGTCCCTTAGATCAAAGTACAGATATTTTGTGCACTCACATGACCACTGAACAACATGCTTCAAATCACAGCACTCCAGTCTTGAGTGGCAAAAAGGAAGTGACCCAAGGTGCCACACTGCTGCTGACCTTTACTGATTTACAATCCAAAATGCCTTCACTTATATGACATATTCGGGATTCTGGACAAATCCTTATGACAATCCAAAACTAGGAGGAAAAAAGATTTCATGTCTACAGGAGCTATTAAAGTATTAGGCACTTCAACAGTTAAGCCCAGACATCAGCTCAGTAAGTCATAAATCTGAAAAAAAAAATCCCCCTCAAGCTGGAAAAATATAACATTTTTTTAATAGAACAAGTCCAAACAGATTTCAATATGTTGGATGTTGATTGGCACAGCCCTGCTGCGATGTCATCTAGAAGGAAGGAGATCCTGGATTCTCTACAGAGAGAACTATTCCAGCAACTGATAACAGAATCCATACGTGAAGGGGCCATACTAGACTTGGTGTTTACCAATGGGGAAAGTGTTCCTGATGTTATAGTGGGAGATTATCCCGCATCCAGTGATCACCAGATGGACTAGGGCTGATAAAGACTATTCAAACGTGGGGGTCTTAGACTTTAGTTAAACTAACTTTGCCAAGATGGGACAATACCTCAAGAAATCGTTAGCGGGATGGGAACAGTTGGGGGATGTAGAAAAGCAATGAGCAAAACTGAAAGATGATATTTTCAGGGCAACAAACTATTTTGTTAGCAAGGTAAATAAATGTAAAAGGAAAGGAGGCCACTATGGTTCTCAAAAGAAGTAGCTGAAAAGGTGAAGAAAATGAGGGTGGGCTTCATAAAATACAATAGATCACAGCGAGAGGAAGACAAGCATCAATATTTGGAAAAACGTAGAGAAGCTAGGAAAGTAAACAGGAAAGCAAAGCTACAAAAAGAAGAAGAGATAACCAATGAAATAAAATGGGAGGACAAGACATTTTTCAGATATGTTAGCAAGACGAAGAAGTGCAAAAGTCACAATCAAGGGGGAAGAGGAAAAATATTCATGGTTTTTTTTATACTCCTTTATCATTTCAGGAAAAGAGGTTTACATTGTAACTTAAAGATGTACATTTATAACTTGAAATTTTCTAAGACAATTGAGGGTTAAGTGACTTGCCCAAGGCTACAAGGAATACTAGTGGGAATCAAATGCTGGTCTCTTGGTTCCAAATCAGTGCTCTAACCATTAGGCTACTCCTCCACTTGATGTAGGAGTATGTAGAAGCTGATGAGGATAAAGTAGAATTGCTTAACAAATATTTTTGTTCTGTGTTCACAGATGAAGTGTCAGGAGCAAGACCTCAGAAAACACCCACAAATAGGAGCAAAAGTGAAGGAGATCTTGAATGATTTTCAGAAGACTGTAGTCATGAGGAACTAGCTAAACTAAAAGTAGACAAAGCGATGGGGCCGGATGGGATACATCTGAGAATATTGAAGGAACTTGGGGAGGTTCTAATGGCTCCACTGAATGAGCTTTTCAATGCTTTTTTAAGGTCAGGAGTGGTCCCAAAGAACTGGAGAAAGGCACATGTGGTCCCTCTATACAAAAGCAGAAGTAAAGATGAGGTTGAGAATTACAGACCAGTTAGTCTGACCTCCGTGGTGAGTAAATTAATGGAAATGCTGCTAAAAGAGAGGATTGTGAGGTGTCTGGAATCCAATGTATTTCAGGATCAAAAGCAGTATGGTTTTGTCATGGCAAAAGAAGTAGGTTTTGTCATGACAAATCTGATTGATTTCTTTGACTGGGTGACCAGAGAGTTGGACCGAGGGCGAGCCCTAGATGTGGTGTACTTAGATTTCAGTATAGCCCTTGATGCCATTCCAATGGAGGCAGTAGAGACGAGGACATTATGGCTCTGATTCTAAAAGGAGGATAGCGGGGCTGCACATCCCATCATGACGTGCAGCCCCGCTATCCACCCTTGCCATATACCGCCTCAAGTCCCTCCTGCATGCACAGAGACATTGTGCGTGCTGCGGGGGATGGAGGTGGCACAGGAGTGGGGAGTGGGGAGTGGGCAGGGTGTGGACGGGACCGACTCCCAGATGTACAAGGCCGATACCAATGATGGCCTTGTACGTCCGGGGATCGCCGGGGGACCTCTGAGGTGGAATAAGTGTGGGGCGTCCCACCGATCATACCTAGCAGCCCTCCCCGGAGCTCAGAACCCCTCCTCTTGGGCCAGCTGGCAGCACAAGGTGGGTCCCCACCGCTCTATCAGGACCCTGCCTGCCCCCAGCGGGGTCGGGCGGGGGGGGGCTTCAAAGGTCAGCACACTGGCAGGCAGGTCAGCAGGTGGTGAGGACGTCCCTGGATGTGCCCCTGACAAAATTGGGCTCTATCTGAATTGAATAAAGCATAGAAGAAACACAGAATATCTCCAAAGGCAAAAAAGAGACTATAGTATTTGATATGGAAGGGCTGACTAGATAGGCCATATGGTCTTTTTCTGCTGACATGTTCTATGCAAATTAAATAAAACTATATACAGGTAGTGGTTCAATTGCATATAATACTGCAATTGTCTTCATACCTCTTCCAGCACTCCAACACTAACAGCACCGCCACAAGCGTCTCGCTGAAGGCTTCCTCAGGGAGTGAACTGTTGCCTCTCAATATTGCAGTTATCCACACTTAATTGTGTTCCTCGTGGCACTTTTCACAGTCAGAGAACGCTGTTTTACATCTTAATGCGCAACTTTTTGTAATTGTTCTATTAAAAAAACGTTTTATGTTTCTAGCTTGTGGAGGCTTTTTTCAGATATATGACGTATTGAGCTGAAGTCTAGGCTTAACTGTTGAAGTGCCCAACACTTTGATAGCTCTTTTAGAGCTGAGTTATGTTTTCCTGCTAGTTTTGGATTGGCATAAGGATTTATTTATTTATCTTAACAGATTTTGTACTGTTTTATCATTTTAGTCTAAGCAGTTGTCGTTGTAACTTAAACTTGGTAATGTACATTAAACAGTGACATTGATAACTTGGATACTTCTGGGGCAATGGAGGCTTAAGTGACCTGCCCAAGGCCGCAACGAGTGCTAGTGGGAATTGAACCCTGATCTCTTTGCTGTCAATCCAGTCTTCTAACTATGAGGCTACTCCTCCACCCCAAAAGAGAACATATGAGTCAAAGCGTTTTTGGATTGCATGTTTGATGGCTACACTTTTTGATGAGGTTATTGTTTTTTGGATCTACTACTACTACTACATCATTTGTATAGTGCTACAAGGGATATGCAGTGCTATACAGACACATGTAAAAGACGATCCCTGCTCATCAGAGCTTACAATCTAGTCAAGAAAGACAACCCAACAGCTAAGGACATGGATATATCTCGGGAAATGGTAAGGAAATGCACAGGAGACTAAGCAGATCGGCATCTAGAAGAGATGTATGGTCTGCTGCCACTATTGTGGTTGCCTCCAGATTGACCAGGCTACTGGTATCCCGGTGATTATGTACTGAATATATAGCTTGCTTGTGGAGGCCATGGGCAAGCTGCAGGTGTTGCTCACAGGCAGGGAGGGGACACATCAAATGCAGCACGAGTGCCCCTGGACACCGTAACTCAGACAATGAATGGCGAGGGCAGGGAACAGGCCACACCACATGCCCGCTAGGACACACAGGTGAGAATAACCACACACACATGGTAGACAGAGAGATGTGTGGCAGCGCACATATGTCTGTGATCCCAACACCAGTGACAGGGCGTGATGTAGTGTGCTACCCCCAATAGGCTGCACCCGGAAATAACACCGCAATGTCAGGCATGCATTGGACAATGGTGACAATGGTGTCCTGCCAACCACCTACAGTAGGTGCATGTCATACACGGTGAATACCCACCCAGCAAGACGTAGTCCTCATATTTGCCAGAACCTGGGAACCGCGGGATCACATTCAGGATACGCATACCTGCATCACAAACAACCTGCACATTGAGGGAATGGAAGTGTTTGCGGTTGCGGTACACAACCTCCCTGTCGCGTGGCGAGACAAGGGCAACATGTGTGCAATCTATTGCGCCCATCACGTGTGGTATCCCAGCAATTCCGTGGAATGCCTGTGCCAGGACTTGGCCCTATGTATGTGCATGGCCTTCCCCCTGCTTTGGACACTGCACACCCAGAAGCAGGTAGGTGTGAGTATGGTGCAACAGTGGGAGATGGCACAGGCACATGGGTTGGGGCACACCAAAGGGGGGGGGCAGTACGTGGCTGGTCGGGAATTGGGCGGCAACTGAGACACAGAGCCAGCATCCATTCACGAGCCATGGTGGGGGGGGTCCTGTCTATGGAGGGCAGTGGGCAGCACAAGTAAGTGAATGGGTGCCTGTGCAGGGGTGGCAGGCCCACAGTGGCAGCAGAGGGTGATGACATATTGCATGGCTCACGGTGCAGGGCTGGCAGGGGCAGCAGGGCCACATGGGTAGGGAGGCGGGCAACCGGGAGGCACACTGCACCTGCATCGGCCATGCTGAGTGGTGGCAGGATGAGGGTGGTGATGGCCATGCATGGGGTATGCGGCAGCATCCGGGGGTGTGGGGGGCCGGGGGAAGCAGGGCACAGGGGTTACTTGCATGGGGCGTGCACAAACGTAGTGGGCTGGCACTGGAGCCATGGACCAGACACATGTGGATCACCAACCCACAGATGCCTGAGTGGGGATGTGACGGGGTGGACAGGCAGACAGACCCCATCTGACCTATGTAACATTGGGGCACACAGGTGACGTCTGTGCCATTGAGGCACAGGAGGAGGCACAGGAGGAGTCAGCCCCAGGACCATTCAGCCCAGTGGACACTGTGGTGGAGGTGGCCCAGGTGGGAGCGGAGGGGCAAGCTGCACCCCTGGGGGACGGGGACATGCAGGGCCCACAGCCTGAGGACAGACATACACCACCCACCACTGCAGGCACAGGGGAGGTGCCTGCGGATGAGGCGGCGCAATCCAGGAACGAGGCACTGACTGCCGGGGAAAATGTAATTATGGAAATGCAGGCGCACTCTGCAGCGGCCCACAGAGATGCTGAGGGTGAGTGTCCCAATGTGCTATGGTTGATATGCCTCTGTACAGGTGTTAGATGACCCCCTGTCTCACATTGCACTATGGTCTCTCCCCACAGGCATACGGCATGTACTGCGGTCGGTGGTCCGGGCACAGCGGCGCCAACTGAGGATGTCACCTCGCCTCCAGCGGACCATGTCTGGGGTTCTTGCGGGTGTGAACCGCATGGCCACAGCAGCTGAATGGATGGCTGACAGCCTGGAGCGGATTGCGTCAGGCGGAGGAGCAGTCGCCGGGCAGCTGCATCCAGCACCATCACCACCCCCTGCAGCAGCAGCACCACCGGCAGCAGGGGTGCGATAAACACCAGGGGCTGGGCGTGGCCGCCCAGGGCGTGGCAGGGGCAGGGGGAGGGGGAAATAAACCGCACAACATGTGGCTGTAGCACATGTCTCCTGTGTTGCTTGTGGGGGGCAATATTACGCACACCCACCCGTGCCTGACCCTGGGGCCTGCCCGATGCAAACTATTCTGCCAGATGGTGTAGCCACTGACACTGCTGTGGCCAGCATGGGATGCCCCACCTGCTCTTGGGCGCACACCAGCAGGCACACACTACCCAGCAGCTGCAGCCAACATCTGTGTACCTCATCCGTTCCCCGTGAGCCGGGGGGGGAGGGTTACAACCGGTCATGGGCTATGGAGGGGCAAAGGGCATGGCATTAGGTGGGCTGCGGGTGATGGGGGGGTGTTGGACTGGTAATGTGCAGTGGGATGCTTGGGGGGGGGGGAGGTCTGCCAATGGCCTATTCGGGGCTCCTTGGAAATGGCCTGATGGGGTTAGTACCGGATCTGGGCGGTTTGCATTGGCTCTGATTGAAGATGCGTGGTGGTGGTGTTTGACATACAGTGCACCCATGATGGTGCAGAGCCGTTACATGAGCTCATGGGGGTGGGGGGGGGGTTAGACTGATATCTTGGTGGGTAGAGGGGAGCTAGGATATGGCATGGGCCCAAGTTGCCTCCACAAAATGAATAGTTCTGGCATCAGAGGGTCCTCAGAGGAGGACATGAGCTGCTGAGGGCACCAGTACATAGATGGGGTGGCTATGCCCCACTCACCTTGCTTTGCCATCTTCTATGTGAAGAGGATAGGACTCCACATATCCAGGTCTCGGGAAACACTAACGAGATCAGAGCACAGCAGATACACTTACCCAGACTGCGACCATAGCTTTGAGGTATGTACTGCATACCCTCAGTCATAGACAGGCACTACTGAGTCTACAAGCTGTCCTCTGATGACCATAGACTGTAGCACAGGCACATTTGGGATGACAGTCTATCTGCCAGTCTCCTCTGTTATATATCGTACAGTGTCCGATACCTGTCCCTGTGGCTTCTGGTCAACCCTCAGTATAGCACACATGACAGCACATGTTTAGGTTTTCCCACATTCCAACTACATGTTAGTCTCCTCCCTTGCCACTAACAGCTGGCAATTTGCATACTATCCTGACCCTTCGGAGATGCCCCACAAGCACATGTTTGGAGGGACAGTCCATGTGGTAGCAGGGGTCAGTGACCGAACTGCTGTCCTGTGTTCTGTTTAATCCTATGTATTTGCTATAGACGACTGACAACAGTCACCCTTGATGCAGTGGAACCCCCTGTGCCTCATTTGTAAAAAGCCTCACAACACCATGACATACACAACGAATGGACCAAATTAGTGCCCCAGCCCATGTCCCCTTGCGGCCATGTCCACTCTGTCCACCCTTAGCCCTGTGCACTTTAAGGCTCAGTGTCCATTAGCCCCCTTGCTGTGTCCATGCCATCATCCACCCTGGTCTGAGCCCATCACAGATGCTGCACATAGCCTTGCATGTTCCACCACAGCTGACCCCTAGGCACTGTTAGATGTGTGTGCTTTTGGCCATGTGTGACACTGGCCCATGTAATGCCCGTAATATCGCTAAACGCATGACACGTGTACAGCACCCTGCATCCACCCTTTGTATCTCACACTGACACACATGTGTGTGGCCACATGTGTCGATCACACAACACTGACCCATAGCAAAGAGGGATATCTGGACAGCACAGTTAACCTGTAACAATGTAAAACTTTATTCACAATAAACATTCTTTGGAACATTTGGTATTGCCCATCATGCCGACATTGCTGTCATCCAGCCCTACTGCCGGCCGTGAGTGTTGCAGGCCATTGCATGGGCTGTCACAGGGTGGGTGTGTAATGCGTATCCGCACGCTACACACCCCGGGGACCCCTGTCACATGGTGGCTGATCCGGCGCACCCCCAGCTACATGCTCCTCCAGCAAGCGCAGCCGGTCAGCCACCATGGTCGGGGTTGCCAGGACCTGCCCCATGATGAGGGCGTGCTGCCTCTGGGCATGTGCATGCGCACGCACAGCCATGGCCACGCGCAGCCCGCACATACAGCCACACAGACACAGGTCTCCCCATGTCTGTGTGGCTGCATCCACGGTGCACCTGTCAGCAGCTATGTGTGCCATGCCCACGTCCAGGAGGGGCGCATCGCCATCACCATGGTGCAGGTGGCTGGCGCCCCGTAGCCCTGTGACAGCCCATGAAGATGGGCACATGGCACACGTGCCACCACCCCCCCCCACCACCCCATCCCCCTCCAGCTCCACGTTGGCTAGGTCACCTCCCTCCAGCCCCTGTCCCACCACAGCAGGGCCCCTACCCTCCCAAGCCACCTGCACCCGCCCCTCCTCCCCCTGCCCTCCCAGCACCTCTGCCCTCTCCCCCTCCCCCACCTCCTCCCCCGCCGTAGCCACACGAGGCAGCTCCATTTCCTCCCCACCCAGACCCCCCCCCACTTCCTCCTCCTCCCCCTCAGCGTCAGATGCTGCATCGCCCCCATATGGCGGTGTGCCGTGCTACTCCACCATGGCCACTGGGTCGGGCAACACCTCCTGGCCATCATCTCTCTGCGGCTCCCCGGGCCCCGCATCTTGCACCACTGGCTCCTCCGCAGCACGTGCATCCGCTGTGGGAGAGGGGAACACATGTCATCTCCATGTTCACACATCAGCCACAGCAGTCACATACATCCTGTGGTCATGACAGCCAGTGCCCCACAGGGCCATGTCACATCACTCACCGTCCTGTTGGGCCATCCGCTCCCTCTGCACGCGACGTACAAAACGGGGGTACCTTGCCCTCAGCTCCCGCGCCTTCTTGCGGAGATCCTCGACCTATTGGAGTGACAACACATATTGACATTAGGGGACAGACACCCTTTCGGGGCCTCTGCCGCAACACATATATTTATCAGTGTGCAATATAGTTTGTCCCTAGGATCACAGACTGGGGCATTCCCCACAGCACCAGGATGAGGGGTAGGGCTCTGAGGTGAGGCCTCCTGCATCCTGGGGATCTGGTTTGCCCTTGTGTTCACAGACTGGGGCATTCCCCACACCACCAGGATGAGGGGTAGGGCTCTGAGGTGAGGCCTCCTGCATCCTGGGGTTCTGGTTTGCCCTTGTGTTCACAGACTGGGGCATTCCCCACACCACCAGGATGAGGGGTAGGGCTCTGAGGTGAGGCCTCCTGCATCCTGGGGATCTGGTTTGCCCTTGTGTTCACTGACTGGGGCATTCCCCACACCACCAGGATGGGTTATGGAGACCTGTGGTGGGGCCTACTGCATCCTGGGGATCTGGTTTGCCCTTGTGTTCACAGACTGGGGCATTCCCCACACCACCAGGATGGGTTATGGAGACCTGTGGTGAGGCCTACTGCATCCTGGGGATCTGGTTTGCCCTTGTGTTTACAGACTGGGGCATTCCCCACACCACCAGGATGGGTCATGGAGACCTGTGGTGAGGCCTACTGCATCCTGGGGATCTGGTTTGCCCTTGTGTTCACAGACTGGGGCATTCCCCACACCACCAGGATGGGTTATGGAGACCTGTGGTGGGGCCTACTGCATCCTGGGGATCTGGTTTGCCCTTGTGTTCACTGACTGGGGCATTCCCCACACCACCAGGATGAGGGGTAGGGCTCTGAGGTGAGGCCTCCTGCATCCTGGGGATCTGGTTTGCCCTTGTGTTCACTGACTGGGGCATTCCCCACACCACCAGGTTGGGTTATGGAGACCTGTGGTGAGGCCTCCTGCATCCTGGGTATCTGGTTTGCCCTTGTGTTCACAGACTGGGGCATTCCCCACACCACCAGGATGAGGGGTAGGGCTCTGAGGTGAGGCCTCCTGCATCCTGGGGATGTGTGTTTTTACTGTACTCACAAACAGGCCCAGCTACCATGGCACAGGGACAGGGGATGGGCTCCTCATTTGGGATCTTCAGCATCCTGGGGCTATGGTCTGTTTCCTGTACTCACAAACAGGCCCAGCTACCATGGCACAGGGACAGGGGATGGGCTCCTCATTTGGGATCTTCAGCATCCTGGGGCTATGGTCTGTTTCTTGTGAGCACAAACAAGGCCTGTATCCATAGCACCAGGATAGGGGGTGGACCCCCTTTAGGGGCCTGCAGCATTCTGGGATGTCTTTGTGCTTTGTGCTAGCTGACAGGGGCATGTGACAGACCCCTGTGTCTCTCTTGGCCTTGGTGGTGGGCCTGTGGTTTTCTGTAGATTGGGCACATCACTGAGGATGCAACAGCGCCCCGTAGCATACCAATGTGGTCATTAGTTCACCTCTGCCATGGTTGCAGCTACCCCCTGTGGGCTTGGGGGTTCTGATATTGGGTGAGTGGATGACCTAGTTACAAGCTGGATGCGACAACACCAGACATTCTCCAGCAGTGCAGATTTTATTAGTGCTTTGGTTACAGGCTGTTCTTCACCACATCCTCATTTGGGGTGCCTGTCCCCAAACACTTACCTCACGTGGGTAATCAGAGCTCCTGTTATATCTGTTGGTGAGGCGGTCCCAGGCCCTCCTCACCCTTGTCAGGTTCTGCCTCCTGGACGAGCCATGGAAGAGGCGTTGCTGGCGGAGGCAGAAGAGCTCTGTCAGCAGGTAAAGGTCGCTGTGTGTAAAGGCAGGCTTTCTTGACATGGCTGCCATCTGCTCTGAGTGTATCTCAGCTGCATAGCCACGTGCGTTCATGAGGGCGTAGCCACGTGCGTTCATGTGGGCGTAGCCACGTGCGTTCATGAGTACACGCGCACAAATACATCTTGTTGGGGCCATGACACGGCACGTGCTTATGTGCGTTGCTGTCGGCGGAAGGGCCTGCTTAAGTACGTGCGGCAGTGCGTTGGCTCGTGCGTTGGCATGTTTGATTACAGATCCTCATGGTGTACTGCAACTCACATTAACGCTACCATCTATACGTGTGATGGCCTATGGCTTATCCTAGCCTGTGGGCAGGAGCTGGATTTTGAATCCCCCACATTTTTGTCCTACTGCTATATATTGCAGGGTCTGCAGCATGTGTTCTAACACCTTCTGCTTCTGACATCTCACATTAGGAAAATTTCACATTCCTTTGTCGAGGACTGTCCTTGATGTGGAGATGTCTCACATTTGTAATGTCCCTTTTGTTTACATGGATTGAGGGGGGTGGATGGAGACCAGGGCACAGAGAGTGTCCCTGATTGGCAAACTGTGGAGGTGGCATCGGGACCAATGTAGAGCTTCTGTGTATCTGTCTGTTTTGAAATGTATAGCATTAGTTGTATCCTTCTCAAGCGTGCTCTTTCACCCTTTCTCTCGTTCCTCTCTGGGTTTTTGATGACAAACATAGGCTTGCAGTCTGTACTTTACCTCTGCTATTATTGGGTTACAGACACCACTACTCCAGATGCAGATGCACCTGGCAGCCCTGCCATGTATCACCACAGTGGGCTCATACCCATAAGTTCTGGCTGCACAGTCAGTGCATTTGCCAGTGGAGTAAACCTCTGTAGCTCCTTCTACATGCCTAGCTGGCTACAGAGCGACTTCAGTTCACCACACAGTCCATCTGCTGTGGTTCACAGGGTTTGATTGGAGCAGTCACAACCATGATGTACTACACATGCAAATCAGCTGTCCACTGATTAACACAAGATGGGGAATGCAACCCTACAGCACCTCGGCCTGGTAGGGGGAACTGACCATGTGCATCCCCACAGCACCTCGGCCTGGTAGGGGGTACTGACCGTGTGTTTTACTGGCACACAGTAGCTACACACCATCACATTGTGCGGTTACTGTGCTCACCCTGAGGGTGCAGTGAGGTGCCCAGCACCAGGTCCACAGCACCATCCATGGCAGACATAGGCCATGGTGGAGGTCCAAAGCAGTGTTAATGTGTGAGATAGGTAGTTTCTGCACAAACACCTTGGATATATTTGTCTGTCTCAGTCAGGTATAGTCTCTATGGACCCCTAGGAGGATTATGGTGGTAAACAGTGTCTCCCATCAACAGATCCACATTCTACCTCCCTGCAAAGGGGGCAGTAGGGGGGACCATCAACCTCAGTTCTGCTGTGGAAATAACACCCTTCAGGGCAGTCAATGCAGCACTCTACATATCCATAGCACAAGAGCAGACAAACAGTAGGCCTGTATATGCTAGGCTGCACCCAAACACTATCTGATATTTTCCTGCAGCAGGCCTTCAGCCACTGCACCTTGCAATGCACTCCATCAAGACACATACCAGCTGCAAACAGTCTGCTAGTTGGTCCATAATGCATGTTCCTGTTGGACATGCATGCACCCAGACCTGGGATGGCAGCAAACACAACAAGCAGATAAGTCAGTGACTGGCCCCCAAAAGGAGACACATAAATATCACATAACAGAAATACTATATGGCACTATGGGGATGCCTGGCCATGCCGTGGTCACTGCACAGTCAGGGTGAGATTGATCTCCCTGCAGGACATACAGTGGTCACCCTGTCTGTGTAGGTGGTGGCCAGGCACTAATATGTCACAGTCAGTGCCCTATGCGCTGTGCAGATGCAGCCTGGCCAGGCCGCCCTGTCTGGGCTATACCCATGGTACCTTGCTCCTCATTATGAACATTGGCAGGCCAATACTGGCAACAGTGCTGGCAGTGTGGGCTGTGGAAGGTGTTTGCAGCCTCCACACACTGTATAGACAGACACACACTCCGACACCAATGCCAGCATTGTGCAACTATAGAGGGGTTCAGCAGCCCTGCCCACCACACCAGTCATGGGCACAGTAAAGGCATGGATATGGTACGCAATACTGTTGGGGGTCACTCCCCAGGGTGGTAAATACTGTCAGAGAGCAGACCTGTAGCACACAATGCAGACATCAGAAAGATTGTTATGATGGGGCTCAATGAGCAAACTGTGCTTAACGTAGGACTTGCTATCTGCCAGTAATCATAGGACACGTTTGATAGGTGTGTACCGCGTACCCAGGTGTGGGGTGGCTTTGCTAAGGCATGCACATGCTAGTATTGGGAGATGCACACAGGGCCCAATGTCCTGCCTCACCAGGAGGCATTAGCCAATGGGGCCTGGGTGTGTGGGTGTGGGTGTGTCTGCCCCCTGTTGGCTGCTGCTTTACGGCAGAGGTTCCCAACACCAGTCCTGGTGTGCCAAACACTGTTCGGATTTTCATGCTGTCGCTCATTAATATGCATGAGCTACATCTGCATGCCATGGGGGTGGTGCATAGATATGCAGCACAGGCATCTTTATTAGAGGCAGCATTGAACCTGACTGGTGTGTGGCCCTCCAGGACTGCATTTTGGAGACTCTGCTCTAGGTAATGCGCCTGTTTATGGTGTCTGTGCACGTTGGGGTAAGATATAGGCGTATTAACCAAGCATATGTTCTCAGCAATGAAGGTTTGACAGTAAAATCACGGTTTAGTTGTGAGAAAAATATGTGGACTGTATTGCCAGTAGCCCCAGCTGGGCTTTAAACCTATGACCTTTTGTTCTTGCACACACTGTCTGTGTGCACTGCACCACTGTGTTGCCACAGATAGGCTGCATTCCCTAGGGAGTCCATGACTGTACATCCGATAGGGCCTGTCTGTTGCGGTGGATGTGCCAGCCTGCACATGGCTAGGCCACTGTCTGCTGTGGCTAAAAGCCACTGCCCCCTCCACCACCTGTACCCTTCCGCCAACATGCTGACATGTCCTTATCTTGGAAAATGCCTATGAGCTGATTGAGGTGTGGCACTCCAGGACTGCATTTGTGAGACTCGGCTGTGGGTAATGCCCATTGTTATGGGGGGGGGGGGGGGGGTGTAGGGTAAAATATAGGTGTTTGACCCATGCTTATGTTCTCTGCAATAAAGGGGTGTCTTTACTATCTCTGTTTAGTGGTGGGTAAATATGGGGACTGGGTTGGTAGGAGCCCCAGCTGGGATTTGAACCTGTGACCCTCTGGTCCTACAGGTACTGGCTGTGTCTGCTTCACCACACTGTGGCCACAGAGACAGTGCAGTCCCTGGAGATAGAAAACCTGGCAGAGTGAGTCAGCAACCCTGCTCTGCACATTTTTACTGTCGGCTCATTCACCTTGTATGGGGACAAAAGTGCACATAAACCCCGAAAATGACCTCGGAAACAGGGGATAGAACCTAACCAAACTGGCCAATGGTGATATTAATGAGCAACCATAGCAGACACTCCCAGGAGAGCTCAGGGAAAAACGAACTAGGGAATGATTTTTGGAAGGGTCTACGCTCCGTAGACCCTTCCAAACATCATTTTTGTTTTTTTGGGGCTTTCCTGGGAGTGTTTTTTATGGTTGCCCATTAATATCACTGTTGCCCAGCTGGTTTCTAATTTCTTTTGGCTTTTGTTATGATCTTTTTCCATTTCTATTTGCTATTTTGTTCTGTGCACATGTATCACACTGCTCACGTTTAATAGTTTCCCCGGTTTTGCAGTACATTGCTGACGTAAATGGTTTCTCTTCCCTTTAATATGCCTTTAACGGCAGGTTTTCATTCACGTTGGGATTCAGCTCAGATAATCAGCACGTTGGTGTGGGGGGAGCCTCTCCCTGCCCACTCTCCGCCCATTGACCCCTTCTCTCCGCCCACTCTCCACCTTCTGCTCTGTTTTAACGCGCCGCGGGGGTTTACGATCGTTAACTGCGGTTAACGCGCGTAATGTACAGTTAACGATCGTTCGCATGTCAGAACGCGCATTATGACATGCGAACGATCGTTAACCTACATTACGCACGTTATTCACGATTACCGCGGTTTAGTAAACATACCCCATAATGTTGGATTAAAAAAAAAACAGCACTTAGATTTTTGACACAGCACCGAATATCTAAGTGCTTTTGAAATATTGACCCGACTATATTTTTCTTATTAAGTTATGGTTTCTGGTTTACTATACCTCATATACTGCTTTTTGTGAGCATCCAAAGTAGTTTACATTTAACAATTAAAAGAAAATGATAACATAAAATTAACATATTAAAATTGTTAAAAAGAGCTCTTGCTGACAAGACAAGAGATAGTAAAAAACAGGTTCAGAAACTAGGAAGAGTAATCTGGTCGTCTAGTCCAGTGTTCCCCAACCCCCGGGCCGCGGACCGGTACCGGTCCGTGGATCAAACTGTACCAGGCCGCCCGAGGAACTTTAAATAATTTCACTGTGGGTCCTCCCGCCTCCTGATTGGCCGAAAGGCAAACCCCATGCCATTGGTCGAGGAGGAGGCGCCGCGGGAGGACTGAGGACAAATTAGTAAAAATGAGTATGAAACAGACATCGTTAGAAAGTTTTCTTGGGAAGAAAAAAAGGCACAGTGAACAGACAGAAGAAGAGCCTTCAACATCAAAGAAATATGCAACCTTTAACAGACAATACCAGGAGTCCTATTTGAAATATGGATTTATCGGGACAGGTGATTCCCACGCACCAAAACCGATCTGCATAGTTTGCGGCGAGAAGCTCTCTAATGAGGCAATGAAACCTTCAAAACTGCTTCGCCACTTGACCGCCAAGCACCCTGGCATAAAAGACAAGCCCCTGGAGTATTTTGAAAGAAAAAAACCGGAGCACGAAGCACAGAAGAAATTTATGAGGGCCACCACATCAATAAAGGAGAATGCACTGAGAGCATCATATTTGGTGGCTAACCGCATTGCTAAGGCTAAAAAGCCATTTACTATCGGTGAAGAATTGATCTTGCCCTCCACTAAAGACATTTGCCGTGAACTTCTAGGAGAGGCTGCTGTGGAAAAGGTAGTACATGTGCCTTTGTCAGCTAGCACTGTGACTAGGCGCATTGAGGAAATAGCCGGAGACATTGAGGCACAATTGTTGGAGAGGATTAATACATCACCGTGGTATGCACGCCAGGTTGATGAATCTACAGATATCGACAACAAGGCACTACTACTTGTTTATGTGCGATATCTATATCAGGAGGATGTGCATGAGGATTTGTTATGTGCACTATCTTTGCCAACCAACACCACAGGAGCAGAACTGTTCAAGTCACTGGATGGTTATATATCAGGAAAACTGAAATGGTCCTTTTATGTCAGCATAAGCACAGACGGAGCTGCTGCCATGACCGGACGACTGTCTGGTTTAACTGCTCGGATTAAGGAGGTTGCACCTGAGAGTGAATCTACGCATTGTATCATTCACAGGGAAATGCTGGCAAGCGGAAAAATGTCACCGGAATTTAACAGCATATTGAGTGATGTCGTTAAAGTTATTAACCACATTAAAGCACACACACTTAACTCGCGCCTGTTTGAGCAGCTTTGTGAGGAGATGGACGCAGAGTACAGATGCCTTCTCTTATACACAGAAATAAGATGGTCATCCAGAGGAAAATCGCTAACCAGAGTATTTGAATTATGAGAGCCATTGCAAAGATTTCTCTCAGAAAAGAAGTCACCGCTGGCAGCACATTTCAGTGACAAGGTATGGGTCGCAAAACTGACTTACCTGTGTGACATATTCAGCCTGCTCAATGAACTCAATCTGGGCCTTCAGGGGAAAATGACAACTGTTTTCAAGTTGTCAGACAAAGTAGCTGCATTTAAAGCCAAACTGGAGTTGTGGGGACGGCGCGTGAACAGAGTCATTTTGGACATGTTTCAGACATTAGCGGGGATTTTAGGCGAGACTGAGCTTGAACATTCATTCTGCCAGTTGGTGCACGATCACCTGTCTTTGCTTTTAAAAGAGTTTGAGCGCTACTTCCCAACCACAAAAGACCCACGAACTGGTAAGGAATGGATCCGCGACCCATTTGCCAACAAATCAGGCGAATCTAGCATGCCTATGCAAGAAGAAGAACAACTGCTGGAGATTGCAAATGACGGTGGCCTTAAAACTACATTCGAGACAACTCTACCGGTGTTCTGGATTAAAGTCATGGCGGAATATCCTGAGATTGCCACCACAGCACTTAAATCCCTATTACCATTTCCGACAACCTATCTGTGTGAAGCGGGATTTTCTGCAGTGACAGCAACCAAAACAAAACAACGGAATAAACTGGCCATAAGCAACACACTTCGGGTGTCATTGTCTCCTATTACCCCCAGATGGAACCGTCTCGTTGCAAAGAAACAAGCTCAGGGTTTATGTTTTATGTTTATGTTTTATTTCACTTGATAAAAACCGCTTTTCAGTGGCAAGCAAAGCGGTGTACAATAAAATCCAATTTTTTTTTTTAAAAAGGCCGAAGCCAATGAAATAGAAAGGAAATACAATTCCTGGACAGAAAAGCAATAAAAGCAGGAAAGACAAGGCCAGAACATAAATAGAGACAAATCACAAGGAAAGCAGAGGGTAGAACAAATGGGATTCACACAAAAGGGGAGGGGATATCAAACGCCAGGGAGAAGAGGTGGGTTTTCAGGTTTTGTTTAAATGTGGGGTGGTGAGGATCCAGGCAGAGTGAAGAGGGGAGGGAGTTCCAAAGGGCGGGGCCAGCAAAAAAGAAAGCAGAGGAACGAGTAGATTGTAAGTGGGCGCGGGAGGGGGAGGGAAGAGTGAGGCGGTTAAGATGGAAGGAGCGAAGGGTGTACCTAGGGGAATGAAAGGAGAGAAGGTCTGTTAAATATTGAGGGGTGCCTGTATGAAGAGCTTTATGAACCAGGATGAGCAACTTGAAATGAGCACGGTGGGGAAAAGGCAACCAGTGAAGACGAAACAGTAGGGGTGTTACGTGATCACGGGGGGAGGAATTGGTAACCAGATGGGCGGCAGTATTCTGAATACGTTGTAACCGGGACTGTTGTGACTTGGAAAGGCCGACGAAAAGTGAGTTTGTGAAATCCACCCGTGACATGACCAGGGATAGCAACAGAGTGGTGAGAGCAGACGGGGATAAGAAGGGACGGACTGCATGGATTTGTCGGAGGAAGAAGAAGGATGACTTGGTGACATGAGATATGTGAGCGTGAAAGGATAGATCAGAATCGAAGTGAACCCCAAGGTAGCGAAAGGAAGAGACTAAGGGAACAGGAGAGCCAGAGAAGGAGGGGGCCAATGTGGGGGGTGAGTTGTTGTGAGAAAACCAGATAGCAACAGTCTTGGTGAGATTAAGGTGGAGGCAATTACGAGTCAACCAATCAGCCACAGTGGAAAGACAAGAATTAAGCGTGGAGAGATCAGGACAGGATGGGGAAGTGTGGTGGAGGCAGATATTCCAGACTGTTGAATTAAGAGGGCCAAGGGGGCTAAGAAAAGGTTGAAGAGGAGGGGAGCCAAGACAGAACCCTGAGGTACCCCACAGGAAAGAGGAAAGGAGTCAGAAGGGGGGGTAGAGGAAGGGGAAGGCGACAGGACTGCACATGAACGGGAGGAGAGAAAGGAGTGGAACCAGCGGTGAACAGTACTGCAAAGACCCGCTTCCCGTAGACGAAGAAGAAGGAGGGAGTGATCAACTAGATCAAACGCAGCTGAAAGATCAAGTGCAACCGCCACCGAGATATCACCGCGATCATGAGCTACATGCAGTGCATTAGTAAAGGCAAGAAGAATAGTTTCAACACTGTGACCCTGACGGAAACCTGATTGACGAGGGTGAAGGAATTTAGTGGAATCAAGGTGATGTGAAAGTTGTGCAAAGACAAATTTCTCCAAGAGCTTTGACAGAAAAGGAAGGTTAGATACAGGACGGTAGTGGGCGGGAACCAGGGGATCAAGTGAAGGGTTCTCATTGATTTGGAATTCTAGTGAGTTAAATAAAATAAATCACTTTATATTCATTTTTTGGTGTAGCTGTATTTTATTTTGAAGGCATGTTTAAATACAATTAAATTAAAATTATTAAATTAAAACAAGCGGGCCACGGAAAAATTATCAAACGTTTACCGGTCCGCGGCGATAAAAAGGTTGGGGAGCACTGGTCTAGTCAACCCCGAGCCCCAATTCCAGCTCATATGCTTATTGAAAAAGAAAAGATTTTACCAGAGACTTGAAGCCTTTAAAGGTTGTCTCGAGACAGATATGAGAGGGGAGAGAATCCCATAGAGTAGGCAATGGAAAAAAAAAACAGAATTCCATGTGGATTCAAGTTTAGTTTTTTACGGAAATGGAATGATCGGTCGATTCCTGTGGATCGAGCATAAAGAGTGCAGTGGGGCATATAAGGTAAAAAGTCCAGTGCATTGCTGTAAAGAGATTTGTGAATCAAAGTAAGAATTTTGTGTTGGACGGGGTGCACATCATATATCAGAAATTCTGGTTTCAGTACAGAGTAAATCAGATTACAACAGACTCTGAAAATCAGAAAACATCCAAGAAAAATCCGTTTCAAGATGGCATTCAGATCAGTCCTGCCTGGCTTGCATTTCCCTTGTTGGGATATCTGCAGCAAAGTTGACAGTCCAAATCAAACACAAATTCGGGATGTTTTGTGACAGAGCTGATGGAGCATAGCAGTATTTAACAAAACCAGATATTATTGGTTCTCTACAAGAAATCAGCTCTATTTAGAGTGATGCATCGTAGGATACTGTGCATTCCAGGTAAAAGGGTCAAACATTGCTTGTAACTGGCTCACACAAGTTGAACCACAGCTGCTGAACACAGGTGCAGATTTATGGATGCTGATGAAAATAAATGTGGAGTCTCTGCCATTGGGTGGAGCCAGCATAGGGTAAGCTATGTATCTGCCCCAGTCAAACATTATGGCAGACACAGAGCCCAGTCTTTAGATCCTATCGTAGGGCACATATAAGACATTTCTACATACAGAGGGGCAGTTTAGAAAGGACGTCCAAGTGCAATGTGGAACGTCTAAGTCAGAAGGTCGGAAAAAGAAGCAGGCAGGTCCGGGTGTAGACATGATTTCAGAAACGTTGACATGCCTCTATGATGGATGTCTGCAGAGGTGTTTCCAGAATAGGTTCGAGTAGTGGGCTAGGAGCAGGGAAGCCAGGGTTCAAATCCCACTGCTGTATCACTGAAATTGTGCTCAGCACTGGGGATGATGCAGTGTTTTTTCCTCTAAACCCTCTGGATGTTTTTCAGCCAAAGCAAACACTAATCAAGTGCCTGGAGCAGGTCTAAACCTAGAGGTGACGCTGGATGTCTGGGACATTTCTAAGATCAGCCGGGGATGTCCAGGTTCCTAGGAATGCTCCATCATGCCCCCATTCAGACTGGGATGTCCTCACGCTGGGGGCGTCCACAGATCCAGCTTCTACAATGGCTCTGGAGATGTCTCTATGTTTGTTTTTGGCCATTCAACGCATGAATCAGGCTTCCAAAATGACCCCCTCAGTCTACTTCTCCTCTAGTTCATTGTCCTAGCTCAGAGGTTCTGAACTCAGTCCTCGAGACACACCTAGCCAGTCAGGTTTTCAGGATAACCACATGGAATATGCATGAGAGATCTGCATACAACAGAGGCAATGCATGCCAGTCTCTCTCACGCATATTCATTGTGGTTATCCTGAAAACCTGACTGGCTAAGTGTGTCCCAAGGACTGGGTTGAGAACCCCTGTCCTAGATAATAAAATCAAAAACCATTTCTATTTGTTTCTGAGCCACAAGTTTTCAAAAGTAGACTTTGCTGCTATTCAATGGTTAAAACAAAGCTGATGAAAAATGCATATATTAACATTTAGCCTTCTGAAATTATTTAAATTAGATATAACAAGTAAGCCATTCTTAGGCTATAGGAATTAGTTACACCAGAACCCAGCCTTCCATAACTTAATCTACCTTATCAGCCTCTGACAGGGTCTCATAAGCGGAAGAAGTACACATTTTTCATTATAGACTAATGATGACATAATCATCAGCCAAGCCCCTCAAAAGCTTGTCTATAATGAGATGCAAATTTTATGGAAAGAAGATTTGAGAAAATTCCAAATGCCTAAGTCAGCTCTTAGAATAAATGTTTAAAAAACAATATAGAGTGTGTTCCATGACCATGTCAAGAGTGGCAGTATAGTTAATTCTACAGGAATTTTAGACTGATCCTCAACTCTAAGCAGATGTTATAGAAATGAAGTTGCCGTCTTCACTGACCCAGTTAGAGATGCTGAAGATTGCATTAAAAGTCTTCTGACAATTCAAAAAGCAAGAGAATGACCTTGCTGAGCTCTTCAATCAAACAGACGGCAACAGTGTGTGTGGGATGAAGGTCCCAATGATAAAGCCAGAAGCCTGAGACCTGGGTCCCATGGTGGCAGAGATGAATAGCCCACAGGTATGAGGTGATTAGTACATCTCTGAAGTCAAGCCACTGCATAGAAGTGAGCTGATGAGGAGAGAGAGAAGGAGAGTGACAACTAACTTCTCTTGGCTAAAACAGTGAATCATTGCCAAGAGGGCAGGGAACGTAGTCAAGTAGTAATCTGTGATCTATCATTAAAATCATCTGAAATATCTGAAGACTGGAGGATCACCAATGTAACGCCAATTCTAAAAAGGGTTCCAGGGGTGATCCGTGAAACTACAGACCGGTGAACCTGACGTCAGTACCAGGAAAAATGGTAGAAACCATAATAAAGAACAAAATTACTCAGCATGTATGTAGTCATGGCCTAATGGGAGACAGCCAACATGGCTTTAGACAAGGAAGATCTTGTCTTACTAATCTATTATTTTTTTTGAAGGTGTGAATAAACAGGTGGACAAAGGTGAGTCGGTTGATATAGTGTATCTGGACTTTCAGAAAGCCTTTGACAAGGTCCCTCATCAGAGACTTTTGGCAAAACTAAAGAGTCATGGGATACGAGGCAGTGTGCTATTGTGGATCAGGAACTGGTTAAAAGATAGAAAGCAGAGGGTAGGGCTAAATGGCCAATTTTCCCAATGGAGAAAGGTGAATAGTGATGTACCCCAGGGATCTATGCTGGGTCCGCTGCTTTTTGACATATTCATAAATGACCTGGAAAAGGGAATAACGAGTGAGGTTATCAAATTTGCAGATGACACAAAACTATTTAAAGTTGTTAAAACCCAACAGGATTGTGGAAAATTGCAAGAGGATCTTCATAAATTCGAAGACTGGGCATCCAAATGGCAGATGAAATTTAATGTGGACAAGTGCAAAGTTATGCACCTAGGGAAGAACAACCCAAACTATGGTTACACGATGCAATGTTCCACAATAGGAACCACCACCCAGGAAAAAGATTTAGGCGTCATTGTGGATAACATGTTAAAACCCTCGGCCCATTGTGCAGCGGCAGCCAAGAGAGCAAATAAAATGCTAGGTATCATAAGGAAAGGAATGGAAAATAAAACAAAAGATATTATAATGTCTCTATATCGTTCCATGGTGAGACCGCACCTTGAATATTGTGTGCAATTCTGGTCGCCGTATCTTAAAAGGATATAGCGTTAAGAGCCACCAAAATGGTAAAGGGGATGGAAGGATACTCCTATGAAGAAAGGCTAAAAAGGTTAGGGCTCTTTAACCTGGAAAAGAGACGGCTGAGGGGAGATATGATAGAAGTCTATAAATTAATGAATGAAGTGGAACGGGTAAACGTAGATCAATTGTTTATGTTATCAGAATATAGAAAGACTAGGGGACATGCAATGAAGCTACAGGGTAAACTATTTAAGTCTAATAAAAGAAAATATTTTTTCATTCAACGTGTAATCAAACTCTGGAATTTGTTACCGGAGGATGTAGTAAAGGCTGTTAGTGTAACTGGGTTTTAAAAAGGTTTGGACAAGTTACTGGAGGAAAGGTCCATCAACCATTATTAAAAGGGACCCAGGATATCAATGCTTGACCCAGTACAAGCATTGTGGAACCTGTGTCTTTTGGGGAAACTGCTAGGTATGTATGACCTAGATTGGCCACTGTTGGAAACAGGATACTGGGCTTGATGGGCCTTGGTCTGACCCAGTATGGCATATCTTATCTTAAGTCATTAGGGACTCATGCACAGGTGGTCATATAAACAAGCACAAGGCAAACATTTCTGCTAATTGACTTTAAAACTTTGTTTCACACATTTGTTTTATGCAAACCTTTTAACATATATTAGAGCTTTCTAACATGTGCAAATTGACCTAACACATTAATTCATGGGTTGACATGTGTTAAATTGATTCTGTATGCACTACATTTTTAAGGCATGTTAATCTGGTGAATGCGCTTTCTTGAGAAACAGATAAGGACCCAAAGACTGATCCAGATATTTAGTTTGTTGATCTCTTGTCTTCCTTAAATCTCATTGTGCTTATCCCATGTTTTTCTGAATTCTATTACGTTGTTTTTTTTTTCTAAAGCATTTTTGTTTTCTAGTCTCTGGAAATGTGTCAGTATAACAAACAGTCAAATAGAGCTGAACAGATGTAACTGAAGATAGTTATAAAGTGCAACCTGAAGGTTTAAGTGCAAATATTATTCTACTGAAACCAAAAGAGGCCTCGTCTATTATCCTATGGATCTGCTCTGCCCTTCGGGGAGTTCAATAGACTTTTAATAGATCTAACATCTTGGATTTGTCATCTGAATGTGCCAGATTGGCTATATTTCCAGGATAAAGCTATTGGGAGTCTGGCAGTAATTAACCGGAGAAGCCTTGAGGTTAGAGCAGCGGCCTCCTAGTCAACAAGATCTGTGTTCTAATCCAACTACTACACCTTGTGACCTTGCGTAAATGACTTATACCTCCATTGCTTCAGGTACAAACCTAGATTCTTTTTTTTTAATCTTTTATTTAAATTTTCTTGAGTATAAGAACAAGTGAAGTAATATACACATAACATCCTGATAAATTCAAGAACAAAAATTATATTAACACATTCCAAAAGAAACACATCAAGAGGAAAGATCATTCTAAGCCCTAAGTAGGGAAAAGGAAGACAAACAGGCAAAAAGGAGTAATTTAATTACTCCACATAAGGGAGCTCAATATACAAAACCACCTATTCATTCCCCCACCACTTCCTTATCGGCTAACAACTGATACAATTGAGCTACATCAGTATAAACATAATTCTGTCCCTCCAATGTGATGACAACGACAAGGAAATTTAAGAAAAAACGAAGCTCCTAACGCTAAAACCCTAGTTTTTAACTCCAGGAACTGCCTACACCGAACCTGAGTGGTCCGACCCACATCTGGAAACACTTGAAGCTTGAATCCACAGAATAAAGCATCTTTGTATTTAAAATATGCACGTAACACCCGCAATTTGAGGGATTCAGACCCAAAGGTCAGCACCAAGGTACAACGCTTGGGGATGACGTCCAGCGAATCCTCCAAAAAAGCGGTTAAGTCCTGAGCTACCGAGATATCAGAAGGGAGGGAGGGGGGGGACTCCCTCTGCAGTCGGAGAGGCCAGAACAGAAGTGGGAATACAATACATTTGCACAATATCTAGTCTCCCTCAGTTGCAAGATCTCAGAAAAATATTTTTTCAACAACATTTCAGAAGAAAGCAAATGGGTTTGAGGAAAATTGAGGAAACGTAAGTTTCTTGCCCACTGTTGATTCTCAAGTGATTCCAGATGGCAGGAAAGAGATGAAAAATCCTTAATGAAAGTAACATTAGTATCCCTGCAAGTCTGGAGCTGTGAGTCAACATGGGCAAGAGACTTAGAAGTAGAAACCAATTGATTATCAATAACTTGTACTTTATCCACAACAGAATGTGTAAACTTGCAAAGAGAAGAGACAGTCATAGATAATCGGGTATCAATCCTTTGAAGTGCAGACCAGATGTCTGAAAGAGTCACCTCCCGAGATAAGGGAGTAGTCACTTCTTCAAACACAGCCGGATCCACAGGGGAAAGTATTGGAGCAGCAACATGGAGAGACGAATCCAAAGGAGTAGAGGAATGCGGAAGCTGGGGAAAGGGAGGTGGCGTCCGAATCTCAGGGCTCAAAGAAGCCCCGTCCAGAGATTGATTAACAGGTAACAGGGGAGTAATGTGTTTGTCCATGGGGCCACTTATCTTACATCGTTGACCTTCACCAGGTGTAGCCTTGACTGCCACCTTTGCCTTTCGCTTTCCCATCGGCAAGCTACACTTAACTTCCGGCGCTCATAAGAACAACTCAGGAGCACCGAAGGAGCACAACAGGAGCGTGTCTAGCCCCTTGTGACACGCCCCTTAGGACACGACCACGCAGGCCGCAACCACGCAGCCGTATGTATCTCCTGCCGCTCTTTGTAGGGCTCGGGGGGGGGGGGTCCTCAGCACCTAGGGCGACCTTCCAATGCCTGCAGCTGGTCCAGCTCTCACCTGCTACGCTGCTCTGTGGCAGTAAAAAACCCGCGGCAGCTCCCAGGTAACAGAAGTGATCTTTCCCCTACAAACCTAGATTCTAAACTCATGAGAGAGAAGGAAATGCTTACAATACCTCCGTCCTGATTGTAACTCATCTTGATCTACTACTGGAAAGGTATGAGTTAGAAATTATTGAGGGGGGAGGGGGGAGAGATTCAGCTGTAGTTTACACTGCCCCTGAAATGTGAACCTGGTTCAATAACAGCTGGTACTGAATATCTGAGGTGGTCAGATTGTGATTTTGTAATCCAGTCAGTGGATTGTGAAAGCGGCTTAAGTTAGACAACCGTTCAGCTGTCCTAACTTTAACCAGTTAAGGTTAACTGAGCAGCAGCAGCTAAATATCACCAATCAGGACCGCACAAGCTAGAAATGCGTCCTGTGCGACTAACGAATTTGATGCCCACCTGTCCACCCAGCCACATTTGATAACTCATACTGTTTGAGATTTCTAGAAGCCCAGTGAAGATTCCAGTGCCCCGTTCTGGGCTTGCGCCTTATGCGCCACACCGCTTGTACAGCCCATGGTTCGGCCCTGTCACCAATGCCCGGTTAATCCACAGTGCCACTTACGGAATGACCCGATGCCAGCTGGTTAGTCTGGGTGAGCTTAGAGGATGCACTTGGGAATATTGTGCAGCACTAACCATGGTAGTTTACAGCTGAATATCCCGCTGTCCTTTAGGCAGTCTGCAGACTTGCCCGGAACATCCCCAACATGGCCCGATGCTAACCGCATAGCATCCGGGCACGATGGGGACTTATCGGGGATTTTCGAAAGGCACTACCCATGCAGGTGCCTTTCAAAAATCCTGGATAAGGTATTTAGACAGGTAATTAGGGCAGTTGCCCGTGTAAATGCCTTCAAAAATGTCACCCATAGATAAGATTGCAAATTTGGAACTCCATTAACTAAAAAGCACCACTCATTAGCGAACACTAAGACAAACTGAGGGTGATTTTATAGCAGGGCACCTAGTTTTGGAGGTGGAGAAGGCAACTATATTTAACTTATCCATCTTTATAAAATACTAGCCCAAATCCTGCAGAAACAGCATCTAGACTTTGCACTTCCTCGGAAGGGGGTCCTAAATGTTGACCCCTAAACTCTGCATGTACCCATGTACCCCTCTGCCTCGTTGGAGTCGGGAGTGGTGCCAAAGGACTGGAGAGAGGCTCATGTGGTGCCTTTACACAAAAGCGGAAGTAAGGATGTGGTTGAAAACTACAGGCCGGTTAGTTTAACTTCAGTGGTGAGTAAATTAATGGAAACGCTGTTGAAAGAGAAAATAGTGAGGTTTCTGGAGTCCAGCGGATTACAGGATCCGAGGCAGCATGGATTCACCAGAGGCAGGTCTTGTCAGACAAATCTGATTGATTTCTTTGACTGGGTGACCAGGGAGTTGGACCGAGGGAGAGCTCTAGATGTGGTGTATTTAGATTTCAGTAAAGCCTTTGACACTGTTCCTCACAGGCGACTTATAAACAAACTGAGCACCCTAGGGATGGACCCTAAAGTTACTGCTTGGGTTAGAAATTGGTTGGGTGGGAGGCGACAAAGAGTACAAGTAAATGGAGCTCACTCTGAGGAGAAGGATGTTACCAGTGGTGTGCCCCAGGGATCTGTCCTTGGTCCGATTCTTTTTAACATCTTTGTTAGTGATATAGCGGAAGGGCTGTCGGGTAAGGTTTGCCTCTTTGCGGATGATACCAAAATCTGCAATAAAGTAGACACCCAGGAAGGGGTAGATAACATGAGGAGGGATCTAGCTAAGCTTGAAGAATGGTCTAGAATTTGGCAGCTGGGATTTAATGTTAAAAAATGTAAGGTCATGCATTTGGGCTGCAGCAATCCAAGGGAGCAATACAGCATAGGAGGTGAAGTACTTTTGTCCACTAAAGAAGAGCGGGACCTAGGCGTAGTTGTGTCCGATGATCTTAAAGTAGCTAAACAGGTAGAAAAGGCGACGGCAAAAGCTAGAAGGATGCTTGGGTGCATACAGAGAGGAATGGCTAGCAGAAAAAAGGAGGTGATAATGCCTCTGTATAAGTCTTTGGTGCGACCTCATTTGGAGTATGGTGTGCAATTCTGGAGACCGCACCTTCAAAAGGATGTGAACAGGATGGAGTCGGTGCAGAGGGTTGCTACTAAGATGATTAGTAGTCTTCATTATAAAGCATATGAGGACAGACTTAAGGATCTTAATATGTACACCTTAGAGGAAAGGCGGGATAGAGGTGATATGATTGAGATGTTTAAATACCTCCGTGGCATAAATGTTCAGGGAGAGAGCCTCTTTCAATTGAAAGCAAGTTCTGCGACGAGGGGACATGGGATGAGGGTGAAGGGAGATAGATTCAGGAGTGATATGCGGAAATATTTCTTTACGGAAAGAGTAGTGGATCCGTGGAATAGTCTCCCAGTGGAGGTGGTAGAGATGAGGACAGTAACTGAATTCAAAAAAGCATGGGACCAACACAGAGGATCTCTAAAGGTAAAAAGTGGACTGTTGTAGTTGTTGTTATGGAAGGACAGACTAGATGGGCCTTGTGGTCTTTTTCTGTCATCATGTTTCTATGTTTCTATGTTTCTATGTTCTGCCCCAACTGCTCCCCAAGCATGCTTACTCTACAGGTACACTCCTAAGTTCACTATGGGGTATGTCTACTAAGGCATGCTCGCTGGTAATGCAGCGATAGTCCAGGAAAAGCGCGCCACGTTGACAGCTAAAGCAGGCACCTGCAGATAGCCCAGCCATTTCCTGCACAATCTGTAGACTATATGTTAGTCGCTTGAGTGAGAGGGGTGTGAGCGGAGTGGGCGCGAATGCAGCAGGTGGTTACCGTGAGCGTTGGCAGCTGGTTTTGCAACTGCCGTCTCGATGGGTGGCGTTAGTTGCATCCACTGTTCCTCCATGCTCTGTTCGCTGAGGTTTTGCTGTGCATACCCCCAACCGATAATGCATGGCTTTTGCAGCTGAAGAACCACTATTTGCACTAAAGCATCATGTCAGCTGTAAAAGTCTATCGCGGCTTGGTAGATAGACCCCTCTGCATACTTTTAGGCGTGACCTAGTTTTATAAGAAGCCCTTTATGCACATAAATCAGCATTTTACGTGCAGAAAAGGTTTACAAATGCAAGGGGCCCAGTTGGATCCTTACGGCTGGACACATCTGGGGTCTTACACTAACACAATTAATATGGTTGCAGGTGGCCAGAGACTATAGGTCCTCCCAGGATATTCTTTGAGGCAGCCAGGGAGCAGATGAATTATAGAAAAGTCCCTCTTAGCTTATCCACAGGGGTTTGCTCAATTCAGTCACTGCACACAGAGTAAAGTAACAAGATTTCACTTTATTGGATTTATGTACAAGATCAAGTTATACATAAATCAAGCAACTGGTTTTAATTTCTTCATTTGAGGTAGGTACAAGTTCTTCATTTCACATAAAGGTACCGTATGTATCATCGTAACAGATTATTAATTCTCCTTCTCTCTCTCACCACACGCTGCAAAAGTCTAAACCTCCTCACAGGTGTTATCCCAAGCGTTCTAGCAGAATTAGCTTTTCCTGGGTTTCTTCCCAAAATGGCAGGAATATATCCTATGGGCTCTCCTCCTTCCTAGGTCTCAGGCAAGATGTCTGCAAAATAATTATTTTCTCATGTTAAAATGGCTTTCTCTCCTAAAAGCTTCATACAATGTTATAAGAATTTCAGTTATATTAAGGGCTCAAAACTAATAAAGCCTTTTATTTAGGGAATGGCTACTGAAAATATGCACATGCACCTGCTAGAAAAATTATGTTTAGTGGAAAAAAGAAACTGTTTATTCTCACAGGGCCCGATTCAGACCTGGATGCCCCAGCCCTCTGTGCCCTCAGCCGGAACCGGACGCACAGAGTTAGCCGGGATTCTGATCCCCATGGGACACATCTAGCCCCACGGGATCAGAATCATGTCCAGGCCTGTATGTGCAGGACTTGCCTGGATAACTCTTTCAGGGCCTTTGAATGGAGCTGTGGCACAGCTCCATTCTAAAAACATGATCCCCAGTCGCTGGGCCAAAAAGTACATTCCCCACAGCTCAAGCCCCGATCTGGCCTCCCAAGGCCAGGGTCGGGCTATGGGAAATTTCCTCTGCCCCCTGCTGCTTCTTTTGGGTCCCGGGCCTGCCCGATCCACCCGACTAGGGGAACTTATTCCACCTCAGAGGTGGAAGTTCCCGGTTCAGATCGCCAACCCTGGACGTACAGGGCCAACATTGGAATTGGCCCTGTACATCCGGGGATGCCGACCACCAGCTTCCCACCCTAATGCCACCCCCTGCTCCACCCCTTTCCTGCCCCCATCTAGCTTCCCCGTACAATGTGCAGGGAAGTTAGTCGTGGTCGGAAGAGGGCCTGACCTGCATCCCCACTGTTCGTGCCTTGGAATGACTCCCCACAATGTTTTGCTTAATGTTAAAATATAAATTCATATCTTTTACATACATTTCACTTAAAGCAGGACACAGCTTCAAGAGTTGCATGATGCTTCTAGAAGCCTTACCATAGAAGGATAAATTAGTGTTGTATGAAGGAAGGCCCATGTACATAGTTGATGGGGGGATTCATGTGATGAGAGGTGTTCTGAAAGGTGAGGTGGGATAGTAATGGAAAAGACCACATAATGAATAATCTGGTACTGGCTGGTGCCAAAGTGGAAAGAAGCCAGAGGTAACTGAAGACAACCTATTGATGTGACATGCCAACCTAATGCATATATATAGAAAACATCATCAAGGACCGATCTACGCTTGCTCAAAGACTGAAGGCACTTTCAAAAGGCCATGTGAAAAGTCGTTCATTGAACTTATAAGAGCTAATGAATTCAGAATGCTAAAAGATATTCTAATGCATATGCTAAAGACTTGCAACAGAAAAAGTATAAAAGTTATGAATGTTTGCTGTGTGGTTGGTGAGAGTTTCCTAGCTCTCTGTCCCCACAATGCTGTTGAAATAGCGTTACCTTCAACCTGTTCTCACTAAATCTGCATGTGTCCTTGCTTGTCTCCTCTCCCTCTGTATCTTGTTACTTGAAGACCCCACCGATCCCTGCTAGTTCAGCAAAATGGGCAGTTACATCCCACTTCATGGGATGTGAAAATATTTTCCAGACTGAGAGAACAGGTGCTTGCTCAGAGGACTCAAAAGATACCTTTATAGTTCCATTATGTTACCTCGCAGTTCCTACCTTGCATTGGGCTCCCAAGCATTCATTCACCACACTATATTCTTATGCTGTTCCCAGGGCCAAGCCTTCCCTTGCTTTTACCCCAACAAAGGAACAGCAATGAAAAGAAAGGACTTAGTGACACCTGGGTCACATAAAATTACCTTCATTAACACAGACCCCATGTTTGCAATACTGTAAGACCTATTAACTATCAGCATTAGTGGTTATTCTCTTGTTTATCACGCGTGTATGTCAAGACCATCTCTAATCCCCTGTCTATGTTTCTGTCTTGAGTAGACTGTAATCTCTGTTGACAAGGGACTCTCTCGCCTTGTACTGCTACACAAATTATAAATAGTAGTAGCCCTAGGTTTTTTGAAGCTCCCATGTCTTTCCTCCAGTAGGCGCTTAGCAGTACTCGGCAACTCATTGCAACTCGTAGCAACTCCAATGCTATTCCAGTTGTTCTAATTTAGTTAATGTTATTGCATCTCAGGTTAGGCTTTGCTCTGCGTTTCCTATGTGTATCTCTGCCCCTGCTTCCGGACCAATTATCGCACAATAAGATTCTACCCGAGTGATCTGTAAGTTGGATTCCAGTTTGAATGCCTATAAAATGTGAGCCGCATTATTTTGCCCTTATTAAAATGTCATTATAGCCTGGACACTTTGACGCATTGGGAACTGCAGCAGCCGTGTCATGGTTTATTTTGAATGTTTTGCCTTTTGAATCATTCGGTTGGTTTTAAAGAACCTTATCTGGTCACACCCTGAAGAAGCTTCAGCGAAACGCCTTTTGGCGTCATCTGTGGAGTTGGGGTGTGCAGTACGGTGTACAGATAAGTGTGCTTGTTATGACGTTATCTGGAAGCTGTAACGCAGAGGATATGAGTTCTTGAATGAAGAAACGATATACAATGAAAATCGAGTAATAATGCAAACTAAATACTAAACTAAACGTTTTTGAAAAATTATCCTTAATTGACTAAAGAGTTTTTTTGGATCTGTGATGTGAAGAGCGACTTATAAACAAACTGAGCACCCTAGGGATGGACCCTAAAGTTACTGCTTGGGTTAGAAATGGGTTGGGTGGGAGGCGACAAAGAGTACAAGTAAATGGAGCTCACTCTGAGGAGAAGGATGTTACCAGTCGTGTGCCCCAGGGATCTGTCCTTGGTCCGATTCTTTTTAACATCTTTGTTAGTGATATAGCGGAAGGGCTGTCGGGTAAGGTTTGCCTCTTTGCAGATGTTATCAAAATCTGCAATAGAGTAGACACCCATGAAGGTGTAGATAACATGAGGAGGGATCTAGCTAAGCTTGAAGAATGGTCTAGAATTTGGTAGCTGGGATTTAATGTTAAAAAATGTAAGGTCATTCATTTGGGCTGCAGCAATCCAAGGAAGCAATATAGTATGGGGGTGAAGTACTTTTGTCCACCTAAAGAAGAGTGGGACCTAGGCGTGGTTGTGTCTGATGATCTTAAAGTAGCTACACAGGTAGAAAAGACGACGGCAAAAGCTAGAAGGATGCCTGGGTGCATACGGAGCGGAATGGCTAGCAGAAAAAAGGAGGTGATAATGCCTCTGTATAAGTCTTTGGTGCGACCTCATTTGGAGTATAGTGTGCAATTCTGGAGACCGCACCTTCAAAAGGATGTGTACAGGATGGAGTTGGTGCAGAGGGTGGCTACTAAAATGATTAGTGGTCTTCATTATAAAGCATATGAGGACAGACTGAAGGATCTTAATATGTACACCTTAGAGGAAAGGCGGAATAGAGGTGATATGATTGAGATGTTTAAATACCTCCGTGGCATAAATGTTCAGGGAGAGAGCCTCTTTCAATTGAAAGCAAGTTCTGCTACGAGGGACATGGGATGAGGGTGAAGGGAGATAGATTCAAGAGTGATATGCGGAAATATTTCTTTACAGAAAGAGTAGTGGATCTGTGGAATAGTCTCCCAGTGGAGGTGGTAGAGATGAGGACAGTAACTGAATTCAAAAAAGCATGGGACAAACACAGAGGAGCTCTAAAGGTAAAAAGGGGACTGTTGTAGTTGTTGATATGGAAGGACAGACTAGATAGGCCATGTGGTCTTTTTCTGTCATCATATGTCTATGTTTCTATCTCTTAGTCCCTGCAAAGGAGAGAACCCGTGGTCAGAAAATGTTACAGTTTAAGTGGACGGGCTGCTTGACACATCAGATTTGATTTACTTGCCCCTGCCCGGCTCAGTTATTGAAGTTATCTTTATTTCCCGAGGGGACATAAATCATACTGTCACCATTTGCGATGATGAAAAGATGCAGGCGCTTCACCTTTAATTATAATTTCACCCATTGTTGTAAGGAACGTGCAGTTCTAAGGATGTCATGAAAAAAATAATCTAAATGTAATAGAATATTATCTTCGAGAATGCAGGTTCAGTGTAAAACATATGGGGCATTTGCTAAACATACGGTTTACAGTGTAAAACTCAGACCCAGAAACAGCCCATCTGGTTTTTAAAAATTGTTTCAATGAATGCTGGATTTCCTTTTGGTTCTTCACAACTAGGGATCCTTTTTAGTTTCTCCATGCTTTTCTGAATTTTGCTACACTCTTTGCCTCTATCGCATCCCCTGACCATTGTACGTACTGTATATACCACCTCTCTTTGAGAGGTAATTCTAGATGCACGCCCAAAAACCCCTCCAAAACTGGTATAAAACAATATGTAATGCAGCACATCGATCTCATTACACTAATTCAAATGCCTACTAAGTACTCTAAAAAAATGTTTTAGTGGAGATCTCAGCGCAGGGCATAGAAAACAGCTAAATCCAATGCTGTATCATTCATTGATCCCCACCAGTTTATTTTTTATCCTTGTTTTTCGTCTTTTTCACCAACAAATTTGCGAACGATACTTACAGCAGTTCAGAACGCCGTCTTCTTGGAGTTTTACGTCAAGTGTGCTTGGTGAACCAAGCTGTCCCATTCTCCCAATGCAGCCGTCTAAATGCAGCGAAACTCGAGTTGAGAGGAGGTGCGGCCTTATTTTGGACCATAGGAGTAAAGCTGAGCACTCTTTCTGAAGCTACGGACTTTGTCACTGCATATACGTTTTTGAACTGCTGTAAGTATCATTCGTAAGTTTGTTGGTGAAAGGGACAAAAAACAGGACAAAGAATGAAAGCAAGCTCTGCTACGAGGGGGCATAGGATGAGAGTGAAAGGGGATAAACTCAGGAGTAATATGCAGAAATATTTCAATGGAAAGAGTGGTAGATGCATGGAATAGTGGAGGTAGTGGAGACAAGGATGGCATCTGAATTCAAGAAAGCATGGGTCAAGCACAGAAGATTTCTAAAGGATAAAAGGGGACTATTCTAGTTGATATGTAAGGGCAGACTAGATAGGCCATGTGGTCTTTTTCTGCCGTCATTTTCTCTTTCTGTGTTTCTATGGGGATGTTTACTAAACTGCGGTAATGCCATTCACGTTAGGATCCGCGGTAGAGACAGAAATCCCAAAGAAGGACATTGGCGGTACATCGTTACAGATAACATGCATTACAAGGCGTCATAAATTAACGAGCGTTACAAAGTGCCGTGTAAAGCGCCATGCAAGGCACCCTGTACGGCGCCCATAAGGCATTTGATAAGCTACTGAGCAAGGCATCAAGAGCTGTAGCACAATGGTTAATACACTGACTGATGGTGCAAGGGATGTGAGTTCAATCCCCCTGTGGGTCCAATGAGTAAAGCTAGCAGAAATATTAGCTTTTACTTTAAATCAGTGCTGTCTGAAGCATATCTGTGTGTAAAGTTAATTAGTGCTGCCAGCAAACACACCCTCACAGGGCCGTAACTTAAGGTGCCGCATAAGGCGCCCTATAAGGTACTCCAGAGGGCACATTATTAAGTGCACTGTCCACTAAGGCAACCTATAATGTTACGTATGGAGCGCCCCATAAGATGCCCTGTAGGGCGCTTTACAGGGCGCCGTACAGGACGCTCTATAGGGTACCTGATGAGGCACCATAAGGAGACAGCACTGTGAGGGTGTCTTTGCTGGCAGAACCAATTTAAATTAAAAAAGGAAAATGCTGCAGACAGCCCTACCAAATGACCCCACTGTGGGATCAAACCAATGACCTCTGGCACCACCGGCAGTGAAGTAACTAGTGGGCTATATCTCCAGTGCTACTAACAAACCCCTGCCTAGCCACTGAAGGACATCAGGTCACCACACAAACGGTCTGCTGTGGATACCAGGATTTGGGTTAACCCACCCATACCCATGGTGCACTGCACATGCAGATCAGCAGTCTATAGATGATCACAAGAAGGTGTATGGAATCCCACAGCACCTCGGCCTGGTAGAGGCAATTGACCGTGTGCGTTACTGGCACAGAGTAGCTACAGACAGTAGCCCAACAGGGTGCCCTATAAGGCGCATGAAAAGGTGAACAGCAAGGCATTCAGAGCTTTAGCACAATGGTTAATACACTGATTGATGGTGCAGGTTTCATGAGTTCAATCCCCCTGTGGGTCAGATGAGTAAAGCTGGTTGAGATACTACCCTGTCCTTTAAATCAGTGCTGTTGGAGGCATTTTCTTTTGTAAATGTAATGAGTGCTGCCAGCAAACACACCCTCACAGGGCCATAACCTAAGGTGCCGCATAAGGCGCCCAATAAGGCACTCCAGAGGGCACATTATAAAGTGCATTGTCCACCAAGGCACCCTATAATGTCCCCTATGGGGCACCCAATAGGGCGCTCTATAGGGTGCCTCATAGGGCACGTTATAGGGCACCTGATGAGGCACCGTAAGGAGACAGCACTGTGAGGGTGTTTTTGCTGGCAGCACCAAATTAAATTTAAAAAAGAAAATGCCTCAGACAGCCCTACCAAATAACCCCACTGTGGGATCATACCCATGACCTCTGGCTCCAGATCAGTGGTCCACAGATGACCACAAGACAGGGTATGCACCCCCCCAGCACCTCAGCCTGGTAGGGGCAACTGACCGTGTGTGTTACTGCCACAGAGTAGCTACAGACCGTCACAGTGGGCGGGTCCTGAGCTCACCCTGAGGGTGAGGTGGGGTGCCAAGCACCATCTCCACAGCACCTGACTTTGCAGAGATGGACTATGCTACAGATCCCCATCGGTGCCACTGTGTGATAGGTGGTTCCTGCAGACACCCTTAGCATATGCCTGTGACCATCTGTATATCAAGTCTTTCCCGTGTGGACTATGATGCACCCTGAATAGTGCATACACAGTGTGGGTGCCATGGTCACATGCTTTATGGTTTGGGGGGGGGGGGGGGTTGTGGCCCATAGGTGGTTTACGTACCAACACCCAACCCACCCTCTGTGACTCAGGGTGGGAAACAGGATTTCCAACCAACAGATCGACATTTTACCCTCCTACACTGGTGACATTAGAGGGGACCATCCACCCCAGTCCTGCTGGGGAATCGACACCACTACAGGGCAATTTATGTAGATCTCTACGCCTCCATACATAGGGCAGTGACAGACAGACAGTAGGCCTGGTAATGTGCAGTTGCCACACACCACTATCTGACATTCTCCAGCAGCAAACCAGGTGAGTCACCAGCCTCTGCACCTTGCAAGGTGTTCCAACCAAACACATACTAACTGCAGACAGTCTGCTAGCTAGTCCATGTTCCTGGAGATGATGTGTGCACCCACACCTGGGATGCACACACACACCAAGCAGAAAGATCAGTGATTGGGCTCCAAGAGATAGAGCCCACATATCTCACTTACAAGAAACACAATGTAGTACTATGGGTGAACCCAGCCATGCCGTGGTCGCTGCACAGTCAGGGTGAGCGTGACCTCCCAGCAGGACATGCCGTGGCTACCCTGTCGGTGTAGGCGGTGGGCAGGCACTACAATGTCCCAGCCATTGCCCTGGGCCCTGTGCAGCTGCATCCTGCCCAGGCTGCCCTGTCTGGCTATACCCACAGTCCCTTGCTCCTCATTATGCACATTGGCAGGCCACTACTGGCAACAGTGCTAGCAGTGTGGGCTGCAGAGGGTGTGGGCAAACACCACACACTGGATAGACTGACGCACACTCCCACACCTATGCCAGCATTGTGCAACTATAGAGGCTTTTGGCAGCCCTGGCCACCGCACCAGTCCTGGGCACAGTGCAGGCATGGCTATGGTATGCAGTACTGTTGGGGTCTCTCCCCAAGGTGGTGGACACTGTCAGATACCAGATCTGACACACACTCCACAGACATCTCAGAGGTTGGTATGGTACAGCCCACTGGGCAGATTGTGCTAACCTTAGGGATTGCTATGTGCCAGTTCTCATAGCAACCTTTTGCTATCTGTGTACTGTATTCCCGGGTTTTGGGTGGCATTGCTAGGGTATGCAAGTGCTAGTATTGGGAGATGCACACAGGGCCCAACATCCTGCCTCTCCAGGAGGCTGTGGATATTGGGGCCTGTGGGTGAGGGTGTTTCCGCCCCTGTTGACCGCTGCTCTTGGACAGGGGTTCCCAACTCCGGTCCTGGTGGGCCGCACCATGTTCGGGTTTTCATGCTGTCCCTGATGAATATGCATGGATACATCTGCATACCATGGGGGCGGCGCATAGACATACAGCACAGGCATCTTTATTGCAGACAGCATGGAACCTGAATGTTGTTTGGACCTCCAGGACTGCATTTGGCAGCCTCTTCTCTAGGTGATGCGCCTGTTTGTGGTGCCTGTGCTCTGTAGGGTAAAATGTAGGTGTTCCAGGCATGTTTGTTCTATCAGCAATAATAGGTTCCATCTTTCTTACCACAGTCTATTACTGGATAATAGACTGGGGGACAGAGTTGGCAGGGACCATAGCTAGGATTTGAACCTGTGACCTTCTGCTCCTGAGTGCACTGGCTGTGCATACTGCTCCACACTGATGCCACAGGGACTGATCATTCCCTGGTGATACTCTTTTTCTGGAGCTTTCTCAGTGGTGTTTATTGCTGTTTCCCATTGATATCACTATTGGCCAACTTGGTTATGTTTTTTTCCTCGTTTCTTCTGGTCATTTTCACTATTTGCCCTTTTGTTCCGTGCACATGTATCACACTTATCACGTTTTGTGGGTTTCCCTGCCTATGCTGTACATTGCTGACACTGAAATGGTTTCTCTCCCCTGCAAATGTGCATCTAACGGCAGGTTTTCATTCGCGGTAGGATTCAGCCCTTGAGTTCAGCGCGTTACTGTGCCTGGAGCCTCTCCCCACCCACTCTCCGCCCATTGACCCCTTATCTCCACCCTCTCTCCACCTTCTGCGGTGTTTTACCGTGCCGCGGAACTTTACTATCGTTAACGCATCATAACGCGCTTTATGATGCGTTAACGCAGTTTAGTAAACATCCCCCTATGTTTCTATAAAAAATAAACTTCTGGAGACTGATAAATTAATTTTATAGGAGTAGGATAGAGCATTGGATTTAGCTGTTTTATATGCCCTGCCCTGAGGTCTTCACTAAAACGTTTTTTTAAAGTCCTTAGTAGGCTTTGGAATTAGGGTTGCCAACTTTTTCACCGAGAAAAACCCGACACCCATTCTCTGCCCCTAGCCCCACCCCTGCCCCGCCCCCAGTCCCACCCATGCTGCACCCCAGCCCCACCCACAAAAATTACCGAGGATTTGTGTAAGCTAACTCCCTTAGTCAGATAATAATTAAACTGGGAAACCCAAAAACCAAACATGAAATGTACAACACTGGAGAAATAAAACTATAAAGTAATTTCCTCTTGCACTAAACAAAAACGCAAAGATGTTAGCAATACACACTTCCCAGACCAGACATATTCCAGTTAATAAATTCAAAAGAAAAAGTATTTTTCTACCTTCTGTTTGGGAATTTTATTTTTCAGTTGCAATTGCTCCAGTCACTTTCTTCTGGTTTCTTTCCTTCGTGTCTTCTGCGAGCTATCCATTTGTCCTTTCTTCTCTTTTAGATGTTTTCCATTCTCTCTGTATATCTGCTTTAACATACTGATCATTTCCCTTTTGCTCTTTCCCCCATTTCTTTCCTTATTCCTTTATCATCCACTCAAATTTCACCCTTCCATTCTCAATCCCCTCTTACTCGCCCAATACCTGGCCCATCGTAGACTTTTCTTCCACACAAAATATCTTTTCCCCTCTCCATTCTCATTCCCCATCCCCATCCCCTTCTAGTCCTCCCCCCAAATCAGCTCCCTTATAGTTCTAGACCCACCCAGCATCCACTCCCTTCTAGCCCCATTCTCCCATGGGGCCGCCACATCAGCACATTTCCAGTCCCCTTTCTAGCCCATCAACGCCATTTGCAGTCCAAGCTCCCTCCATCAGCCCATTTCCAGTCCTATTCTAGCTCTTCATTAGCCCATTTCCATTGCTAGCCCTCCCATCACAGGCCATTTCCAGTCCAAGCCCCCCCCCATCACAGCCTCTTTCCAGTCCTAGCCCCCCCATCACAGCCTATTTCCAGTCCTAGGCCCCCCCACCATCACAGCCCATTTGCAGTACTAGTCCCCCCCCCCACCATCACAGCCCATTTGCAGTTCTAGCCCCCCCATCACAGCCCATTTCCAGTCCAAGTCCCCCCAACCATCACAGCCCATTTGCAGTCCTAGCCCCCCTAATCACAGCCTATTTCCAGTCCAAGTTCCCCCTCCACCCACCATAGCCCACTTCCAGTCCAGGTCCCCCCTCATAGCCCAATTCCAGTCCAGGCCCCCTCATAGCCCATTTCCAGTCCAGGTTTCCCCCCCATAGCCTTTTTCCAGTCCAGGACCCCCCCCATAGCCTATTTCCAGTCCAGGTACACCCCCCCCCCATAGCCAAATTCCAGTCCAGATCCCCCCCATAGCCTATTTTCAGTCCAGGTTCCACCCCCCCCCATTTCCCAATTCCAGTCTAGGTTCCCCCCCTCCATAGCCCATTTCCAGTCTAGGTCCCCCCCCCCATAGCCCATTTCCAGCCCAGGTTCCACCCCCCCCCCATAGCCCAATTCTAGTCTAGGTTCCCCCCCTATAGCCCATTTTCAGTGCAGGTACACCCCCCCCCCCCCCCATAGCCCAATTCCAGTCTAATTCCCCCTCCCAATAGTCTATTTCCCGTCCATTTCCCCCCCCCCCCCATAGCCCAATTTCCAGTCCAGGTACACCCCATCCCAGCCCATCCAGTCCTTGGCCCCCCTCCCTCCCATCAAAGCCCATTTGGTGTCCTCGCCTCCCCCCCCCCCCCCCGACCAGCCCCGCGGCTGTCTTGAGGTGCTTCAGAGGGAGCCGGGGAAGCCCGCGCGAGGCTCTGGCTCCCTCTGTACAACTGCCAGTGTGAAGATCTTTTTCCTTCACGCTGGCGGTTGTTTCTGTGAAGCCGCGAATGCTGGGAAAGGTTAAAGGGCATTACCTTTAACCTTTCCCAGCAATCGCGGCTTTACAGAAACAGCCGCCAGCATGAAGGAAAAAGATCTTCATGCTGGCGGTTGTACAGAGGGAGCCGGGGCCTCGCGCGGGCTTCCCTGGCTCCCTCCCCCACAGACTTTGGGAGAAAAGCCGTTTTTTTTCTCTGGTCACTCCCGATCTTGCGGCCAGAGCAAAAAAACATCTTTTCAAGGGCCGGTTTTACTTCTCTGCCGGCAGCCGGCCTGGCCATGGAAAAACCGGCCAGGCCGGACGAATACCGGCCGGTTGGCAACCCTAATTGGAATTAGTGTAGTGGCATTGGTGTGATGCATTGTATACAGTCCTATTTAATGAGTATGGACCTACGAATTAAGGCAAGTTTATTTAATTAGCATATGCTATAAAGTTTCAGTGTGCTTTAAAATATTTGCATTAAGATGAATGTGTCAAACAAGCTAAGAAAAAGTCCTGAAGGTGGGGAAAAATCTCAAATGAACTGAAAAGGAACTGAAAATCTTTGTCCTGTGCACTTTCCTACTAGGCCTGAGGCCCATCTAGGTTACAGCAGAAAGTTTATTAAAACAGAATGACAACAAAAAAGGAGGAGAAATATATTTCTTTTTATGTTAGGCAGCAACGGGCTCCTCTAGATGTGGGCTTGTGAATGTTATTGTTTTTGAAATGTTTGCTCTGTTTTACTTTTTCCTTTCTCAATCTGGATGTTTCTTTCTAAACAATTGATGTGGAGACACATTCTAATATGTGCGTCCAGGCCCTTGTGTGTGTGTTTGGAATCAGGACGCAAAGAGGTAGACCTGATTCCGATCCTGCGGGGGCTAGATGTGCCCTGTGAGATCAGAATTGGGTCTAGGGTCTGTGTGTGCAGGCTGGGATCTGATTCCAATCAGGCTGCTTGTACAGACCCATGCCCGGTTAATTCAATCAAGTTCCTGAATGGAGTTGCGGTGCCATGGTATCCCGTTGCCATGTCACTGTTGCTCCATTCACGAGCTGCAATCCCCACACTTTCCTTTCCCTGCAGCTCAATCCCCGATCTGGCCTTCCATGGCCTGGGTCAGGCTGCAGGGAAGCCCCTTCACCCCTTCACCTCACTGGCACTACCTGGGTCTGCCATCCCCTGATGTCCAGGTAGGGGCGGCCCAAGGTGGGGTGCAGGACCATGTGCGAGACCTTTTTGATGTCTTGGACATCTGCACCCTGTCCACTCACAATCTTTGCATAATGTTAACATGCACTAACGTTTAGTAAACAAACCTCCTAATGAGTGTATGGATAAAGAAAGACCAAAAGATTTCTACATTGCTATACTCTAGTGCCAACCGCCAGGCACATTAGGAAGTACTACAAACACTGCCCATTTAGAACCCATAGCAAACCCACCATATCTTAACAGCACTACCAGGACTCATAAAGCACCAAACCCTACCTATCAAAAGGCAACATTGCAAATATTAAACCAATACATCTCCTACTGGGGAAAGAGAACAAGTGACACTGTCAAACAGAAGCTATTTTACACATGCATAACATATGAGGGAACCCCAAAAGCCAAACTTGGAATTTATTTATATATTTTTTATTTATTTGCATTCTCTTATATACCGCGCTATTCTGCATCAGTGTGGTTTACATTGAACAAACTGAAATTACATTGAACAGGGCATTATAACTTGGAGTTAACTATTGTACAGGGAACTTGGGCTATGGAGGGTTAAGTGGCTTGCCCAAGACCACAAGGAGCACTTGTGGGACTAGAAACCACAGTCCTTCCAGCCCAAGGTTGCTGTCCTCTAGTGGGAATGTACAACAACACTGCAGAAATAAAACTATAAATTAATTTCCACTTGTACTAAACAAAATGCAGATGTTAAAGACGCACATTTCCCAGAGCTGACATATTCTAGTTAATAAATTCAAAATAAAAAAGTATTTTTTTACCTTTAGTTGTCTGTGCATTTTATTTTTCAGTTACAATTGCTCCGTCACTTTCTTCTGGTTTCTTCTTGTCTTCTGCTATCTCTCCATTGTTTGCTGTCCATTTGCCCTTTCTTCCTCTTCTAGTTTTTTTCCATTCTCTCTCTACATCTGCTTCAACATACTGATCTTTCTCCTTTTGCTCTTTCCTCCATCTTTTTCTTTATTCCGTTTTCATCCACTTAAATTTTACTCCTCCATCCAGGGGCGACTCTATAATGATGCCGAGTGAGGCGGTAGGATCGGGCAGCAACTTTTTGGGGACAGCAAAAATTGCCCCCAAAAAAGACCGCCTCACTCGAATTTCAAAAAATTAAAAAAAAAAAAATGTTTGCAGAAGCTGTTGCCTTTGCCACGGCAGCAGCAGCAGCGGCATCATGAAGTGCCCCGCGGCCGCCTCTCTCCAAAGAGCCCTGACAGCTATCAGTCTTCCACCCCCCACCCCCCGCACCGGCTCAGCTTTGCAGAGCCGCACGAAGGGACAGTATTTCCCTTTCCCACGGCTCTGTTAAGGCTGAGCCCCCTGGCGCTGATGGGAAACAGGAACAGGAAATGCTGTTTCCCATCAACGCTGGCAGTCTCAACTTTAACAGAGCCACGGGAAAGGGAAAAACTCTCCCTTTGCGTGGCTCTGCAAAGCTGAGCTGGTGCGGGGGGGGGGGGGGAGACTGGTAGCTGTCAGGGCTCTTTGGGGAGGCGGTGGCTGCGGGGCACTTCTGGTCTTGGTTGGGCTGGGGGGGGGGGAATAGCACAGGTCAGGAAATAGTAATGGGCTGATGGAGGGGGGACTAGGACTAGTAATGGGCTATCAGAGGGGTTAGAACTGGAAATGAGCTGAAGGGGGCTTAAGAACAGAAATAGGCTGATCGGGGGGGGGGGGCTAGGACTGGAAGTGGGCTTATGGGGGAGGATGGGAGAATAGAATTGGAAGGGAACAGATATTGAGAGGGTCTGCCAGGGGAAGGAGGGGGCAGGAAGAGAGCTGACACAGGGGAAGGAGGCGGCTGGAAAGGAGCTGATATGCTGGGGGAAGGAGGGGGCTGGAATGGAGATGACACCTGGGATGTACTGAAGGGGGTATGGAAGGCAGCTGACACTTGGGGATGGGAGTGGTAGGTGGCTGGATAATGGGGAGGAGGCTGGAAGGGAGCTGACATTTGAATGGCACTGGAAGGGGAATGGACAGAGGGTAGGGCGACTGGAAGGGAGCTGACTGGGGGGGGGGGGGGTGGCACTGAGAGTGTACATGAGCTGATACCTGGGATGGTATTTGGACTAGAAGGGGCTGGACAGTGGGGAAGGAGGGGGACTGGAAGGGAATGGACACCAGTGGCAGTCGTGGGAATGCAAGTTGACATTGGAAGGTACTGGGAGGGAAGGACTGGAAAGGGGGCTGATACTGGGGAGGGTTACTGGAACTGGAAATGGGCTGATGGAAGGAAGTGAAGAAAACAAAAGAAGAGATAAGAAATGACAGATGGACCATAGACCACAGAAAGAGAGCTAAGAGAAGACAGGAAAGCAGAAGTCTCAGATTGGGACCAGCATGATCAGAGAATAAAATGGTCAGACAACAAAGGTAGAGAAAACATTTTTATTTAATTTTAGTGATTGAACTTTGTGCTATCTTTATATTTTACACAGTATTGGGGAACTGCATCTCTTATTTATCTGATGTTGCACTGCATGTGCACTCTGACTTCTTGGGGTTTCAGTTTAAATTTTGTCTACATATTTTTATTTTTACTTTAGACTGTGGTTACTTATTCTGTACTTGGTGAGGGTCGATGTTGTACGTGTGCGACTGAGGCCAGGTGTTCTGTTAACATGGAGTTTGTACATAAAGATCTATACTGTACTGTAGTAATTTGACTTGTTCAGCTTTTCAAATAGGTGTATGGATGCTCCAGGGCCCACTGTAGTATTTACAGTGACGCTTTTTTTGGATGGGCTCTTTATGTGAGTTTTGGAAGTTTGTGCTGATATGGTATGGTAGGTTTTCTCTTTGTTGTAGGGTTTTTTATTAGTTCACAATATGCCTGGTACTGGAGAATAGTGGTGGTTGTTGTTAGTGAGATGATCAGAATCAGATTTTTTTTTTAAATATTGAGTTCTGTGGGTGAATCTCCTGGTTCTGCTCTGCACCCACTGTGGATGCAAAATATATGTTGAAAAATAAAAAGCAAGAACCATAGCACAGTTTATAATAAAAAAATAAAATGAGTTATAATTTAGTTTTATAAACTGTGCTGTTGGTTCTTGCTCTCTTTTAGTTCCTTGGTGTGCAAACAGGACCGTACCTAGCCCTGTGCAAGCGGTGCAGCTGCACAGGGCGCAAAGGCTTGGGGGGGTGCATTTCAGCTGTCTGCTGTTGTCTTGCCGCTGCTGGCAGGACAATAGCAGGCAACTGAAATCTGCCCTGAAGCCTTTTCGCAGCACTTTAAGCAGGTTTGGTCCCTCCATCCTCCGGTGCGATATCAGAGCAGGGAGAGGTAGATCTGCTTAAAGTGCAGCGCCTTTCAAATCGGGCACATGCCCCCCCCTCCTCCTCCCCATACCTCCGTCCTGCACTGCCTGCTCTTTCCCTGTTGCTGGAGCTGCCATGAAAAAAACAGAGGGCCGCAGCAGCAGGGAAAGAACAGGCAGCACTGGATGGAGTTATTGGGGGGGGGGGGAGGTATGGGGAGCATGCACCCGAGTTGCAAGTCGCACAGGGCGCGATTGCAGCTCGGTAGGGTCCTGTGTGCAAACATCTTGCATTTCCTCCATATAATCTAATCGGCTTTTTCGTTTGGTTCAGTCCCTGATTGGCGTTCTGAAAAAGCCCCACCCCCCTCTAAGAGGGGGGGGGGCATCTCATTCTTCGCCTCAGGCAGAAGATTGCCTTGAGCCTCCCCTGCCTCCATCCTCAATCCCCACTTACTCTCCCCATACCCGGCCAATCGTAGATTTTTCTTCCCTCCCACATAAAATATTTTTCCCCTCTCCATTTCACTCTCCCAGCCTGATCCCATTCTAGTCCTCCCCCAACATCAGCTCCCTTCTAGTTCCAGCCACACCAAGCATCCGCTCCCTTCTAGTCCCCACATCAACTCATGTCCATTCCTAGCCCCCTATCAGCCCATTTCCAATCTTATCCTAGCCCATCCATCAGCCCCTATCCAGTCCTAGCTCCCCCATCCATTTCCAGTCCTCTCCCAGTCCTCTCCCAGTCTCCCATCAGTCCATTTCCAGTCCTTTCCTAGCCCAACCATCAACCCATTTCCAGTCCTAGCTCCCCTCCAGTCAGCCCATTTCCAGTTCTAGCTCCCCCCACTCAGCCCAATTCCAATCCAAGCCCCCCTATGAGCCTATTTCCATTCCTAGCTCCTCCATGAGTCCATCTCAATCCAAACCCCCTCCCACAGCCCATTTCCAGTCCTTTTTTAGCCCCACCATCAGCCCATTTCCAGTCCTAGCTCCCCTCCAGTCACCCCATTACCAGTCCAAGCGCCCCTTCCCATCAGCTGTTTCCAGTTCAAGCCCCCCTCCACAGCCCATTTCCAGTCCTCACTGCCCCCCACAGCCCATTTCCATTCCAAGCCCCCTCCCCATCAGCTATTTCCAGTTCAAGCCACCCCTTCACTAAGCCCATTTCCAGTCCTAGCTCCCCCCACCCACAGCCCATTTCCAGTCCAAGCCCCCCCTTCCCCTCCCGAAGAGCCCCACGGCTATTTAAAATGGTTTAGAGGGAGCTGGAGAGGCCCCGGGTCACCTCTAACAGCTGTCATAGTGAATCATGTCTTTTTCCTTCACTCTGGCAGCTGTACTGAAGTTTAGCATGCTGCCGTGCTGAGGTCAAAGGGGACTTCCTGTTTCCCAGCGCTCAGCTCAATGGCAGCGTTCTAAACTTCAGTATAGCTGCCGAAGTGAAGGCAAAAGGCGCGCTTCACTTCGGCAGCTGTTAGAGGTGAGCCGGGGCCTCTCTGGCTCCCTCAAAAGCCGCTCTGCCTGCCATTCAATGCGGGATGTTGTTGGTGCGGGACCCCCTGAAGCATGGGGCCCTGTACGAACAACATTCTCGCACAATGGACGGGCCGTCCCTGTGTCCAGGGGGACTTATTCCACCTCCAAGGTGGAATTAGTCCCCCATCCAGACTGCCAACCTAAGACATAAATCAGCCCATGCCCAGCCCTCACTCCACCTCTGGAACGCTCCCAACTAAGCCTCCCCGTACAAACTCCTTGTTTGTATGGGGAGGCTTCTGCTGGGGACAGAAGAGGGGTGAATAGCGAGGATGTACATCCCAAAGGTATTCGTGTTAAAGAATAGATCCCATAACTAATAAAATAAAAAATAAAAAAAAGAAGGAGATATCCCCAGAAAACATGTGTCAAGCAGAAAAAACACAGCAGGGATAAAAAACGGAGCCCAAAAAGCAGTGGTGAATGAATCTATTTATTAAAACCTGACACGGCCGTGGTTCAGCATACATACGCCTGTATCAGGTGTAATAAACTGTGGAATCTAATAGAGCTTTCAAGAACTGATAAAAGACTATAAAGCACCAATCCAATGTGCATACGTACCTCAAGCTTCCTTATCTATAGTAAGTCCTCCTCCAGTCTGAAGTTGTAATGCAGCATCTGTCTTAGATGCCAGAGGTGGCTTCCTTCTCCCAGAATTACCTATCTTTTTTCATTTATTTATTTATGTTACACTCCTCGTTAGTCAGGAGAGCCATCAGAGTTGTTTAGAATGAAGTAGAAAAAGGGAACAGGGGAAGAGGGGAAACACTTGGAAACGATGCTTCTTTTAGTTTAGCCAGTTCCTCACAAACACAGTCTTCTGAAAATTGTTCGAGATGCCCCTCATTTCTGCTCCTGTTTGTAGGTGTTTTCTGAGATCCTGCTCATGGTCCTTCATCTGTGAACATAGAACAGAAATATTTGTTAAACAATTATCCTCATCAGTTTCTACATATTCCTCCCCTTCTCCCTTGAGTCTGACAACACCACTTTTGCCCTTCCTCTTCTCACTAATATATCTGAAAAATGTCTTATCCCCCCATTTTATTACATTGGCTATTCCCTCTTCCTGTTGAATCTTTGCTTTTTTGACTACTTTACCAGTCTCTCTAAGACTTCCAAAATATAGATGCCTGTCTTCCTCTTTCTGTGATCTCTTGTATTTCATGAAGGTCTCCCTCTTTTTCTTCACCTTTTCAGCTACTTCTTTTGAGAACCATAGTGGTCTCCTTTTTCTTTTACCTTTATTTACCATTCTAATAAAATGGTTGGTTGCCCTTAAAATATCACCTTTCAGTTTTGCCCACTGTTTTTCTACATCCCCCAGCTGTTCCCATCCCTCTTACGACTCCCTGAGGTATTGACCCATTTTGGCAAAGTTAGTTTTCCTAAAGTCTAAGACACTCACTTTTGAATGGATTTTATCAGCCCTAGTCCTAATATTGAACCACACCATCAGGTGATCACTGGATAGAAACATAGAAACATAGAAATATGATGACAGAAAAAAGACCATATGACCTGTCTAGTCTGTCCTTCCATATCAACAACTACAACAGTCCCCTTTTTTCCTTTAGAGATCCTCTGTGTTTTTCCCATGCTTTTTTGAATTCAGTTACTGCCCTCATCTCTACCACCTCCACTGGGAGACTATTCCATGGATCCACCACTCTTTCCATAAAGAAATATTTCCGCATATCACTCCTGAATCTATCCCCCTTAACCCTCAAACCATGTTCCCTCGTAACAGAACTTGCTTTCAATTGAAAGAGGCTCTCCCCCTGAATATTTATGCCATGGAGGTATTTAAACATCTCAGTCATATCACCTCTATCCCACCTTTCCTCTAAGGTGTACATATTAAGAACCCTAAGTCTGTCCTCATCTGCTTTATATTTAAGACCACTAACCATTTTAGTAGCCACCCTCTGCACTGACTCCATCCTGTTCACATCCTTTTGAAGGTGTGGTCTCCAGAATTGCACACTATACTCCAAATGAGGTCACACCAAAGACTTATACAGAGGCACTATCACCTCCTTTTTTCTGCTAGCCATTCCTCTCATAAGAACATAAGAACATAAGATATGCCATACTGGGTCAAACCAAGGTCCATCAAGCCCAGTATCCTGTTTCCAACAGTGGCCATTCTAGGTCATACGTACCTATCAGTTCCCCAAAAGACACAGGTTCCACAATGCTTGTACTGGGTCAAGCATTGATATCCTGGGTCCCTTCTTAATAATGGTTTATGGACCTTTCCTCCAGGAATTTGTCCAAACCTTTTTTAAACCCAGCTACACTAATAGCCTTTACTACATCCTCCGGTAACAAATTCCAGAGTCTGGTTACACGTTGAGTGAAAAAAATATTTTCTTTTATTAGTCTTAAATAGTTTAGCCTGTAGCTTCATTGCATGTCCCCCTAGTCTTTCTATATTCTGATAACGTAATCTACGTTTACCCGTTCCACTCCGTTCATTAATTTATAGACTTCTATCATATCTCCCCTCAGCTGTCTCTTTTCCAGGTTAAAGAGCCCTAACCTTTTTAGCCTTTCTTCATAGGAGTATCCTTCCATCCCCTTTACCATTTTGGTGGCTCTTCTCTGAACCTTTTCTAAAATCACTATATCCTTTTTAAGATACGGCGACCAGAACTGCACACAATATTCAAGGTGCGGTCTCACCATGGAATGATATAGAGGCATTATAATATCTTTTGTTTTATTTTCCATTCCTTTCCTTATGATACCTAGCATTCTATTTGCTCTCTTGGCCACCGCTGCACACTGGGCCGAGGGTTTTAACATGGTATCCACAATGACGCCTAAATCGTTTTCCTGGCTGGTGGTTCCTAATGTGGAACCTTGCATCGTGTAACCATAGTTTGGGTTGTTGTTCCCTAGGTGCATAACTTTGCACTTGTCCACATTAAATTTCATCTGCCATTTTGTTGCCCAGTCTTCCAATTTATCAAGGTCCTCTTGCAATTTTCCACAATCCTCTTGGGTTTTAACAACTTTAAATAGTTTTGTGTCATCTGCAAATTTGATAACCTCACTCGTTATTCCCCTTTCCAGGTCATATGAATATGTCAAAAAGCAGCGGACCCAGCACAGATCCCTGGGGTACACCACTATTCAACTTTCTCCATTGGGAAAATTGGTCATTTAGCCCTACCCTCTGCTTTCTATCTTTTAACCAGTTCCTGATCCACAATAGTACACTGCCTCCTATCCCATGACTCTTTAGTTTTGCCAAAAGTCTCTGATGAGGGACCTTCTCCATATGCACCCAAGCATTCTTCTAGCTTTTGCTTTCACCTTTTCTACCTGTTTAGCTACTTTAAGATCATCAGACACAACCACGCCTAGGTCCCACTCTTCTTTAGTGGACAAAAGTACTTCACTCCCTATACTATATTGCTCCCTTGGATTGCTGCAGCCCAAATGCATGACCTTACATTTTTTAACATTAAATCCCAGCTGCCAAATTCTAGACCATTCTTCAAGCTTAGCTAGATCCCTCCTCATGTTATCTACACCTTCCTGGGTGTCTACTCTATTTGCAGATTTTGGTATCATCCACAAAAAGGCAAACCTTACCCGACAGCCCTTCCGATATATCACTAACAAAGATGTTAAAAAGAATCAGACCAAGGACAGATCCCTGGGGCACACCACTGGTAACATCCTTCTCCTCAGAGTGAGCTCCATTTACCTGTACTCTTTGTCGCCTCCCACCCAACCAATTTCTAACCCAAGCAGTAACTTTAGGGTCCATCCCTAGGGTGCTCAGTTTGTTTATAAGTCACCTGTGAGGAACAGTGTCAAAGGCTTTACTGAAATCTAAATGTGAGATGATCTCCCACTTTAACATTAGAAACACTTTCCCCATTGGTAAGCACCAAGTCCAGTATGGCCCCTTCATGTGTGTGGTCTGTTACCAGTGTCTCCTTACTTCTAGATGACACAGCAGCAAGGATGCACCAATCAACATCCGGCATATTGAAATCCTCTATGAGTAGCACTTCCTCTTTCCTGGCAATGCTGCATATATCTTCTATTGTCCACTTCTCCCTGTGAGGGAGGTCTATATATCATGCCAATGAAAATGGATTTCTCTTTACCTTTTACTAGTTTAACCCATAGTGCCTCCTCTCTCCCTTTTAAGCCATGTATTTCCATAACTTTAATGTTATTTTTTACATTTAGTGCCACACCTCCCCCCTTCTTCCTACCCTATCCTTTCTGAATAAAGTATAGCCTGGTATAGTTACTGTACATCCTAGTTATGGTTGTCTGTGAACCACATCTCTGCAATTGCCACAAAATCCAAGTCAGCCTCTCCCTTTAAAGCTTCAACATTTGAGATCTTATTTCCTATACTATGGGCATTTATACACACTGTTTTCCAGATGTTGCCTCTTTTACCCATTTCCATAAAGGTATTTAATGTTTCACTTTTCTGGGGACTTTCTTCACCCATCCCCAATGAATCTAGTTTAAACTTCACAAAAGGTTCTTTATAGCTAAATGTCAAAACATATCCCTTTCGATAATAAGAGACCTTCGGAATAAGAGCATTCATCAGTGCAAACAGCACCAAAACATGCCCAAAAGCACCTTCATTGGTCTCTAAATATGTGCACATTTACAGAGACCGATAATTGTGCTTTGGACATGTATTAGTGCTGCTTGCACTGTTGAATGCTCTTATTCTGAGGGTCTCTTATTATCGAAAGGGATATATTTTGACATTTAGCTATGGAGAACCTTTTGTGATTTTTTTCTGGAATATGTTTCATAAGGTACTCTAATAAGATCATATATTGTTGGCAGTGTGATAGGACAGCCCTACATCTGCTGTGCCAGGCACTGGGAGGCGTGACTGATGTTATGCCAACATTCTCCAGATTGTACCATGAGGCCTACATCCTTACTATGTCCAGGATCTATGAGTGCTGCAAAAATGGCGATATATCTGGAGACTGGCTACTTGGTATGATGGTACAGGGATCTCCCCTTCCATGCCATCACAGGCCTGACCCGGGGAGCAATGCCACACAGCAGACTGTGTGAAGGCAGGCAGGGTTACCCATAGATAGCAGACGTATACAGACTAACATAAGCCAGGACAGAGAGTAGATATTCGATGGGACAGGTATAGCCACATGTAAGGAGCTGCTGTGTGAAATTTATTTATTTATTTAACAGTATTTCTAAACCGCCTTATCATAATAATCAAGGTGGTATCACAGCAAACAATCTGGTAGTGTGAGTGTGTTATACATGCAGTGAGGGTGAAAATTTAGTTGGGTGCGTGTTGTATTGTGTGCTAGATTGGTTTGAGCTATGTACAAAGTGGGCTATATACAGTGGTGCTAAAAACATTTTATATACATACAGTGTTTATTTTATTTATTTATTTATTTTATTTTCATTTCTTATATACTGCACTATTTGCGATCAGCGCGGTTTACATAAAACAAACAGTATCCGACAATAAACAAAAGTCAGGTCATTACATTGAACAGGAACAAGTAACTTGGATAACCGGGAAAACTATATACATATGTGTATATAGTTAGGCGGTAACGTGTGCTGCTATACAGTCACTTAGGTTATGTGATGTGTCCATAGTGTTCTATGAACAGCATGGTTTTCAGCTGTTTTCTAAAGTCCTTGAGGTCTGTAGTTGCCCTCAAATCGTCCGGTAGTTTGTTCCATATTGTTGGAGCAGCCATGGAGAGTGCTCTGTCCGTTGTGTCCTTGCGTGTGTGTTTGTATTCACTTGGGGTGCTGACTCGGTTGTGTGTTTGTTTTCTTCTAGGACGTGTGCTGGTGTCTGGTTGTATGAGGGTGTGCAGGCTGTTGGCTGATGTGTGCTGTTTTATCTTAAATAGGTTTATGATAGTTTTGTATCTGATGCGTGCACCGATCGGAAGCCAGTGTAAGTCTTTTAAGGTAGGTGTGATGTGCTCCTGTCTTGCAGTTCCGGATATGATTCGTGCTGAGGTGTTTTGTGCCAGTTGGAGTGGTTTGATGGCTTGTTTCAGTAGTCCAAGGTATATCGGATTGCAGAAGTCCAGTAGTGGGGTTATCAGTGCTTGACAGACGGTACGGAAGTGTTCTGGGGCGAGGAGTGGTTTCAGTCTCCTGATGATTCGCATCTTGTAGTAGGCTTTTTGTATTGTTTTGTCTATGTGTGGCTTGAGATTGAGTTTATTGTCCAGCGTAACCCCAAGGTATCTCACTTCTGACCTTATTGGTATAGTAGTGTTTTGTATCTTTAAATTTGGTGGGAGTATGAAGCTTTGGTTCCGAGTGATGATTAGAGCTTCAGTCTTGTTGTAGTTTATTGCGAGGTTGTTGTCTTGACACCAACTGGTCATTTGTGTAAGACAGTCTGTTATCTTAGAGAAGTCCGGGTTGTCGATTGATATCGGGGTGTATATCATGATGTCGTCCGCATAGATTGTGTATTGAATGTTGTTCTCTTTCATGATGTTGCATATTGGTTGGATGTAGATGTTAAATAGGAGTGCTGAGAGCGCAGATCCTTGAGGTACTCCTTGACGGACTTTTATGGGTCGGGAGGTGATGTGTCCCACCTTGACCTGTAGCTGTCTTTCGGTTAGGTACGAGTGGAACCATTTCAGTGTGATACCGTGTATACCAGTGCTCTTTAGTCTTTCCAGGAGCGTGTTGTGCTCCACTGTGTCGAAGGCTGAGGAGATGTCGATGAAGATCATTACGATTCCATTCCTGGTGTTGTCAATTATTCTTAGGATGCTGTCGAAGAGGTAGATCAGTAGCGTTTCGACACCGTGGTTGGGTCGAAATCCGTGTTGGTTGTCGTCGAGTGTTTCGTGTTTGTCGATGTGATCCTGAAGTTGTAGTTGAACCGTTTTTTCGATGACTTTTGCGAGGAAGGGTATGCTGGAGATTGGTCGGTATGCTGCTGGTAATGTGTGAAACAGATGCTATAGCCAGACTGCAATAGTCATTTGAAGAGCATAGTTATGTCACTCAGCAATACAATGCATCCTTTGGGAAATTGCAAAGTTGAATGAGGGTTTTGTAAGGTTGGTAAGGATCCATACTACGCATTGTAAAGACTGTTTTTAGAGATAACTAATGAAGGAAAAACTAAGGATTTCTTCTACTATCATGTATGTTTTGATGCAAGGTATGTCATGACAAACATATCACTTTCTACTTGTTGCTATCATATCTTTGAGTGCATTGAGATTATCTTGCACTGTTCTGGGCATGCAACAGACTAGTGTATCTAGTCTAGTTTGCATCAACATTTATGTATCCTCAATATTTATGTGCAGTTTGCATCAGCAGAACACTGTCAGTGAGAGGAGCAGCTTAGGAGATGCATGTTTTAAAAGAGGAGGCATGGCCATCTGAGTCAACCTCGGGTATATGGCGGAGACAGGCAGGATTGGAAAAATTCATCTTTTCAGAATACAGTGAGTGCGGGGATGTCTATTTTTTGTGTGTTTTTTTATACCGCTATTTCAGGTAATCATAGCAGTTTAAACCATATGCTGTGTATACCCGTGCCTCATTATAACAGCGAGACCTGTGTTTCTCCATAATAGTTTGCTTGTGCAGTGCTGGAAATGCCTATGTCCCCGATTCCAGAACTGTGGACACATCTGTACCCGCAGCTGTGTAATTAGGGTGAAATCAGGCCCGGTTTTGATTTGGACATGTCCGTAGGCCAGACATGCCTGTTTTGGAATTGGTCACCTCGTGCATAACTTTGCACTCATCAATATTAAATTTCATCTGCCATTTGAAGTCATCTAATTTATCAAGGTCCTCTTGCAATTTTTCATAATCCTATGTTGAATAATTTTGTGTCATCTGCAGATTTGATCACCTCACTTGTTCTTCCCATTTTCAGGTCATTTGTTGTTGTTGTTGTTAAGTGCCGTTGAGTTGGTGTCGACTTATGGTGACCCTCTGGATAGTTGTCTTAAATTGTGTTCGGTCTTCAGTCAGGTGGCTCATTGTTGACAGACTGGTACTCGTAGCTACTGTTATTGTATTGATCCATCTCATTGCTGGCCTTCCTCTTTTCCGTTGACCTTCTATCTTGCCAAGCATGATGTCTTTCTCTAATGTGTTAAAAAGCAGTGGGCTTATAAAGCAGAAAGCTGATTATGATGCAGGACTGCTATATCTTTCAGCAGAGATTTCTTTTGGTTTGGTATTGTTGGAGCACCAGTAGCAATCTAATGTTGTTGGTGTTGTTTCTACGCATTCACAGGGAATTCAGGGGCCCCCAGAGGCATCTTGGGAGCCACATGTAATGGGTGGCATATTTCTAGTGGAAGAGTAGCCTAGTGGTTAGAGTGCTGGCTTGGTAACCAAAAGACCAGGATTTGATTCCCACCTGCAATCCTTGTGGCCTTGGGTAAGTCATTAACCCTCCGTTGCCTCAGAAGAAAGGCCTGGAAATCTACTTCAAGTCAGACTGTCAAGAAAACCCAGGAATTAGCATTGACCTGAAGACATACATTGCATTGTATCTTTAGAGAGATGATCCACATATCACACGTGTTGTTTAGTTGGTGAATGTGGCCCCATATCTGGGACAAGGAAGAGTTATATTGTGTATCTCTCACAAATCTATTGCACATTCCACGATAACATATAGACTTATGTGAATGGACCCCCATAAGGGGTTTATAGATGCTCAGATGGCCTTGGCCAGTGCTTTGTGGTACAAGTGGTAGGCAACGGGTGGTGGATAGTTGGATTGCTAAGGTGGGAAAGGCTTGGAAATCTCCAGATACTAGAGATCATATATACAAAAATGGATGCTTTTTTATTAGTTGGGGCTATCTAGGCCATTTGGACCACCTGAATTTGTAGGAATGTGATACCTTTTCCCCATTATAGGGAAATACCCCTGACATATCTAATACATATTTGGAGGAATATTCTCCCCTCACATCTCTCTCTGGGTCAGCTGGAGCAGAGATATATGTCAGAAGATAATTTATGGCCAGTAGCATAGCACGTACCTCTGCTCGCAGCCCTGCAAGATGGATCACCATGAATTCCTGGAAAATTGTGACCATGGCAAAGCCCTATCACAATCTCATGACAGGGACATTTATTTATTTATTTAAATTTATTTATTTATTTAAATCACTTATATACCGCGCTTTTCAACATCAGTGCGGTTTACAAAGAACATGAGGTATTTTACGGTGGGGGTTAACACCGTATTACATATAACAGGTAGCTCAACTTGGGTAATAGTATTAACTATTGACATTTGTAATTACAGTATTACTATTTACATTCATAATAACAGAATGATATTCACACTTATATACAAATACGTGAGGAGGGGATGCGTGAGGTCGGGCTATGTTGCGAGTGGTGGGGTTGGTGTACATTCCTCCAGGTAGCATTTGAGGAAGAGATAGTGTTTCAATTCTCTCCTGAATTTAGTTAGTGAAACAAGTGAAACAGGACTTCAGGGTCTTTGAATTCCCCATCTGGTCCAGTAGTGAGCAGACTGGACAGGCTGTGTTACCAGAAATTCCAGAAGATCCCTAGTTTGCCCATTTGCCTCTTCCCTAACTTCCATCTCCACATTCACCCCTTCCATATTCTCCATCTCACTTGGTTTGCAGCTTGTCGTGCTGTGAGGGCTTGTGTGCATCAGTGATGCTTAGAGCTAAACTATCGGTAGTTTAACTACTGGCAGGGTCTCCCAAGATGGACAGGTCTCAGCTGAGGTGCCAGACCAAGACAAACCACCCATCTGGGCAGCAGCAGAATGGGATAGTGTTGACGGCGGAGGATCACATCTCTGTGATAACAGCAACAACACCAAACTTAAAATGCGTGGAAGAAAGGCCTGGCAATCTACTTCTGTATCCTGCCATGAAAACCCAATGGATAGTTAGAACAAAACAAATTGTGCTATAGTGCTGGAAGATGAGACCCCCAGGTCGGAAGGCACTCAACTAGCTACTGGGAAAGAGCTGAAGACTTTTCAGAGTAAAGCCAGCATTTATGATGTGGTTGGATCAAAGCCCTCGGGACGTCTGACTGCTGATGTAGCTGCGCATGAAATGAGAGTCAGAAGCTGTAAAGATGTCTTACGCATTGGAACATGGAACATACAAAGCATGAACCAAGGGAAGTTGGAGGTGGTCAAGAATGAAATGGAACGTGTACAACTTGATCTGTTGGGTGTCAGCGAACTGAAATGGACTGGCAACGGGCACTTTGCATCAGATGATCACATGGTCTACTATGCTGGAAATGAAAAACAAAGAAGAAATGGTGTTGCATTTATAATAAAGAAGAAACATGCAAGAATTGTAATGAAATACAATGCAGTCAGCGAACGCTTAATCTCTATTCGTCTACAAGGAATGCCTATCAACACAACTATAATTCAAGTATATGCCCCAACAACAGCTGCAGAAGAGAATGAAATTGAAGAGTTCTATGAACAAGTACAAGCTGAAATTGACAGAACATGTAAACAGGATATCCTGATAGTCATGGGTGACTGGAACGCAAAAGTTGGCAACAAAGAAGAAGGCAAAGTAGTTGGAAAATATGGACTTGGCAACAGAAATGAAGCTGGAGAAAGACTGATAGAATTCTGCAAGACCAACGATCTGTTCATTTCAAAAACCTTCTTCCATCAACACAAGCAGCGACTGTACACATGGACTTCATCCAATGGATTGTATAAAAATCAAATTGACTACATCTGTGGAAGTCAACGATGGAAAGGTTCTATAACAACAACAAAGACCAAACCTGGAGCTGACTGTGGTAAAGATCATCAACTACTAATATGCAAACTCAAGCTAAAGTTGAAAAAGAGCAAACCACTCATGAATGCTGCAAAATATGACCTTGAGAATATACCATTGGAATTTAAAGACTGCCTGCAAAATCAATTTGCTGCTTTAAATACAAATGGCAGAGCTCCAGAAGAGTTATGGAATGACATCAAGAAGGTTGTGTTGGAAGAAAGCGAGAAGTCTCTACAAAAGGTGAAAAAGCAAAAACGGCCAAAATGGATAACGGAAGAAACTCTGAAAATTGTCCAGAAACTCAGAGAAGCTAAAGCCAGAAGAGAAAGAAAGACAATAACAGAACTCAACAGATTTCCAACGTTCAGCAAGACAGTACAAGGAAAAGTACTACAACGACGCATGCAAGGAAATAGAAGCAGAAACTATTAGAGGAAGAACAAGATCGGCTTTCCTAAAGCTACGAGAGTTAAAGAAAAAGTTCCAGCCTCGAATTGGAATGTTACAAGATGCTCAAGGTTCTATGTTGCATGATGCTGAGAAGATCAAGAAAAGGTGGAAGGAATATACAGAGTTTTTATATGATAAAGATCAAGTGGATCAACAGCTGTTTCAACCTGTACCTTATGATCGGGAACCATTGGTGATGAAAGAAGAAGTTAAAGCAGCATTGAAAGCTTTATCAAAGAACAAAGCACCAGGCATTGATAACATTCCCATAGAAGTATTACAGCAATCTGATGCAGCTGTTACCATACTTACAAGGCTCTGCCAAGAAATATGGAAGACGACATCATGGCCAACTGACTGGAACAGATCTGTGTTTATACCAATACTAAAGAAAGGTGATCCAACTGACTGGAAATTATCGCAGAGTCGCTCTGATCCCACATGCCAGTAAGATTCTACTGAAGATTATTCAAAAGAGACTACAACCTTACCTGGAACAAGAACTACCTGAAGTGTAAGCAGGGTTCAGGAAAGGGCGAGGAACGAGAGACATCATTGCGGATGTGAGATGGATCCATGAAAAGACTAAAGAATACCAAAAGGATATCTATTTGTGCTTTATCGACTATAGCAAGGCTTTTGACTGTGTAAACTATGAGAAACTCTGGGCCACATTAAGAAGCATGGGTATACCAGAACACCTGATCATACTCTTGTACAATCTGTACATTGATCAAGAAGCAGCAGTTTGAACGGAACAAGGAGAAGCAGAATGGTTTAAAATAAGCAAAGGTGTAAGACAAGGCTGCATACTTTCCCCCTACCTGTTTAATTTATATGCAGAACAAATCATCAGAGAAGCAGGATTGTATGAAGACAGCAGAGGTGTGAAGATTGGTAGAAGACGCATCAACAACCTTCGCTATGCTGATGATACCACATTATTGGCGGAAAGTGAAGATGATCTGAAACATTTGCTTCTCACAATCAAAGAACATAGTCTCAAAATGGGCCTGCACCTTAATGTAAAGAAGACAAAGATCATGACAACTGGCAAAACCAACAGGTTCATCGTTGAAGGAGAAGAAATTGAAATCGTGAACAACTTTATGCTACTTGGATCAACTAACAATAAAGAAGCAACAAGCAGTCAAGAAATCAGATGACGCATTGCTCTTGGCAGAATGGCTATGAAAGACCTAGATAAGATTCTCAAGAGCAGAGATGTCTCTCTCCATACAAAGATTTGACTTGTTCAAGCCATGGTATTTTCAATAACATCATATGGATGTGAAAGCTGGACAGTGAAAAAGATAGACATGAAGAAAATTGATGCCTTTGAATTATGGTGCTGGCGGCGAATACTTTGTATACCATGGACTGCCCAAAGAACAAACCAGTCAATACTAGAGGAGATCAAACCTAAGCTTTCTTTAGAAGCTCAGATGACAAGACTTCGACTTTCATACTTTGGACACATCATGCGAAGAGAGAGATCATTAGAGAAAGACATCATGCTTGGCAAGATAGAAGGTAAACGCAAAAGAGGAAGGCCAGCAATGAGATGGATTGATACAATAACAGCAGCTACAGGTACCAGTCTGTCAACAATGAGCCGCCTGACTCAAGACCGAACACAATTTAGGATAGCTATCCAGAGGGTCGCCATGAGTCGACTCCGACTCAACGGCACTTAACAACAACAACTACTTCCTACTCCCCATATTCCCCTTCAACACTTACACCTCTAAGACCTCCCCCGAGATCATCAGTGGCAGACCACATCCTCTCCAAGCCAAGGTACAGACCATGCCCACTGGGATGTTTTTGGTGGGGTTATAAATGTGTTGAGGAAAACAATTTTCTGTTCATTTTTCTTTCATTTGGCCCTTTTTTTTCAACTTTTGTTTTGGTTTGTTTTACACATCCTTTGTTTGTGATGCCTGTAAAATCCTTGAGCAAGCATTAAGCCAGAGGATTTGAGCTAATAGTTGCTATAGTTTTACAAGTTTTGGTTGGTGGGAGGCGGAGAGTGGGTAAGGGAGAGAAGTAGGGGTAAAGAGAGCTGCTATTTTGTTTCGGTTGTTGTGTGGGTTCATATGAATTTTCAAGAGTCAAGTGGAGTCCAAATGGAGAAAGGTCTTAAAAGCATAAGAAATTTTAAGTAGGGAATTAGGAGGTTGTCTGAACTAGAACATAAGAACATAAGATATGCCATACTGGGTCAGACCAAGGTCCATCAAGCCCAGTATCCTGTTTCCAACAGTGGCCAAACTAGGTCATACGTACCTAGCAGTTTCCCCAAAAGACACAGGTTCCGCAATGCTTGTACTGGGTCAAGCATTGATATCCTGGGTCCCTTCTTAATAAAATGGTTTATGGACCTTTCCTCCAGGAACTTGTCCAAACCTTTTTTGAACCCAGCTACACTAACAGCCTTTACTACATCCTCCGGTAACAAATTCCAGAGTTTGATTACACGTTGAGTGAAAAAATATTTTCTTTTATTAGTCTTAAATAGTTTACCCTGTAGCTTCATTTCATGTCCCCTGGTCTTTCTATATTCTGATAACGTAAACAATCGATCTACGTTTACCCGTTCCACTCCGTTCATTAATTTATAGACTTCTGTCATATCTCCCCTCAGCCGTCTCTTTTCCATGTTAAAGAGCCCTAACCTTTCTAGCCTTTCTTCATAGGAGTATCCTTCCATCCCCTTTACCATTTTGGTGGCTCTTCTCTGAACCTTTTCTAATAACTCTATATCCTTTTTAAGATACGGCGACCAGAATTGCACACAATATTCAAGGTGCGGTCTCACCATGGAACGATATAGAGGCATTATAATATCTTTTATTTTCCATTCCTTTCCTTATGATACCTAGCATTCTATTTGCTCTCTTGGCTGTCGCTGCACACTGGGCCGAGGGTTTTAACATGTTATCCACGATGACTCCTAAATCTTTTTCCTGGGTGGTGGTTCCCAATGTGGAACCTTGCATTGTGTAACCATAGCGTGGGTTGTTTTTTCCTAGGTGCATAACTTTGCACTTGTCCACATTAAATTTCATCTGCCATTTTGATGCCCAGTCTTCTAATTTATCAAGATCCTCTTGCAATTTTCCACAATCCTCTTGGGTTTTAACAACTTTAAATAGTTTTGTGTCATCTGCAAATTTGATAACCTTACTCGTTATTCCACTTTCCAGGTCATTTATAAATGCTGGCACTAGGCACTTGCCTTTGTTCAGCCCTAATTTGGTTCGATAGCACACCATAAAAAAGTTAGCGTGCGCTAAATTGATTCAACCGCCATTAACCTAGAAATGAACATACCCTAAGACATGAAAGCGCTGAAATGTACATAATATTTATAAAGTCATTCCTACATGTGTGGTCACATACGTGCATAATGACCTCGTATAAAATACTGACTGGCATAAAAGTACATGCTTTGACCCAAGGTATATACTTTGCTGGAGGGCATGCAAATGGGCAGAGTTTGGGTGGAGCATGGAAAAAGCATGCAAGCACACGCATAGATCTTTTCACCAGTATAGATTTAAAATAAAAGTAAAAAACTAAAAAAAGGCAAAATGCACTAAATTAAATCATACACGATAATTGTTTTCCTATGATATCACAGCTGTACTCTTGTACTGCAGGCCAAAGACCGGAAGAAAGTCTCCATCCAAGCTAACCCTTAGTGTCACGCTCGTACCATCAGCCTCTGACCCGTATCAGGCCCCGGCATGGCAGAAGCTGGATCCTTTCCTTCGGAAATCCACACCAGCAAGAGAACTCAAAGGCCACTACAAAAGCCTGTAAGCACCAGTAATATCCGCTTTCTGTGAGCACCAGTAATAGCCACTTGCTCTGAGCCCCAGGGATAGAAGCTTGCTGTGAGTACCAGTAATAGCCGCTTGCTATGAGCACCAGTAATAGCCACTTGCTATAAGCACCAGTAATAGCCGCTTGCTGTGAGCTACTACTACTACTATTACTACTATTTAGCACTTATAGAGCGCCACGCACGCAGTGCTGCACAGTTAACTTACAAGAGGTGGCTAACAAACAAGAGACAGTCCCTGCCCTTCAGAGTTATGTTCATCGGAGCTTACAATCTAGTTAGAACAGTACAGAGCATTAGTCAGTTCTGCAGAAGATACGGTGTGGTACAGTTTGGTACAGCTTGGTCTATGGTTAGGTCAAAACGTTGACGGGGGTTAGGGTAGGATGAGGATGTAAGTCAGGATCTGAATGCAACGGTGAAGAGGTGGGTCTTCAACCTGGACTTGAAGAGGACCAGGGAGGGCGCCTGGTGCACAGACAAAGGTAGGCCATTCCAGGCGTGTGGCGCAGCAAGGTGAAAGGAGCGCAGTCGGGAGTTCACGGTGCAGGTGAAAGGCATTGAAAGAAGCGATTTGCTGGCAGAGCGCAAATTTTGAGAGGGGACATAAGGCGATATAAGGGATTATGAGGTATTGAGGGGCCATAGAGTGAATGCATTTATAGGTCAGCAGGAGAAACTTGAACTGGATGCGGAATTGGACAGGGAGCCAGTGAAGTGACTTGAGGAGGGAAGTAATGTGGGCATGGCGAGGCTGGCAGAAGATTAGTCGAGCAGCATGATTTTGTATAGATTGAAGGGGAAGGAGGTGGCTCACGGGGAGACCAGCAAGAAGGTTGCATTAATCGAAGCAAGAGGAGATTAAGGAGTGGATAAGCGTTTTGGTAGTGTGTTCAGAGAGGAAGAGGCGGATCTTGCTGATGTTGTAGAGGAAAAATTGGCAGGTCTTGGCTACAAGCTGGATATGGGCCAAGAAGGAGAGAAAGGTGTCAAATATAACCCCTAGATTGCAGGCCAAGGGAACAGGAAGGATAGTAGATCCATCCACATGGACTGAGAGAGGGGGAGGGGGGGGGAGGAATTTGGTGGAAAGACAAGGAGTTCGGTCTTGGCCATGTTCAGTTTCAATCGGCAATGAGACATCCAGGCAGCGATGTCCGAAAGACAAGCGGAGATCTTTGACTGGGTTGCCAGAGAGATATTAGGTGTAGAGAGGTAGATTTGGGAATCATCGGTATAGAGATGGTACTGAAAGCCATGGGAAGAGATAAGCATGCCAAGGCCTTGGGTATAGAGAGAGAAAAGGAGGGGTCCCAAGACCTTGTCTCATCCCTGGGGTACACCTACCTGGAGCGGGGTAGGGGAGGAGGAGAAGCCTCCAGAGCATACACTGAATGAGCGATGGGAGAGGTAGGAGCAGAACCAGGATAGTACGGAGTCCTTGAAGCCAAGTGAGGAGAGGGTGGTGAGGAGAAGGTCGTGGTCAACGGTGTCGAAGGCAGCAGAAAGGTCAAGAAGGATGAGGATGGAATAGAGGCCCTTAGATTTGGCCAGGAACAGGTCATTGGTGACTTCTGTGAGTGCCATTTCGGTGGAATGTAGGGGGCGGAAGCCTGATTGTAGTTTATCCAGGAGGGCCTGGGAGGTGAGGAAGTCGAGGCAGCGACGGTGGACTGCTCATTCTAGCAGTTTGGATATGAAGGAAAGGAGGGAGATGGGTCGATAGTTAGAAGGGCATGTGGGATCAAGTGAGGATTACTTGAGGAGAGGTGTGACAAACAGCATGTTTGAAGTCAACGGGGACAGTTGCAGTGGAGAGTGAAAGGTTGAGGATATGAGTAATGGAGGGGGCAATGGTGAGGGAAATGGAACGTAGGAGATGGGTGGGGATAGGATCTGATGAACAGGTGGTGGGTTTGGAGGAGGAAAGAAGAAGTGTGGTTTCTTATTCAGAGATCGGGGAGAAGGAAGAGAGGATGGCAGGGGGAGTATGGATGGGGAGGAGAAATGGGGGGGAGGGGAGGTGGATGAGGGGGTAGGGAATTGGAGAGTAATTTTGAGGATTTTGTCATGGAAGTAATCGGCTAGGGTTTGGGCAGAGAGGGAGGGAGGAGTCGGGGTGGGGGTACCTTGAGGAGAGAATTGAGGGTGTTAAAGAGACAGCGAGGATCAGAGGCAAGGGATTTAGTCAGGTGGATGTAGTAACTTGTTTGGCAAGTGCTAAGACTGACTGGAAGGAGCCAAGCATGAATTTGAAGTGTAGAAGGTCTTCCTGGGAGCGGGATTTGGACCAGGCTTATTTGGCAGAACGGGCGCAGATGCGTAGGTAACGGATTGTGGGTGAAAGCCAGGGTTGGGGAGTAGATCGTTTTACAGGACATGAGGTGGGAGGGGCAAGAGTGTCAAGGGCTGAGGATAGTGTAATATTGTATGAGGATAGTGCCTTGTCGACGGACTCAGATGATAAAATGGAGGAAAGGGATGGAGAAATGGTGGAGGAGAGAGTCAGGGGATCAATATTATGAAGATTTCTAAATAGGACGGAGGAGACAGGATGAGGTTGGGATGGCGGGAGCTGAAAAGTAAAAGTTAAGAGGTGATGGTCAGATAAGGGAAGGATTGATTTGCGGAAGTTTGAGGGAGAGGAATTGGAGACGAGTATTAGGTCAAGGCAGTGGCCCTGTAGGTGTGTAGGGGCAGTGGAGCAAAGTTGGAGGTCAAACGAGGCGGTAAGAGTGAGGAACTTTGAGGCATGGGGGTCGGAGGGGTTGTCGACGTGAATATTGAAATCGCCAAGAATAAGAGTGGGGGAGGAGGGATCCATAAAAGCAGAGAGCCAGGAGTCGAAATCGGTGAGGAAGGTTGATTTGGAGTAGTCGGGTGGGCGATAAATAACCGCTACTCAGAGGGGAAGTGGTGTGAGGAGGCGAATGGAGTGGACTTCGAAGGAGAGGGGGGAGTGTGATTGGGGTGGCAGGAGGGGTTGGAATTGGTAAGAGGGAGAGAGTAGGAGGCCAACACCACCACCGCGACCAGTAGATCGAGGTGTATGGGAGAATTGGTAGCCCCCATAGCAGAGAGAAGCAATGGATGTGGTGTCGTCTGGGGGAAGCCAGGGCTCGGTTAGGACAAGGAGGTGTAGGGCATTAGAGATTAAAAGATCGTGAATAAAAGAGGATTTTTAATGACTGAGCATGCGTTCCATAGGGCACAAGTAAACGGGAGAGCGGAGGGGTGGAGGAGAGGGATATGGATAAGGTTGGAAAAGTTACGTGCGGATTTCTTATTAGAATAGCGCGGGGGTCTATTTTTAGGGTAGTAGCGAGTTTTAGATAGAGAAGGGTGAGGGTGGGTATGTTTGGGTGTATGTGCTCCCAGAGAGGGATATGAGGGGGGGGGGAATGAGGGATAATTTGATGGTGTCTGGTAGGTTATGTGAGGGATTATTTTTGGGGGTAGGGTTGGAGTTGATATTTATCGGTGAGTGATTGTGGGATGACTGGGAGAGGGTGGGAGGGGGAGGAGCGGGATGTGGTTGAGATTAGATAGGGTACATGAGGAACTATCTTTAGAGTGGGAGAGAAATTTGGGGGGCGGGACCAGGGTTAGGGTTGATATTACCTGATGAGAGAAGGAGAATGAGTATTAGAGAGCGAGGTAAAGTGGAGATAGTACGGCGGAAGCGAGGGTGCAGTTGCCTTAAAGAGACGGGGGCAGGTTGAATGTGGGGGATGGTGTGGGGAAGCTCAAGAGTGGGTGCTAGGGTAGGGGGCAGAATGGAGGGAGAAGTGAGGAAGGTGGAGAGGGGGGCTGGGTAAGTACGGGGGATAGTGTGGAGATGCTCGAAAGCAGATGCTAGGCTAGGGGGGAGAGTGGAGGGAGAAGTAAGGAAGGTAGATGCTAGTTTAGGGGAAAGAGTGGAGGAATGAGGGGGAGAGGAGGGAGGGTGTTGGTAGGAGGAGAGGCAGTTGGGGAGGATGAGGGAGAGGAGGACAATGAGATATGGGGCCATGTGGGTAGGCAGCAAGGTCTGAGCAAACAACAGGTAGCAGTTCTAAGCAACAATAGGTAGCAGTCCAAGGTAACACTGGGTAGAAGTTCTAAGCAACAATAGGTAGCAGTCCAAGGCAACACTGGGTAGCAGTTCTAAGCAACAATAGGTAGCAGTCCAAGGCAACACTGGGTACCAATTCTAGGCAATAATGGGTAGCAGATCTAAGCAATAATGGGTAGCAGTTCTAAGCAACGATAGGTAGTAGTCCTAAGCAACACTGGGTAGTAATTCTAGGCAATAATGGGTAGCAGTCCAAAGCAACACTGGGTAGCAGTTCTAAGCACTAATGGGTAGCAGTTCTAAGCAACAATGGGTAGCAATTTTAGGCAATAATGGGTAGAAGCTCTAAGCAATAATGGGTAGCAGTTCTAAGCAACACTGGGAAGCAGTTCTATGTGACAATAGGTAGCAATTCAAAGCGACCATGGGTAGCAGTTCTAAGCAACAATAGGTAGCAGCTTTAAGCAACACTGGGTAGCAGGACTGTGCAACGCTGGGAAGCAGTTCTACGCAACACTGGGAAGCAGGTCTAGGCAATAATGGGTAGCAGATCTAAGCAATAATGGGTAGCAGTTCTATGCAATAATGGGTATCAGTTCTACGCAACACTGGGTAGCAGTTCTGTGCAAAACTGGGTAGCAGTTCAGAGTAGTATTGGGTAGCAGTTCTACTGGGGTGCTGGCAATGAACAGCAGTTCTGTGCAAGTACTGGGTAGCAGTTTAGTGCAGACAGTGGGCAACAGGTTAGGGAAACAGTGGGTAGCGGTTCAGTGTAAACAATGGTTAGCAGCTCTAGGCAGGCAGTAGGTAACAGTACTAAGCAGACAATGGGTAGCAGGTACGAGGCGGATAATGGAAGGAGTGGTCAATGACAGCCGTAGGCAGCAAGTCAAGGAGAGTTGTGTGAAGGAAAGTGGTGTTGGCGAGATGGTAAGGGTCAGGAGGAGAAGTGTGAGATGTGTGGAGGAGCGATCGTGCCTACCCGGTTCCAGGGTCAGCTCCAGGCAGCTGTGATGATTAGGAGGAGCAGTGTTCACGGCTCACACCAGAGCGCTCCCGGGCCCACGCCTGAGGGCCTCGCCAAAGGACCCTCTGGTGAGGCCCGCCAGGTGCGGGCGCACCCGATGGAGCACGCCGCTTTAAAGGGCCGCTGCCCTTTGATCTCCTTTGGCGGCAGCGTGCTCTGGCTCCTACGATGGAGCACACCACTTTAAAAAGCCGCTGCCCTTTGATCTCCCAATACAGCATCAGAAATAGCCGCTTTCTGTGAGCACCAGTAATAACAGCTTGCTGTGAGCACCAGTAATAGCCGCTTGCTGTGAGCACCAGTAATAGCCACTTGCTGTAAGCACCAGTGATAGCAGCTTGCTGTGAGCACCAGTAATAGCCGCTTGCTGTGAGGTTGCTATAGGGATATGACAATAACCAAAAAACTGAGAAAAAATAATTATGAAATGAAATTAAGGAGATTTAACTGCTTTTTCTCTGAAAGGACAGCTGGGAAACCGGCTGGTACTTGGTAGATCTCTCTCTTTTGCTTTAACAGATACCTAAGCTCCACGAATAGAACAATGGCTGGGAAAAATCGCATCGCTAAAGCTGTTGCCCCCGTTACAGCTTCTGCCTCGGTCCAGACAGAGGTCCTAAAGCCAGTTGAAGGACTGGTTCCATGTGCAGGGTGCCTGCATGCTGAAGCTCTGAGGAAACAAGTGGAGGAACTCAGAGAGCAGGTGGCGAGGCTGAGGAGCATTCAAGACAGTGAGAAGTACATTGATGAGATGCTTCTTGCAGCAACCAAGCTCTCCAGCAGAGTAGAAGATGGGTGCCAACAGAATGTCGATGGTTCGACACAAGTCACCAGGGCCTGCAAAATCACTGATCCAACTTCTCCAGCCCTTGAATTGAAGAACCATTATGTAGCCCTGGAAGTGGAGGAGGTGACAGCATCCCTGGAAAGGGAAGAACCAGAGCTCAAGTACCCCAAAGTTGCAGAATCAGTGACCACAAGGAAACGAATGCTAGTGGTGGTTGGAGACTCTCTTCTGAGGGGTACTGAGGCGTCCATCTGCCGACCAGACTTGATGTCCAGAGAGGTATGCTGTCTGCCTGGTGCCAAAATCCAAGATGTTATGGAGAGTTTACCGAGACTCATCAAGCCCACTGACTATTACCCAATGTTGCTAATCCATGTTGGAACAAATGATACTGCCAGGCATACCTCAGAATGTATCAAAAGTGACTAGAAATTGGTTGGGTGGGAGGCGACAAAGAGTACAAGTAAATGGAGCTCACTCTGAGGAGAAGGATGTTATCAGTGGTGTGCCCCAGGGATCTGTCCTTGGTCCGATTCTTTTTAACATCTTTGTTAGTGATATAGCGGAAGGGCTTTCAGGTAAGGTTTGCCTCTTTGCGGATGATACCAAAATCTGCAATAAAGTAGACACCCAGGAAGGGGTAGATAACATGAGGAGGGATCTAGCTAAGCTTGAAGAATGGTCTAGAATTTGGCAGCTGGGATTTAATGTTAAAAAATGTAAGGTCATGCATTTGGGCTGCAGCAATCCAAGGGAGCAATATAGTATAGGGGGTGAAGTACTTTTGTCCACTAAAGAAGAGCGGGACCTAGGCATGGTTGTGTCTGATGATCTTAAAGTAGCTAAACAGGTAGAAAAGGCGACGGCAAAAGCTAGAAGAATGCTTGGGTGCATACGGAGAGGAATGGCTAGCAGAAAAAAGGAGGTGATAATGCCTCTGTATAAGTCTTTGGTGCGTCCTCATTTGGAGTATAGTGTGCAATTCTGGAGACCGCACCTTCAAAAGGATGTGAACAGGATGGAGTCGGTGCAGAAGGTGGCTAGTAAAATGATTAGTGGTCTTCATTATAAAGCATATGAGGGCAGACTGAAGGATCTTAATATGTACACCTTAGAGGAAAGGCGGGATAGAGGTGATATGATTGAGATGTTTAAATACCTCCATGGCATAAATGTTCAGGGAGAGAGCCTCTTTCAATTGAAAGCAAGTTCTGCTACGAGGGGACATGGGATGAGGGTGAAGGGAGATAGATTCAGGAGTGATATGCGGAAATATTTCTTTACGGAAAGAGTAGTGGGTCCATGGAATAGTCTCCCAGTGGAGGTGGTAGAGATGAGGACAGTAACGGAATTCAAAAAAGCATGGGACCAACACAGAGGATCTCTGAAGGTAAAAAGGGGACTGTTGTAGTTGTTATGGAAGGACAGACTAGATAGGCCATGTGGTCTTTTTCTGTCGTCATATTTCTATATTTCTATGAAATTTAATTTGTATACTGTAAGCCATTATTGTTGATACCCACTTACACTAGAATCATTCAGAAAAACTATTACGGCGCCTGTTTACCAAAGTGCAGTAAAGTTTTGCAGTTATTGCGCATTAGTTGCAAAACTGAATGCATGGAACTATAAAATCTGTGCAGTAACTGTTGCGCGCAGGACCAGCATCTGCCCATTCAGCTACCAGACAGGACATAGCTTTACTTCATAGTAACGCAGACACACTTGCTACCTCCTTCTTCGGCAACTTGATCTCTAGCCATAGTAATATGAGACTACTTCTAGAGGTCAGACTTCCCATTTTAGACCAGGGAATAGATAGGGGCTGAAGTGTCTGAGGATCATTTCTGTTCCCCCATTAGCCACCAAGACCTGCTGGTTAAGCTGGGTTGAGGGGGTGTTGGTGGTGTGTGAAGACTTGGTGCTCCATGTCAAAATGGGTGTTGGGAAATAGGGGGTCTTGCTATTGTGTTGTGAGGGTGTTGCCTACAGGAAGGGTAGCCCTGATAGAATGCATGGACTTCCTGCCTTCTTTATCTACAGTAGTGACAGTGCACGATATCCAGGGCCGGATTTACCTTGAGTGAGGCCCTATGCCAACAAAAATTGTGGGCCCCCAGCAGGGGCGGCCCAAGGGGGGTGTGGGCCTCATTTGCATAAGGGGCCTCATTTGCATAAATATTTGCGTAATGTTACCATATACTAACTTTTAGTAAACGTGCCTCTTAATGATTGTATGGATAAAGAAAGACCTAAAAGATTTCTACATTACTATAATCCAGTGCCAACTGCCAGACACATTAGGAACTACTACAAACACTGCCCATTTAGAACCCATAGCAAACCCGCCGTATCCTAACAGCACTACCAGGACTCACAAAGCACCATACTCTACCAATCAAAAGGCAACACTGCAAATATTAAACCAATACATTTCAGAGAACAACAATACATGACCTACTGGGGAAAGAGAACAAGTGGCAATGTCAAATAGGAATTATATAAACAGAAACACCTCAGCTCAGTTACACATGCAGAACATAGACCATCACCAAACAAGTAATCACATTTTAGAAACAGGAAGACAATAATTAAACTGGGAATCCCAAAAGCCAAACTTGGAATGTACAACACTGTAGAAATAAAACTATACATTAATTTGCTCTTGTACTAAACAAAGCGCAGACGTTAATGATGCACATTTACCAGAGCTGACATATTCCAATTAATAAATTCAAAATAAAGAGATATTTTTCTACCTTTTGTGCATTTTTTTCAGCTGCAATTGCTCCAGACACTTTCTTCTGGTTTCTTCATGTCTTCTGCTAACTCTCCATCGTCTGCTGTCCATTTGTCCTTTCTTCTCTCTTCTAGTTTTTTTCCATTCTCTCTCTACATCTGCTTTAACATACTAATCTTTCTCCTTTTGCTCTTTCCTCATTCCTATTTCATCCACTCAAATTTTACCCCTCCATCCTCAATCCCCACTTACTCTCCCAATACCCGGCCAATTGTAGATTTTTTATCCCTCCCACACAAAATATTTTTCCCTTCTCCATTTTACTCTTCCAGCCCCATCCCATTCTAATCCTCCCCCAACATCAGCTCCCTTCTAGTTCCAGCCTCACCCAGCATCCATTCCCTTCTAGTCCCTGCATCAGCCCATTTCCAGTCCTAGCCACCCATCAGCCCATTTCCAGTCCTAGCAACCCCCCAACCCAATACCAGTCCTAACCCCCCATCACCCCATTTTCAGTTTAAGCCCCCCCTATAACCCATTACCAGTCCTAACCCCCATCAGCCCACTTCCAGTCCTAACCCCATCAACCCATTTCCAGTCAGCCCCCCATAGCCCATTGCCAGTCCTAACCCCCCCCCCATCAGCCCATCAGCCCACAGCCCATTACCAGTCCTAACCCCATCAGCCCACCTCCAGTCTTAACCCCCCCCCCCAGCCCATTTCCAGTCCTAACCCCCCCATAGCCCATTACCAGACAGCCCCCATCAGCCCACAGCCCATTACCAGTCTTAACCCCCCCCACAGCCCATTACCAGTTCTAAACCCCCCCACCAGCCCATTATCAGTCCTAACCCCATCAGCCCACCTCCAGTCTTAACCCCCCAGCCCATTTCCAGTCCTAGCCCCCCCATAGCCCATTACCAGACAGCCCCCATCAGCCCACAGCCCATTACCAGTCTAAACCCCCCAAAACCCATTACCAGTTCTAACCCCCCCCCAACAGCCCATTACCAGTCCTAACCCCATCAGCCCACCTCCAGTCTTAACCCCCCCCAGCCCATTTCCAGTCCTAGCCCCCCCCCATAGCCCATTACCAGACAGCCCCCATCAGCCCACAGCCCATTACCAGTCTTAACCCCCCCAAAGCCCATTACCAGTTCTAACCCCCCCCAACAGCTCACAGCCCATTACCAGTCCTATCCTCATCAGCCCACCTCCAGCCTTAATCCCCCCAACCCATTTCCATTCCCAGTCCCAGCCCATTTCCAGTCCCAGTCCCAACCCATTTCCAGCCCCAGTCCCAGCCCCCCACTTACCAGTCCTACCCCCTCCCCCTCCCCCGGCCTAAAGTAAAATTTAATTTAAAAAAAAAACCTGCTGGCTGCCGCCGCGGGGCCCCCTCTGCTGCCGCGGCAGCATGGACTGACCCGCGGGGGCCCCCTCTGTAAGCTCGGTCCCTCCCTCCGTGCTTCCGTGTCTCCCTCCGTGCAGGCTGTGAGAGACGCGAAGGCAGACTGTCTCCTTCGCGTCTCTGTTAAGCCCGCAGGGGCTGATGGGAAATTACCCATCAGCCCCTGCGGGCTTAACAGAGACGGGAAGGCGGGAGGAGACAGTCTGCCTTCGCGTCTCTAACAGCCTGCACGGAGGGAGACACGGAGGCACGGAGGGAGGGACCGAGCTTACAGAGGGGGCCCCCGCGGGTCAGTCCATGCTGCCGCGGCAGCAGAGGGGGCCCCGCGGCGGCAGCCAGCAGGTTTTTTTTTATTTTATTTTTAAAAAAAAGCCTAACTAGTTCAATTTTTGTGGGCCCTTTGCAGCTGTGGGCCCTACGCCATGGCGTACATGGCGTATAGCTAAATCCGGCCCTGACGATATCTTTTCCTATGCTAACTGCAAGGCTCTGCCCATGTGCTTAACCCTCCCATTCTCCACCCCTTTCCCATCCACTGTCACAGCAAGCAGTTACTATGGGAATTAGCATGTAGTAAGTGTAGCGGCTAATGCAGTAACTGTTATCGTAGGCTAATTCATACGTAATGCTTACCACACATTAGCAAACAGGCCCCTAGAAGTTACTGCACGTCGGGTATTGCAGAGGGGTAATTGCAGTCAATAAAAATACAATGAACTTTTGAGACCAGTTAAAATTATCTTTATTAGCAGAGTGTACTCTCAACAAGAATGGCTTCTTTAGGAAAGGGTGAATTGGTACAAGTTAAAGAGTGCATTTATTTAGCTGGGTTAATAGCGTTTCAGTGTAGCATAGATTCCAGTTATATTTTCTTTAAAAAAAAATGTAAAAATTAACATACATTAGGTTTTACTGTGTCATCATTCTGGATGTTTTTCTGTATCAAAAATACACAAGGATTGCAGCATTACTAAGGACAGCCAGTTTGGCTGTTTTATTTCAGAAGCTTTTGAAAATTACTTTGCAGTCTTAGGAAGAAAGGCCTTCACTTCAGCAGAGTAAGTACACAAAATACTGCATGACCTCGTGTAGAAGAAAGATTCTGCTATCAAACAGAAATTGACTGTAACCAGGCCAAGTACTTACATTGCTACTGCCTGACTTTCAATGTTCACCTCTCCAAAGCGGCCCAGCAGTAGAGGCAGGGAAAGGGAGACTATACAGTTTTCATTGACCCACTTTGCATGTCTTATGAGCCCTCCCAAAGGGAACATTTGCTGAGGAGTCTGGCTTCAAATGTACTGTTAAACAACCACGACAGGATAACCTTTGTCGCAGGAACTAGCTCAGCCATATGCTCACTGCATAAAATAGGCCCTTTGCCCCATTCCTAGAAAAAATATCACAGCTGTCACCTTGACAGCAGAAGGGGTTGGAAAAAAATCTCATTTGCTGGATTTAAAAATCCCTTTCTCTGAAGAGCTAAGAGGCAATGGCAGGGGACTCCGAAGGCTGGAAATTCTGCAGCAAATGTTTTGAAGAAACAATGGCAAATCTAGGCTTTGAGCCCAAACGTTTGTTCTGATCAGTTCTGCATATTGCAGGTTGTTAGCAATAATCGGCACTTCATTTAGGAACCCCAGAAGTCAATGTGTAAAATAGTGTGTCACAGTTATAATGCTGCAGAATTTTTCAGCAGAGTAAATTGTGCTATACAGCTGTGACGTGACAACATGGTGAAGCTGTAGAATAGTTTTTAATAAGCTCAGGGTTCTGCTGTCATTTAAAAGTATATTTCAGGAGGCCGTTTAGGGTGTGGATAGGATGTGGAAGTGAGAACGCTTGAAAATCCATACAAATTTTAGCCGCCTGACTGAAGACCGAACACAATTTAGGATAGCTATCCAGAGGGTCGCCATGAGTCGACTCCGACTCGACGGCACTTAACAACAACAACATGCCCCATCTAAAATCAACATATTCTTTATAAACGTGCAGTGGCGATGTGCTCATGCTCTCAATATAAAATAGCGGGGCCTACATGGAGAAAGAATGAATGGCAGACCAGGGACAGATGTGCAGCCTTGCCCAAAAATAGATAATGATGTGTATTCCACCGGCAAAGGTTGTGTAGATGTGGGAAATATCATGCGGGTTTATGTACTACTACTACTGAGCATTTGTATAGCGCTACAAGTCATACACAGCACTGCACAGACAAGTAAGAGACAGTCCCTGCTCATCCAAGCTTACCATCTAGTCAAGACAGACAACACAGAAGGTGTAGAGAGGGATAAAGCAAGGGGAAAGGTAAAGAAACAAGGAGATCAGGTGAGTCAAGATCCGAAAGAGACAGCGAAGAGGTGAGTTTTCAGCCTAGATTTGAAAAGGGTCAGAGAAGGAGTCTGAAGTACAGACTCAGGTAGTCTGTTCCAGGCGTAAAGTTCAGCAAAGTGAATGGAGCGAAGTCTGGAGTTAGCAATAGAAGAGAAGGGCACAGATAGAAGTGATTTGCCAGAAGAGCAGAGTTCCCAAGGGAAGGGGAGGGGGGTGTAGGGAGAGATAAGAGAGGAAAGGTAGTGAGGAGTCGCAGAGTGAATGCATTTATACGTAGGTCAGCAGGAGAAGTTTGAACTGGATGCGGAAATGGACAGGAAGCCAAGGAAGTGACAGCTTCAAACTCAATACATCCACCATGCATATTCAAATTCCATCCTGGTGTCAAAAGCCGCATGTGCCCACCTGGGTGCACATATGCATGGCACCACATCCCCGTGGATCCATGTCAACATGCCTCTGTGCATGTGTACACCCATGCAAAATAATATCTCAAAGCAGGATAGCACAGCTATGTCAGGGCCAGGACCCTGTTCCTGTTATGTTTATGATTATTTTATTTGATATACCGACATTCAATAAAAAAACAAAGCGTTGTGCAATATCCAAAACTTACAAAGAGGGCCAGTGGCCGAGAAAATGAAAGGAAGTTACAATAAATGACAGGACAGAGGATAGTACAATAAAATAAAGGGAGGAGTGGCCTAGTGGTCGGGGCAAGGTACTACAGGCCAGAAGGTTGGTGGTTCAAATCCCACTAGAGGACAGCAACCTTGAGATAGGATCACATGAAGGGAGAAGGGATGTCAAATGCAGAGGAGAAGAGATAGGTTTTCAAGGGTTTCTTCAAGGAACTGTGGTGTTGTTCCAGTCTGAGGGAGGTGGGTAGGGAGTTCCAGAGTGCAGGTCCGACAAAGAAGAAGGCAGAGGTGCGGGTTGATTGTAGATGGGCACAGGAAGGAGAGGGGAGGTGAGGGCGATTTATGTGCAGTGACTGTAGAGAATGACTGGGAATGTGAAACTGAATGAAATCTGCCAAATACTGTGGGGTGTGAGTGTAAAGGACCTGGTAGACCAAAGTGAGGATTTTAAAGCGAATATGGAAGTCTATGGGGAGCCAGTGAAGGTGAATGAAAAGAGGGGTTACGTGCGCCTGACGAGTGGGAGATGATGTGCGCAGCTGTGTTTTGAATACGTTGTAATCTGTGTAACTGTGACTGGGGAAGACCGATGAGGACAGAGTTGCAAAAACGTGACATAACAGGGGACAGCATAAGAGTGGTAAGGGCTTGTGGAGTAAGAAAGGGTCGAACAGCGCGGATCTGACTGAGAAAGAAAAAAGAGGTTTTAGTGATATGGGAAATGTGATCCCGAAAAGAGAGATCAGAGTCAAAGAAAACACCAAGGTAGCAAAAACAGGAAACCAAAGAGATGGGTGAACCAGAGAAAGATGGGGCTGCCTGAGGAAGAGGACTGCCATGAGTGAACCAAATAGCAAGTGTCTTAGATAAGTTTAAGTGCAGACAATTAGTGGTTAGCCATTCAGCAACAGAGAGAAGACAAGAATTAAGGGGGGAAAGATCTGGGTGAAGAGGGGAAGTGTGGTGTAGAAGAGAAAGGTCCTTAGCATAATAAAAAGCAGAAATTCCAAATTGTTGCACCAGAAGAGTGAGGGGTGCCAAGAAGATATTAAAAAGGAGAGATGCCAATACTGAGCCTTGAGGAACGCCACAGAGCAAAGGAAAAGGACAGAAGAAACCACTGGGGTGGAATGAGAAAGGACAGCACAAGATCGGGAGGAAAGATAGTAGTGAAACCACCAGTAGACGGTGCTGCAAAGACCAGCCTCACTCAAGCGGGAAAGAAGAAGGGAGTGATCCACAAGATCAAAAGCTGCAGATAGATCTAGGGATACCGCCACAGAAAAGTCACCACGGTTGTGAGCAACGTGTAGCTCATTGAGGAAGGCAAGGAGAATCGTTTCAACACTATGGCCTGGTCAAAAGCCTGATTGTCGGGGATGGAGGAAGTGAGTGGAATCCAAGTGATGGGATAGCTGTGCAAAAACTGCTTTTTCAAGTATTTTGGAAAGAAAAGGGAGATTGGAAACGGGACAATAGTGAGCAGGAACAAGAGGATCAAGTGAGGGTTTTTTGAGAATAGGGCAAATGAAGGCATGCTTCCAGGGGCGAGGAAAAGTACCTGTGGAGAGACTAGTATTAATCATGGTAAGAATTGAGGGAATGAGAGTGAGAGAGGGTGTGAGAAGCCATGAGGAGGGTATGGGATCAAGTGAACAGGTAGTCTTATTGGAAGAAGAGATGGATTTGATAAGTTCGGAAATTGTAAGCGGGTGGAATGAGATCCAAACTTGTGAAAGCTGAGAGACGGGGGGAGGGGGTGAGGAAGAGGGGATGTAATAGGTGGTGGACAGTGTGGTAGTGACGCTCTAAGGTCAAGAATCTTTGTGTTGAAAAAAGAGGCCAATTGGGAGGGGGAAGGAGTCGGCTGAGAGGATACGGAATTGGAATCTGGCTGGAGTGCTGTGAGGGGCCTAAGAACTCTGTAGAGATGATGAGTTTGGTTCGGGGCACAGGAGATGGCAACAGAAAAGTAAGTTTGTTTGGCCTTGTGGACTTGAGTGTGATAATGGGAATGATGTGCCTTGAAAGATAATAGCGTGGATGGTGAGGGTGCTTTTCTCCACAATCGCTCTGCACGCAGAGTTGCGTATGGAGGAGGCAAAGGCCGCTATGAAACTAGGGTTGTGAAGGACAATGGCATGAGGGGCATGGTTTTAGAGGTGGCAATTGATCTAGGGTGTCCGAAAGACAGGAGGACCAGTGAGATACTTGTGAGTTGGGGAGAGGGAGGGGAACTCTGCAGATAGGAGGTACCCGGCATCTGGGAAATGTTGGAGAGAAAGAGGGGTGATCTGACAGAATAGTGCAAAGGAACTGATGGAGGGGGATCAGTTGGATGAGAGGAGGAAGCAGGACTAGATGGGGGAAAAAGACACTGGAAAATCAGACAGTAGTGGTCTGTCCAGGGTAGTGGTACAGAGCATAGACAGCGCAAGAGAAAAATAGAGTCAGTTGGGGAAAGAAGCAAGTCAAGGGTGTGGCCAGCCGAGTGAGTGGGAAAGGTGACATGCTGGGTAAGGGGCAGATCCTGTAGGAAAGAGATGAAGGAGTGATCCCCAGAGGAGGAAGGTGAATCGAGTATGGCTTGCAATAGCCAATGAGGATGTTTTCTACTGCCCTAGTGAGCGCAGAGCACCTCATTCTGCAGCACAGAAGGTCTTGGAGGGGATCAGCATGCCCCTGGCCAGTTAATACAATTTTCTCACCCCTCTACCCATACCTCACATGCACACATTGTTTAGGCTTGGAAATGCAGGAAACAGAGATGTCCCAACCATTAGGCAGAACAAGGTAGTCACCTAGTGTAACAGCTTCTGTGGGCCACCAAAAGCAGCAGCAGTCAAGATGAATAAATAGACCATGAGAGTCACACTCACTCACAGAGCCATCAGTACTGTCTGTTACCTGCAGACAGAGTGGACACATGCATGCACATACAAAGCAGACATCACCATAGGAAAACAGGATGGTCAATGATGCAGATGGACAACATCAGTGTGGGTAGGATAGTGTCTCCATTATGACTGCATGGACTACTTGAATGTCATGGGAGGAATGTAAAGCCCAAGGGCTGTCTATATTTGCCCATTCCCCTAGCAGTGGTTCAGATTCAACTTCCATGAGCACTCATCCTCCTGACAAAGAAAGCCACACCCGCATTCAGACTCACATCCACACATCTTTACCTTTATCTTTATCTTTATTTAGCACTTTATATACCGCCCATTGTCGAGACATGAGAGCGGTTTACAATAAAAATATATGCTAGCGCTAACGAAGGAAAGGAACGCCATTAAATAATAAAAGGAAAGATTGACCAAGGGGTCACTTAGAGACAGGCAGGAAACAATAACTAAACAGAGCTATTGGGAGGGAGGTCATAAGCCTGCTGGAACAGGTATGTTTTCAGCAAGTTTTTGAAAGTATGGTATGAAGATTCCAATCGGAGGGAAGATGGCAGGGTGTTCCAAAGTGAGGGTCCAAGGAAAAAGAATGCAGCATGGCATGTCCGCTCTAAGTGGGCCTGAGAAGGAGAAGGGAAAGAAAAACGATTGACATGTAAGGAACGGAGTTGATGGTAGGGAGTGTGGAGGGAAACAAGGTTTGCTAGGTACAAAGGATTCAATGTATGGATAGCCCTATGTAATAGAATGAGAAGCTTAAATTTGAATCGATAATGGAGTGGCAACCAATGGAGTTGAAAAAGCAGGGGTGTTACATGATCAGATTTCTGAGCATGAGTGACAAGTCGCACAGCCATATTTTTTAACAGTTGTAACCGCTGAAGTTGGTAGGAAGGGAGATTGGCAAAAACCACATTACAATAATCCAATCTGGACATAACCAAGGCTAATACAAGGGTAATAAGGGAATCGGAGGACAAGATGGAGCGAACTGATCTGAGTTGTCGCAATACAAAGAAAGAGCGGCGAGACAGATTAGATACATGGTCATGGAAGGATAGTGAGGAATCCAGAGTTACACCTAAGTAGCGAAAAGAGGAAGCGAGAGGAATAGAAATGCAATTTATTTGCGGCATGATGGTTGGACAAGACGCACTCAAAGAGACCCACATGGCTGTGGATTTTGATGGATTCAGATGAAGAAAATTAGAGGAGAGCCAGGTAGCAACATGGGAGAGACAGGTATTAAATTGGGTAATATCAATGTTAACCGGGGATGTGTGAAAGAGGAGAATAATATCATCAGCGTAGATATAAACGGAGACCGGGACTTGTTGAATCAAAAGGGGTAATGGAGCAAGGAAAATATTGAAGAGTAAAGGGGAGAGAACTGAACCTTGAGGGACCCCGCAAGATAGGGAGACAGGAGAGGAGGACTGATGATTAGAGCTGACGACAAAAGAACGGGCTGTGAGGAAAGAACGAAACCAACGCAGTACCGTGCCTCGCAATCCCACATCAAAAAGACGGGAGAGAAGGGTCCGGTGATCGATCAAATCAAATGCCGCTGATAAGTCTAATGAGACCAAGAGAGTAATATCTCCACAATCGTGGGCAACATGAATCTCGTTCAGAAGGGCCAGGAGAATTGTTTCTGTACTATGTCCAGCTCTAAAACCTGCTTGTCATGGGTGAAGGGCATTAGTAGCTTCAGCGTGGGATGTTAGCTGGAGAAATACAAACCGTTCCAATACTTTAGCTAGAAAAGGGAGGTTGGACACCGGCCGCCAATGAGACAAGACAGAAGGGTCAAGTGAAGGCTGTTTCAGTAAAGGATGAACTATAGCTGATTTCCACAATGAGGGAAAACAACCCGAAGACAAGCTGGAATTAAGAATTATTGTAATGAAAGGCACCAATTGTAAGGAAGGTTCCGTTAACCATCTTGAGGGAATGGGGTCTAATAGACAGGTGGTCTTTCTTGACTTAGATAAAGTTAACAGCACTTCTGCTGAGGTAATGGGATGAAAATTGGACCAGGTGTGAGCTAAAGCTCTATTTACTGGAGAGGAAGGCAGAACAGCTGCTTCACAAATAGACAATTCCTCAGAAGGAGGTGAGGCAACTGAGGCTGAAGATAGAGAGTAAGGAGGAGAAAGGGGAAGAGGAGGGGCAACACTAAAAGAGGCATGTAGGTTCTGGACCTTTTCTGAGAAAAACGTAGCCAAAGCTGCAGGAGCAGGGACCACAACCTGAGGGGCAGAGGCAGGTGTAGTAGAGGAAAGCTGACGCAAAATTGAGTGAAGATGTCGGGAGGAATTAGCGGCTCTCGAGATTTCCAGAGCGTAAAAGGAGCGCTTAGTGGATTGGACTGACATGCGATAATCTGAATATAGTAATTTAAATCGGGACATAGTATCTGGAGAAGGATGGCGTAACCAGTGGCGTTCACATGGTGTTGCACAGTTATCCAGTTTGTGATACACCAACTAGAAAGAGCTGCCACATAATGAGATGATAACATATTTCAGGTGATGCCATATAAAGATGTCTACCCAAAAAAAGCTTGAAAGAGGAAAAAACCTAATATCCAAAAGAAAACTCTTTAAAAAATCCCCTCAGTCATTAGTTCAGAAAGTATGTTATGAATGTATTTATTGTCGGACTATTTGCCATGATGCCTTGATGCCTTGATGCCTTTGAATTATGGTGCTGGCGGCGAATACTGTGTATACCATGGACTGCCCGAAGAACAAACCAGTCGGTACTAGAGGAGATCAAACCTAAGCTTTCTTTAGAAGCTCAGATGACAAGACTTTGACTTTCATACTTTGGACACATCATGCGAAGAGAGAGATCATTAGAGAAAGACATTATGCTTGGCAAGATAGAAGGTCAACGCAAAAGAGGAAGGCCAGCAATGAGATGGATCGATACAATAACAGCAGCTACAGGTGCCAGTCTGTCAACAGTGAGCCGCCTGACTGAAGACTGAACACAATTTAGAATAGCTATCCAGAGGGTCGCCATGAGTCGACTCCGACTCGACGGCACTTAACAACAACAACAACATTTGCCATGAGGGAAAAACCCTCTTGAAGCAAACCTTCCATTTTATTCTTTTTTTATGAGCTAAACCAACAGCTCAAACCCATTCAATTGTAAATACTCAAAACCAAAGGAAATTGCACCACGCAAGCCACTCAGATAAATGTTGTAACACAACGGAAAAAATATCAGCTCAACCTCAAAAGTACAAATTAAGGAAAATGGAAAACGCCAATGTAGCTTTCATTCAATTCCTTCAAATGATCGTTGTTGCCATTTCTATGAGGCATATAAGTCAACAAATGCTGGAAAGCAATGAGCACAAATGCTTGAAGCCTAGCCAACAAAGTTCCTGACCTGGAAGCCCTAATGGTGGAAATGGACTTGGACATTGTGGCCATTACAGAAACATGGTTTAACGAGTCGCATGATTGGAATACAGCCATAACTGGCTATAATCTATTTAGAAGAGACAGAGAAGGAATAAAAGGAGGAGGAGTAGCCCTATATATCAAAAGCAATATTAAAGCTGTTGAAATGCAGGGGACATGGGGAAAAGAAGAAGCACTGTGGATTGTGTTGGAAAGAGGAGATGACACCGTCATCCATACTGGTGTAGTCTAAGGCCTCCAACTCAAACCAAAGAAATGGATAGTGAATTGATTATCGATATTGCAAAGAGAGCCATGAAAGGGGACATGATCATATTAGGTGACTTTAATTTACCCGATGTGGATTGGAGTATTCCTTCTGCAAATCTGGAAAGAAGTAAAAAAATTGTGGATGCCTTCCACAATGCATTACTTAGACAAATGGTGATGGAACCTACCAGGGAATGTTCTATGCTGTATTTAGTACTCACCAACGGAGCTAGCGTGTCAAATATCCAGGTTGGTGCCCATGTGAGCAGCAGCAATCATCACACAGTGTGGTTTGAGATAAAAGCCAAGATGGAGTCCAATCACAGCAATCTCAAAGTCCCAGACTTCAAAAACACTGACTTCAGTAAAATGGCCAAGTGCCTGAAGGGGGAGTTGGCAGGGTGGGATAAGAGAAGTGGAATTGCAGTGGGCTAAACTAAAGGAGGCAATAAAAGGGGCAACTGATACATATGTAAGGAAAATAAATAAAAACAAGAGGAAAAGGAAACCTATTTTGTTCTCCAAAGAAGTGTCTGCACAAATAAAGGCAAAAAACACAGCTTTCACAAAATTCAGAAGTTTGCAAACAGAGGAACACAGAAAAGAATATAGGATAAAACTAAAAGAGACAAAAAGAGAAATAAGGATGGCAAAATCAAACGCAGAAGAAAAGATGGCTAAAGATATGAAGTGTGGTGACAAAACTTTTTTTCAGGTATATTCAGGAGAGGAGGAGGATCAGAAGTGGAATGTCAGGACTCAAAAGTGATGGGAACAAATTTCTGGAAAGTTGCATTGAAAAAGCAAAAATGCTAAACAAATACTTCTGTTCTGTTTTTACTAAAGAAAATTCTAGAGAAAGATCCCCTGTGATTGACAAATATACAAATGAGAATAGAGTAGATACAGTACCACACCATTCACTGAAAATGATGTGTTTGAACTGCTTGCAAAACTGAAAGTGGACAAGGCCATGGGACCAGATGGGATACATCCCAGGATACTGAAAGAGCTCGGAGAGGTTCTTGCAGGGCCGTTAAAGGATGTTTTTAATAAATCCTTGGAGTCAAGAGATGTTCCACAGGACTGGAGAAGTGCTGATGTGGTACCTCTTCACAAAAATGGTGAAGGGAGATAGGGACTGGATGGGCCAGAGTGGGCATGGGAGGTAGGTTGGGAATGGCCAAAGTGTTGGGGACAATAGTATTTGATGGGATACTTCTATGTACATAGTTTCAGTTTGAGTAATAAAACACCTACCTTCACAAGAAATATCTGTGTACGAGCTCATCTCTTGTAGTCACACTCATTTGATGTGTCCTCCTGCCTAGGACCTTCTATATCTTTGTCTATGCATGGATCTGCCATTTCCTGTCCTTCATGTGGGGGTTGTCACTGCCTATTGTGGAACATGGAGCAGGCCATAAACATCTTGGAGACCTTGAATTAACTGCATAGGAGTTCTTCCTGGGGTGATCAAGGCAATGGAAGTGGCTCTTGAGTTGGCCAAATGTCCTCTCAGTGATGGAGCAGGTGTATATGTAGACCCTATTATACAACACCTCTGCATCTGTGTGCAGTGCAATGATGGAGTCAGGAGCCACCTCTTTATTGGGTAACCTCTATCACCTGTGTGGGTGGAGAGATAGTAGGCAAAAATTAGACTTTAGCACCAGTGTATTTGGTGTGTTGGGTAGGCACTGCAATCATGGGATTTGTTTTCTAACTGTTGCAGCTACCAGAGATCACTGGGACCTCCTAGCATGTCCCTGCCTAAGGAGTGGGCTGGTGCAGGGCTTACCTAGCAGCCATTGTCAATTTATCAGGTCTCAAATCTCTCACAGATGCCAAAGTGGGTCAGGATCTATGAGATGAGGAAGGAACTTGGAAACCTTGGAAAGCCATCAGCTATCTGTCCTTGTGCACTGCAGGCCACCTGCACCTGCAGTCAGTGGAATGCCTTCCTTTTGCAGTAAGTGGTCTCCCTTCCGCATGGGGGCCTGATAAACACATGTGCACAATCTATGGCCCCAGTACAGATGGGAATCTGTGCACCTCATATAAGTGAGTCATGGTTAACTGCCTCTGCTGTGCCATCTGAGAGAAGGCAACATATTCTACAGTGTTGGTTAAAAAAGCTCTCAGGAACTGTGAGATGGCTAACTGGCTCAGACCCTCTGTGACAGCCATCACAGACTGGAAACTGCTGATAGATAGGAAGGTGAGGCACATTGTGATCTTGAGGTGGACGGCCATGGGCTGGCCCCTCTGGGTGATAGAGAAGAAGAACAGCTCTAACTCCTGGCAGAGATGCTAGATGGCTGCCTTGTCACAGTGGAACCTGGTGAGGCACTGCTCATCTGTAGACTCTCTGATATGGATGCCACCTAGTAGCCCTCTTGTGTTCCCTGTGGTCCTCACTCAGCATGGCCAGTGCAAAAAACATTTGTAGGTCATCCATGGCTCTTGTCTCCCTTCACCAATACCCAATTACTCCTTCCAGCAACCCTTACTGCACTGTATATGCACCTGCAAACACACAATGTTGGATACAGATACACATACACACACAGGAAACAGGAAACAACACAAAGACACAAATGCAGCTGGAAAAACTGAGGGACACACAGACAGTAGATGTCAAGCAGATGGGAAACAGGAAGACTGATACACCAGGGACCAGTGAGAGAGACACTAGGAGTATGGGATTGGCACAGCTGAGAAGGGAGTATAGTGGGATCCTGGAAAGGGGTGGAAGATAGGCTTGAAAGAGGAGTAAGATAGAATGTAGGGAAATGGGTGCTGTGCTGCAGGAGCATTGGAGACACAGACAAGGGCTTTCCATCTGCCCCAACGATTGATTTGCTGTTTGCTTTGATTCATCTCTGGTGTCTGGCAGGCAATAGTGAGGAGTGCCTGCCTTGGTGGGGTCCTCTCACCTGTTAAAGTCCCCTGGCTGCTACACACATTGGTGCTGTGCTGCGGGAATGTAGGAGACACAGACAAGGGTTGTCCATCCGCCCCTTTTGCCTTGGTTCATCTGTGGCATCTGGCAGGCAAGAGTGAGGAATGTCTGCCTCAGCGGGGTCCTCTCCCCTGTTACAGTCCCGCGGCTGCTACATGTGGCCAAGTGTCACACCCATGGGTCGCGGTCTGAAGGGACATGGCCAAAGGGGCAGAACACACTCCTTTGGTGCCCCTTCTGTGTCCCTACAGGTCCTCGGCTAAAGGGTAATGCCTATGTGTCCTGGGAGAATATGGGGAAGAAGAACAAAGGTTCAGTAAAGGATGGACTGGCTGTTTCCCCAATTGGTACTGTCATTGGCCCCATGGACAGACAGGTGATTCCTCTTTCAACAGGTCAGCTTTCCCCGAGTGTCTTTGAGCTCCAGGGGTAGAACTCCACCACTGTGTCTATTCCCCCCTTTCTCTTCCATGAGGGGACCAGAGGAATTTCCTCATGTAAATGCTGTTGCTTCAATTGTCCCAGTCCCAAAACCTGTTGTGGTTGTTTCCACGGCTCAGAGCTCTGTCTTTGCAGAGGACGGTAAGGAAGGAGAAATTAGCCTGAAAGACATCTGGGGGGCAATTAGACATTTGGATTCCAAACTTTCCAGTATGGTTGGTTCTCTGTGTGAATTTACACAGGGCACAGCCACAAAGTGTTTTGATTTGGATACTCATTTGTTGGTTTTAGATAAGTCTGTTTCCTTATTCAATACTCAAGTGTCTTCCTGTATGACCCTGTATGCTATTTATGTTAGGGATTTTACAGTATTACATGCTAAAGCAGAGGCACTGGAAAACGACTCTCATGCAAGGAACTTACGCGTATTGAATGTTCATCATACTCATTTAATGCCTGCAGAAATTGTGTTACAGAAATATTTTAAGGTTTTGAAATTGTCTATTGAGATTCAAATAGTTCAGGCTTATTATCTTCCTATTAAAGTCAAATTGCCCTCATGGGGGGAAGGAGGTTTTGATATCCTGGGTCCTGCTGTGAGTCAGAATTTAACTGACTTTTTGGAAGACTCCACGGATAATATCACCGCACAGAATACCTTAATTGTTACTTTCTGAAATGAATCAGATAAAATTAGAATGCTTAAGCTGTTTTTTCAAAATAAATCTATGGTATTCTGTGGTCAGCCTATTATGATGTTTCCTAATGTCAGCAGAGCTACTGAGGCTTGTAGGAAACATTTCCTCCAGGTGAAACCAAGAGTATTGGAATTGCGCACTATGTTCTTTTTGAAGTTTCCCTGCAAGTGTCTTGTTACCTTGCAGGGACAAACTTTTGTGTTTGTTGATGTGTCTCACTTGGAAAGATTTCCCGTGGAAAGGCATAAGTGAGGTAGTGGTGGGTGGGGGGGTTAATATAGGTCTATCTCCAAAATGGACTTTTGTTTGCCTTTATTCTCTTTTTTATTTTCCATGTTTGACTTACAGCACAACCCCTTGATGTGGGCTTGGATGTATCATATTTCTTATATTTTCTTTGTTCTTTTTGAGCAGATTTGCTTCTCTTTACTGTTTGGTATTGTAGTTATACGGTGAAATTAGATGGTTTTCCTGGGGGTTTTTTGTTCTATTGTATTGGATAAAAATGCAAGAAACATAATTGACCAAGAATGCAGGGAAACAAAAGTTAGCTATATGGTCACAGACAGCAGTCAGGCCAAGGAAGTGTAAGCAGAGCTTCTCCAGTCATGAGTGACACATGCCGTCCCAAAAGGCAACAAAGTCTGGTGCGTATATGTGATTTCTAGCAGGTGTAAATTGGCATGTTCCAAAAATCCACCCTGCGTGTCACCAGCCTATGTGAAATACGTCATGGACATGCAGATGCTGGCTCCACCCAAGCCGTGCTACAAAAAGTCCCCGAAATGTCTCCCAAATAAATGTACAGAGATTGAGATGCCTGGTGTGAAAACATGGATGTCACATTTTCCATGTGCACGCTGCTTCAAAAATTTTCCTGCTGCATCTTCTTTAAAAATATGAATAGGATTTTTAAAATAATCCTCTGCAAAATGCAATGTGTGCCTTGGAGTCAATGCTAACTCCTGGCGACCCAGCAGCTCCTGGGTTTTCTTGGAAGAGTGACTGGAAGTAGATTGCCAGGCCTTTCTTCTGAGGCAAAGGAGGGTTAAGTGACTTGTCCAAGGCCACAAGGAGTGATAGTGGGAACTGAACCCAAAATAACCCTCTATGTATTTATAATTCACTCCAGGATCTTGGTGAAGGGGGAGGGAGGGTTATGATATGGAAATCTGATGGGAATCTGGAATTTATTGTGCACTGTAGGCCACTTGGCATGGGCAGAGCCAGCTTAAGATGCGAACCAGTGAGGCACTGGCTTGGGGCGCAGAAGCTTAGGGATGCCGAAAGCCTGCCTCACTGACTCCACCTCCTTAATCGGCAGGAGCTTGCTGCTCTTGCTCCTGCAGCTTAATCGGCTTCTGCCAGCACCACAGAAGAGATTCAAACACACAAACAGCCACTTCCTGTTTCTCCCTAAAAAGAGGAAGTGCTTGTGCCCATGTTTGAAACTCTCCCGCAGTGTTCTTTTTCTGTCTGCTCATCCGACTGCAGTTTAACGGGTTAGTAGGTTTACTAACTGGTTAAACTGCTTTGATTTTTTTTTTTTTTAGTGCCATCAAGTCAATGTTGACTCCTGGCAACACAGCAGCCCCTGGGTTTTCTTGACAAGGTATGGCTGGAAGTAGATTGCCAGGACTGGCAATCTACTTCTAGCCATATTAAGGCAATGGAGGGTAAAGTGGCTTGTCCAAGATCGCAAGGAGTGCCAGTGGGTATTGAACCCTGATTGCTTGGGAACTGGGCTACTCCTCCACTCACCATGTTGAATATACCCCCTTATATTCTTCCACACTTGCATTCAAGCTGTTTTTTCAAAGAGGAATGTATACTGAGGTTCAGGGCCCCTCCTTTCTAATTCTGGACCTATAAAACGTAATCCATTAGTTCAGTACATCTTTTAGACTATATCATGCCATCCTGTGCACTGTTCTCAGCAAGTTTCCTGCACCTGCACTGCTGTTGGTGGGGAGGTGCTGCGATACGGTGTTTACAGTCAACTGAAAATGCGATCTCGCAACACTTCCCCCCACCAACAGTAGCACAGACGGAGGACTCCCATGCAGTTTCGAAGGAACGTTGGCTCTTACCTACCTGCACAGCTGACTGAAGGCAACCAGGAGTTCTGCAGAGCAGCTCTTTCCCTACATCTGAAGAGCAGAATCGGGGAAATTATTAAGTTCCTATGGGGGCCTCTCTTAATACATGGCAGGAGTAAATCTCAGGGGATAGAAACGAACATTCCTCTGATATCTGTTTTGGCAAAATAGAAAAATGAAACATGATAAAGTGAATAACGAAAGGGTGTAACAAAAGTGGCTCAGAAATATGACAGACAATGGGGCCTGCGCACCTACTGCTCTGGACATTTCATTTTGAAATGCACCAAACCTATTAGAATGTTGGGTGCATCGATGGACACTCTGCGCTCACCGTTGAAGCATACAGAGGGCATACGGCATCTTAACAATGACTTCCTAGGCCAGAATTTGAATCAGAGCCCTAAAGATAAATGGCTCTGTCTAAGATGTTCACTCTTACGTGGATGTCCTGTCCCCGTCCATGAGCAAGTCACAACGTACCCTTCTCTGCTTTCCTTTACAGAACACTTCCTCTCAGCTCTCTCAGCTGTGAAACATTATACCATAACACATATAAAGCTAACGACTTAAAAGATGACAACAGAACAGCAGCCTGAGAATGAGAGAAGCCAGTTAAAATCCTGCTGACACACCTTGTGACCTTGTGCAAGTCATTTTACTTTCCCTTGCTTGGGTACAAACATAGAGGCCCTCGTACAATCCAACGGCACACTGAATTTCCGTACACAGCATTCTAATGCGCAAGCTGAAGAAGCGTTCCATCCCGCCACAGCAAACGGATGGCATGAGCATTACCGTGGTGTTAAAAATGTGCGCAGATAGAAAAAGCAGCGCACCCTGCTGAGGCAATGTGCATCGGATGGACATGCTTTTTTTGCTCTCCTTTCCTGTCAGTTCTGGAACAAATCCCTATTGGGTGAATGGGCATTGGTTCAAACATTGTTTTTCCCCTTTGAAGCTCTCTGTCCAGGGCACCCTGACACAGGGAGGCCCTCAGCTTGAGAACCTCTAATGCTGTGGTATCCCCTATTGACCAGTAATACTTACCTAGTCTTGGGGAGGTCTCCAGCGGTTTCCCTTCTTCGCGCCAGCATTTTGCAAAATGGCAATGCCTGACCCCTAGAGGTCAGTTTGCAGCTGTCCCCTATTTTGCATACCTGACCTCTAGCGGCACTTCGGACAAAGAGGACATCGCTGGATTCCTCCCCAGAACCAAGTAAGTATTATTGATCCATGGGAGCAGGGAACCGCAGAATTGGAGGTTATTTGATCCATGGCATCCCTGTGCCAGGTGCCCAGGCCCGGGCTCGGAGTGCCCTGGCCATAAGGGCTATGCACCAGATAACCCTGGGGGAGGGGAGTCTTTATTTTTCCCACTTGGGCCTCCAGGGGAGAGGGAAGAAGCAGGAGCCGGGTTGGCAGAGGCACAGGGGCCAGGGGGGGGGGGGGAGGAGTGGTCAGGGGTTCAGCCCGGACAGGGTCATTGAAGTTGAAGTGCCCCCTCACCGTGGATGACCCTTTAATCTCACACTACATTCATTGCCACAAATAGGGTAAAAAAACATGTCAGCATTTGGCATTGGGAATAAATTGCTGCACTAAAGGACCGCGCAGCTTGTTACATCAGCTCCTTAGACTGTGAACTCTCTGGGAACATGGAAATATCTATTGTTCCTGAATGTAACTCACCTTGAGCCATCAATGAAAAAGCATGAGCTAAAGCGAAACTAAAATAAAAAAATACCTCCGAGGGGGGGAGGGGGAGGTTATGTCTTTATAATATATCGAAACCAATAATGTCACCACTAGCGTAAGGTACTTTGCTCATTTTTGGTGGTGCTTTGTAATGCATTTTCATTAGGATCACGGAGAAACTGATTTACTGTAACAAGGAGAATTAGCTAAATGCCTTCAGAAGGTCATTCTCATTTAACAACTTTTCCAAGGCACAGACTAGAAAGTATCATTTTACAGCAAGACTGTGTGCCCTGAGTTGAAGGCATAGGAATTCAATAATTACCACAGCAATACTTGGGGGGGGGGGCTTTTACTAAAGGGCGGTAAGGTGTCGCAACTCATGCGCCAATAGCACCAAAATTATGGCGTGTTAGGTGCAACACTTCCGCGCTCTCTGCCAGGGGTGTGGAACGCATTTCCCCTACCATGGGCTGCATTAACGTGGGTTCATCTAACTCCACAAATTGAAGTGGCGCTAGGTGAACTCACGCTAATGTGGTTAGCAGACAATGTGAAACCAGCATTAAGTGCACTGAACTCATCATGCCCACTCTTTGCCCCTAACCCACTAACTCACAACCTTAACGCGGGTTGCACAGTTAGCCCAGGAATTGCCCCCTGCTACGCCTATCTCAGCGCACCTTCAGCATGTGCCAGAACACGCGCTGTCAGCTGGCACGCATTAGCTAAAGACCCCCTTAAAGTACTTGGAATATAAATATATATATTTATTGAGTCCCATATTCAGCTTGCAGTGTTCGGTGTTTTTAAAGTGCCTGTTGGTGTGGGGGAAAGTGAAACTGGATATTCAGCAATGGACTCTGGAGGTCCTGAAGCACTGAATATCTGTGTTCAGCACTGACTGGCACAGTCTATGGATAGCTGACCTGTATAAGGTTAGCACAGCTATTGAGATGTGGGCACTTATCGATTAGCAGACTGAGAATTGCCATTAACTGGATAAGTGTCGGGACTGCCCATGGACTGCCCCAACACTGTCTAGACCAGCGGTTCTCAACCTGTGGGTCGTGACCCCCATGGGGGTTGCCACAGGATTTAGCGGGGGTCGCCTCACTCTGCTGTTAAAAAAAAAACGCACAAGTTGCTGCCGCTGCTGAGTCCGCTTCTCGGCAGCGGCAAACTCACAGACTAATCTTTTGCAACCGCGGTTCCCTGCCTCTTAGGGAACCACAGCTATGCCTGAAAAACCAATTCGGAGCCTTCCTGACTCTCTCTCGACGGGCTCCGTGCAGCATTGTCCCGCCTCCAAAGGAAGTTGTTTACCACTTACTTTGGAGGCAGGACAATGCTGCACGGAGCCTGTTTAGAGACAGAAAGGCTCCGCAACCATTTTACAGGCACAGCTGTGGTTCCCTAAGAGGCAGGGAACTGTGGCTGCAGAAGAAGGAGGCAGACATGGGGAGAGGGGATCAGGGAACCTGCAACAGGGCTGACATGGGGGGGAGGGGGAGGGGGGCTGACATGGAGGGAGGGAGGAAGGGAGAAGGGCTGACATGGACAGAGGGGGGCTGACATGGAGGGAGGGAGGTGGGCTGATGTGGATGGATGGAGGGAGGAAGGGGGTTGACATGGACAGAGGGGGGGCTGATATGGATGGATGGATGGATGGAGGAGGGAGGGGGCTGACATGGAGGGCGGGGAGGAGGGGGCTGACATGGACAGGGGGGCTGACATGGATGGAAGGAGGGTGGGGAGGGGAGGGCTGACATGGAGGGAGGGAGGGGGGCTGACATGGATGGATGGAGGGAGGAAGGGGGTTGACATGGACAGAGGGGGGCTGACATGGAGGGAGGGAGGGCTGACATGGACAGAGGGGGGACTGACATGGACGGATGGATGGAGGGCAGGGGCTGACATGGACAGGAGGGCTGACATGGAGGAAGGGGGCTGACATGGATTGATGGATGGAGGGAGGGATAGGGGGCTGACATGGACAGAGGGGGGCTGACATGGAGTAAGGGAAGAGACGGGGACGTACTGGACAGACGGGGATGAATTCTGGACAGAAGGGAGAGACAGTGAGGGTTAGGATTATAATGGGCAGATGGGGGGGGCTAGGACTGGCAATTGGTTGATTAGGGAAGGCTAGGACTGGGAATGGACTGATCAAGAGGGGTTGGGACTCGTAATGTGCTGATAGGGGGTAGGACTGGTAATGGACTGATGGTGGGCTAGCATTGGAAATGAGCTGATCGGGGAGGTTAGGACTGGAAATGGGCTGATTAGAGGAGGCTAGGACTGGTAATGGGCTGATGGGGGGGTAGGACTGGTAATGGACTGATTAGGGGAGCCTAGAACTGGTAATGGGGTTGAGGAGGGACTAGCACTGGAAATGAGCTGATTAGGGGAGGCTAGCACTGGTAAGAACATAAGAACATAAGATATGCCATACTGGGTCAGACCAAGGTCCATCAAGCCCAGTATCCTGTTTCCAACAGTGGCCAATCTAGGTCATACGTACCTAGCAGTTTCCCCAAAAGACACAGGTTCCACAATGCTTGTATTCGGTCAAGCATTGATATCCTGGGTCCCTTCTTAATAATGGTTTATGGACCTTTCCTCCAGTAGCTTTTCCAAACCTTTTTTAAACCCAGCTACACTAACAGCCTTTACTACATCCTCTGGTAATAAATTCCAGAGTTTGATTACACGTTGAGTGAAAAACTATTTTCTTTTATTAGTGCTCCTTGTGGTCTTGGGCAAGCCACTTAACCCTCCATAGCCCATGTTCCCTGTAAAATAGTTATCTCCAAGTTATAATGCCCTGTTCAATGTAATTTCAGTTTGTTCAATGTAAACCACACTGATGCAGAATAGCGCGGTATATAAGAGAATGTAATAAAAATAAAATAAAAATAGTCTTAAATAGTTTACCCTGTAGCTTTATTACATGTCCCCTAGTCTTTCTATATTCTGATAACGTAAACAATCGATCTACGTTTACCCGTTCCACTCCGTTCATTAATTTATAGACTTCTATCATACCTCCCCTCAGCCGTCTCTTTTCCAGGTTAAAGAGCCCTAACCTTTTTAGCCTTTCTTCATAGGAGTATCCTTCCATCCCCTTTACCATTTTGGTGGCTCTTCTCTGAACCTTTTCTAATAATGCTATATCCTTTTTAAGCTACGGCGACCAGAATTGCACACAATATTCAAGGAGCGGTCTCACCATGGAACGATATAGAGGCATTATAATATCTTTTGTTTTATTTTCCATTCCTTTCCTTATGATACCTAGCATTTTATTTGGTCTCTTGGCCGCCGCTGCACACTGGGCCGAGGGTTTTAACATGTTATCCACAATGACGCCTAAATCTTTTTTCCTGGGTGGTGGTTCCTAATGTGGAACCTTGCATCGTGGAACCATAGTTTGGGTTGTTCTTCCCTATGTGCATAACTTTGCACTTGTCCAATGAGCTGATGGGGAGGGGGGGTAGGACTGGTAATGGGCTGATTATGGGAGGCTAGCACTGGTAATGGGAATGAGGAGGAACTAGCACTGGAAATAAGCTGATTAGGTGAGGCTTGCACTGGTAATGGGGGGCTTTGACTGGGAATGGGCTGATTGTGGGGAGGGGAGGATAGAGCTGCTGGCCCTGGAAGAAAACTGTGGGCTAAGGCTACAAATGGGCAGATACGAGGGGATGGGAGAATGGGACTCGAAGGGAGTGGATCTGAGAGGGGCTGCCAAGGTATTTGTACTAGAAGGATATTTGTCAGTGGAGAAGGAGGGGGACTGGAAGGGAATGGACACCAGTGGCAGTCATGGGGATGTAAGTTGACATTGGAAGGTACTGAGAGTGAGGACTGGAAAGGGGCTGATACTGGGGAAATAGGCTGATGGAAAGAAGTGAAGAAAACAAAAGAAGAGATAAGAAATGGCAGATGGACCATGGACCATAGACCTCAGAAAGAGAGCTAAGAGAAGACAGGAAAGCAGAAACCTCAGATCGGGACCAGCATGATCAGAGAATATGTTGGTCAGACAACAAAGGTAGAAAATTTTTTTTTATTTCGTATTAGTGATTTGACTACAAAATCATCATAATTGTGAAATCAAATATTGTTGCTTGTTATTGTGATTAATTATTGTGGTTTAAATAAGTAAATTTTATAAATAAAAACATATTGCAAAGGCCTATAATATATTAATAATTCAACAAATGGTTACAGCGATAATGCATTAACGGTAAAGGAAGAGAGACACATTTGATTTTATCATTGGGAGTTACCACAAGTTGAACAATGGTAAAAGGGGTGACGGTACAAAAAAGGTTGAGAACCACTGGTCTAGACAGTATTGTGATGATTAGAGGGGATGTTTGTTGGCACTGGCCAATTACTGCCGCTAATTATCCCTCTCAGAGAGGTTTATTTGGCTTATAATTGGATAAACCCCTTTGAATATCAGAGGACATGCAAGTAGTGTGGCCTAAAGGTTAAATAAATAAATAAATGTAAGTGCTCTATTTCCAACGTGCAGCAAGACAGGACAAGGAAAAGTACTACAATGACGCATGCAAGGAAATAGAAGCAGAAACTATTAGAGGACGAACAAGATCAGCTTTCCTAAAGCTACGAGAGTTAAAGAAAAAGTTCCAGCCTCGAATTGGAATGTTACAAGATGCTCAAGGTTCTATGTTGAATGATGCTGAGAAGATCAAGAAAAGATGGAAGGAATATACAGAGTTTTTATTTGATAAAGATTAAGTGGACCAACAGCCGTTTCAACCTGTACCTTATGATCTGGAACCATTGGTGATGAAAGAAGAAGTTGAAGCAGCATTGAAAGCCTTATCAAAGAACAAAGCACCAGGCATATATTGCATTCCCATAGAAGTATTACAGCTGTTACCGTACTTACAAGGCTCTGCCAAGAAATATGGAAGACAGCATCATGGCCAACTGACTGGAAAAGATCTATGTTTATACCAGTACTAAAGAAAGGTGATCCAACTGACTGTGGAAATTATCGCACAATCGCTCTGATCCCACATGCCAGCAAAATTCTACTGAAGATTATTCAAAAGAGACTACAATCATACCTGGAACAAGAACTACCTGAAGTGCAAGCAGGGTTCAGAAAAGGGCGAGGAATGAGAGACATCATTGCGGATGTGAGATGGATCCTTGAAAAAACTAAAGAATACCAAAAGGATATCTATTTGTGCTTTATCGACTATAGCAAAGCTTTTGACTGTGTAAACCATGAGAAACTCTGGACCACATTAAGAAGCATGGGTATACCTGATCGTTCTCTTGCACAATCTGTACATTGATCAAGAAGCAACAGTTCGAACGGAACAAGGAGAAACAGAATGGTTTAAAATAAGCAAAGGTGTAAGACAAAGCTGCATACTTTCCCCCTACCTGTTTAATTTATATGCAGAACAAATCATCAGAGAAGCAGGATTGTATGAAGACAACAGAGGTGGAAGACTCATCAACAACCTTCGCTATGCTGATGATACCACATTACTGGCGGAAAGTGAAGATGATCTGAAACATTTGCTTCTCACAATCAAAGAACATAGAGGTCTGTTTACTAAACATTCCTAATGTGCGGGGCCGTGGTAGTGTGCCTGTGCCATATAAGGAGTGGGCGGTTCAGGCAGAGAAAAGAAAAAAAACGGGGTAAGCGATCGCACATTTGCGCGGGGCACAATAGTGCGTGGGAAGGCTAAGTGGCGCCTGATGTGCACACACAAAGGAGCAGAGCCATAGTACAATGGTTAAAACACTGACTGTGGGTGCAGCTGCCATGGGTTCAATTCCCCATTGTGCACAACAAAAAGGGCTGGCTGAGGCATTAACTGTAATGGGTAAAAGTGCTTTAAGAGGCATATTAATTTTGGGCGGCATAAGGCGGTGCACTGTTAATTTTGGGCGGCATAAGGCGGTGCACTGTTAATCTCAGGCGGCATAAGGCGGTGCACTGTTAGGTTTGGGCGGCATAAGGCGGTGCGCAGATGCCCAAGCATAGGAACAGAGCCACAGCGCAATGGTTAAGACACTGACCAATGGTGCAGAGATCAGGGGTTCAATCCCCCACAGTGCCCAATGAAGAAGGCTCACTGAGGCAGTGTGTATTATGTGGATGAGTGCTGTAGGGGGCAAGCTATTTTTATTTCAGTTATCACTACTAGCAAACGCACTCACAAAGCGTGTTAACATAAGGCGGCCCATAAGGCACATGTTAAAGTTCACTGTCCGCCAAGGCACCCTTGAATGTCCCCTATAGGGCACCATATATGTTGCATCACAGGATAATGTATAGTGCACCTTATATGGACGGCAACCATAAGGTGCCCTATAGGGTGCCCTATAAAGCACCCTCAGAGGCACCTTATGGGTACAGTACACTGAGGGTGTGTTTGATGGCAGCAACATATGTACATTAAATCTAAAAAAAGCTTTGGACAACCCTATCAAAGAACCCCACTGTGGGCTCGAACCCATTACCGCTGGCTCCACAGGCAGTGAAGTAACCATTGGGCTACAGCTATATAGTTGCCAGCAAGCCCCTAGCTGGCTGCAGAGAGCCTGCATGTCACCACACAGACAGTCTGCTGTGGGAACCAGGATAGGGTTAGGCCACCCATACCCATGATGCACTGCACATGCAAATCAGCTGTCCACAGATGAACACAAGATGGGGAATGCACCCCAACAGCTCCCCGGCCTGGTAGGGGGACGTGTCCGTGTGCACCCACACAGCACCTTGGCCTGGTAGGAGGTACTGACCGGGTGTTTAATTTGCACAGAGTAGCTACACACAGTCACACTGTGCGGGAACTGTGCTCACCCTGAGTGTGCGATGAGGCGCCCTGGACCAGGTCCACAGCTGAGAGAGGCCATGGCAGAGCTCCAAAACAGTCATAATCTGTGAGTTTCTGCAGGAACACCTTGGATATCTCTGTCTGTCTCAGTCAGGGGAAACCCCACAGATCCCTAGGTGGGCCATGTACCACCAACCCCCCCCCCCCCCACCCGCAATGATGGCAGTAGAGTGGACCATCAACCCCAGTCCTGTTGGGGAACAGACACCCTACAGGGCAGTCCAAGCAGCCCCACACACACCCAGACCACAATATCAGACAGACAGTAGGCCTGGATATGCTAAGATGCACCCCACCACTATCTGATATTCCCCTGCATCAAGCCATCAGCCACTGCACCCTGCAAGGCACTCCAGCAGGGCACATACCAGCTGTGAACAGTCTGCTGGTTAGTCCCACTGGAAATGCATGCACCCACAACTAGGATGGCAGCACACACAAGCAGATACATCAGTGACTAGGCCCCAACAGGTGACCCATATATATCACATGAGGAAAATGCTATGAAGCACTATGGGGGTGCCTAGCCATGCTGCCATCACTGCACAGTCAGGGTGGAGTGAAAGCCCAGCAGCACATACAGAGGTCACCCTGTCTGTGGAGGTGGTGGACGGCCACTACAATGTCCCTGCCAGTGCCCTATGCCCTGTGCAGATGCATCCTGGCCAGCCCACCCTGTCTGAGCTATACCCATGGTACCATGCTGCTCATTATGCACATCATCAGGCCAAAACTGTGGATAGTGTTTGCAGCCAACACACACTGTATAGACAGACACACACTCCCACACGTATGCCAGCATTGTGCTACTATAGAGGGGTTCAGAATCCTTGCCCACCACACCAGTCCTGGGCACAGTACAGGCATGGGTATGGTATGCAATACCATTGGGGGGTCCCTCCCTAGGGTGGTAAACACTGTCAGGGGCCAGACCTGACGCACACACCGCAGACATCAGATAGATTATTATGATGGAGCTCATAGAGCAGACTGTGCGTAACGTAGGGATATCTATCTGCCAGTACTCATAGCAAACGTTTGAGAGCTGTGTACCATATACCCTGGTGTAGGGTGACATTGCTAAGGTATGCAAGTGCTGGTATTGGGAGATGCACGCAGGGCCCAATGTCCTGCCTCACCAGGAGGCATTGGCCAATGGGGCCTGTGGGTGTGGGTGTGGGTGTGTCTGTCCCTGTTGGCTGCTGCTGTACGGCAGAGGTTCCCAAATCCAGTCCAGGTTTGCAATACACTGGTTGGGGTTTCCTGCTGTCCCTCATGAATATGCATGAGCTACATCTACATGCCATGGGGGTGGTGCATAGATATACAGCACGGTTATTTGTATGAGTGGCAGCATGGAACCTGAATGGTGTGTGGTCCTCCAGGACTGCATTTGTGAGACTCTGCTCTAGGTACTGCCCCTGGTCATGGTGTCTGTGCTTGGTGGTGTAAAAGATAGGTGTATGACCAATGCGTATATCCCCAGCAATAAAGGATTGCCCTTACTAACATGGTTTAGTTGTGGGGAAAATATGTGGACAGGATTGGCAGTAGCCCCAGCTGGGCTTTGAACCTGTGACCTTTTGCTCCTGCACACACTGTCTGTGTGCACTGCACCACTGTGTTACCACAGATGTGCTGAATTCCCTGGGAAGTCCATGACTGTACATCTGACAGGGCCTATGTTGCAGTGGACGTGCCAGCCTGCACATGGCTCGGCCACTGTCTTCTGTGGCTAGCAGCCACTGCCCCCTCCACCACCTGTACCCTACCGCCAACATGCTGGCATGTCCGTATCTTGGAAAAGCATATGACCTGATTGAGTTGTGGCACTCCAGGACTGCATTTGGGGGACTCGGCTGTCGGTAATGCCCATTGTTATGGTGTGTGTGCGGTGTTGGGTACAAAATGGGTGTGTGAACCATGCTTATGTTCTCTGCAATAAAGGAGTGTCTTTACTATCTCTGTTTAGTGGTGGGTAAAATATGGGGACTGGGTTGGCAGGAGCCCTAGCTTGGATTTGAGCCTGTGACCCTCTGGTCCTAGAGGTGCTGCCTCTGTCTGCTGCACCACACTGTGGCCACAGTGATAGTGCAGTCCCTGGGGGTGGGAAACCTGACCAAATGAGTCACAAACCCTGCTCTGCACATTTGTACTGTGGGCTCAGTCACCTTGTCTGGTGACAAACGTGCAAATAAACCCCTCAACCGACCACGACGAACTGGGGATAAATATATCCAAGCTGGGCAACAGTGATATGAATGGGCAACCATAGCAAACACTCCCAGGAAGGCTCAGAAAAAAGGAAATGGTTTTTGGAAGGGTCTCCGCTCCGTAGCCCCTTCCATACTTCATTTCATTTTTTTGGAGCTTTCCTGGGTGTGTTTCTTATGTTTGCCCATTAATATCAGGGTTCCCCAGCTGACTTCTTTTTTTAAAATGTTTGTTTGGGTCTTTTTCTATCTTTATTTGCACTTTTGTTCTGTGCACATGTATCACACTGCTCACGTTTTGCAGGTTTCCCCGGTTTCCCTGTACATTGCTGACGGAAATGGTTTCTCTTCCCTTTAAATGCCCTCTACCGTGAGTGTTTCACTCGCGCTATTTTTAACCTGCAAATTCGTCCCCGATACTGTGCGGGGAGCCTCTCCCCTCCCCTTCCCCGCCCATTGACCCCGTCTCTCCGCCCCTCGGGAGCCTTCCTCCGCCCTCAGAATGCCTTTCCACGCCTCTATCGGACATTTGCGGGCCGGGTACTTTTGCGGGGCACGTTAGTGCGGCGCGCAATTGTGCGGGGCCCAAGCGCACTTGTGCGGGGCGTTTAAGAGCGTTTCTGAGCGTTTGAGTGCCGCGTTTCCGTGCGCTATTGTGCGGCACGCAATTGTACGGCTTTTAGTAAACATGCCCCATAGTCTCAAAATGGGCCTGCACCTTAATGTAAAGAAGACAAAGATCATGACAACTGGCATAATCAACAGGTTCATCGTCGAAGGAGAAGAAATTGAAATTGTGAATAACTTTAACCTACTTGGATCAACTATCAATAAAGAAGCAACAAGCAGTCAAGAAATCAGACGACGCATTGCTCTTGGCAGAATGGCTATGAAAGACCTAGATAAGATTCTCAAGAGCAGAGATGTCTCTCTCCATACAAAGATTTGACTTGTTCAAGCCATGGTATTTTCAATAACATCATATGGATGTGAAAGCTGGATAGTGAAAAAGATAGGAAGAAAATTGATGCCTTTGAATTATGGTGCTGGCGGCGAATACTGTGTATACCATGGACTGCCCGAAGAACAAACCAGTCTGTACTAGAGGAGATCAAACCTAAGCTTTCTTTAGAAGCTCAGATGACAAGACTTCGACTTTCATACTTTGGACACATCATGCGGAGAGAGAGATCATTAGAGAAAGACATCATGCTTGGCAAGATAGAAGGTCAATGCAAAAGAGGAAGACCAGCAATGAGATGGATCGATACAATAACAGCAGCTACGGGTACCAGTCTGTCAACAATGAGCCGCCTGACTGAAGATTGAACACAATTTAGGATAGCTATCCAGAGGGTCGCCATGAGTCGACTCCGACTCGACGGCACTTAACAGCAACAACAAGTGCTCTATTTCATAAAATTGTGGGAGTTATATTAGAAGCTCTATTTGTGCTTTGGACATCTGAAAATGGGCATAGAGATGTCTCCAGAGCCATTTTAGATGCTGGTTCTGTAGATGTCCCTCGTGTGATTACATCAAAGGCAGGACCGGTGTGTAGAGTAAGCATTTCCGGGGCATTCCCATAAACTTGGATGTCCTCACCCGATTTCAGTAATGCCGTGGATGTCTTATTGTGTCACAGTTTATACCTGCTCCAGGCATGAACAGACATCAGAAAAGTGCTCATTATGTCAGCCTAACAAGCAGAGAGTGTGGAGAAGGAAGTACACTCCTCTCCCCTGTAATATCCATGTTGACAATGAACACTGTCGGGGAATGTGAGCTCATGTCTCCATTTTGTCACGCCAATGGACATCCTCATATGCAAACTTGAATGAGATGGACATCCCTTCCCATGTTCTCTCTAAGCTGTGCGCGTGTGCGCACGCACACACGTCGCCGAGAGAGCACACATACTTTACAACAGAGCGCACAAAAATTATGGCTCCGATTCTGATAGAAAACACAGACGTCTTAAAATTTAAAAGTTATGATTGCAATTACTAGAAATTTCCCGCTTCATTTAGTAATTATCTATTTTCATTTAATTTGATTAAAATCAGTGTGGTGTACATACTGTATTCTGACGTGTTGTCAAATTTTAAAGTATAGAACTCCGAATGTCGTTATGTGGTGCACAAAAATTTAACCTTCCTTCAAAAGCTGCACACAGCTGATATTTTATGCGCACACAGCCTACACAAAATTAGAGGGAACATTGATCCTTGCAACTGTTTTTATATCCTGCCTTATCTCAAAGTAAAAGCAGATTACAGGGAACATGCAACATGATCCTAACGTTGGAGTATTACATTAAGATTTACATTGAATTATGCAATAAACATTACATAGTGAACATAATATGGTGGAACTTGTTAACCTAATATTGAAAGCAATACAACTGTTCTTAACATTTAAATTCACTGGATCATTAGGTAACTGAGCAGAGGGAGTGGGGATGGGGATGGTTGAGGATAGGAGAGGGCAGAACTGGTGTATGATGTGGTATTAGTTCCCAAAGTAATCCCTAAATAGGTGAGTTTTTATCTTCTTGCAGATTTTGCTGAGCTTCTGGGCGATACAAATATCATGAGAGAGTTCACTCCATATATTTGGTGCATTGAGTGAGAAGGCTCTGTTTGATGCTGCCTGTGTACTTGTCCTGTGGAGAAGGGGGACAGTGAGGGTAGATTGCATGTTTTTCCTTCTTGGTCTATTGTTTGACACTTTATGTATTAGTGATTGCAAGTAGGTAGATTAGAGTGAGTATATACTTTGAAAATGGTGAGTATGACTTTGTATTTTGTGCGTACCACAATAGGAAGCCAGTGTAGAGCTTTGAGCAGTGGTGTTATTCACTTGTGCCTGGGTGCACCATATCGTATCCAGGCAGCAGGGTTCTGAGCTAGCTGCAGAGGGTGAATTACATAGTCTGGCAGACCCTTGAGGAGTATATTACAGTAGTCTACGTCTGAAAATATCAGAGCTTAGAAGACTGTCTGGAAGTCATGTAGACTTAGTAGGGTACGTGGGTGTTGGGCTCTTTATCTTCTGGTACTGTAAGTGAGTCTGACGGAGTGTGGATGTGAGCTTGAAGGGTTAAGCACAGGTCCAAGATTATCCCCAGATAGCAAACTTCTGATTTAACCTGAAGTTGTACATCAGCCACTTTAATATGTGTTAGAGGAAGGAAGTTGTTTCTCTGTTGATGAGTAGGTTGTCTTTTTTTGCTAAAGTTCACAGTTAGATTATGGTTGGCAAGCCATTGTGTGATTGCTATAAATCAAGTTGTCAGGGATGTGTAGATGGGTTGCAAAGTTGAGAAAGGCATGTAGCATTTTTGAGTATATAGTTGTATGAAGATGTTGAAGAGGAGCTGGTAATGAGGATCCTTGTGGAATGCCTTGTTTAAACTGAAAAGGGGCTGAGGTGGTTCCTGCAGATCTTACTTGGTGCATTCTGTCTGTTAAGTAGGATTATAAACCATTTTAGCGTTGTGCCATAGATTCCTCTGTCTTGTAGGTGGTAGAGTAGTGAATCAGAGGGGGCTGAGTCAAATAATGATTTTATGTTCAAGAACATGAGTATAAAACTTTGCTTTGGCTTCTGGATACCCGTGTATAAGTATGTCTGTTAGGACTGTTAGGAGCGTCTCCACACTGTGATGAGGCCTAAAGCCATGTTGTTGATGGTCAAAGGGGGCATGCTGGTTGATATGATCTTGAAGTTGAAGTTGCACCATCTTTTTGATCATTTTTACTTGGAATGGTACGATATGGGCCGAGTGTAGTAGGGTCCAATTTAGGGCTTTTATTATTGGGCGTATAGAAGCTTGTTTAAGACTGGTTGGCATGCATTTTATTTATTTATTTAACAGTATTTATATACCACCTTTTCCTTAAATCAAGGTTGTTTACATTTAACTTAGTTGTTTATATTGTAACAATATAATTCCTAATCAACTCTGTAACTTGTATTCAATTGTAACAATATTCCGGGAATCGATGTACATGGGGGGAAACACTGACACTCTTAACAGGTTGATTCTTAATCAATTTATTCACATGGGGGAATAATCACTAATAATCTTTAACAATTTGATTCTTGATTTATTTACAGGTGTTAATTATTTATAGTTTGGGGATGATCCTTTATACTTATGTGGTATTGTTCCTTCATTTTCTGGTGTCTGGGTGGAGGGAGCGTTTGTATTATTCTGTGTGATACTGCCAAAGTGTTCAATAAACAGAATGTCTTCAATTTTTTCCTGAAATCTTTGGTGTATTTCGTGGTTCTGATATCCTCAGGGAAGGTGTTCCATAGATTTGGTGCATACAGTGATAACGCCCTGTCGGAGGTAGTCTTCCTTGTTTTAGAAAATTTGGGTGGAGTGTCTAGTATGTTTTTGCTGTTTTCTCTCACTGGGCGGCTCTCAGGATGCTTTGTTATGCAGTCTTGAAGTGACTCAGTTGATTCATTCTGCAGTATTTTGAAAATGTTCATGGTTGCCTTGAATCTTGCACGACTCTTAATCAGAAGCCAGTGTAGCTGAGCCAATATGTAGCCTTGTGCAAGGGAGAGCTGGGTGATTCTGAGGATGGTGGGGATTAGGTCAAAGAGGGCTAGTTTGATACAGCTTACTGGGCATGGATAAAGGTATGATGTAGTGGTATTGAGGTTAGTGATAATATTCTCTAGGGGAGTTATTCTGTGCTACGAATAGCGGAGATGGATGGCCCAACAGGACATCCATCCCCGCTATTTGTGCCGGCTCCTGCCCCCGACTAACTTCCCCCCCGGTTGTGCGGGGAAATTAGATGGGGGCGGGGAATGGGCAGCCCATGGGCGGAGTCTGGGCAGGCAGTGGGAGGTTGCTGACCCTGGATACAGGGCAGATTCTAATGTCGGCCCTGTACGTCCAAGGTCAGCGACATGTGGGGGGAAGTTATAACACCTCCGAGATGGAATAGCTTCCCTGGACGTGCTTTTTTTAAATTGCCCGGGGCTCAGATGGGGCAGGGAAGCCAGGGGACATTCCCTACAGCCCAACCCTGGCCTTAGGAGGCCAGATCGGGGGTCGGGTTGCAGGGAATAAACTCCTTTTTCAGGCAGCCGGCATTGTGGCTTTTAGATGGAGCTGCAGTGCCATGGCAACATGACGGCATGGCACCACAGTTCCATTCAAAAGCCCTGACTGAGTTAGTCAGGCTGTGCATGTACATGCAGGCTGGACTGAATCACAAACCCAGCCTGCACATACATGCCTGATCACAATTCTGATCCCACAGGGCTAGACTTGACCTGCGGGATCAGAATCGTGATCCCCTCTATGCGTCCAGTTCACACCGACCCACAGAGGAGATCTACGTGTGGGACAGAATCAGGCCCTAGATGTTCTGTGGAGGTATCTTGGAAAGAGTGCCAAGAGAGGGGTGAAGAGCAAAATGTGTGGGTAGTATACACAGGTGATGTTGGAATGGTTCTGTTTGTCTTGGTTAGTAGATAGTCTGCCATTACTTGAGGTTCTATAGTTTGTTGTTTATTTGGTTGGGGTTCCTGAGTAGAGATTTTGCTATGCTGAATAGTTTTCTGGGGTGGTTGATGGCATTTAAAATAAGTTTGGAGTGGTAATCTCTTTTTGCATTATTGATTGCGCTCTGGTATTCTCTTAATACCAGTGTGAATGTCTCCGCTTTCTCTCTAGTTTTTGGAGTATCTGTTTATTGTATCTTAACTCTGAGGTGTACCAGGTGGTCGTCACATGTTTTAGAGGGGGTTTCCTTGATGGAGGTGCAGTTGCCACCTTTTGTACTATCAGGTTCCAGTTGTTGACTAAGGTGTCCAGGTTTTGTGAATCCTGCTTAAGCTGGGCAGGTTATTGTATGTAGAACGTTTTCCTTGTTCCATCTTTTGTACTTTCTCTGGGATGAGTGCGGGTGGATGTTTGGATCTGAGACTGATGATAATGTGACCGATGGTCGGGTGTTTACCTATGTGTGGTTTGAGATGAAGATGAGGTCGAGAAGGTTTCTCTTCTTGTGAGTAGGCTTATCGATAATCTGCGTGTATTCCAGGGCTTCCATAGCATTTATATAGGATATGGCTATGTTGTGGGGAGCTGATGGTAAGTTTAGATCATCTAGCAATAGTACTCATTTGTTATTTGTGGTTAGGCTACAGATTGATTGTAAAAGTAGTGACAGTTCATTTGTGGATATGGTTGTTGCCCTGTAAGGCAAGCATAGTATAAAGTGCTTATTCATAGCTGTGATCATATCCAGCCCACCTTCTGAAGTTGTGCTGGTAGTGTGGAATTGTAGGTGCTTCTTTGCTAATATGAAAACTCCTCCTCCTCCTCCACAGCTAGATCATGGGCAGGTGAAGAGGTTTCATAGCAGGGTCATCCATGCGGTGTCCATGTTGGGGGAATCTATGGGGCATGTTTACTAAACTCCGAAATTGTGCGGGGCCCCGTTAGTGTGCCTGTGCCATATAAGGAGTGGGCGGTTCAGGCAGAAAAAAGAAAAAAAAATGGGAGAAAGCGACCGTACTTGTGCGCGTCGCGCAACTGTGCGGGGTCTGTATTAGCGCATGGGAAGGCTAAGTGTCGCGCTGCTGGGCACACAAACGAACAGAGCCGTAGTACAACAGTGAAGACATTGAGCAATGGTGCAGGGGCCACAGGTTCGAACCCCCACTAGGTGCAATGAACAAGGCTGGCTCAGGAAGTACCTATTATGGGGAGGATTGTTTTAGGAGGGAGCCTAATTTTGTGCAGCAGAAGGCGGCGCGCCGATGTGGAAATGCATGCACTCAAGCAGATAAGTCAGTGACTGGGCCCCACAAGGAAACCCATACATATCACATGAGAGAAATACTATATAGCACTATGGGGGTGCCTAGCCATGCTGGCATCACTGCACAGTCAGGGTGGAGTGTGCCCCCAGCAGCACATACAGAGGTCACCCTGTCTGTGTAGGTGGTGTCCGGCCACTACAATGTCCCTGCCAGTGCCCTATGCCCTGTGCAGATGCATCCTGGCCAGCACATCCTGTCTGAGCTATACCCATGGTACTTTGCTGCTCATTATGCACATTGTCAGGCCAATACTGGCAACAGTGCTGGCAGTGTGGGCTGTGGAAGGTGTTTGCAGCCAACACACACTGTATAGACAGACACACACTCCCACACGTATGCCAGCATTGTGCCACTATAGAGGGGTTTATCAGCCTTGCCCACCACACCAGTCCTGGGCACAGTACAGGCATGGATATGCTACGCAGTACTGTTGGGGGTCACTCCCCAGAGTGGTAAACACTGTCAGAGACCAGACCTGAAGCACGCACCGCAGACATCAGACAGCTTTTTATGTTGGAGATCAAAGAGCCAAATGTGCTTTAAGTAGGACAGTCTACCTGCCAGTACACATAGCAAACGTTTGAGAGCTGTCCACCGCATACCCAGGTGTAGGGTGGCATTGCTAAGGTATGCAGGTGCTAGTATTGGGAGATGCACGCAGGGCCCAATGTCCTGCCTCTCCAGGAGGCATTGTCCAATGGGTCCTGGGGTGTGGGTATGTTCGCCTCTGTTGGATGTTGCTTTACGGCAGAGTTTCCCAACTCCAGTCCTGGTGTGCCTACCACTGTTCGGGTTTCCCTGCTGTCCCTCATGAGTATGCATGAGCTACATCTACATGCCATGGGGGTGGTGCATAGATATGCAGCACAGGCATTTGTATTAGCGGCAGCAAGGAGCCTGAATGGTGTGTGGTCCTCCAGGACTGCATTTGGGAGACTCTGCTCTAGGTAATGCCCCTGTTCATGGTGTCTGTGATCGGTGTGCGAAAAGATAGACGTAATACCAATGCGTATGTCCCCAGCAATCCTGGTTTGTCTGTACTATCATGGTTTAGTTGTGTTAAAAATATGTGGACAGGATTGGCATGACTGTACATCCGACAGGGCCTGTCTGTTGCAGTGGACAGTGCCAGCCTGCACATGGATAGGCCACTGTCTTCGGTGGCTAGCAGCCACTGCCCCCTCCCACCACCTGTCCCCTTACGCCAACATGCTGGCATGTCCTTATCTTGGTAAAAGCATATGGCCTGATTGAGTTGTGGCACTGCCGGACTGCATTTGGGGGACTTGGCTGTAGGTAATGCCCATTGTCATGGTGTGTGAGCGGTGTAGGGTTAAATATGGGTGTTTGCACCATGCTTCTGTACGCTGCAATATAGGGGTGTCGTTAATATCTCTGTTTAGTGGTGGGTAAAATGTGGGGACTGGGCTGGTAGGTGCCACAGCTGGGATTTGAACCTGTGACACTCTGGTCCTATAGGTACTGACTCTGTCTGCTGCACCACACTGTAGCCACAGAGATGGTGCAGTCCCTGGAGATAGGAAACCTGATCAAAAGAGTAGGGAGCCCTGCTCTGCACATTTTTACTGTGGGCTCATTCACCGTGTCTGGCGACAAAAGTGCAAATAAAACCCGCAAATGGCCACGGAAAATGGGGAAAAAATATAACCAAGCTGGCCAACAGTGATATTAATGGGCACACATAAAAAGACAAACCCAGGAAAGCTCCACAGAAGGAAATGATTTTTGGAAGGGTCTGCGCTCCGTAGACCCTTCCAACATTCATTTCTTTTTTTTGTAGCTTTCCTGGGTGTGTTTTTTATTTTTGCCCATTGCTAGCACTATTGCCCAGCTGCATTATGATTTTTAAACATTTTCGTGGTGGTCATTTTGGGTTTTATTTGCACTTTTGTTCTGTGCACATGTATCACACTGCTCACGTTTTGTGGGTTTCCCCGGTTTTGCTGTACATTGCTGACGGAAATGGTTTCTCTTCCCTTTAAATGCCCTCTACCGCGAGTGTTTCACTCGCGGTATTTTTGCTTTGAAATTCGGCCCCGATAATGTGCGGGGAGCCTCTCCCCTCCCCTTCCCCGCCCATTAACCCCGTCTCTCCGCCCCTCGGGCGCCTTCCTCCGCCCTCCGTTAGCCTTTCCACTACTCTATCGGACATTTGCGGGCCCGTACTTGTGCGGGGCCCGTTAGTGTGTCGCGCACCTGTGCGGGGGTTCATCGCACGTGTGCAGGGTGCTTAAGAGCACTTAAGTGCTGCTTTTAGTGCGCTATTGTGCGGCGCGCAATTGTGCGGTTTTTAGTAAACATGCCCCTATGTTTCTAAAATATGGCTGAAACATAGGGGCATGTTTACTAAACATTCCTAATGTGCGGGGCCGCGGTAGTGTGCCTGTGCCATATAAGGAGTGGGCGGATCAGGCTGAAAAAAGGAAAAAACCGACCGTACGTGTGCGCGCCGCGCAAATGTGTGGGGCCCACATTAGCGCGTGGGAAGGCTAAGTGGGGCGCCGCTAGGCACATAGAGGAATAGATCCTTAGCACAACGGTAAAGACACAAACCAATGGTGCAGGGGCCACAGGTTCAACTCCCCATCATGCTCCACAAAAAAGGCCAGCTGAGGCATCAACTTTAATGGTTAAAAATGGTTGAGGAGGCAAAATAATTTTGGGCGGCAGAAGGCGGCGCACTGTCATTTTGGGCGGCAGAAGGCGGCGCACTGTCATATTGGGCGGCAGAAGGCGGCGCACTGTCATTTTGGGCGGCAGAAGGCAGCGCACTGTTAATTGTGGGCAGCAGGAGGCGGCGCACTGATGGGCATCAGGCTGCATACTGATGTGTGTGGAGGCATTCAAATAGTGGGCGGCAGAAGTGGCACGCTGATGCTCATGCACAGGAACAGAGCCACAGCACAATGGTTTGGACACTGACCAATGGTGTAGGGAGCAGGGGTTCAAATCCGTACAGTGCCCAGTAAACAAGGCTGGCTGAGGCATTATATATTATGGGGATGAGTGCTGTAGGGGGCAAGTTAAGTTTATTTTAGTACTCACGACTAGCAGACGCACACGCAAAGCGTGTTAACATAAGGCGACCCATACGGCACATGTTACAGCTCACTGTCCGCCAAGGCACCCTAGAATGTCCCCTATAGGGCACCATATATGTTGCGGCACAGGGTAAGGTATAGTGCACCTTATATGGATGGCAACCATAAGGTGGCCAATAGGGCGCCCAATAAAGCACCCGCAGAGGCACCCCATGGGTATAGTACGCTGAGGGTGTTATTGCTGGCAGCAACATATGTACAAGAAATAAAACAATGCTGTGGAAAGCCCTATCAGATAACCCCACTGTGGGTTTGAACCCATGACCTCTGGCATCATAGGCAGTGACGTAACCATTGGGCTACAGCTCTATTGCTGACAGCAAGCCCCTGGCTGGCTGCAGAGAGCCTGCACGTCACCCCACAGACAGTGCTGTTGTAGACAGGATAGGGTTAGGCCACCCGTACCCATGATGCACTGCACATGCAAATCAGCTGTCCACAGATGCACACAAGATGGGGAATGCACCTCAACAGCTCCCCGGCCTGGCAGGAGGAAGTGTCCATGTGCACCCACACAGCACCCCGGCCTGGTAGGGTGTACTGAGCAGGTGTTCCACTGGCACAGAGTAGCTACACCCCGTCGCATTGTGCGGGTACTGTGCTCACCCTGAGGGTGCGATGAGGTGCCCAGGACCAGGTCCACAACACCCTCCATGGCTGAGAGAGACCATGTCAGAGCTCCAAAGCAGTGTTAATCTGCAGAAACATCCTGGATATATCTGTCTGTCTCAGTCAGGGGAACCCCCCATGGACCCCCAGGTGGGCCATGCACCACCAACACCCCCCTCAGCTGAGGGTGGCAAACAGGGTCACCTATCAACAGATCCACATTCCACCCCCCTGCAATGATGGCAGTAGAGTGGACCATCAACCCCAGCCCTACTGGGGAACAGACACCCCACAGGGCAGTCACAGCAGCTCTATACACCCCCAGAACACAATATCAGACAGACATTAGGCCTGGATATGCTAAGCTGCACCCCACCACTGTCAGATATTCTCCAGCAGCAAGCCATTAGCCACTGCACCCTGCATGGCACCCCTTCAAGATACAGACCAGCTGAATACAGTCTGCTAGTTAGTCCTGGTGGAAATGCATGCACCCAGAACTGGGATGGCAGCACACACAAGCAATTATATCAGTGACCGGGCCCCAAAAGGACACCCATATATATCACATGAGAGGAATACTATATAGCACTATGGGGGTGCCTAGCCATGCTGTGGTCACTGCACAGTCAGGGTGGAGTGATCCCCCAGCAGCACATACAGAGGTCACCCTGTCTGAGCTATACCCATGGTACCTTGCTGCTCATTATGCACATTGGCAGGCCAATACTGGCAACAGTACTGGCAGTGTGGGCTGTGGAAGGTGTTTGCAGCCACCACACACTGTATAGACAGACACACACCCCCACACCTATGCCAGCAAATGTGCTACTATAGAGGAGGTTAGTAGCCCTGCCCACCACACCAGTCCTGGGCACGGTACAGCCATGGATATGGTACACAGTACTGCTGGGGGTCACTCCCCAGGGTGGCAAACACTGTCAGGGGCCAGACCTGGAGCACGCACTGCAGACATCACACAGCTTGTTCTGATGGAGCTCAAGAAGCAAACAGTGCTGAACGTAGGACTGTCTATCTGCCGGTACCCACATAAAACGTTTGAGGGCTGTGTACCGTGTACCCAGGTATAGGGTGGCATTGCTAAGGTACGCAGGTGCTAGATCTGGGAGATGCACGCAGGGCCCAATGTCCTGCCTCTCCAGGAGGCATTGGCCAATGGGGCCTGTGGGTGTGGGTGTGGGTGTGTCTGGCCCTGTTGTCTGCTGCTTTACGGCAGAGTTTCCCTACTCCAGTCCTGGTGTTCCAGACACTGTTCGGGTCTTCATGCTGTCCCCTATGAATATGCATGAGCTACATCTGCATACCATGGGGGTGGTGCAGACATATGCAGCACAGGCATCTTTCTTAGGGGAAGCATGGAACCTGAATGGTGTTTGGCCCTCCAGGACTGCATTTGGGAGACTCTGCTCTAGATAATGTGCCTGTTTATGGTGTCTGTGTTTGGTGTGGTAAAATATAAGTGTATTAACCATGCCTATGTTCTCAGCAATAAAGGTTTGTCCTTACTATCACAGTGTAGTTGTGGGAAAAATATGTGGACAGGGTTGGCAGTAGCTGCAGCTGGGATTTGATCCTGTGACCCTCTGGTCTTAGAGGTACTGGCTCTGTCTGCTGTACCACCCTGTGGCCACAGAGACAGTGCAGTCCCTGGAGATGGTAAACCTGGCAGGATGGGGTCGCAAACCTGCTCTGCACATGTTTACTGTGGGCTCATTCACCTTGTCTGGTCACATACGTGCAGATAAACCCCGGAAATGACCACGAAAAACAGGGGCTATACTTTTAGCCAAGCTGGGCAACAGTGCTATTAATGGGCAACCATAGGGAACACTCCCAGGAAAGCTCCAAAGATGGCAATTAGTTTTGGTGGAGTCTCCGCTCCGTAGACCCTTCCAAAATTCATTTCTTTTTTCTGGAGCTTTCCTGGGTGTGGTTTTTATATTTGCCCATTACTATAACTGTTCCCCAGCTGAATTACTATTTTTAATATTTTTGTTGTGGTCATTTTCTATTTTTATTTTCACTTTTGTGCTGTGCACATGTATCACACTGCTTACGTTTTGCAGGTTTCCCCGATTTTCCTGTACATTGCTGACGGAAATGGTTTCTCTTCCCTTTAACTGCCCTCTACCGCGAGTGTTTCACTCGCACTATTTTTTCCTTGTAAATTCGGGCCCGATAATGTGCGGGGAGCCTCTCCCCTCCCCTTCCCCGCCCATTGACCCCGTCTCTCCGCCCCTTGGGAGCCTTCCTCCGCCCTCCGTTAGCCGTTCCACGCCTCTATCGGACATCTGCGGGCCCGTACTTGTGCGGGGCCCGTTAGTGTGTCGCGCACATGCGCGGGGGTTCATCGCACGTGTGCGGGGCATTTAAGAGCGTTTAGAAGCGTTTAAGTGCCGCTTTTCCATGCGCTATTGTGCAGCGCGCACTTTTGCGGTTTTTAGTAAACATCCCCCATAGATGTCCCCAGCATATTTCTGCACGTTCTGCCTTGGACGTCCCTGTTTACATTTCTAAAATACCACTTTATATGTATAAAAGTGACCAATGAAAGAATAAAGCTTCTAAAGACATTTCTTTTACATCTTAAAGGTGATATATGGAGGTCAAGTGAAGTGATGTGCTAGTGAGGATGACTCTGGAGTTACCCTCGATAAAAATCCTCTTTTTCATTGAGATTAGCCCAACAACTGCTGATCACAGCTCTGTTATAGATATTAGTAGTCTGTGCTTTAATGCTCAACAGCCTTTGTGGCAAAATGTCACTAAATTGCAAAAGAAAGAGAAGAACAATGTAGACAAAGCCTCTGTGTCGCCATGTGCAGTGAGCATGGAGGTGCCGACAGTGTACCCGACTCAAGAAGATGCTAAGGTATTGGACCTGAAATTTGAACTGCTGCTGCAATAGCTAGAATGGGTCGATGAGAATGTGGCCAAAATTGGTAGGTGAGTGGATAATGCAGAGCAGTGCATCACTTTTCTTGAGAGCTCAGATTTACAGCAGATTTTTAAATGTGGATCCTGGCTTACTGCACTGGAATCTAAGATTGATGATTTAGAAAACCAACCTAGATGCTTACGGCTTTATATTTGCAATTGAAGGTAGAGTGTGCCTATCATCTAGGGGTGAGAGCGGATGCAGTCAGTAAGCCATGAGCAGTTGTTGCAGACATACTTAATTTCAGCACAAAGTTATGCTACACAGTCATATAGGAAGTGTCGAGAACTCCGCTATGAAAACCAGTGTGTTTTTATTTTTCAGGATTATTTGGTGGCAGAGACTGTGAAGTGCAAGCAGTGTTCTGCACTTTGCTCAACACTTTATCAGCAGAATATAAAGTTTGATGTGCAGTATTTAGCCCACTTGAAGGTGAGTCATACTGGCCAGACTAAAAGGTTTGATTCCTTTGATGCAGCCAAAGACTATTCTATAGGGCTGACTCAACAATAGGGAGATCCATCATCAAGTCTTTGATTTCATGATGCTGTGAGCTCATTGATACTTACATGTTCATTGGTCTCCATCTTGATCCTTTAGTTGGAGGGTATCTTAACTTGCAAATAAATAGAACGTTGGGTTTTATCATGTTGATCAGTGACTACTTCGTTAACTGTGGATAATACTGTGAATTGCTGGTAGTAACCTCTGATCACTGACGTGCATGACAAATCCCGAGGAGAGAATGAGGAAGGTGTATGTGGGGAGTGTAAGTGTAGAGTGGATGGAAAGAGTAAATGGTGAATATATGCTGCGAGTGGTGGGGAAAGGGACTGTGGGGCTTCCTTGTGCAGTTTTTATGTTGCACTGTTGTGGGGTACTCATCAGGGTTCTGTTATGTGCAAAATGTTATTTCACGCTGTTTTGCATGGTTTTGTTTTTGCTGTTTAGAGGGTGATGGAGGGTTGTGGTGCATGGGAACCGAGACCATGGGTGTAGTTTGACTGCTTCATTTAGGATGACAAAGAGTGGGGTGACACATGTGCATATTCATGCGCATATTTGCATGTCATCTGCATATTCATTATGTTATCTAAAATAATACTAGATGGATAGGAATCCAGTATATCGAACAGGCGAGGCATGAGCTGGTGCCCCCAAGATACTCAAAGGGGGAGCAGAGGCTCTCATTCAGTGACTTTACAAAAAAAAATAAAAATAAAGCAATATATTCCCAGGCTATATAATTAAAATGCAGCAAAAATTGTAGCTGTTTAGTTATTTAGGCTGACACTCTAAGGTGTATGTTTACTAAAGGGTGTTAAGATAGCAGGAGTTAATGGCAGTGATAAGGGATGTTACATGCGAAAAAGGCTCTGGAAGGGTAGGAGGCATTTTGGCAGTAAGGGCGCTATGGGCCAGTTAACATGTGTTAAGAGGTCATCGGGCGTTAAGGTTCAAGCATGCACCGTGATGTCCGATAATGGCTGTCACCCTAATGCTAGATAAGGGAGCATCAAGGAAAGTCATTGTAAAGATGATGGATGGAAGGACAGGTGGGAACTGATAGACTTGCCAAATCCATGGGCACGCTACGTGGCGGCCAGTAATGTGGACGAGCATGTGGGAGTCAGCTGTACTGATGCACTGGGGGGTGCCAATGTAAAATGGCACAATGTCAGTGTATGGCATAGGATGGGGAAGACTTGTACTCCAGTGGAGTTAGAAATGGCGGAATGTGTGCAGTGAAAGGAGGACGGAGCAGGACTGGTGATGTGCAGGACAGGCACAGGACAGGCATGAGTGAAGTGGCCACATGCAGAAAAGAGTACCTGTGTAGGCCATGGTGTAGCAGCTTACATGAGAAGACCTGACTGCACATAGCTGCCAGAGGCTCATGGAGGGGCTGAAGGAAGGATGGTGGCAGAGGAGAGTGTGGCACGGGCTGTCAGCACCTATGTACCGGAGGTGCCACCCCCAATGCATTTGTACTGTGTGGGAAAAACATGTGTCAGTGTCACGTGTAAGGCCTGATATAAGACATATGGGTCTTAGAGCTGTCCCATCCACCTAACCACCATACAAAAACCTTGACAAAAGTGCATACAACAACTGGACAGGAGTCGCTCAAACAGGGCAAAAGGGGCACGTATGGACATGATTTGATTCCTGCAGGTGGCTATCCGATGGGTAGGATGTGGCCGCATGTAATGCAGAGATGTGGTGAAGCCAAAGCTGTACAGTCACAGCCACGATGTCATACCTGACTCATGTTGCATAAGTAGGTTACAGCAGTATGGATGTAACTGCCTGTTAGTATACCGCTGCATCAGCGCAGTCACGTCAGGTTATGTTGTACCAAAAAAGTGGTTATGTCTAATGAAAAACAGAGACTGTAAGAACCTGTCGTCAGCTGAGGCAATGGAGGGTTAGGTGACTTGCCCAAGGTCACAAGGGTGTGTGGGCAATCCATGAAGGTTGTGGCATACAAGAAACACCACAGTAAAAATGTCAAATTCTCGCAAAAGAAGCGCCACTATTGGGATAGTGCTGCAGAATATTCCTCTCACAGGCACTTCTCCTGCTAACCATATATATCCATATATTCATGGAATTTTATGACCAAGCAGCTTATGAACTCCATTAAATATCCATGAATATATATAACACAAATTGGCTTTTATGTATTACATTATCCCTTTGTATGTTATGTCATCCCTTAGTCAATGTAAACCCATTTTGTGTAATCAACACTTTGACTGAAGGAAAAGGTGGTATAGAAATCTGGATAAATAAATAAATTAATAAATATAAGCGCTTTGGAAGAAGAACATGTCCTGGTGCATTATGGTAGTTCAACAGGAATTCAAAACAGATACCATCTAAAGTAGATTGAATGAATTACTATCTTCAAGAATGGAAAAAAAAGTTATTTTTGTTCCGTCTTCAACTAATGTTACTGCAATGCACAGTAGCCAAACTTTGCACTTTTATTTTTAATTCACTCTCCTTTTGACAAGATGCATTGCAATCCTTATCATCCCATATCCCTCAATGTCTTACACAGGCTGGAAGCTAGGGCACAATACAGATTAACAATGAGGACCAAACACATTTATTTTTTATCATAATTATTAAGAAAATCAATTTGGAAAAGTGTAGGGCTAGATTGGTCTCACCCGACATGATAGCTAATTAGAAACAACTTTCATCTAGTATCTTGCTTTGAAGAATTTAATTGAAAACAATTAAACATGCATAGCTTTCTTATTAAAGATTTATAAAATGAAAACTGGCTGAGATAAAAGTGAACCAATTCAAGGGGACCCCTCGTTCCTTTTTAAAACTCTAAAATAACCTGGATCTAGTACAGTTCATGTGTATCATCTTCATTTGTTCAAAGATTCAAGAATATATTCTATATAATTTCCAAACAAAGATTTATTTATTTTTATTTATTTATTTAACCAGACTTTTATACCACCTTATCCTTCAATCAAAGTGGTTTACATTGCAACACACGCTTAATCTAGATACAGCTAACTAGGACCAAATGGTTGGCATGCAGGGTACTTAACAAAGGTTTAACCAATTTACAGTTTGCTCTTGTTATTTACAGTTTGGGCAGGTTGTAACCGGGTAGCTGGACCCGGCGCTTCCCCAACTCCAACCCCCAGCCCCCCCCCCCTATCCCCACACCCCCAACTACACCCCCTTATGGTAAAAACCACAGACAACATTTTCATGGTAACAAACTGGTCGCAGCTTTATTTCCAACAGAAACGTATTAACATTAATGCCAAGAATACATAACTATAGCAACCCAGCGGAGCGATGTGCCGCCAGCCATGCTACTAGCAAAGCGGCCCCGCCTCCGCTGCGGCCGTGGACCCACCAACGGCCGAGCTCACCCACCCCTATCCGACTTCGCCATATTACTAGCAAAAGTCTTCCAGGGGTTATCCGGGCAAGGGCACCCCGCCCCCACCCCAAGTGGCATAAGGCTCCAGACCCCGGAAACCTCCGGGATCCTGCAAAAACACCCACACCCCCCCCCCCCCAGCTGCGACACCCTTAAATCTCCCCCCCCAACCGCAGTAGAATGGGCGGGCGGGTGGGACGCCGTTCCGACAGCCTACAGCATGTGCTCCAGGCTCGCAACAGCCTCAGGAGCACATGCCCGACCGGCCCATCTGATTGGCTCCGCTCGACACGTGCACCCGCGGATCCAATCAGATTAAATGATGCCACGCTCCCCAACAGCGCGCGCCTCCGACTCGCCCCCACGCTTGCAGGGTCCCGCGCCTAACCGGCACCCGGTTACTCTCGGGCGCCGGGACCCTGCCCGCGCCCTGCTTAATAACCGGGTAGCCGGACCCGGCGCTTCCCCAACTCCAACCCCCAGCCCCCCCCCTATCCCCACACCTCCAACTACACCCCCTTATGGTAAAAACCACAGACAACATTTTCATGGTAACAAACTGGTCGCAGCTTTATTTCCAACAGAAACGTATTAACATTAATGCCAAGAATACATAACTATAGCAACCCAGTGGAGCGATGTGCCGCCAGCCATGCTACTAGCAAAGCGGCCCCGCCTCCGCTGCGGCCATGGACCCACCAACGGCCGAGCTCACCCACCCCTATCCGACTTCGCCATATTACTAGCAAAAGTCTTCCAGGGGTTATCCGGGCAAGGGCACCCTGCCCCCACCCCAAGTGGCATAAGGCTCTGGACCCCGGAAACCTCCGGGATCCCGCCACTGGCACAGGCACCATCACCACCTGTGCCGCCCCTCCCCCCCCTGCTGGAAGCTGCGACCAGTGATACCGGGACCTCACGAGACACTCCAACATCTCCTGCCAATCGTTCAGGAGCAGATCAGTTCCCACAGGGGACAAATGAACGCCATCTCCCCTGAACAGTCCCCCCCAGGACGCCTCCGCCCAGGGGTGCTGCACCTGGAACCCGCCATGATCACTCACCCACCTCCCAATTTGCCAGTTAATCTTGGTCAGCCCACGCGACCAGCGCCGCTGATCCCAGCATGCTGGCCGCGGGATAATGTCCAACCAGATCAACGTGGCGCCCGGAAACAGGCGACGCAGCACCTCAAAATCCCTCTTAGCAGCCCTGATCAACCGCTTGCACGACCACGTAGACAAATCATTGCCCCCCATATGTACAATTAGAATTGCAGGATGCTGCCTGACGCGGCCATGGTGACGGAGCAAAGGCAGCAGCTGCTCCCACCGCAGACCCCGCTCGCCCAGCCATGAAATTGCCACCTCTTCCAATGCCAGACCGAGATTCAGCCCGAAGGGGCGCTCCGCCGCTCGCTGGCCAGCCCAGTAAACGAAAGAGTGGCCCAGAATCCAGCAGACCAGCTGTCCCGGCTCCCCATCTGGAAAAGAAAACACAACCACGTTAGCAACCCCCACCCCCCCCAGGAATGGCCAGGTCAGAGACGGACCTACCCCTCGAACGCCGTCGACCGCCACCTGCCAATACTCTGTATCTGAAGACCTGAGCAACCCGCCGCCGCCGCGCTGGTAGCCGCACCGATCCAAAAAGAATGGGCCGAAAAAAGACGAGGATCCTCGCCCAACTGAGTCAGCGCGAGCCGCAACACCGCAGTGAACTGAAAATGCGTCAATGCCCTACCGTCCTGATGAGTAAAAAGCACTCCACTACCCTCCGGACGCAGATCCAGGAAGCCCTGCATGCTGGCCACTGGGCAGGCAAGCCCTCCAGTAGACCGGAGGACCACCCAAAGCCCTTTACCCCGCTGGTCCGTCTTAGATCGAGCCAGCAACACGCGCATGTGCGGATGCACCATCCACATGTGCTGCCGGAGCAAACAAGTCCCGTGACCCGCCGACGCCGATTCGGCCACCAACTCCCCGATGCGAAAGGCACCAAAAAACGCCAGACAGAAAGCCGCACGAAACGCGCCCATACGGCGACCAGGCGACCGCCGGTACCACCTCGCACAGCTGCACCAGGAGGTCGTGCGTAATCGGATGACGACGATCACGGGGACCCGGCTCAGAACGCTCCCAGCCCTGAAGCAACCGTTGCGCCAAAAACCCCCGACCTGACACCTCCCACCCTGTCACCCTGGCAAAAAAAACAGAAACCCGCCAGATGACAACGAACGGACGATCTCGAAACCCCCCGCTCCTTGGCCCAGCTAACATACCCCCCCAGCAAATGATCCGGGACCACCCCCCCTGCCCACCCATTCACTTGCAAAAAGTCTTGCACTCGCTCACAACCGGTCCGGTACGCTTCCCAGGTCCGCTTCGCTACCGAACTCTGCAGAAGACACCTCATCGCAGCAGGCCATCGCTCCACAACTGCCAAGGGACCGTCAGCCCGACCGGGTCGGCATCCGGAGCCAACTCCCGAAACCGATCCAACTGCAAACGGGAAAGAGCATCAGCTAGATCATTGGTATGCCCTGGAATGTGCCACGCTCGCAAGCGCACGTTTAAGCGCAAACACGCGAGAACGACTGGCGCATCAACGACGCCACTGCCCCACACCGCGGCGAAAAGCGATTAACCACATGCACCACCGCCTCGTTGTCACACCACCACAACACCCCGCGGTCAGTTAACCGATCGGGCCACAACTCCAGCACCACCAAGATCGGAAAGAGCTCCAAGAAAGTAATATTGCTGACCAAACCGTTCTCCACCCACTCACGCGGCCACCTGTCAGCACACCACGCCCCATTAAAATAGATGCCCAAACCTACCCCCCCGGCTGCATCTGTGTACAACTGCAACTCCTCGGTGGTAACCGCCGCTCCATGCAGAACCGTCACCCCATTGAAGTCCCGCAAAAAGACATCCCAAATGCGCAAATCGTCACGCATTCCCCGCGTCACTCGAATACGATGATGCAGCTTGCGCACTCCTGCCGTCGCCTCCGCCAGCCGCCGACTAAACACCCGCCCCATAGGGATGACTTTACATGCAAAGTTGAGGGAACCAAGAAGAACCTGCGTGTCTTTCAAGGTGACTTTCTTGGACGCCAAAAGATTGGCCACGAGAACCCGCAGTTTCACCACCTTCTCACCGGGGAGCCGCGCCACCATCTTCAGCAAATCCAACTCGACACCCAAGAACACTATCGTCGTCACGGGACCCACCATCTTCTCCTCCGCCAAAGGCACCCCCAGTTCGCCCGCCAAACTAATAAAACCGCGTAATAGAGCACCACACTGCGCAGACTCGGCCCCACCTACAAACAGAAAATCATCAAGATAATGAACCACTCCAGAACAGCCAACCTCCTGCACCAACTTCCAATGCAAGAAGGTACTAAACTTTTCAAAGTAGGCGCATGACACCGAACATCCCATCGGCATGCATTTATCGTAGTAATACGCCCCCTCAAATTGAAAACCCAACAATTGAAACGACGAAGGGTGTACGGGCAACAAGCGGAATGCCGATTCCAAATCCACCATGGCCATCAATGCCCCAGGACCCGACCTAGAAACCAACTCCGCCGCCCTATCGAAGGAGGCATAGCGCACCGAACAAAACTCCCGCGGGATAAGATCATTCACGGAGGCGCCCATTGGGGCAGACAAATTATGAATGAGGCGAAACTTCCCCGGTTCCTTCTTGGGCACCACACCCAACGGGGACACAACAAAATCCGGAAAAGGAGGGCAACTGAACGGACCCGCAACCCTGCCAAGCTGCAAATCGGCAGACAACTTCCGACGAGCCACCTCCAGCCAGCGCCGCATGCTGGGTGAATTACGTGTCACCATGCCCGCCGCCCGGCCCTGCACCGGAATAATGAAGCCAAATTGAAAACCCCTTTCCAAACATAATTTTTCATGCACCTTGGGGTACCCGCGAAGCCACCTGCGCAAAACTGGGACCCGAATAGGCGAGGGCGCCACCCGCAAATCAGCCTCCCTACTTAGGCCCGGACCCCGGGAGGGAGGGGCCCCCTTTTTTAATGCATTTGGACGCTGAATGGGGCCCCCCACAGACAGAGCACGCATGCCAGAACTTGCAGTCCGGGAAAGGGCACGTGGATCGGTTGAACCTCCAGCAAACATCTCCAGCCCCCCCGACGGCCGCCCTGGCCTGCCCCGCGGGGGGCTCCCCCCGAAAGGAACGGTTCGCCACGCCGCTCGCCCCTATCCCCGCCTTGACCCCTCTACCCCCCCACCACCTTTCACCGACATCTGCGTTAACCAAAGGCTAATATCCTGCGTACCCCAGGTCAGCAATCGGTTCTCCTCCATCTTGTCACGAAACTTTTCGTCGTAATTAAGCCACGACCACCCTTCGTGCACTTGCGACGCTTCCAAGATCGAGTCCGCATAAGCCAATAAACTACCAGATTGATCCAGCCACTGACGCCCCCAGACGCTCGCCAAGCGCAAAAAGGCCCGGACCCAATTGACTACATTGCGCGAAACCCGGTGAAGCCGCCCTGCCTTTTCCTCCTCTTTCCGCTTCTTCTTACTATCGCCCGAGCGCTTCCTGCCTTCGAGCAAACGGAAAATGTCAATGTATTGCCTCCGCGTGATCTTACGCCGCAACTTCCAGGGCACCCCCTCCCACAGCTCAGAAAGTGAGGCTACGGAGGACACCGCCGAGCCCACTGAAACCGACGCGCCACCCCTTGGAGTCGCAACCCGTCCATCATCGGCGCTTGAGGACCCCGAATCCTCCGACAACGAAGAAGATGACTAGTCCGAACCCCGCCTCCGCCGGCACACATGCTTCCGCTTCCTCCCCCCTTTCCCTGACCGCGCCGCTCGTGACCCCCTCAGAGCTCCTTCCGACTCCGTCAACTCACCCGAAGCACCTCCGGCCGCACCAGCAGGTGCGGGAGCAGGCAGCCGTCCTAGGGGATCCTCCATCCTTGGCTGCATCCCGGTCCCTTGCGCAGCGCCGTCCACCGCCGTCGCCCCGCTGAGCGCACTATGCACTGGATCCATGTTCGCAGGACCACTGGAATCACCCACCGCTGGCACTGCACGAGGCGCTGACAACCAGGGAACCTGCGGAGAGAAAAAGGGGGGGCAGAGAGTCGAGAAACCAGGAGACCACCGCTGCCAGGCCCCCAACCATTCGGCCCGCGAGGACCCTTGCCCCCCAGCCGCCCACTGCTCCCAAAGCGTCGACGTGCCTGGCGGCAAAACGCTCGCAGGCGGGATCACCAGCCCCCCAAGCCCATGGCCACCCTCAGAGCCCACCCCTCCAAGCGAGCGCTCTTCCGAGCGGCCCCCGGAGGCAGCCCCACCCCCACACCGTCGCCTCCCGACCCGCCATCACCTGCTACTCTCCCACCAACGGACGGCACCCTCCGCACCGGGGCCCTACCCCGGGGAGTGGCCTGCGGGGCCACCGCAGCCCCACCCACCATAGGCCTGCTCCCATCATGCTGGCCACAAGCCACGCGGCCTCCACCCACACCCCGAGGCACCGAAGGAGACCCCCCAACCCCCCGGACCGAATTCAGGCCTCCTCTTAGGCTACTGGCCCCCCTCCCCCCTACGCCAACTCTAGTACCAGACCGCGGCCTCCGGGCCGCCCCCGGCCCCCTCAAGGCCCCCCCCCTGCTTGGCTGCCGGCACCCCCTTCGCCCCACGACCCCCCCCCCTGCCATCCCCCAAACACAGCAGGCAACGCGGTTTAAAGTTGTGGGTTTGTGTTGGTTTTTTTTTTTTTTTTTTTTTAAACTACCCGAGTGCCACGGATAAACCCACCCACCCCCGGGAAGCAATCCCCGCCGAAAGCTGTCCCACAACAGACCAAGGAACTTGCCTGGCCGCACCAGCAGCGTCCCGCCGGACAGGAATACTGCAACAGAGCAGCCCCAACGCTACCAGCCAGGCCAAACGCGATCCGACGCCGCGGAGGTAAGCCCGAACCGAGACGCCATTCCGACAGCCTACAGCATGTGCTCCAGGCTCGCAACAGCCTCAGGAGCACATGCCCGACCGGCCCATCTGATTGGCTCCACTCGACACGTGCACCCGCGGAGCCAATCAGATTAAATGATGCCACGCTCCCCAACGGCGCGCGCCTCCGACTCGCCCCCACGCTTGCAGGGTCCCGCGCCTAACCGGCACCCGGTTACTCTCGGGCGCCGGGACCCTGCCCGCGCCCTGCTTAATTATAGAAATTCTAATGTTCTGTATAGGTTTGAGGTAAGGGAATCCTGTGTCTATGCTGTATTATGTGACATTTCCATAGTATTCGATGAATAGGAGAGTTGTGAGTTTCTGTCTGAAATTCTTGATATCTTCGAAGGCTCGCATTTCATCAGGGAGGGCATTCCATAGGTGGGGTGCCGAAAGGGAGAGGGCTCTTTTGGAAGTAAACCCTTTGCTCTTCTGGTAGTCTTTGGGTATGGTGATCATATGTTCGTTGTTGCTTCGTCTGGGGCTGGTGCTTGTGTCTCTCATGACCAAGTCCTCTAGGATATCTGCTGATAAGTGGTGCAGGATTTTGAAAATATTTAGTATAGCGAGCATGGATTGGCAGCCAATATAGTTGACGTAATACAGTGTGATGTGGTCTGCCTTGGCTGTTCAAGTGATGATGCATGCTGTCCTGTTCTGCACCATCTGTAGAGGATGTGTGGCTTGTGTTGAGAGACTTTGGTAGAGTGTATTGCCAAGGACCAGTACTGGGGGTGATGATAGCCTGGCATACTGTCCGGAAATGTTCCTGGTTTAGGAGTGGTTTTAGTTTCCGAATGATCTTTAACTTGTGATATGCTTTTGCGGCAGCTTTGTTTATGTGTGCTTGGAGATTAAGGTTTTTATCTAGGATGATTCCTAATTAGCTTTTCACGGTTATTGTATGATTCAGTAGATGAATTGCTTGTGGAGGGCTGAATGAGGTGTTCCTAGTGATGTAGAGTGCTTCGGTTTTGTTATAGTTCAGAGTGAAGTTGTTGTTGCTGGTGGGAGGAAGGATTGATTAGTTTAGCTAAAAAAAACGATATGCACTAAAGTAAGAGCTCTTAATTTTAGAAAGAAGAAGAATATATTACTACAAGATGCAGGGTCAGTGCTACTTTTTTGTCTGCCCTGTGCAAGTGATTACTGTGCTGCCCCCTGCCCAAGTGATCCAGTAGAGCTCTTCACAAGCCCCTCTTTTATCCTAACATGATGACAGTTTTCCAAGGGGCAGCTGTGTTAGTATGGAGTAGCAAAATTAACAGAGACAGTGGGCACTTTATAGATGACACCTTATAGGTTAACAAATGTATTGGCTTTCAATATTATTTTTATGCTGATGATTCTCAGATCTATCTATCTACACCTGATATTTCTCGTACACTCTCAGCTCGTATATCTGCCTGCCTATCTGACATCGATGCCTGGATGTCTCACCACAGTGTGAAATTGAACATGGCCAAAACTGAGCTTCTTATCCCCCTCCCCCTCTAAACCTTCTTCCCCCCTTCTTACCTCTGTGGATAACACTCTTCTGCTTCCTGTTTCCTTAGCCCGCAACCTTGGAGTCATATTCGACTCCTCCCTTTCCTTCTCCACACATATCCAACAGATAGCAAAATCCTGTTGTTTCTTTCTCTACATTACAACATTTACAAAATTTGCCCCTTCCTTTCTGAACACACTACTAAAATACATATCCAGTCTTTAGTCACTTCTCACCTCGACTGTTGCAACCTCCTCCATGCTGGTCTCCCTTTGAGTCATCTTTCTCCCCTGCAATCTGTTCAGAACTCTGCTGCGTGGCTAATCTTCCACCAGCCCCAATATACTCATATAACCTCTCTCCTCGAATCAGTTCTTTGGCTTCCCTTCCATTTCCATATCCAATACAAACTTCTCCTTCTGACCTATAAGTGCATTTATTCTATTGCTACTCACCACCTTTCCACTCTCCTCTCTCCCTACATCCCTCCTCGAGAACTCTGCTCTTCCTCTAGCTTGCTTCTCTCTATGTCCTTCTCTTCAACAGCCGATTCCAGACTTCAATCCTTTCACCTTGTTGCTACTTATACCTGGAACAGACTACCTGTATCTTTATGTCAGGTCTCGTCTCTCCCTTTTCAAATCCATGCTAAAGGTTCACCTCTTTTTCAGGACACTTTTGGATCTTAATCCTTTGTTCTCCTTCTGTCTCATTACCCTTCCCTACTGTACACTCATTCTCATCTATTGTACTGTCTGTTTTGATTAGATTGTAAGCTCGGATGAACAGGGACTGTCTGTTATATGTGTCTGTACAGTGCTGTGTATGCCCTGTAGCGCTATATAAATGTTTAGTAGTAGTAGTATTAAGGCTCATGCCTCAATGAAGTGGTCAGTCTATAAGGTGCAACATGCCTCTGTCATTTTTGGCCCATCATTAACTTAATAAGTGTATGAATGTCTAAACATCATTTACATATTAGAGAGAGGCTACCAGATTTCTACATGACTTCCCTCCAGCGCCAACTACTATATACATGAGGAAAAGACCAGAGTCCATAGCAAATTGGCCATACCACACCAGGACTCACACAGCACCAATCCTACCTATGAAAAAGCAGTACCACAAATATTAAACCAAAGCATTTTAGAGAATAGCAAGACCTTTCTTGATGGGAAAACAGAATGAGCAGGACTGCTAGAGGTCTCTATACAGAAACCACATGCAAACAGAATGCCATACCTTAGTCATACATACAAAACAAGACAGACCCTCACCCCCTCTTCTCCTCCCTCTACCTCCCCATTCATGCTTCCCCCCACCCCTCATCCCATATTTTCCCTCATACCTGGCACACATTCCGGCATGTTACATCCACCGAACTTACCACCTCCCACAAGACCACATGTCCACTTGATCCCCTCTTCCAGGCTTCTTGACCCTTCGCTCACACGCCTTCCCTACATCCTTCTCATAGTTAATTCTAGCCTCACCTCTGGTTGTTTTCCCTCCACCTGGAAGCACACTCTTGTCTGTCCTCTGCTGAAAAAGCCTGATCTTGATCCCACTATCTCAGCAAATTGGAGCCCAGTGTCCAATCTCCCCTTCCTCTCAAAAGTACTTGAGAAACTCATCTTCACGCAACTTTCTGCACACCTCAACTCTACCCTTTCTCTTCACCCCCGTCAATCCGGCTTTAGATCTGGTCACAGCACTGAAGCCACCCTTTTGGCACTCCTCAGTGAGATCTATCAATCCCACGACAGTGGTAATCTTTCTATTGCTGTCTCTTTGGATCTCTCTTCCGCCTTTGTTGTTGTCGACCACCGCACCCTCCTCACTCGTCTATCTGATCTTGGGATTCACGGCACCGTTCAGTGGTTCCGATCCTTTCTGTCATCCCACACCTTTGCAGTTCAGTCAGGCACCACTGTTTCTCATTCGCTCCCTCTACACTGTGGTGTTCTCCAGGGCTCCGTCCTTGCCCCTCTTCTCTTCAACGTGTTTCTCGCACCACTTGCCCTGCTCATTCAACAGGCCAGAATCTCTGCCCCCCGCCCCCAGCCTCCCCCCTTTCTATCTATTTCTCTTGCTTTTAAGGCTTATCAAGCTTCATGCAGTGTCTCTGATAACCCGATCCCCGAGGCTTCTCTCTCTCTCTCTCATAACCACCCCCCCAGCCTTCCTCCAGTCTGATTCTCTCTCTCATACCCCCTTCCCCCCAGCATCCATCACTTATCCTCTGCTGTAGCTCCTCCAGAATCTCATGGTTCAGCAGTTTCCTGTATCATGATCGGGCAATGGCAGGCAGTAGATAGTGAAGGGCAGGCAGTAAAAATCAGCATGGGGCTTTGAAGCCCATGCGCATGCTGCACATCTGATGTGTAGCGCTTGCATGGGTCCGAAAGCTCAGGAACTTTTCAGTGTTTGTTAAGGGATCAGCTGATTGGTTCTCTCTTCAATATGGAGACCGTTCGCCTTCACACCGTAAACCTAATGGGAATTGGGAAGTCTCTATGCCCAAACGAAGGAAAGTACTGAGATCCCGAAGCTCTTCCAAAGCGGATCCAGATGGGGCCGGGAGCATTGGAATGGACACCACCACTCCCACCTGAGGGAGAAACAGTATTTTCTTGTTGTTCTTGTATTCTTCTTTGTTCCCTCTTAGGGGGTTTCAGGGGTGTATAAATCTATAATCTCTATATGACGCTAGAATTGGGACCTCTTCGGGGAGGAGCTGATTTAGCTAGCTCTGACGACTCTCAGTTCTTCCCTTTTGTTCTCAGGGGGTTAGTGGTTATGTTTCAAGTGCTCCTGTAACGCAGTTATGCATTTGATTGACTACAGTGAGTTGGTGGTTGGCAAGGTTCTAAAGCAGGTTACTGGTTCAGGTGGGTTCAGGGTGGGGAATGGTGGCTAGGTGCTTTTAGTAGGGGCTTTCAGCCTTTAGTGTCCCTCACTGGGTGGGAAGATACTCCACCCACGATACGAACTCTCCTTAAGAGAGCATGTCGGGTTACTTTAGCACTCTAAGAGGGGAGTTCTCGTCTCTTGGGATAGGGTTGGGGGAGGGGGGTTAGGAGGGGGAGGGGGAGGTGGGAGAGAGGGAGAGAGGGAATTTGCGGGGGAGGAGGGAGGAAGGATTGCATGACTGGTAAATGGGACTGGCCGGCAAGGAGAGACCGGTGGACTTGGAGTTGGAGGAAGGTATGAGGGGGTTGGTGTTTTTGCTGGAATTCAAAGGGTGCGGAGGTATGGTGGAGAAGCCAGATGGAGAGAGTCCTGGCATTGGTATGTGAGCGATGTGCTAGGACTAATACTAGTTTCAAGTTCTGTTGGGTTTGTGGGGATGATGGTTAAACTTATGCCGTGGAATGTCCGCGGTTTACATCACCCAATTAAAAGACGCAGAGTGCTAGAGGGGCTGTATAGAGAACGTGCATATATTGTTTTTCTTCAGGAAACACATTTGGCTCCGGGAGTCCATTCTTGTTTAGTGTCCCGCAGATTCCTTAGGGTTTATTCCTCCGGATTTTCAACCCATAAAAAAGGAGTGGCCATTATGCTTGCTCAGAAGTGTCCATTCCAAACGGTAAACCAGTTTCAAGACCCTCAGGGACGCTTCTTGATATTGCCAGGCACACTTAACGGTGCAGCGATTACCCTGGTGAATGTGTATATTCCCCCCGTGGATGTTGTGCAGTCGTTAGAGTGTTTGTTCAATATCCTAGACATGGGAGGAGATTTCAATTGTGTTCTCTCAGAGGTTGATAGATCCTCAGGTCCTAATTCATTGACTGGCACATCTAGAACTCTGACTACACTTCTTTCATCCCTTGCTCTGGAGGATGTGTGGCATTCTCGTCACCCGGGGGAGAGGGATTATACCCTTTTCTCCATGGCCCATCACTCATATTCGCGTATTGACATGTGGCTTACCTCTAAGGCGTTATCAGGGCAAATTGACAAGGTAAGCATTGGTACGAGGGGTCCTTCGGATCATTATTTCATTGTCTTAGATTGGGAGCCCATGGCGTTCCTGGTCCTTCCCTAGACATTTGTTGCAAAATGGCTGCTTTGTGAAGCAGCTAGAGGAGGGATGGCAGAAGTATCTCGTTCACAATGACAAGGGAGAGATTTCTCCATCCTTACTTTGGGAGGCAGGGAAGGCTGTAATCAGAGGGCAGGTCATTTCCTTATCGGCTTCCTTCAAGCGCCAAAGTGAACGCCTCCAAGCCGACCTTAGATTGCAGATTGAGGGTCTGGAAAGACAACACAAGCGATATAAGGAGCCCTCGACCTTCCGTCAACTAACGGATCTGCGAGACAAGTTAGTGGCGCTGGAGACAGCGGAGATAACTTCTGCTCTGTTGAGGACGAGATGGCACTTCTTCGAGCACAGAGACAAAGCTCATAAAATATTATTATGGCAATTAAAAAGACAGCGCTTAAATCGTCGGGTGTCAGCAGTCTTGGATGAACGCAACCGGCCCCTGATTAAGTCCTCTGAGATTGCTGAGCAATTTGCTAGGTTCTACAAAGAGTTATACTCTTCCCATCTTTCCGTTGATAGCTCCGTCATAGATCAGTTCTTATTGGGTCTTCACTTACCGAAACTGTCGGTAGAAGACAGGGATGCCTTAGACAGAGAAATTAGTATCGCTGAAGTGCTATTGGCCTTAAAGCAGTTCAAATCGAGGAAGGCCGCGGGCTCTGACCTATTACCAGCGGAATTTTACAAGTCCCTTGCGGAACACATGGCGCCCGTGTTAACTAGTTTACAACTCTATCTTGTTGAGCCATACACTTCCGGAGTCGCAGCACCAAGCTTTAATCACAGTAATTCCTAAGGAGGGCAAGGACCCACTGCAAGGAAGTAATTATAGGCCTATTTTATTGTTAAATATAGATTACAAAGTTTTTACTAAGATCCTTGCTTCCCGCCTGAATTCTAAGATCACAGGGTTAGTGCATCCGGATCAGATGGGGTTTATCTTGGGGCGTCAAGGAGCTGAAAATGTTCGGCGTCTCATTAACATTTTAGATGGGGTCAGACAGTTAGAGGGCAACTATGGGGTCCTTTCCCTGGACGCTGAGAAGGCATTTGACAAGGTAGACTGGAGGTACCTTTTAAGTGTCCTAGAACATTTTGGGATGGGGCACTCGTTTCTCACTTGGATTTTGGCTCTTTACAAAGCGCCATCAAGTATGGTGCTAGTTAATGGGTTCCTCTTGGCGCCGTTTGCTTTAGAACGCGGGACCAGGCAGGGGTGCCCTCTTTCACCTCTTTTGTTTGCACTGGTGCTGGAACCCTTAACAGTACAATTAAGGGCTCAGGAAGCTCGACTGGGAATCCCCCTAGCGAATCAGTTCCACATGGTTTCACTCTATGCGGATGACACGTTAATTTTTCTTCGGGAGCCGCACTTGATTTTACCTGTGTTAGTTTCGATCTTAACAGACTTCTCTACGATGTCGGGATACAAGATCAATTTTACGAAATCGGTCCTGATGCCATGTGTGACTTTGCGTGGGGTGTGTCGGCTGAGGCGAGATAGTGTCTTTCTCCTGGTGACGGGCTTCAAATATCTGGGCATACAGATTCCTCAGAAAGTGGAGGAGCTTTTTGCTTACAACTACTCCCCGCTGCTATCCGCGTTGTCTAAGGAGACTGCAACCTGGCAAGCGCTATCGGTTTCATGGCTTGGAAGGGTGAACACCATTAAGATGTTGCTTTTACCGAAAATCACTTTTCTTTTTCAGCAACTCCCTATTCGAGTCCCAAGGTCTTTTTTTCTTCGCCTACGCAGGATACTCATGCACTTTGTGTGGAAGGGGAGATGGTCTAGGTTAAGTTGGAGTACTATGATTAGGCCCAAAGTTTGGGGGGGAGTGGGTCTCCCCGACTTTGAGCTTTATTATCTATGCGCTTGTTTGCAGGCTATCCCCTTGTGGCGTCTGAGAGGGGCTTCGGGATGGGTCGATCTTGAAGCCTCGATAGTCGCCCCTTTCCCGCTGATAACAGTCCCTTTCGTAGACGAATCCCGGGTGCTACGGCTAATTCGTTCTCATATCTTTCTGGGCCCCGTCTGGACGGCCTGGCGTAAGGTATGTGCCAAAACTGCTCGTTCTTCATTGTGGTCCCCTTGCACGTCTTTGGGAACTTTCCCCTTTGTCAGAAGTCTGCCTCCGCCTTTACAGCACACGCTAGACACTCTTCATCTGGCCTCTCTGCATGAGCTTTATCCGAAGCTCCCCCAGGCAGGTCGAGTGTCGAGGTTCCAAAGTTTGCTCTCCGTTTTTCAATATCTACAATTTATTTATTTATTTATTTAGCATACATTTGTATCCCGCTGCTTCCAGTGATCAGCAGCGGTTGTTATACATGGTAAGGTTGGCTGTACCGGCCAGAATTATGGATGCATACAATGTGATTAGGGAGGGGAGGTAGAGCATAGCAAAAACATGGGGTTAAAGGGTTACAGTTGATTTATGTTAAGGGTTCACACAGTGTACTTATATACATATTTACAAGTGACTGATTGTTAGGACTTTACACAGGATCCTTATATACATATTTACACACAGCTGAGTTGTTATTGTTTCTCTTCTCCAGTGCTGAAGGAAGCTGCTGCTTCTGCCCCTTCTGTTTGTGAGAGACTACTTTTTCTCTCGAAATCTGTTAAAGCGCTCTTGGAGAAATTATACCGGGCACTAGTGAGCTCTGTTGCGCAGGTAGCTCCAAGTCCAAAGGTGTATAAGCAGTGGGAAGAAGTTATTCAGCCCCAAGCGGAGGACTTCTGGCCTGAGGTGTTTCAATATGCACACACATGCTCTATTTCCTTGTCGCTAATCAATACCCAGCTTCGGATTGTCTTGAGGATGTCAGTAGTTCCAGTCGCTCTCTACCGGTGGGGACGGTCTGATGATCCCCTGTGTTGGCGGCTATGTGGGGAGGTGGGTAACTTCATCCACATGTGGTGGAGCTGCCCGATGATTCACTGTTATTGGTGTTTGATTCACTCTTCGATTACCCAAAAACTAGGGATCTCCATCCCTTTTGATGTGAAACACTGCATTTTGGGTCACTTTCGCCCAGAACTATCGTCCAAAGACCACACCCGCTTAGCTTAGTGTTTGTTTTTGGCTGCTCGCTCGGTGGTTAGTCGCTTTTGGAAGAGACGGACTGTTCCTACCCATGAGGAGTGGATGGTCAAGGTGTGGGATCTCTACCGTATGGAAAAGATGATGATGGAATTGCGTGGTAGGAGGGGCAAGCTGAATACTCTATGGAACAAATTCTTGCCCCTGTGATTTGATAGGTGGGAGAGTTATTGGAGGCCTGGACCTACTGACTCCGAGCAACGGTCGTCTCCCACAGGGGACCGGGGGGGGGGGGGAGGTGCTGGTTTCTGGATCTGAGGGTCTGGACTAACTAGGTATCTTCAACCATTCATTTGGGCTATTGGTGGCTATCCTGGTTTGGTTTCTCCTCTCTCTCCTCTCTCTCCTTGGTGGTCATGGAATTATAGGAGGTGGGTGGGTGGGTTTAGGGGGTTGGGGGGAGTGGGAGGGTTGGGGGAGGGGGGTTTAGATAACGAAACTCTATACTCTTGGGTTGGATTCGTCTTGAGGTGGGGGGAATCTCCTTGGTTACTCAGTACATGCTTGCTAGGTAGAGCCCTCTTTCTAGCACGGAGAGTTCTTTCCTTTTCTTCCTTTTCTTTCTTTCTTGCTTTGTTGTTTTAGCAGCAACCAGGGTATTTATATTGGTCACCCGTAAATGTTTATGGAATGGTATTGTTATGAGTAGGGTGGTGTGGAGATAATCCTGTGTTGATTGTTTTATGACTTTCAATAAAAACTTTATGCAAAAAAAAAAAAGCAGTGTACCACCACCAATTTCAGGAGGAGAAATTCCTTCCATCTCTTCTGGGTTTCCCTAGATAAATCAGGGAAAATACGAATAAGTAAACTTCTGAAAGCGATGGAGCACTTTTTGAAATACAATTTGAGTAACCAATCTCAATCTGAAGGCTATTGAAGAACAATCAATAAAACAGAAGGAGTCACAGACTCTGAGTCTGAAGACTCTAATATATCAGCAATATCCAAAATGTCCATATGTTGTGTCTTTATAAAAGATTGCTGTTGAGTGCCAGCCAAAGCCTTCTTACGACCAGGCAAATAATATGCTTTAGACAAAGGAAGCTGAGATTCTGGGGGAATACGAAGCATGTCCCCCAAATATTTTTTAAACATATTCCTGGCTGAAGTCAGAGATAAATGAGGACAATTAATTAAATGGAGATTGGAGGACTGTACCTGGCTCTGTAGAATCTCAGCCTTAAACTTGGCAGTAGCCATCTCTTTAATAAAAACAGAGTTAGTATCTTCCTGCCTTTGGAATTTACGTTTGGAATCTTCCATAGTCTCCTTCACAATGACAATATCCTCCGAGTTCTTTTTAATCAAAGTTACATTACCTTGAGCTTGCAGATATAACTTCTACGATTGGGAAACCAAGACCTTACCAAGTTTGGATATGGAGCTCCAAATTGACTCCAGTGCAAAGTTCCCTGGCCATTCCAAAACAAAAGGAGAGCCAGAAAACTGTTCAGACACCAAGCTCATTGAGGGGAGGGATCTTCCATTCATGCCAAGTGGCTGTGTTGTCAACATCAGCATAGACGCTGCAGTTTCAAGCTGCTGCCCACCTCCTGCTGCCGAAGATGATGGCTCTTGCGGCATCTTCCTCGAAGCTTCTATCAACTCGGATGTACTTCCTTTCCACCAGAGCAGCAGCAGTATCCATTATGGGACCTACTAACCCAGATGCATTTGGGCCAACAGTCCTGGTAGGCACTGCAGGAGGCCTTTGCAGCTCCAGTGAAAGATCGCTTCCCAAAGAGGACCCCAAGCTCTCCAGCCTCGGCATCAACAATGACGGGAAAATGCCGGTTTGTGCAAGCTGATGCTCTGGGCATACCAGGAACAAGCCCAAAGGACCCGCCACAGAGACAAGTGAAGCAGAAGGGGTCTCCTTGGAAGGGGGAGGTTTTTTGCCAGTTATCTCCTTCCTTTTTCGCAAGACTAGAAAAGCTGCCTGGCGCTGAAGCTGACTACGCCACCATCCGGTTCTTCCATTTTCATGTGAAAACAACTTGAAATGATAATTGCTTCAATGCAATTACTGACTGGCTCCTATCTCAGAATTTGAGGATAAACTTCAAGAAGACGGAGGTCTTATTTATCTCCAGGAACAAGAACTTCTCCCCCCCCCCCCCCGCCACCTTGAAGGTACGAGATGCAGAACTCCCATGCAAATCAGCCATACGGTATCTGGGGATCACACTAGACAACCAATTTAGCTTCATTAAGGCACCTTAAACCTTTACTAGCCCCACATGATTTCAGAACTATCTTCCAAGCACTAGTAATTCCTCATTTTGATTATGCAAATATAATCCTTCACGGTCTCTCTAAGAGCACCCTCAACCCTCTCCAAATGGCCATGAATGCAGCAGCGCGCATTCTCAGCGGCATAGCCAGGAGTGATCACATTACGCCCATACTTATGGAACTGCACTGGCTACCGCTACACAGCAGACTCACCTACAAAACTCTACTCACAACCTTCAAGGCCATTAACCGACTGCCTCCTTCATCTATCTCAGCACTCCTTACAATCACCCCAAACAGCAGGCTGAGAAGGTCAGCAACCGCCAACACTCTCATTATTCCCCGCGAATCCATAAAATGTAATCAACTAACCAGAAATAGGTCCTTTGCATTTTACGCCCCAAGAATCTGGAACAGCCTCCCCCCACACCTCTGAGCAATTAGAGACCTTCCTCAATTCAGAAAATCTCTAACGCATCATCTATTCCTCCTCCATTTTTCTCACCTTAATAACCCTCCACCACACTAATATTCCTCCACCCAAATCTTTACTCCCCCACAACCTAATCCATAACTAAGAATATACCTGACCACCATATCAGGTACATCTCACAGTCCCTACATTCTAATACATGATTCACTATTAATTTCTAACCTGTAAATCTGTAAATAGTTCACAATAACTCTGTTATTGGCATGTTAGTTACCTCTTACCACGTTCAGTCCAAGTTTGTTTTCCTGTTCCATGTAAGCATTGATATCATTGTTCTGATGTAATGCAAATGTTATTGTTGTATGTAAACCGCACTGACCCTGAATAGCGCGGTATATAAGAATGAATAAATAAATAAATAAAATAAATAAATATAGAAAATGTCACTGAAATTTCTCATGTTATTTCAAACAAATGCTCAGCCCTATCATTTTAGCTTTAGGAATTATTTTAAGTGATATATTTATCTTTATCTTTATTCACCACTTTATATACCGCCCACGCACAAGCACCAGAGCGGTTCACAATATAAAAATTAAATTAAAGGCTGCAGAAAAGGGAAACAGAACTCCATTAGTTAGACAGGAAAAGGATAGAATTGAGAAAAGAAACAGACAGGCAGACCTGAGATAGGGAAGGACACACTAAACGTGAAGCGAGGGGGGGGGGAGGATAATGGAGTCAGATCAAAGGCAGTACAGAAGAGATGGGTCTTTAGGCCAGCCTTGAATCTGACAAAGGAGGGCTCAAGACAGAGGGCGGATGGGAGCAAGATCCAGAGCCTGGAGCCAAGGAAGAAAAAGGCAGAGGAAAGGGTTGACTCTAGATGGGCATGGGACGGGGAGGGGAAGAACATGTGGTTGGCCTGGATGGATCTGAGTGAACACTGGAGAGTCTGGAGACGGACCAGGTTGGAAAGGTACTGGGAGGCACTGGTGTGAATGACTTTGTGGACAAAAGTGAGCATTTTATACTGAATTCTGCAGGACACAGGAAGCCAGTGAAGACGGATGAGGAGGGGGGTGATGTGATCGGAGTGGGTAGCATGTGTAAGGATCCGAGCTGCTGTATTTTGAACAAGTTGAAGCCTGTGCAATTGGTACTGGGGGAGCCCGGCAAGTGAGACGTTACAATAATCGAGACGAGACATGACAAGGGAGAGGAGCGGAGTGGTCAGGGAGGAAACGGGGAGGAAAGGACGGACAGCACGGATTTGCCTTAGGGAGAGAAATGGACGCTGAATAATGGAAGAGAGATGATCCTGAAATGACAAAGCTGAGTCCAGAGTGACACCGAGGTAGCGCAGGGAGGAAACAACAGGAATGGGGGAGGAGGAGAGCAGAGGGGTGATAGAGGGAATGGGACTGCCAAAGGTAAACCAAATGGCCATGGTTTTGGAAAGATTGATGTGCAGGTAGTTAGTGGACATCCAAGTACTAATGGAGGAAAGGCAGGAGTTGAGGAGGGTAAGGTCAGGAGTGACAGGGTCAGTGTCATGAAGGAGGATGACATCATCCGCATAGTAATATGCGGAAATACCAAATTGCTGCACTAGGAGGGTAAGGGGAGCCAGAAAGACATTGAACAGGAGGGGAGCCAGGACAGAGCCCTGAGGGACACCATAAGTGAGTGGGTTTGCAGGCAAGGAGGAGGAGCCAAAAAGGACTGAGAAAGATCTGTTAGCCAGGAAAGAGCGGAACCAAAGGAGAACAGAACCTGAGATCCCAATATCACGAAGGCGAGTGAACATGGTATGATGGTCAACAAGATCAAAGGCAGCGGACAGGTCAAGGGAAACTGCAATGGAAATAGAACCATGATCGTGAGTGGAATGTATTTCGTTCAGGAGAGCAAGAAGGATAGATTCTTTATTGTGGCCAGGGCAGAAACCAGACTGACGTAGGTGGAGTGATAAGGTGGCGTCTAGGTGAGAGGAGAGTTGGGAGAAGATCAGTTTTTCTAAAAGCTTGGACAGGAAAGGGAGGTTAGAGATGGGGCGCCAGCTGGCTGGGACAGATGGGTCCAGGGAGATAGGATGTTTTTAAGCTTTTAGAATTTCAGGGGATCATTTTACTTTTACATTTTTTGTCATATCTTTATTTATTTTATTTATTTGGACACTTTTTTATACCGCCCCTTCCAGAGATCAGGGGCAGTTTACAATGTAACAAACATAACATAGTAGAACCGGTGAACTATTTACTATAAACAGTTTAACGTAATAACTATTTACAATTATATATCTATTATATCTAGAACATTTAGGGTATCATGATACGGCGGGGGTTTCAGTGCTGGTAAGTGATCGGAATCATTAATGAGTAGGTGTGGGACTTATGCAAATCGTTCAGCTCAGCAGATCCCATCTTTTAACAATATTCTCAATTAACAAGTACATATCAAAGTTCAAGCTCCCGCCGCCCCGCCTAGGGTGGCTTGGGGCCACTGTCCCCCCCCCCCCCCACCCCATGCACCAGAGCAAGAGAGACCATGTTGCACAAAGGCTACCCAGATTTCTGGGTGCTCTGGTCTTTTTTCTTCATCCCCTTCCCCTTAATCCTCACCTCTCCAGCCCTACCTCCCACCCCCTAAACCACTATTCCATCATTGCTACTGACCCGGTCCCTTTACAGACTAGCAACAAAGGTATCCCACAGCTCCAAGTATCATTTCTTAGCAGAAGATCCTGTCACCATTCGCTCTTTCAGCACTCACTCAGACATTTCATGTATGCTGTTCATCCATTGCGCACCTGCTGGTGCCTATTCCTCTCTCCAATGTGCCAGAATCACTTTCTGAGTGATCATTACTGCCACTCACGCAAACATCCATTCCATTGGTCCCACTCCCTTCTCCCTCAAGGGCATTTCATCACCCAGCAACAAGGCAGTGTAAGTTCACTCCACCCAGACCCCTATCATGTTCTGAACATGCTCCAGCACCCATCCTCAATATTCACGCAGGTGCTTGCATTCCATGAAGGTATGGACAAGTGTGCCTTTATGCACTTTACAGCGCAAGCAGTCTGCAGTATCCCATAGCTTCAGCCTTGCTCCCCTGTCTCTGGACATATAGGCCCTGTTCAGGATTTTATATTGCATTTCCTGTAAAGTTACATTGGGTGTTATCAAGAAAGCATCCAGGAAGAGCCACCAAAGAGTGGTCCCAGTCACGCTCTTGCCCAAATCTTCCGCCCATGCACCCACCAGGATTTCTCCCATGCCACTAGTTTTTGTTCCCATCCTACCTTATACCAGTAAGAAACCTTATTTAGTTTAGTGGGGATCAGCATGAAGATTTTATCAATCGTTGTACAGCCCGTTTTATCTGCTGCCGTTGTGTACCTAGAGCAGATATAATGTCAGCACTGTAGGTAAAACCAGACCTTTAAAATGGACAGGTCCGGTTCCCATTGGAGCTTGTGATTGGCTCTTATGTAGGTGGGAGGACATTGGTCTGACAAAATTGTTTTTTTCATTATTACTTCTCATCATTACTTTTGGAAGTTTTCCATTTTGAGTTCCACTATCTTGTATGGATAGCACTGTAGGTAAGCCATCAAATGCTTGTTGGGCACCTGCCATTTCTCTTTCAGCAAATCAAATGCAGGGAAGATGGACCCCCCCCCCCCCCCGATCCAGTGGCTGCCCAACCTACCTGCAGCCCCCAACTTTCCACAGTCTAAAGGTTGCCCCCTCCAAACCCTGCAAGAATTCCAGGTTCTCCACCAACATCCTGAAGGGAGATATCCCCTTGGCCCCCCTCCCTAACTTGGTCCTCCACCATTCCCAGGCTTTCCACATGGGTTCCGGAATTTGATTACCTCCCCACACTTTCCATCTCCACACCTGGCTAACCTGCAGGAAGCTAAAAAATCGATAGGGTTGGCATGCTCCATCCAAGAATCCCTCCAGTGTGTATCTCCCTCCCCTCACGTGTAATTGTGCACCCACCTCATAAGAGTGGCAATATTGTATAGCCGCAAGTCCAGCAGCTCCACTCCTGCCCTTTCCCTTGTTGGTGGCAAGTTTTGCATAGCTGATCTGGATGCCCTGACCCTTCCACAAGAAGGACCCAGTCGCTCCTCTTTTCCTTTAACCCATAGGGGAATCAACTGCAGGGGATACAACAGGCACGGAAACATAACCATCTTGACCAGCGCCATCCTTCCCAGGATGGCCAATGGGTGCTTCCTTCAATGCTCACAAATTTCCTTCATCCTTTCCACCTTTCCACCAATATTCTTTTGGTACACCTTTTGAGGATTCACACTGAGGAAAATGCACACGTATTTAAGGAATTTACCCTCCCACACCTTGACAGCTACAGGTTTTAGAGGCGGGTATAGCCTCGGACTTACTGCAGTTGATCTTCAGCCCCAAGAAAGCTTCAAAGTTCATGATGGTGTCCATTATTCGCCCTATACGTCCACTAGCCTAGCTAATGAATAAAAGCATATCATCTGCAAAGATGTTTAGTTTGAAATTCTCTTTCCCCATTCCTGAGTCTGTCAAATCTTTATTGTCAACAGAAAAATCATGGGCGACAGAGGGCAACCCTGTCTTGTACCTCAACAAAGCTGAAAGGCCTCTTTTCACCAGTATCTGGGCCATCGGCTCGTGATAGAGTGCCTTCAACCATTCCAAAAATGCCCCCTTAATTCCAAATTCTTTACTACCCAGAATAAGTGGTCCCTACCCTCTCCTCTTTCTCCCCCTCTCTCCTTATCTTTCCCTCCTCCTCTTTATTTATTCCAAAGGTTTTATATACTACTTTATCATTTCAATCAAAGTGGTTTACATTGAAAGTTAAACTTGGTAATGTACATTAAACAGGGACATTGATAACTTGGATTTTTCTGAGGTACTGGAGGGTAAAGTGACTTGCCCAAGGCCACAATGAATGCTAGTGGGAATTGAACCCTGGTCTTGGGGTTTCCAAGCCAGTATTCTTAACCATTAGGCTACTCCTCCACTCCCTACTTCCCCTCCCCTTCCCTGTTTCCCATTTCCTTTTTCCCTCTTCCCTTTCCCCCTCCCCATTTCCCTTCCCCTTCCCCCTCCCCTTTTTTCCTTCCCCCTCCCCATCCTTGCGTCCTGCTTTCCCTTTCCCCTCCCCCTCTTCCCCCTCTCCCCCCTTTTCTCCCCCCGACGCTTTCCTCGCCTTTGATATTTCCTTAGTTTTATTGGTTTTAATTTCGTTTAATTATGTATAATTGGCCACAAGTATGGTTTTTAATGGTTATTTATTCCTTACATTTTGATTTTATTAGATTTATACAGTAGGTTACTTTTAAGCATTTTTTATTCCTTATGTCCCAATATATATAAGCTTTTGTTTTATTTCTATATTGCTTCACTTTCAATTCAATTTTATTTAGGTTTTATACAGTTGGTTTCTTTTAAGGGCATTTTATTTCCTTTATGGTTCTTTTAAATGTTTTTACTCCTTATGTTTCATCTTCTCCTCCTCCCTGCCCCCTCCCCATCCCTCCCCTCTCCCTTCCCTTTCTTTCCCTCTTCCCTTTCCTTCCCCCTTCCCTTCCCTTCCCCCCTTTTTCTTCCTCCCTCCCGTCCCCCTCCCCCACTTTTTCTCCTTTCCCCCTCCTTTCCTTCCCCCTTCGCATTCCCCTTCCCCTCTCCCCTCCCTCCTTCTCCTTCTTCCCACTTCCCGCCCCCTCCCCTTCCCTCCCCTCCCCCTTCCCTCTTCCCTCCTTCTTCCTTTCCCCTTCCCTCCCCCCTTTTTTAGTGCATCTTTATGGCATTTACAGTTAGCTGGATTTAGTCCTTTTGCAAGCTCTTGTGTGGTCTTATTTCTATCTGGTTTTACTTTCAGTTCAGTTCTATTTAGGTTTTATACAGATAGTTTCTTTTATGGGTGGTTTATTTTCTTTATTATTCAGGTTTACATAGTTGGTTTCATTTTTGGGTTCTTCATTTGTCCCTTCGGATTTGGGCTCCTCGGGACCAATGGCTATATTTTAAGTGTATGAGCCTGGCCATCTGATGGAAGAAACCACATTTTTTACATTTTTCAATTTCAATTTTCCTTGTTTTGGTTTACGAGTACTTTAATGGGCTGCCATTATATCCTGAGGCAGAAGTCACATGACTACCTTTGTGCCATAATAAGTTAGTCCACAGTGCAGCAGTGGGTGGTTTTTTTGAATCGGCAGATCTACGGAGTCTAAGGCAAGAAGGTAACTGCTTTTCTGCTTTGGAAACCTTTAGAAAGACACAATATTGTTTATATGTGCTCCCCCTTTTTTGGGCATTATGTTCAGTCTCGACATTTTAAATGGCATTATAGCATTTGACGTTTCCCACATCCTTTGAGCAATGCATAGTAAGTTTCCTTAGGAGTTTTCATTTGTTTTCTTCATTCAGCCTCTCTTATACACAGCAACCTGCTTTTGAATAGGAGGTAGCTTAATTTAAAGAAAATATTTTTAGAGTGTCCTTTTTTAAGTATATTTTGTAGGGTAAGTAGAATTGGGAGGTATACCATCATTATATATGCCGACTAGAAAATTATTGTCTGCATTTAAAGAATGTGATTTAATTAGATGTATTGTCCCACTGTCCACTTAGATCTTTTTTTCATAACAATGGGTATAATTTCTGGACATGTTTGCAAATAAGTGTATCTTCTGCCTACACTCCTGCTTCCTTCTTTTACTTTAGTTTCACATTTACATGATTTGTTTTCTCTTATTAGATTTGTTGTTAATTTTGGTGTTTCTCGTCTCCCTTCAGTTTTATCAGATACCAAAGGAGGATTGTCATTAGAGGGAGATTTCTTTATTGGTTTGTGAGATATGTTTTTTATTTATAATATGTGCCACAATCCCTAATTTTAACACGTTTTCACTGAAGTGATGTACCACTTTTAGATGTTTTGTCTCTTTATCTAACTGCTAACACCTAATCAGGAGTTAGTGGGCCTGATTACCTGAGAGCATCTGAGGGCCTGCATAAAAGGCTCCAGTGCCCTGCCCTGTTCAGGCTTTCCTACAGGAGCTCTCCAGATCAACCAACAGTAAGGATTTAAGGGTTTGTTTTATTATATTAAATTGTTAGCTCTCTAACTGGGAGCTCTTAAAAGGTTTTTTTGTGCATTTTTAAAGGTTACTTTCTTTTTGGTGCTTTAGTGGGACTTTCCTTGAGCACAGTAGGTAGTTGAACTCCAGTAACCTCCTCAGCTTTGGGAACTGCTAACACCTAATCAGGTGTTAGTTCCCTCCCTACCCACCCCGACTCCCACCCACCCCTAGCGAGTAGTCTTGCTTTATAGGGCACCTCCCCATTTGACAAAGCACAGAGAATTGGGCCAGCACATTTTGAATATAATTAAGGAGATTTAACTGCCTTTTCTCTGAAAGTACAGCTGGGAAACTGGCTGGTACTTGGTAGATCTCTCTCTTTTGCTTTAACAGATACCTAAGCTCCACGAACAGAACAATGGCTGAGAAAAAAACATATCGCTAAAGCTGTTGCCCCCGTTACAGCTTCTGCCTCGGTCCAGACAGAGGTCCTAATGCCAGTTGAAGGACCGGTTCCATGTGCAGGGTGCCTGCATGCTGAAGCTCTGAGGAAACAAGTGGAGGAACTCAGAGAGGAGGTGGCGAGGCTGAGGAGCATTCAAGACAGTGAGAAGTACATTAATGAGATGCTTCTTGCAGCAACCAAGCTCTCCAGCAGGGGAGAAGATGGGTGCCAACAGAATGTCGATGGTTGGACACAAGTCACCAGGGCCTGCAAAATCACCAATCCAACTTCTCCAGCCCTTGAATTGAAGAACCATTATGCAGCCCTGGAAGTGGAGGAGGTGAAAGCATCCCTGGAAAGGGAAGAACCAGAGCTCAAGTACCCCAAAGTTGCAGAATCAGTGACCAGAAGGAAACGAAGGGTAGTGGTGGTTGGAGACTCTCTTCTGAGGGGTACTGAGGCGTCCATCTGCCGACCAGACTTGATGTCCAGAGAGGTATGCTGTCTGCCTGGTGCCAAAATCCAAGATGTTACGGAGAGTTTGCCGAGACTAATCAAGCCCACTGACTATTACCCAATGTTGCTAATCCATGTTGGAACAAATGGACTTGGTGCTTACCAATGGTGAAAGTGTTTCTGATGTTGTAGTGGGAGATCATTTTGCATCCAGTGATCACCAGATGGTGTGGTTCAGTGTTAGGACTAGGGCTGTTAGAATCCATTCAAAGGCGAGGATCTTAGACTTTAGGAAGACTAACTTTGCGAAGATGGGCCAATACCTCAGGGAGTCGTTAGTTGGATGGGAACAGCTGAGGGATGTAGAAAAACAGTGGGGAAAAACTGAAAGGGGATATTTTAAGGGTAACCAACCTTTTTGTTAAAATGGTAAATAAAAGGAAAAGGAAAAGGAGACTGCTATGGTTTTCGAAAGAAGTAGCTGAAAAAGTGAAGAAAAAGGGAGGCCTTCATGAAATACAAGAGATCACAGAGAGAGGAAGACAGGCATCTGTATTTGGAAAAACTTAGAGAAGCTAGCAAAGTAGTCAAGAAGGCAAAGATTCAAAAGGAGGAGGAAATAGCTAATGCAATAAAATGGGGGGATAAGGGGGGGCGGAGCCTGATGTCCAGCGGGTAGGACGCTTTGCGTTGAAGCTCCCGAGAGGCCTACTTAGAATCCTGACTTAATACCTATACAAATTTACTATTTCGCTCCGAGCTGACCGGGGCACCTCGGGGGGAATGGCGGCCCATAAACCAGTGCGCTTGGACTTCGGGTCTCCTTCTTCTTCTCACGGAAAACGCTCCAAAACAGAGGTGTCCTCCCCACAGAAGATGGTTCCATTTCGTGAAAACCCCGAGATGCACCTGGAGATTTTGGAGGAAATACGCGGCGTGAAGGAATTGGTGCAGTCCAATGGAGAAGCGCTTCGAGCCATGCGAGAAGACTTTGGAGTGCTCCAGGACCGACTTGAAAGTCTTTCAATACGGCAGGACAACATGGCGGGGGTCCTCGACTCGCACGAGGTGCGCTTGGGCAAACTGGACGAGGCTGAGCGCCAGATACAGAATCTTCAAAAGGAGTTAGAAGATAGCAATAATCGAGCCCGTCGCAACAATGTGAGGCTACTCGGAATGCCGGAGGGGGTGGAAGCAGGAGATATAAGAGAATTCTTGCTCAAAACTCTTCCCTCCTTGCTGAAGATTACTTTTCACAGAGAACAGGAAATCGATCTAGCACACACCGCGTTCCTGCCCACATGGCGCTCAACCGCACGACCCCCCGGCCTATTGTCTTTAGCTTGCTACGATATCAACAAGTGGAACAAATTTTACATGCTGCCCGAGCGAATCATCATTTGGAATTTGAAGGTCGTAAGGTCTCCTTCTTTCCTGATTTGGCAAAGCCTACCGTTGACCGGCGGAAGAAACTCCTTGCTTTTCGCCCTCGACTTCAACAGCTACAGGCTCGCTTTGGCCTGTTGTATCCAGCGAAGCTCCGAGTGACTCTCCACAACCAAACCAGGACGTTCGAAGATCCTGATCTACTATCAACATTTTTAGACTCCAAAGAAGCAGAGCAGATGCGCTAATCCCAACTCTTGGACTCTTATTTGCCGGCTCTATCCGCCATTTTGAAGGGCCCGATGCGGCGGTCATAGCCAAGCACAGACGTAGCCTGGACTTTCTTTCTTTCTCTATATGACTTTTGATTTTTGGTCTCCTATCCCTTCATGATGTGTGCCTCGGTCGGATTCGGAGCACGCACAGTCCTACAGGTTATGTGTTTTTTCAATTTCGGCCTTCTCGGGGGTTTCTCCCCGCAGACACATGGTCGCCAGTAATTTTGGGGTTTTGCTTCTCCTCTACCGTACTGCGGTTTTCTTTGTTAATGTGGGGCGCTTCATTGTATTATATTAGTTTATTTTTCCTATGTCATGTGTACAGCCAGATACAGACAGCTTGAGGGACATAGTGAAATTATGTGTGCTGTCATGCTCAGACTTTTTAACTTTTCTGAATGGCCTTATGTAAAATCTTCTCATTCACCGTCAAAGGCATTAATGGTCCACTCAAAGGAAAGAAAATCCTTAGCTATCTTAGCCATGAGCATGTTGATTTAGTGTTTCTTCAGGAAACGCATTTAAACTCTGCTGAAACACTGAAACTCAATGCTAAGCCTCACATGGTAGCTGCCTATTCTCCCACCGTTTTCAAGTGGTACGGGATAGCCACTCTGGTTAAGAAGTCTTAGCACGCTACTGTACCTGATATTAGCGCTGACAAGGAGGGTAGATGGGCCCGTGTACACCTTGAGGTTGGAGATAGTGAATTCACGTGTATTTGCATTATGCCCCGAATGTGGACAACCCTGCTTACTATGCAAGTATTGCGCAGTTGGCCTTGACCTCTGCCAATGCCCCATTAATACTTGGTGGCGATTTTACTCAAGTGTTCCCTCAATCTTTTCTTCTCAAACAAGGTGCTCGTTGGTTGAAAGATCCAGTACCGAGTAGACCTGTGTGGCTAGATATAGAAGCGGGCCTTTGCAAACCGATTCCTCTTACCTTTCTCCCTGGTATGACTCTCCCATCAGACTCCCACTATCCACCAATGCTTTTAGACACTTTAGGTGCCTTTATTACTCTAATGCAATCTTTAGACTCCCGACTCTGGTCAGTGCAACTTCAGCATCGCCTTCGGTGCACTAGAGTACTCCCGCCATCGGCATTCTCTACATAAGGTTGATTGGAGACTTCCGATCTCTCGGTAGTTCACCGGGTGTAGCATCCAACTTTACTAAACCTTCTGTAATGCTATAACCAGAGATACCCCCATAGCGCAGAAAGTATGGGAGAGAGAATTGCATGTGACTTTGACCTCGGAGCAATAGAGCCTTATCTGGAGTAGAGGGACACGGGTTCCCAATCCGCCTCACTCATTCAGACCCTCTTCTTTCTAGCCCACCGGTGTTTTTACACTTCTCACAGATTAGACAAATGGAACACTATTCAGGGCAATGGTTGCTGGACACGTCCTGCGGCCATTGGTTCATTGCCTCATGTTCTGCATGAATATCCCGCACTACAGTATTACTGGCGTCGGGTCTGGGGTCGTATTTAGTCTATCTAGCACTCTCAGGAGCCCTTTCTTGGAGGATAGTGGGACTTCGTCCAGTCGCGGGGATCCCCTCTCTCCCAAAATGGCTTATTTCCTTTCGAACTTTATGCTTGGCATTGCTATTTCCCTAATTAAGTAATACTGGAAAATTAGCTCCCATTTGAGCCCCAATGAATGGTGGACTCATGCCTGTCTTTACAGTAAATATGACCAAATACCTCGTCTGTTCGCTTCTTCCGTTCAGACTCCTTCTCATTGGTCTCAATGGAAGATGCTTAATGACTATGTACATTTTGCTAAACGCTCTCATCTGACTGTCTAACTTTGTATATATTTCTGTCCTATGATCATGCTGTATTGTAGATACTCTTTCGATTGTTTGATGTATAATCACTGTTAATTGGAAGCGCTCACATGCTGATATAATCGGGTAGAGAAGAAGCATCGGGGTGGGGGGTAATGGGTTTACTTTTCCTTATTGTATACTTGTTTTGTCTCTTTTGGTGTGTTGTTTCTTTTGTTTGTTGCAAAATGAAAATAAAAGTTTAAAAAAAAAAAATGGGGGGATAAAACATTTTTCAGATATTTTAGTGAGAAGAGGAAGGGCAAGAGTGGTATTGTCAGACTCAAGGGTGCAGGGGAGGAATATGTAGAAGCTGATAAGGATAAAGCGAAATTGCTTAACAAATATTTTTGTTCTGTGTTCACAGATGAAGAACCAGGAGCAGGACCTCAGAAAATACCCACAAATAGGAAGAGAAGCAAAGGACATCTTCAACAATTTTCAAAAGACTGTGTTCGTGAGAAACTATCTCAACTTAAAGTAGACAAAGCGATGGGACCGGATGGGATACACTCGAGAATACTGAGGGAACTTGGGGACGTTCTAGCAGCTCCACTGACTGACCTTTTCAATGCCTCATTGGAGTTGGGAATGGTGCCAAAGGACTGGAGAGAGGCTCATGTGGTGCCTTTACACAAAAGCGGAAGTAAGGATGTGGTTGAAAACTACAGGCTGGTTAGTTTAACTTCGGTGGTGAGTAAATTATTGGAAACGCTGCTGAAAGAGAAAATAGTGAGGTTTCTGGAGTACAGCGGATTACAGGATCCAAGGCAGCATGGATTCACCAGAGGCAGGTCTTGTCAGACAAATCTGATTGATTTCTTTGACTGGGTGACCAGGGAGTTGGACCGAGGGAGAGCCCTAGATGTGGTGTATTTAGATTTCAGTAAAGCCTTTGACACTGTTCCTCACAGACGACTTATAAACAAACTGAGCACCCTAGGGATGGACCTTAAAGTTACTGCTTGGGTTAGAAATTGGTTGGGTGGGAGGCGACAAAGAGTACAAGTAAATGGAGCTCACTCTGAGGAGAAGGATGTTATCAGAGGTGTGCCCCAGGGATCTGTCCTTGGTCTGATTCTTTTTAACATCTTTGTTAGTGATATAGCGGAAGGGCTTTCAGGTAAGGTTTGCCTCTTTGCTGATGATACCAAAATCTGCAATAGAGTAGACACCTAGGAAGGGGTAGATAACATGAGGAGGGATCTAGCTAAGCTTGAAGAATGGTCTAGAATTTGGCAGCTGGGATTTAATGTTAAAAAATGTAAGGTCATGCATTTGGGCTGCAGCAATCCAAGGGAGCAATATAGTATAGGGGGTGAAGTACTTTTGTCCACTAGAGAACCTAGGCGTGATTGTGTCTGATGATCTTAAAGTAGCTAAACAGGTAGAAAAGGTGACGGCAAAAGCTAGAAGGATGCTTGGGTGCATACGGAGAGGAATGGCTAGCAGAAAAAAGGAGGTGATAATGCCTCTGTATAAGTCTTTGGTGGGACCTCATTTGGAGTATAGTGTGCAATTCTGGAGACCGCACCTTCAAAAGGATGTGAACAGGATGGAGTCGGTGCAGAGGGTGGCTACTAAAATGATTAGTGGTCTTCATTATAAAGCATATGAGGACAGACTTAAGGATCTTAATATGTACACCCTAGAGGAAAGGCGGGATAGAGGTGATATGATTGAGATGTTTAAATACCTCCGTGGCATAAATGTTCAGGGAGAGAGCCTCTTTCAATTGAAAGCAAGTTCTGCTACGAGGGAACATGGGATGAGGGTGAAGGGAGATAGATTCAGAAGTGATATGCGGAAATATTTCTTTACGGAAAGAGTAGTGGATCCGTGGAATAGTCTCCCAGTGGAGGTGGTAGAGATGAGGACAGTAACTGAATTAAAAAAAGCATGGGACAAACACAGAGGATCTCTAAAGGTAAAAAAGGGGACTGTTGTAGTTGTTATGGAAGGACAGACTAGATAGGCCATGTGGTCTTTTTCTGTCGTCATATTTCTATGTTTCTATGTTTCTAATAAACCTTTGTTTTTTGATTATCTATTTATTCATTGTATTATTTTATGTTGATGTGGTTTTATATGAACATCCTTTATTACTTTATGTTTTTTTTGTTGTTTTATATTAATTATAGATGGCTTCCATTTTTATATGTATTTTTTAGACTGGTTTTAATATGGTTTATGTATTATTTATACAATGATGTGTATTATTTTATGTTGTTTTTATGCAGTTTTCAGTGTTCTTAAGCTGAAATACCCCTGAAGAAGCAAGGCCGAAACATGGCCTGTGTTGGGAGTTCGGCAGTTGCCTTTCTCCCTGGTATCTCTGTACATCTCTTCAAATAAACTTCCTTTTTACCATGAATAGACTGGTTTCCTGAGTAGTTCACATGGTAATTGCTCCTTTAGTTGAGCTCCATACCCAGGCCATTCAACACCAGTACCTATGCCAATTTTAGAGAGTTTATATTCCCTAGCTCTTCAGCTTTTGTGAATGGAGCATAGACAGCCCTCAGCCCCTCTTTCCCTAAACAATTGATCCTTCTTCTCATCATCCCGTGGCCCAGTGTCTGTGGAATTGTTGCCTTATCTCATGTTCGTTTTTGAGCAAGTTTTCCTGAGGTCCCTGATCATAATAATGATACTCTTCTTTTTGGCTGGACTTACTAAATTGGCTAACAGCCACCCAGTGGTATAGTTAGTATTTATAAAGTTTTAAGTCCCTCTCAGCTCTATTATTAAGTAAGTTGTTAATAGCTTTCTGCACCTCGGTGTACTGGGATCTATCTTCTGTGCTGTGATAAGGAAGCTTATCAAAGCTCAGGGAGTAATGACAAAAGAGGAGAATTTACCCGGATCAAGGGACCTGTGCTGGCAGGTTATAGAAATAAGACAGCTTTTTTCCCTAAAAGACTACATGTTCCAGAATTCACTAGTATGCAGAAAGTCCCTAGGGGAGCTAGAGTGGAAAAGCATGAGTCTAATCAGAGAAAGCATTATGTCATCCCTAATCAAACAGCCTCTGGGAGAAAGCTTAATCCACAACACCTGAAGAATGCAAGGGAGGAGTTGCAATCTAAGCCCTTTAAAACTAGAGGGGAATCTTCAGGAAGAGAGACAGAGAAGGGGAATCAGAAGAACAAGGAGAACAGAAGGAAGAACAACCGGAACCTGAAGGAACAAGGACAAGGAGGCAGACGGTCCAAGAGAGGAGCTCAGAGCAGTACGTATGCCTGGAGAGATACCTGGGGGAAAGAACCTTCAGAGGACTGGAGGAAGCCAGAGGTCTGGAGATCCACAGTCAGGGACCCTCAAGCAACACCTAGGAAGAGGTCTGTTGCAGCTAAGGAGAAAAGGAACCCAAATACCTCTTGGAGGATGTCTGGAGAAAAGATCCTGAGGTCCAGAGATACCAACTGGAGGACAGGACACAGAAGCTCTATTGCATACTGGCCAGAATACCAGAAGAAGCAGCCTGACGCTTGCCTGGATTCAGGTATGAACTGTAAACGTTTCTCTAGCTTTGAGCAATGCAAACAGCAGGGAAACAGTTTCTCTCTGTATACAGGTCAGTTCCTAAAGCCCTCTGAGTCAGACGGAGAAACTGAATCTATGCAATTTCAAGAGCAAGCTTTTATATCTGATGCAGAGGATGTTTATATGGACTGTTCTTTGAGTAGGTTGTTATTTTAGGAAAATCCTAAATATAAGAGCAAACATCAAAAGGAAACATTCTAAATATTGGCTTCCCATAAAGTTTTGTTGAAAAGAAAAAGCTTTTGGGAAAGTTTGCACGTGTGCTGAAATCAAGCTACTGATTGCAGTTAATTGTCACCTGCTGGTAGAGGAGAGCTCAGCACAAGCCATGCACACGTGGGACTTAAAAGTTCTTTTCTGTATGGAGAAAGTGAGCTATGTTTTTGTATAAAGAAGTTTTCCTCTTTGATTTATTTCTACCTCAGCACTGCTAAGGAGTTTATTAGCAGTGGCTGTAAGGAAGCCTTTCTGTTCCATAAAGGACTTTGATACTTATTTGCATAAGTTTTTCAGTTGCCTTATTTATCTTGAATAAACCCTGGACAAGTTATCTGGATGGTGTTACCAAAAATATCTGTGTGTGGAATTTTCACCCCATAAATAAACTCTAATTTTGCCTTACACTCGACCAACTACAAGAGTTTTCATTTATTTAAAAGGCACGCTTTGTGTGAATGGACTTCAATACAAGACAGTTAATTTACATACTTGCCAAGATGGTGGTACCTTCATAACAAGCACCCCCTTTTACAGTGCTCATACTATGAATATACCTCTTCCTGCATGTCTGGAGCTTCCTTGAGACAGCTCATCCTCCCACTTTCTCTCATCTGCAGTGTAAACAATAATTATTCCCCTCATAGTAACCTTTGCTGCATCCCACAGTACCCTAGGGTCCATCTCCTCTGCGTCATTCTCTTTCCAGTAATGTTGTCTGGTTCTCATAGAGGGCGGGATTCATTTGCCAAAATCCCCTTCTCTAGCCTACCCAGCTCCTTTAAGTCATATCTCCATCCACATTGGTGCCTGGTCAGATATTTCCATGTCCCGAATGACAACTCGGTACAGCTCCCGAAACATTGTCTCCATCAGGAGCAGGTAATCAAGCTGCACATAGCTGTCATGTGGGTTCAAGTAGACGTGAAGTCTACCCCTGCGGGATTAAGCATTCTCCAACCCCACCTCTTCAATTAAAAAGTTTACCCCCTTCTTTTCCAAATGTTTTTGGGCTGTCCTAGGAGGTTTGCAGTCTACCAGTAGATCCTCAGGCAAATTAAAGTCATCACCCACACCCATCTGCTAGTCTGCAAAGTCGAGCAGCTTGGCAATCAGCATGGAGAAAAATCCATGTTTACAAATGTTTGGGGCATACATATTAAGGAACACCACCTTCTGTCCCTGGATTCCCCCCACACACACACACACACACATAATGTGATAGCAATCATCTGGATCAGCCACTCTTTTGTGGGTTACAAAAGATATCCTCCTATGGAGCAGCATGGCTACCCCCCTTTGCCATCCATTAAAGGAAATGAAGCCCATCTCTCTCATCCAGCCCCTGAGGAGTTTCCTGCATAAACACTACATCTGCACCTTCCTTCTGAAAATAAGTCAACAGCTTGGTGTGCGGTGGAGGGGGACCCAGATCACAAGGGGACTGCACCACCCTGTCCTCCACTGCCACTGGCCTTGAGTCCCCTTGTGATCCGGGTCCCCCTCCACCGCCCTCCCAGTCCCTCTATCCCCCCTCCCTTCCCAACTGTCCCTCTCCCTTATGCCTACTCATCTTAAACATTTAGCCCCTCCCTGGGCCTCCCATTCCTCTGTATTCAGCTGCTCCACTCCCCCTTAGTTCTAGCACAGCTGCCATACTGTCCCTCAACTACTTATCACCAGCACCAGTTCCTAGAAACCCTCACCCTCTCCTTTATTCCCCTACATAGCTACTGTCCAGATCACACAGTCATCCATACATACAGTCCCGATTCTCACATCCTTATATGATCCAAATCACTACCTTCATTACACAATCTATGAAATGCAAAGTCTCAGTATTGCATTGTCTCCCCAGTGTCCAGCCATGACTGTCTCTTCCCTTTCCACTGCCACCGCTGTTCAAATCATCCATCCCCAGGTTTGTTCCTCCAAGTCACATCCCAGCCATTTCACCTGATATCCACCATATGCCTCTGAGTCTGTCACTTGCCATCCTGGGTCTGGGACTTTGGTAGAGTTCCATAGAGCCAGCACCCAAAAAAAAAGATCAACACAAAACTTTGTCTGCCAATGGGATGTCAACCTGTCCTCTTGGTCCTCCACCCTCATGTGCTAGGCAATCGGTCCACAAAGGCCTTGAGTGCCTCTAAAGTGTCCAGCTACTGTGTCTGGTTCCCCAGGATGACTCTCACCTGCGCTAGAAATTGCAGCACAAACAGGATACTCTGCCGTGCTAAAGTATGATGTCATTGCTCTGCGACTCTCCACCACCCGGGCTGAATAGTCATTGAAGAGGAGGATTTTATTGCCATTATAGTCCAAATTGCACTTTGCGCTGTAAAGCCCCATTAACATGTTTCTGTGCAAAGTTCAAGATTCCCTGTGTCTTCTCTGCACAGGCCCACCCGGTGCATTCACTCTGCTATCATCCACACTCCTGTACGTTACAGGCCCATTTGTTGCGGCAACCAGCGCTCTACTCCATCCCATAATTTGACATCCTTGACAGTCTCCGGGAGCCCTACCAACCTTATATTTTTGCACCATCCCCTGTTTTCCTGATTATCAATTTTGTTTAGTAGTTTCTCATTGCTTGAGGAGGCCTTCAGCCTTCTGTAAGCACATTAGCTGGGCTTCCAATCTGCTCTTTATGTCATCTATTAAAGTTTGTAATCTAGAAAGCTTATCATCGATCACTGCAGTGATGGTTTTTGTTAGCGCCCAGACCACCTCATCCTGTAGCTTGAAGACTGGTGCTCGCTGCTCCGCTGCCATCTCACTTTCCCTCTCTTGGTCTCTGGCCACCTTTGGCATTTTAATTAGCATGCCGTGGGGAATTCCCACCCTGAACCTCATCAGCAGGCTGCCCTCCCTCTCTGTGGGGGTTTCGGAAGTGTCAGCGTTCTCTGGGCTGTGGCGATTTCTAGCTGATCTTTGCAAAATTAGAGGGATTAAGAGCAGAGCTCAGCCCTGGGTCATCCGCTCAGGCATCCGTCATCACGTGACCCCCTCATTTTACTTTTCTGTTGATAAGTTTAGTTGCATTCTGATCATTTGTATTTGTTTGACTATAAGGTTTTCTGCTTTTTTAAGCTATATTTTGTTATATTTATATCATTTCACATATCACTTCAGCACATGAGCAGGGCAGAAAAAGGGCAGTGAGAGAGAGCTGGCCACGGAGACATCAAAGAGGTTTAAGCCTTCAGAAGACTGGGAGCAGTCTTCATGGTGGGAATGTCGCAACGGAGGGGACCAAGACATGGAGTTGGACATGGAAGGCGAGGAGCTGGAAAAGGAGAGATCCCGCAGGAGGATCAGGCATGGATGGTGTTCTACCAGGAAGAGCTGCCGGCACTCATTGCGGAGTCCGTAAAGGCCCTTAATATGTACGATTGACTCCCCATGGAAGAAGAGGCACTAGAGGATCTATTACGCCAGGCAGTGTGGAAAACTCAGAAGGTTTTTCCATTGTTTAGAGTGGTTAGGCAGATGATCCAAGATGAGTGGGATCTCCAGGAGGCCTGCCTCCGAGGTGTGTGGACTATGAAGCACCTGTACCTGCTGCAGGAGCAGGAATTGCTCCGGCCTCTGAAGGTGGACTTAGCGGTTACTGCAGTGACCAAAAAGACACTGATTCCAGTGGAAGGCAGTATGGCATTCAAGGATGTCCAGTATAAGAAGTTGGACACCTTGCTGAAGCAAGCCTTTGATAGTGGAGGAGTAGCCTAGTGGTTGGGGCAAGGTACTTCAGGCCGGAAGGTCGGTGGTTCAAATCCCACTAGAGGACAGCAGCCTTGGGCCGGAAGGACTGGGGTTTCTAGTCCTACAGGTGCTCCTTGTGGTCTTGGGCAAGCCACTTAACCCTCCATAGCCCATGTTCCCTGTAAAATAGTTATCTCCAAGTTATAATGCCCTGTTCAATGTAATTTCAGTTTGTTCAATGTAAACCGCACTGATGCAGAATAGCGCGGTATATAAGAGAATGTAAATAAATAAATAAATAAATAAATAAAATTTCTGAGTTGTTTGACATTTATGTAATTTTAGGGGCATGTTTACTAAACATTCCTAACGTGCGGGGCCGCGCTAGTGTGCCTGTGCCATATAAGGAGTGGGCGGTTCAGGCAGAAAATAGAAAAAAAACGGTAGTAAGCAACCGGATGTGTGCGCGTCGCGCTAATGTGCGGGGGTCGACATTAGCGCGTGGAAAGGCAAAGTGGCGCGCTGCTGAGTATACAAAACAACAGAGCCGTGGTACAATGGTGAGGACAATGACCAATGGTGCAGGGGCCATGGGTTCAATCCCCCAGTGTGCGCAATGACAAAGGTCAGCTGAGGCAGTAACTGTAATGATTAAAATTGTTTTAGGAGGCAAATTAATTTGGAACGGCATAAGGCGGCGCACAGTTATTTTTGGGCGGCATAAGGCGGCGCACAGTGCTTTTTGGGCGGCATAAGGCGGCGCACAGTTATTTTTGGGCAGCAGAAGGCGGCGCACTGGTCCCCTTGGGCGGCAGAAGGCGGCGCGCTGATAGGCACAAGGCGGCGCGCTGATGCACAAGCACAGGAACAGAGCCACAGCACAATGGTTAAAACACTGACCAATGGTGCAGGGATCAGGGGTTCAACTCCTCACAATGCCCAGTGAAAAATGCCTGCTGAGGCAGTATGTATTATGTTGTGGAGTGCTGTAGGAGGCTGTATAATTTTATTTTGTTATCACTACTAGCAAACGCACTCTCCCAGCATGTTAACATACGGCGGCCCATAAGGCACATGTTACAGTGCACTGTTCGCCAAGGCACCCTTGAATGTCCCCTATAGGGCAGCATGTATGTTGCGACACAGGATAATGTATAGTGCACCCTATAGGGATGGCAACCATAAGGTGGCCTACAGGGCGCCCTATGAAGCACCCTCAGAGGCACCTAATGGGTATAGTAAGCTGAGGGTGGTCTTGCCGGCATAGACATATGTACAGTAAATAAAAATAAAGCTGTGGACAGCCCTACCAAAGGGCCCCACTGTGGGTTTGAACCCATGACCTCTGGCTGCACAGGCAGTGATGTAACCATTGCGCTACAGCTCCATAGCTGTAAGCAGTCCCCTGGCTGGCTGCAGATAGCCTACACGTCACCTCACAGACAGTCTGCTGGTGTCAACAGGATAGGGTTAGGCCACCCGTACCCATGATGCACTGCACATGCAAATTAGCTGTCCGCAGATGGACACAAGATGGGGAATGCACCCCCACAGCACCTCGGCCCTGTTGGGGGAAGTGACCGGGTGCACCCACACAGCACCTTGGCCTAGTAGGGGGCACTGACCGGGTGTTTTACTGGCACAGAGTAGCCACACACCGTTACATCGTGCGGGTACTGTGCTCACCCTGAGTGTGCAATGAGGTGGCTAGGACCAGGTCAACAACACCTGCCATGGCTGATGGAGGCCAAGCGGGCGTTCCAAAGCAGTGTTAATGTGTCAGATAGCTAGTTTCTGCACAAACACCATGGATATCCCTGTCTGCCGCTATCAGGCGCCACCCCCCCGTGGCAAACATGGTCCCCATCAAGGGATCCACACTCTACCTCCCTGCAAAGGTGGCAGTAGAGGGCAACATCAACCCCAGTCCTGCTGAGGAACACCACCTCCACCACCCCCCCCCCCCCCCCCAAGGCAGGCAGCTCTATACACAGCCATAACACAATAGCAGACAGACATAAGCCCACTCCACCACCAGATATTCCCCTGCAGCAAGCCAACAGCCACTGCACCCTGCAAGACATTTACCAGCTACAAACAGTCTGCTGGTTAGTCCATAGTGCATGTTCCCAATGGAGATGCATGCACCCAGAACTGGGCTGTCTGCATACACAGCAAGCAGATAGATCAGTGACTGGGCCCCAAAGAGAAACCCATATCTATCACATGAGGGAACTACTATACAGCACTATGGGGGGGCCTAGCCATGCTGTGGTCACTGCACAGTCAGGGTGAGCGTGATCCCCCAGAAGGACATGCTTTGGCCACCCTGTCTGTGTAGGTGGTGGCCGGACACTACAATATCCCAGCCAATGTCCCTGCCAGGGCCCTATGCCCAGTGCAGATGCATCCTGGCCACGCCACCCTGCCCTGGCTATACCCATGGTACCTTGCACCTCATTATGCACATTGGCTGGCCAATACTGGCAACAGTGCTGGCAGTGTGGGCTGTTGAAGGGGCTTGCAGCCAACACCCACTGTATAGACAGACACACACTTCCACACCTCTGCCATCATGGTGCTACGATTGAGGGGGTAAGTAGCCTTGCCCACCAAACCGGTCCTGAGCACGGCAAGGCATGGATATGGTACGCATTACAGCTGGTGGTCACTCCCCAGGGTGGTAAGCACCGTCAGAGGCCAGGCCTGGAGCATGCCCCGCAAACACCTAACAGATTGTTTGGATGGGGTCAACTAGCAGTATGTACGTAACGTATGGATATCTGCCTGCCTGTGCTCCTAGCAAACGTCTCAGAGCTGTGTAGGGTGACATTGGTAAGTTATGCAAGTGCTCGTTGTGGGTGCTGCATGCACGGTCCAATGTTCTGCCTTTCCAGGAGACATTGGCCAATGGGGCCTGTGGGTGTGGGTGTGTCTGCCCTTGATGGCTGCTGCTTTACGGCACAGATTCCCAACTCCAGTCCAGGTTTGCATCACACTGTTCGGGTTTTCCTGCTATCCCTCATGAATATGCATGGGCTACATCTACATGCCATGGGGGTGGTGCATAGATATACAGCACAGGCATTTGTATGAGTGTCAGCATGGAACCTGACTGGTGTGTGGCCCACCAGGACTGCATTTGGGTGATTCTGCTCTAGGTACTGCCCCTGTTCATGGTGTCTGTGCTCAGTGGGGTAAAAGATAGATGTCTTACCATTGCATATGTCCCCGCCATGAAAGGTGTGTCCTTACTATCACTGTTTAGTTGTGGGAAAAATATGTGGGCAGGATTGGCAGTAGCCCCAGCTGGGCTTTGAACCTGTGACCTTCTGTTCTTGCATGCACTGTCTGTGTGCACTGCACCACTGTGTAGCCACTGATTTGTTGGATTCCCTGGACATGGCTAGGCCTCTGTCTTCTGTGGTTAGCAGCCACTGCCCCCTGCACCACATGTACTTGTCCGCCAACATGCTGGCATGAACATCTCTCAGAAAAAAAAGTTGACCTGATTGCAATGTGGCAGTACGGGACTGCATTTGGGGGACTTGGCTGTAGGTAATGCCCATTGTTGTGGTGTGTGTGCGGTGTTGGGTAAAATATGGGTGTTTTCCCCATGCTTATGTTCCCTGCACTACAGGGGTGTCTGCGCTATCTTTATTTAGTGGTGGGTAAAATATAGGGACTGGGCTGGCAGGTGCCCCAGCTGGGTTTTGAACCTCTGCCCTCTGGTCCTAGAGGTAATGACTCTGTCCGCTGTACCACACTTTGGCCACAGAGACAGTGCAGCCCCTGGAGGCAGTAAGCCTGGCAGGATGGAGTCACAAACCCTGCTCTACTCATTTTTACTGTGGGCATATGCACCCTTTCTGGTGACAAACGTGCACATAAACACCAGAAATGACCACGGGAAATGGGGGAGAAAATATCACCACGCTGGGCGACAGTGATATTAATGGGCAACCATAGCAAACACTCCGAGGAAAGCTCCAAAAAACGGAAATGTTTTTCGGAAGAGTCTCCGCTCCGTAGACCCTTCCAATATTCATCTCTTTTTTCTGGAGCTTTGCTGGGTGTGTTTTGTATATTTGCCCATCACTATAACTGTTCCCCAGCTGGATTACTATTTATAATAGTTTTGTTGTGGTCATTTTCAGGTTCTATTTGCAATTTTGTTCTGTGCACATATATCACACTGCACACGTTTTTTAGGTTTCCCCGGTGTTCCTGTACATTGCTGACGGAAATGGTTTCTCTTCCCTTTAAATGCCCTCTACCGCGAGGGTTTCACTCGCGCTAATTTTTACATGGAAATTCGGGCCCGATACTGTGCGGGGAGCCTCTCCCCTCCCACTCTCCACCCATTGACCCCGTCCCTCCGCCCCTCCGGAGCCTTCCTCCGCCCTCTTTTAGCCGTTCCACGCCTCTATCGGACATTTGCGGGCCCGCACTTGTACGGGGCCCATTAGTGTGCCGCGTACCTGTGCGGGGGTGACACGCACGTGTGCGGGGCGTTTAAACGCGTTTCTGCGCGTTTAAATGCCGCGTTGCCGTGCGCTATTTTGCGTCGCGCAGATTTGCGGACTTTAGTAAACATGCCCCTTAGTTTTAGTTTTATTATTATGATCCGCCTTGTACATTCTTGCATTCGTAAAGGTGAAATATAAGTAATATATAGTAACATAGTAAATGACGGCAGATAAAAACCAGTATGGTCCATCTAGTCTGCCCAATAAGATGACAAGAGTAGGTGCACCTGCCGCTCCGTGCAGGCCACCCCTCCCCATGTCTTTGTTTTAGCGGTGAACCAACCGCTCTGTGTAGGACACCCCTGTATGTTGAGAAATTAGATAAGTTTATTTTGATTTCATCTTGTTGCTGTAAAGGGTTCCACTGTGTCTGTCCCATGCCATTTTGAATTCTGTCACTGTGTTTGCCCCCACCACTTCCATCGGGAGGGCATTCCAAGCATCCACCACCCTTTCAGTGAAAAAGTATTTCCTGACATTGCCTTTCAATTTACCCCCTTGCAGCTTCATTTTATGCCCTCTAATTTTACAGCTTCCCCTCTTTGGAAGAGGTTTGTTTGTTCATTATTTCTCTTTAAGTATTTAAAGGTCTGAATCATATCTCCTCTGTCCCTCCTCTCCTCCAGAGTGTACATATTTAGGTCTTCAAGTCTCTTCTCATAAGGCTTCTGACCCAGGCTCCAAATCATTTTGGCCGCCTTCCTCTGAACAGTTTCCAGTCTTTTTACATCCTTTGCAAGTGTCATTAAACTAAATTAAAAACATAATTTACTGTCTCTCAGCTGCATTTGACCTCATGGACTATAATATCTTCCTTTCCCACATCCGCATATCGGCCTTCACACAGCTGCGCTTTCCTGGTTTATATCATTTCTCTCAGGTTGTTCCTTTCTTGTGTCCACTGTCTACTCTTTTTTTTACCTTCTACCCCCTGACATGTGGGGTCCCACAAGGCTCAGTCCTCTTCTCCCTTCTGTTTAATCCCTTCCTTAGTCCCTATGCCACTCTTATCCAACAATTCTTTTTACATCTATGCAGATGACATTCTCCTCATCGTTTACACGTATCCTCGCTGTCCCAATCTTATGCCTGCCAACTCCAGCCTGGCTCCATTCCAACACCCTTCAACTTAATGTCAAAAACCCCACAGCCGCCTGGATCACCAGTGATGGCCCTATTCCCACCATCCCCCCTCTTCTAGATGACTCATCTATTACCTTACCGTCCTCTTTTAAATACCTAGGGATTATCATTGATTCACACCTCTCTTTCTCCCATCAGGCCAGCCAGGTAGTAAAAGCATCATTTGGAGCCCCATGAAGCTTCCGCTCCCTCTGTCCCTTCCTCGACCCCACACCCCAAACCTCTATTGTTCTCACCACCGTTATCTGCCCGCCTGGACTACTGTAGCATAGTCTATGTGGGAATCCCCACCTACAAGCTAAAAAAGTTACAAACCATCCAAAACACAGCACTTTGCATCCTTTCCCATGCTGGGAAATACGTTACACCCCTTCTGATTCGGCATCGCTGGCTACCAGTTTCTTCTCAAATTCACCATAAGATGCTTACTTTAATCCTTAATACTAGAAGCCCTAAAAGGCATTTTACCTAGAAACCCCAAAGTGTGACAATTGACGCATTATCACGACGACTGCGTTTAGCATGAAATGCAGATGTGAATTAATGTGAAGTTACTTATTTGTTAAATACGTGCAGTATGTGATGTCATTACATGACATCATCGTGTGTTTATTGTTTGTAATGTCGGAGTAAAACTGTAAACAGTGATTGAGATGTGCCACCTAGCGGGAACATGAATTTATACCTAGAAGCCCCAAGGTATGTCAATTGACGCATCCAAGACAATTGAGTGTGTCAATTGACATACTTTGGGGCTTCTAAGTATAAATTCATTTTCCCGCTAGGTGGTGCATCTGTCATTAAATTTCAATGCACATATTTGAACATCTTGATCTTGCTAACAAAGTCATGGAATATGACTGACATGGTTCTAGCAGTGGCGCTGGTATACAATTTCGAAGATGCATTTGCGCCAGTTGACGCACCTTGGGGCTTCTAGTGTTAAACCCTTACATAATAACAGTCCTGCTTACTTGTCCACCCGTGTCATTCTTTACTCACCCTCCCCCCCTCCATGTTGCCTGCATTCTTTGCATGGTAACAGATTAGTCATTCTTCCTCCCACCAAAGCACTAGACATTCTACTTCATCTCCCCATCATCATGAAATTGACTTCCAATCCAAGCTTGCCTAGAGGTTGGGGCAAGGTACTTCAGGTCGGAAGGTCGGGGGTTCAAATCCCACTAGAGGACAGCAACCTTGGGCCAGAAGGACTGGGGTTTCTAGTCCCACAGATGCTCCTTGTGGTCTTGGGCAAGCCACTTAACCCTCCATTGCCCATGTTCCCTGTAAGTATTAGTGTATGTGTCTCATGTCCCCGCGTGTTAAATGTATCCCCCAATTGTGTTGTGACCGCTTTGATTGAAGGATAAGGCGGTATACAAAAACTGTCTAAATAAATAAAATAAAATAAATAGAGGACAACTATAAAAAACTGAAAGTCCTGCTTAATACTCTTCTCTTTGAACAGACTTTCGGAATTTGAGCTGACAACCTGGCTTAGCAGTTCTGTGCCTACAATTTCTGTTTTCTTCCTTTCCCTCTCCCTTCAGTTCATTTTGAAGTTCCTTTCTTTTATTCCTAGGCATTTTGTTCTGTAAACCACTTTGTATGCATACCAAAGGTGGTATATCAAATCCAAATAGACATAAACATAAGCATCATATGTTATCAGTTGTGACGTTAGCACACAGTTGTGAGCAGTTCTGTAAATTAACTACACAGCAAAATGCTGGAATTATTACCAACAGTTAACAAGACGTTCTCTCACAGCGGTTTTATTTCTTATGTTTTACTGTAAACTGCAGAGTATGCAAGATATTTCTGGTATACAAGAACCAATAAATAACTATATAAGCTCACATTACCAGCACAATGGTTGGCGGTAATTGATATCAGTGGCAGTACTCGTTCTACGAGCTGTGCTAAATTCAGGGAGATGGCTGTCCTGGTCCCCTGCATCTGATGGTGTGCTCCGCACTAGTAATGTGATCCAAACCCACCTTACTAGCTTGGGGTTTAGTAAACATCCCCCAGAGTTTGAAAGTCATCCTCTAGGTGTCACTATTGAGCAACAGCTTAGAATCCTTCTGAGGCATGTTCAGACCAAGCCAACCTCGAGTCTGGGAATTTATTATGAATTGTTCCCATGGCTGGACTCATTTCTTCCTTCTGTCAAACTGGCTCCAGAGAAAGGTGTTTTTAATACCAGGGCACAATCATAATGCAAGATATGCACAATAAGCAAATATATAAAAAGTTTCTAATAAACCTTTTCTGTAACAAACGTATGCCCCGATAATAAATTGCATACAGAGTTCACATTCTGCCATTGCAAACTCCTTTTATTTAAAAAAAAAATTGTTCTCTACAGCTTGTTTGTGATAAAGATAAGCATGTATTTATTTACTTTATGGGGTATGTTTACTAAACTGCGGTAACGTTTCCCGCTTTAGGTTCCCTGGATGCCAATATAAGGGAATGGGTGGTGCATCATTATGGCAAGCCGTGTCAGTTAACGCGCGTTACAAGGCACCTTAGGCTAACGCGCATTACAAGGCGCCTCATAAGGCACATTACAAGGCACCTTAATAGGCACAATACAAGGCACATCTTGAGGCACGTTATAAGGCACGTTGCAAGGCACCTTATTAGGAACAATACAAGGCACATCATAAGGCACGTTATAAGGCACATTACAAGGTACCTTACTAGGCATGTGCCTTGTAACGTGCCTTATAACGTGCCTTGTACTGTGCCTAATAAGGTGCCTTGTAACGCCTTATAAGGAGTGATGGCAACTGTGGTGAGGGTATTATGGGCTGGCAGCACGGATCTGCAAAGATATGACTGTCACAGGCATTCAAAATATCTGACATGGACAGGAAGGAACAATGAGGAACTGAACCCATGACCATTGCCTAGAGTGTCAGTGTACTAACCAGTAGGCTAGACCTCTATGGCTTGTTGCACAGCAATGGCTGGGTACAGAAGGACTGCAGGTCACCGCGCAAACAGTCTGCTCTGTGTGCCAGGATAGAGTAACCCCACCAGCCAGTACCCATGATGTATTCCACATGCAAAACAGCAGCCTACAGCTAACCACCAAATGGGGTCTACACCTCTCCGGTACTGCAGCATGGTCATTGTGCAGGTTCCATGTTCACCCTGAGGGATAGGATGGGTGCCCAGCACTAGGTCCACAATACATGTGATACTCTAATAGGTCCTGCTGCACATCCCCATCACTACCAATGTGTGACACGTGCTCCCAGCAGTGCAACTGGAAGTACTTCTGTTCCCATCTGTGTTATGGGACTGGGCACTACCCAGATTAGTGCGTATGCAGTGTTAAGGTCTGGCTGCCATGGGTACCTGTTATCAGGGCAGCAGGGTGTCTAGATACGCATGAGGTTTAGGTAGCACTGCCACTAAGTGGTATGCACTATATACCCCAAGGGGCCAACAATCACCACCTTTTGTAGATGAGGATGTCGAGGGACAGATACCTGCACCCTGCAGAATGGCTGTAGTACCAACAACCACTGTCCCGTTGGCAGATGACAGCCCTCCAGGGCTGATGGGCCAGTGCCATACCTGTGACAGTGGCAGACCAGCAGTGATGCCTGGGGTGGGCAGGGGAAGGCTCATCTGCCCCACGCCATGGTCTGCCAGTCACCAGTAGAATCCTACAGGGTGGTCCCACCATGCAACAGACTAACTGCAGACAGCCCACTAGCCAGTCCATAGTGCATGCTCACGGGGGAACCCTGTGCACCCAGAGATGGGATGCATAGCACAGACACCAAGCAGGTACTGCCAAGATTGGGCCCCAGAACCAGGAACACACAGTTATCACTAGAGACAAATAATGTGTGGCACTATGTGGGAACATGGACATGCCATGGTCACTGCTCAGTCAGAGTGAGAGTAACCTCCCAGCGTGACATGCTGTTGCCACCCTGCCCATGCAGGTGGTGGTCGAGCACTACAGTGTCCCAGCCATTGCCCTCCACCCTGTTCAGATGCATCCTGGCCAATCCACCCTGTCTGGGCCATACCCACAATAGCTAGCTCCTCCTTATGCACATTTGCAGGCTAACGCTGGAAACAGTGTGAGCAATGTGGGCCCAGTGAGGTGTTGGCAGACACAAAACAATGGATAGACATACGCACACTCCCACACCTATCTCAGCATTGTGCAGAGATAGAGGTGGGTGACAACCCTGCCTGCCACACTGGTCCTGATCACAGTGCTGACAGTGCTAAACTGTGCAGGGGGTAGTAGTAGTGCTCCATTGATAAGCCCAGCTCCATGCTGGGGCCACCAACATAACACTCCAAGAGGCCGTGGATAGCGGAGCCCGTGTGAGTGGGTGTTTGTACCCCTGTGCACCTCTACGTTGGGGTTTGCACATGTTGTTGTTGTGGCTGCATTGTGTGATAAAACTATGGGGTGATGCTCTGCAGGATCCACAGTCTGGAACTTGAACCTCTGACCCTCTGCTCTGGGACACACTGGCTGAGTGTACTGCATCACACTGTTGCCACAACAGCATAGTGGTCCCTGGAGCTACCCCTCCCCTCCCCAGCCTGACCTCTTCTGTTGCACTGCATACCACGTACTGGTACAGGGCATGGCCTAGATCCACTGCAGGCGGGTGCCACTTCTCCCTCCAGCACAAACATCCCCCCCCTCCGCCATGCCGCCATGGTCATATGCTGTCGGTGCCGGTGGTGCGCAGTCCCAGGCCATCCAGAAGGAAGGTAGGCGGCTGCCTAAGGTGTGGTTTATGGGGTAGGGGTGCCTACATAGCTGTCCATGCTTCCCTGGCACCAGCTGTCACTGTTATGTGCCCCTTGGGGTACCTGCTGGGTAATGTCCCCTGGATGGGACACTGTGGGACAAAGACTCATGGGCATGTTTGACCCTGGTCAGTTGCTGTCTTGCTGGTTTCTGTTTTCCGCATTCCAGTGTGTCACCTAGGCAACCGCCTAGTCCACTCCATGCCCCAGTAGCCCCCACTGCATGTCCCACCTCCAGTCCCCATGCCCCATTTGCTCCATCACCATAGTGGCCTTTCATACCTGGGCACTATGCTGTTTCTGCAAATGGAGCACTACTATCACCTTTCTTGGGCTTCCTGCCTATGCTGTACATTGCTGACACTGAAATAGTTTCTCTCTCCTGCAAATGTGCAGCTAACGGCAGGTTTTCATTCGCGGTAGGGTTCAGCCCTTCAGTTCAACGCGTTAGTGTGCAGGGAGCCTCTCCCCGCCCACTCTCCGCCCATTGACCCCTGCTCTCCGCCCTCCCTCCTCCCTCTGCGGTGTATACCGCGCCGCAGAATGCTTCCACGTGGTTTGTAACGTTACTGCGTGTTAACGTTACTGCAATTTGTAACGTTACGTTACCACGCGTTAACGTTACATACTGCGCATTAACGTTACCTAACGAGCGGTCTGTAACATTACCGCAGTTTAGTAAACATGCCGCTATGTGTTTGTGCACGTGTCCATGCATTTTTCTTTTGTTACCACAATAGAAAAACACAGAAAGCAATATTTCTTCAACATCTCCCAAGAGTAATTACAGACTCCGAAAGGTGCCTGGATCTGTAAAGTTATTTAATTACTTTCCTTGCAAAAAAAATGGCATCTATGAGGGTCAATATGATATGGCATTTTGAATTTAGAACTAAATGCATGATTTCATCTATCCAATATTAAAGAAGATTATTAAAGACATTGTAGGCATCGGCAGACGGGAGATAAGTGATGTTTATCTTTTCTTTCCAAAGGTCATAGTCTTGCTCACTGTTTCTCCTCATCGCTATTGTAATTTCTACAGCAAGAAAGACTTGACAATTTGGTGCCACTTCTTATAAAAAATGCCTTGTCTCCTGGATAAATCTCTATTTGAATGAATTTAAAGATCTGAAGCATTCTACTACAGTACAATTCAGGATGAGCTTTTCAAAGTGTTCTTGGCTGTATAACATAGGGGGAGAGCATAAATCTGCATGGCTGAAGGTCCCCCCCCCCCCCCCCCCGCCCAGCTAGTTGTTTAACTTTCTTAACTTCCGTGTGCCAAAACTTACATTGTCATCTCTTGGTGGAGGGTGAGTTATAGCCATGTGCTGTTCAATTATGTCCACCCTCTTGGCATTAGATAAATATTTCTCTTTTCTAACAGATAGAACATGTGAATTGTTCATCCATTCAAACTCCTGCGTCTTCTCAAAGGCCAGAGTTGGGTCTCATGTCAAAGTACCACTCAAGGACTCTGAGGGAAAAAAACATTCTTCTTAAAGTAACACTTATCATGACCACTTGACCTAGAATCTCTTCTTCATCTTCTATGTTTGTCTTGACTAGACTGTAAGCACTATGGAGAAGGGACCGTCTTGTGTACATACCCTGCTATGTATGCCTCTTATAGTGCTTAGAGAGGAGGCACCTGTTCCCTATGGTACCAGTAGTATAGTTTACTGTATATGTCTGATCACATTTTGCAGCACACCAAAGCGGTTTATGTGCTAACAGTTCCTTTGGAAAGAATCTGGCCCCATGTAGTAGTGATTATACTCTCAAAATATACCTAAAACACATTTCTTAAATTTACTTATCACTAAATATCCCAACCTGATGCAAAGACCTCAAGACTGCTGGGTATATCTGACGTAAGTGTGAATTAATTATGCACCAGAAAAATTCCAGTCTGTCAAAACAATCCAGATGTTATGAACATGTAAACTGCGTGTGCGAGACACATCCAGGGTCAGAGCTCTTAAATGGATATTTTGCGCTGAAAGACTTACTATACAGTATATCTGATAAAAAAAAAAATTAGTTTCCAAGTTATGGCGTGTCAGGCCCGCTTTCCTGGCCGTCTCCTTCACCGGCCTTTGTTCCTTCTCTTCTCCTTCTCTAGGGTCATTTTTTTCAGTTTAGTTCTCTCTTCCTTTTTGGGGTCATTCTGTGGCACAAATAGTGGGGATGGACGTCCATCCCCGCTACTCGTACCTTTCCTGGTCTTGTCTAACTTCCCTGCAGGGCGGGAAAGGGACGTTGCAGGGGATGGCATTAGGGCGGGCAGTGGGCAGTCGTCGGCCCCGGACGTACAGGGCCGATTCTAATGTTGGCCCTTGCTGTCCGGGGCCGGCGACTTGAACGGGGAAGTTATTTCACCTCTGAGGTGGAATAACTTCCCCGATGCAGAAGGAATGGCAAGCCTGGGGCTGGGAAGGGGTGGCAGGGGGCAGAAGGCATTCCCCTCAGTTCGACCCTAGCCCTGGGAGGCCAGATCGGGAATTGGGCTGCGGGGAAAGCACTTTGTAAGCCGGCAGCCACAGTGCCATGGTAACCGGACACCATGGTGCCGCGGCTCCATTGAAAAGCCCTGACTGAGTTAGTCGGGCAAGGCCTGTACATGCAGGCAGGGCAGAATCGGGGTACTGGCCTGCATGTACAGGCCTGTTCACAATTCTGATCCTGTGGCGCTAGTCATGTCCCGCGGGGTCAGAATCGCGACTCCCTCTGTGCATCCACTTCTGACCGGGCACACAGAGGGCCTGGATGTCAGGGATGGAATGGGGCTATTTGTTTTTTTCCTTTCAGAGGGGACACTAAACTTCCCTTTCTTTTTCTTTTTCTTTTTCAGTTCTCTTTTGCTTTTTTTCTTTCTTTCTTCCAGCTTGCCTTTCCCTAGTTCCTATTCTATCCTTTTTCATCCCCTTCCTCTTACATCAACTTCCTAGATTTCTATCTTCTCCCACCCCACCCCCTCTCCCCCAGAATCCACAGGCATTCCTCATATCCCCATCCTCATCCTCTCTACCTCCTCAGATGTCCTCCCCCTCCATTCTCCTTCCCTTCTTTCTTCCCATTCCCTATGCTCCTCTAGTCAGGGTCCTCTCTCTGTATCCTTTTGCCTATTTTTCTTTGTCTGTTTCTCCTTTGCCTTTATCTTTTGTTCCCATCCTCTCTGCCCTCAACTTGAGCTTCAGTCTTCAAGAAAGCATCATCTACCAACCCAACAAAGACAGATCTCCTCACATCCCTCCCCTTTGTTTAATCATCAGAAAGGTTTCCCTCTGCAGTTAACCCAGGGTCTGCAAAAATCTTCAGGAGTGATACCAAATAGCTCCTATCCTACGGGCCACAATATCCCAGTTGGTAGTAAATGAGCTGTGACTCGCCCGTTCCCTGCCATTAACTCCAGCACATGCACAAGACAGGCTACACGCCAATTACAACCATAATGACTGTACAGTGCTACAGACTCCTGTTGATCCCTGGCTTTTCTTTCAGTGTTTTACAAATAAGGACCCCCCTTTGCTTGTCGCTAGTTTTTTTTATTTTAGCTTTTAATTTCCATGCTGTTTTTGCTGGGACTGAATCTATGCCTTAGGCAAAACTTTCATGGTTTCAGAATTGCACTAAGTGATGGCCTGTTTGCATTCTCTTATGTATAATTTTCTAATGCATAACTCTTTCAGGGCGAACCCATATTAAATGATATGCTAATAAAAAACAAGATTATTTCTGTACCAATTTTGCTAGTGCAGGCATTTAAATGTGATTTAAGATTGGAGACAAATGCTGAACAGACTTAATTTTGCTTGACCTTTTTACACTGAGAAGTAAAGGTTTCGGAGGTGAAACAATTCCATTTTCTCCAAAGCAAAGGGAATGACGCATACGTGGTACATGTAAAATTAGTTTTTATTTTGTTAATTTGTGGTGAGCATCTTCAAATATGTAGAGCACCGAGCTGGCACTCTAAGGGCCTGATTTTATAACAGGATGCCAATGTTTAAAGTCCATAAAGGCGCATATTTCTCGTCCTTTTATAACAAAGACAGCTTTCTGACTTCATAAACCAGATACTCAGAGCCAGTCCCTGTAGCGCACAAATTTACACCTGCTCCAAAGTTAGCATAAATGCATGCGGGTACTCAAATGTCTTATTAAATATTTAGGTGCATCACAACTTCATCCTGCTCTGCCCTAATTTTGCCCCCAAAAATGCATATTCCATCATTGTGTCACAACACATCCTGATATAAACCCTTTTATAAAAGCCTTTTTCTATGTGCAAAACAGGTTTGCACGCAGATAAACCTTTATAAAATCTTAACCATTACTGTGTATTTATCCTGATAGTGCCTCTGAATATGCATACAGACCGCCTTGGCAAAATCGGAGTGGAAGTTGCTCTCTGGATACCTCCCATGTTGATCGCTCTTTTTGGATATTCAGCACTGCTTGCTTTGAAGACATGCGAGCTGTGGTGTTTTAATGACCTGATTATTTGTGCTGTTGCTTTTGTGTGAAGTCTTTTTCTTCATTGGTTGCTGAAAGTGAGTTATTTTCACACGCTATAGGAACGTTCTGACCTTCAGAGAGCTTACATCTAAGACAACAGGAGAAATGATGTGCCCAAGGGCACAAGAGGCATTGGTGAGATTCAGACCCTGGTTTCCTTGCTGCTCTAGCAATGAGGCTGCTCCTTGGTGCCACACTGCTGAAAAACTGAGTTTAGCCATTAAGGGGTCTAGTTATTATGGTGAGTTCAGGGATGGCGCTACCATTAGTTTAACTAGGCAGCCACCTAGAGAGCCGGCCTTCCAGGGTGCACCCATTGTCACTGCCGCTGCTCCTCTTCCTCCCCCTTTAGATAAACATTGCATTGCAGTTTCCTAGCCATTGCCACTGCTGCAGGCCCTGGAGAGGGGCAACAGCGTTGACAATGGGAGTGGGGAAACACTGAAGGGCCCCTCCAATCCTTGGGTGAGCTAATATTAATTCACCATCAACACGCATTACCTGGGTTAAAATAATGTGTGTCAACATTAGCACCCTTTAGTAACCAGACCCCAAAGTTATCAACAGTTTACTGTTGTATATTCACTAGTTCCTTGATGAAGGGGGTTATAAGAGGCAGGTCATGGTAGCTTTCTTCAGAAACACTTAATTCAGATGGCGGTCTTGTTCCTTCTCCAACCATGCCGAGACACTTCTCCTCACATGGTTCTCAATTCACATAGATCTTGACAAAACAAAGGGGTATGTTTACTAAACTGCGCACTTGTCCGGGGCGCACTTGAGCGTGCGAAAATGATGCACTTAAGTGCTCTTAAGCGCCCCGCACGCGTGCGCGTCACATTAACGGGCCCCGCACACGTGTGCCGAAAACACGCACGTGTGCGGTGCGCTCGTGTGCGATAGAGGCGGGGAAAGGCTAACGGAGGGCGGAGGAAGGCCCCCGAGGGGCAGAGAGACGGGGTGAATGGGTGGAGACAATTTTTTGGTGGTGGTGAGAAGTGAGGAGGACTGTGACAAATTCTATCTAGCCTTTTTGATGTCTTGGACATCTGCACCTTGTCCACTCACAATCTTAAATGACAGAGGTGTAAGGCAGGGGTCTCCAGATCCAGCCCTGGAGGGCCACAAACCAGTCAGGTTGGCAGGATATCTCTAATGCATATATATCTCATGCATATTCATTAGAGATATCCTGAAAACCTGACTGGTCTGCGGCCCTCCAGGACCAGGTTTGCCCACCCCTGGTCTATCCAGTGTGTGGTGGCTGCAAACACCTTCCACAGCCCACACTGCCAGCAATGTTGCCAGTATTGGGCTGCCAATGTGCATAATGAGGAGCAAGGTACCATGGGTATAGGCCGGACAGGGTGGCCTGGCCAGGGTGCATCTGCACAGGGCATAGGGCACTGACTGCGACATTGTAGTGCTCGGCCACCACCTACACAGACAGGGTGACCTCAGTATGTCCTGCTGAGAGATCACTCTCACCCTGACTGTGCAGTGACCACAGCATGGCTAGGCACCCCCATAGTGCTATATAGTATTTCTCTCATGTGATATATATGGGTGTCCTTTTGGGGTCCAGTCACTGATTTATCTGCTTGCTGTGTATACTGACATCCCAGTTCTGGGTGCATGCATCTCCACTGGGAACATGCACTATGGACTAACTAGCAGACTGTTTGTAGCTGGTATGTGTCTTGATGGAGTGGTGTGCAGTGGCTGAGGGCTTGTTGCAGGAGAATATCAGATAGTGGTGGGGTGCAGCTTATCATATCCTGGTCTAATGTCTGTCTGCTATGGTGTTATGGATGTGTATAGAGCTGCATTGACTGCCCTGTGGGGTGTCTGTTCCTCAGCAGGACTGGGGTTGATGTTCCCCTCTACTGCCACCTTTGCAGGGAGGTAGAATGTGGATCTATTGATGGGAGGCTCTGTTTGCCACCCTCGGCCCTGGGGGAGGGGGGGTGGTGGTGCATTGCCCACCTGGGGGTCCATGGGGGCTATACCTGACTGAAACAGAGATCTCCAAGATGTTTGTGCAGACACTACCTATCTTACACATTAACACTGCTTTGGACCTCCTGCATGACCTTCATCAGTCATGGAAGGTGTTGTGGACCTGGTCCTAGGCACCTCATCGCACACTCAGAGTGAGCACAGTAACCACACAATGTGACGGTGTGTAGGTACTCTGTGCCAGTAAAACACCCGGTCAGTACCCCCTACCAGGGCGAGGTGCTGTGGGGGTGCACCCGGTCACTTCCCCCTACCAGGCCGAGGTGCTGTGGGGGTGCATTCCTCATCTTGTGTTCATCTGTGCACAGCTGATTTGCATGTGCAGTGCATCATGGGTACGGGTGGGCTAACCCTATCCTGGTGACCACAGCAGACTGTCTGTGGTGCAGGCTCTCTGCAGCCAGCCAGGGGCTTGCTAGCAGCTATAGAGCTGTAGCCCAATGGTTACTTCACTGCCTGTGAAGCCAGAGATCATGGGTTTAAGCCCACAGTAGGGTTATTTTATAGGGTTGCCCAAAGCATTATTTTTCTTTAATGTACATATTTTGATGCCAGCAAAAACACCCTCAGCGTACTGTACCCATAGGGTGCCTCTGAGGGCGCTTCATAGGGCACCCTATAGAGCACCTTATGGTTCCCGTCCATATAAGGTGCACTATACATTATCCTGTGACGCAACTTATAGGGTGCCCTATAGGGGACATATTAGAGTGCCGTGGCGGACAGTGCACTCTATGATGTGCCCTATGGAGTGCCTTATAGGGTGCCTTATACGGCACCTTCACTTAAGGCACGTGAGGGCGTGTTTGCTGGCAGCACTTAATAAAATAAACATACGGTGCTGCTGGGAAAAATATGTACATTGCAATGCTGATGCCACAGCCAGCCTTACGTATTAGGCACCCTGGGGAGCAAACTCATGTCCCCTGTATCAGCAGTCAGTGCCTTAACCATTGTGCTCCACTGCTGATCCTCCTTGCCTGTCAGTGCACCTACTAATGCTTTTCATTCCTTACACTGCACAGTGCTGCCATCAAAAACAGTACACTGACCTTGCGGTACCTCATACGGCACCCTCTAAAGCACCCTATAAGCTACATTCTAGGGTGCCTTGGTGGACAGTGCACTTTAAAATGTGCCTTATAGGGCGCCTTATGTTAACACGCTTTGAGGGTGCGTTTGCTAGTAATGATAATTAAAATAAAAATAACATGCCCCCTAAAGCACTCTTGCCTATAATACACAGCACCTCAGCCAGCCTTGTTCATTGGGCACTGTGGGGGATTGATCCCCTCACCATTGGTCAGTTTCTTAAACATTGTGCTGTGGCTCTGTTCCTTTCTGTGCACATCTGCGCTCCGCCTTATGCCTCCAAATATTAGAAAATCCTCCTAAATCAATAGCGTGCTGCCCCATATTAGACTGGCTCCTAAAGTAATGCCTCTGCCAGCCTTGTTCATTGGCCACTGTGGGGGATCAAACCCCTGATCCCTGCACCATTGGTACATGCCTTAACCATTGTGCTGTGGCTCTGCTCTTTTGTTTGCTCAGCAGCGCGCTGCCTTATGCCGCCCCATATTGAGATGGCTCCTAAAAAGTTAACACGCTGCCTAGTATTCCACTGCCTCCAAGACATTAGCATGCTGCCCATTATTTCAATGCCACCTATATTACAGCATCAGCCAGCCGTCTTTGTTGGGCTCTGTGGGGGATTGAACCCCCATCCCAGCACCATTGGTAGGTGCATTAACCATTGTGCTGTGGCTCTGCTCTTCTGCTTGCCCATCAGCGTACCACATATGCCTCCCGCGCAGCCATCTGATGCGCTAAGGTGCAGGGCGCACAAGGGCGCCACGCACCTTAGCGCATATTTAAATTACGGCTTTTCTTTCTCAGCACGAACCGCCCACTCCTTATATGGCATCCGCACTCTAACGCGGCCGGCACTTTACCGGGGTTTTAGTAAACATACCCCAAAGTTCCATTAATCTGGTGCTCTAATAAGACCGTATTGTTCATATCAATTTATTTCCCAGAAGGCTATATCACTCTTCACTAGAAACCCCAAAATAACTGGGCACCGCAACACAATGCTTATTTCTGAGGGTTTGCACTGTTCTGTGTTTTTCCCTTGGACTACTTCTTAGGCTATTTAGCCTTTAATTAAAAAAATAAAAGGAGGGCATGCTATAAGAGAGAGTTTCCTCTCCAGGCAAGAGATCTGACAAAAAATATTGGTATGGTAATTTACCATTGTAGGTTCAGGTATTATGATTAATAATATAGGGTATGTTTTCACTTTTGTAGTCGCACATGATTATTGGCACCCTTAAAAACAATTCAAATCAGCTTGAACAGAAGAACCACATTCCCACTCACTTGACTTGATTCAACTAAATAATGATGGCTCTAATGCTTAAAAGGGCTCTGCATTGTTAACTGTTGTTAATTGTACACCGCAACTGATCACTGGAAGATGCGGTCTATAAATAAGTGTTAATAATAATAATAACATTCACTCCCTATTCCATTTTCACAAAGATGAAGACAAGATAGCTGCCTGAGACCATCTGGAAAGCCATTATCACCAAACATGAAACTTCAAAGCGGTTCAAGGCCATCTCTTAGCTGGGCCAACCCCCTCTCCACTGCTGCCAATTCCATCGGCAGGGTCGGTGAGATGGTTTGGCTTGGCACGGCAGTGGGAGCAGCGGCCCGCAGCAGGCCATGTGCTTCGGCACATATGGCCTGCCGCTTCTGACCCCCCTCTGAGAATATCCTGTCAGAAGCGGCAGGCCATGCATGCCATATCACATGGTCTGGCAGTGGCACCCACAGAATCCTGCTCCCCTAGGTAGCCATCTACCCCGCCTAGTGGACCGTCTGGCCTCTGCACTTAACAAACTGTGTCACAGAAACTCTGACTTCCTGTCTGCAATAATCTTCCACAGAGCCCTACAAGGGGATCCCTGCTCTTTTCTTGAACTTGTTCTTCAGAAACATGTAGTTCAGTATCATTTATTACTGACTCCAGGCCAGGCCTTGTAGACAAAATGAATTCTAAAGGCGACTCTAGCTCACACCATTCCGGTTATTTTTGAAGGACAGTCCACTGTTGTTTCCCAGTCTCTTGGAAGTGGGTGGTCCACAGATCTAAGTAATCACTGCAAGTGGTGTAGAAATATGACACAGATTGCTTGAAATCTGCTTCATCAATGCTGCCCCCTTCTTCAAGATCTTTTATCTTCTTTCTGATTGTTAGAGGCAAAAACACTTAATTCTTCCTAGTTACTAACTTGTTTCTAAGGTCACTGTACTCGAGCCACCTCTGTCATTGAGATTTTTTGAGACTCAATATTTAAAGTTGTATTCTGGAAAATCACTGCCTGATTGTACAGAAAGTACAGCCAAATGTCTGCTGATTCATTCTCAAAAACATTTTTGATGATAACTGGGTATTTTTCCTGGCTCAGAAAATATGATTTCACTGGTTGGAACATTTATTTAACCTCTTTATGGCTGGTACTAAAGACAGCCACCTAGTGTTGCTATATCCGAGGAACTTTTAATACTCATTCTCAACAAAGTCACACATCTCTTTAAGATCTTCAATTCTCACTGTATAAATGTGAAAATGTCAGAATATCTTGTCAACATTAACTTCAATGCCAAATGGCAGGCATTCGGCAACAGTGCTGATACAATTGTGAGCAATGTGAGCTGTACATACAGTTTGCACCAATTAAATTACTTCCTAAATCTTTTTGCAGCTTGTAAAAAATATTGTTACTACCCCTCTTAGTGGCCCCATCAAAATTGCAATTGGTATTGTCAGCACATGATGTCAAAACTTTGGATATTAGCCCATTGTACTCAACTGTATCAAGAATGCACTTGAAAAGAATGTCTGAGGTTTCACCTTTAACTTTATGGACATCAAGAACTTTTACCTGAACCCCTTTCTCAGGAAGAAAGTACCTTACTAAAATAGGGCACACTTTAATGCTTCCATGGTTTCAGCAATCACAAAAAACTGTTAAAAAACTTGTCTCAGAAAGGTCTCTCTTGAGGGAATCACTAGAGTCAGGTTTGAAAACTTTACAGACGATTGCTTCCGTTTTGGTTCGCACACAAGAGTATTTTTCATCAAAACATTTTTTCAACAACTTTGAAGTACAGTCTGACAACCGAAAAGAATGATTGTGGACAGCACAGTGATAAGCCCATGTACCCTCCGTTGTAGCCAGTGACTGAGTTTTCTCATCAAAAGTTTTTCTTTTAAAAAATGAAGTCACAATTCTACTTGAAGAAACACATCTGTTGTCTTGTGTTTGTCCGTCCTTAGGTGCTGAACAATGTCATCCTTTCCTGCATGTGCGATTGAAAAGGAAGACCATCATTTGTTACAAATCACCATGCTATCACCAGAATGTTTCTTAATGAATGGGTATTCATTTTGTAGTTGGTCATTAAAAACACACTTTATTTTTGGCATTTTAAAATGAAAATAAAGTCTAAAGACCAAATCAAAACACGCAGCCTAGGCTAAGAGGCTACACAGATGTCAGAATCAATGAAATTATCTGACCACTGACCATGATACTGATACTGATGTTGACCCCAGGATCATAGGTGCCAGTTCAGTGGGTACTTGAGCACCCCCAGTTTTTTCTCCTATAGGTCTATATATCTGTAGCAAAAAACACCATACTCCAGAGCTGCAGGACAAAAAAGAAAGGAAGGTTTCCGTATTCTAGCTACTGCTCCCACCTCCCCCTGCTCTCTATTTGCTAGCTGTGTCTGCTGCAGCTTATTGGCTGGCTTCGTCTGACCTTTGGTTGCCTGGGCACTGTGCTGAGGATGCAGGAGTTTTAGGATTGCCAACCATCTAAATTATTGTAGGATTCTGCAACTTTGTAAAGTAGCTGTCTTAGAATGATGTCTAAATTGTCTGGGTATTTTTAGAGTTTAGCTCTACAGCTCAACAGTGTCCACCCCCCCCCCCCCCTCACTGTATAGAGGAAGTGTTAGGTTCCAGCCAATGGAAAGGCTGAACTAGTCATAGGAAGGGTGGGATGATTTTCTGCATAGGGTCTGGGAGAAAGTCAGTGAAATAAGTGGGTTTCTTGGTAGGGTTGAGTGGGGTTGCTGAGAAAGGGTAGAAATGTAAGAGGAATGGGGTAAAGTGTGAGGAGGCTATTGCAGGCTGAGAAAAATAACTGGTAGCAAAAGCAAGAACTGGGAACACTGGAGTAGAGGAGTGCAGAAACATCACAGCACTAGTAGGCAGTCAAAGACAGTATATGTCTGCCTGAAAAGTGCTAGTGTGCTTGTGTGTACCTGATTTGGAGGGTTGGGTGGGGTGTGTATGAATGCATGTGCATGTGCGTGTGACTGAAATACAACAGAATGCATGTATATGTATATGTTTCTGTGTTTCTGAAGTCCGCTGATACAAATGTGGAGGAGTGGGAAATGTGTATTAAAATAGGGGATGTTTAGGTATCTTGACTAAAGTAATATGATTCCAGGGACAAATCCTTAGAATACAGTATGGTTAGTCAGTTTACAGATAACCATGACTGGGATGTAATTATACCAGGCTATACTTTATTCAGGAAGGACAGGGTAGGAAGAAGGGGAAGAAGAGTGGCACTATATGTAAAAAGTAATATTAAAGCTACAGAATTACAGAGCTTAACAGGGAGCAAGGAGGCACTGTGGGTTAACCTAGAAAGAGGGAACAGGAAATCCATATGCACTGGTGATATACAGATCTCCTTCACAGGGACAAGAAGTGGATGGAAATTTAATAGAAGACATACACAGTATTTCCATGAAAGGAGATCCGGATGCTGATTGGCACATCGCTGCTGCAATGGCATCTAGAAGTAAGGAGATCCTGGATTCTCTACAGGGAGAATTATTCTGGCAGCTAGTAACAGAACCCATCCATGAAGGTGCCATACTGAACTAGGTGCTCACCAATGGAGAAAGTGTTTCTGATGTCATAGTGGGAGATCATCTCGCATCCAGTGATCACCAGATGGTGTGGTTTGGTATTAGGACTAGGGCTGATAATGTCCATTCAAAAGTGAAGGTCTTAGATTTTAGGAAAACTAACTTTGTCAAAAAGGGATAATACCTCAAGGGATCGTTAGCGAGATGGGAACAGCTGGGGGATATAGAAAAGCAATGGGCAAAACTGAAAGGGGATATTTTAAGGACAATAAACTTTTTATTAGAAAGGTAAATAAATATAAAAGGAAAAGGAGGCCACTATCGTTCTCAAGAGAAGTAGCTGAAAAGGTGAAGAAAAATAGGGTGGCCTTCATGAAATACAAGAGATCACAGAGAGAGGAAGACAAGCATCAATATTTGGAAAAACTCTGAGAAGTGAGGAAAGCAGTCAGGAAAGCAAAGCTACAAAAAGATGAAGATATAGTCAATGCAATAAAATGGGGGGACAAGACATTTTTCAGATAGGTTATTGAGAGGAGGAAATGCAAAAATTGTATTATCAGACTCAAGGAGGAAGGAAAGGAATATGTAGAAGCTGATGAGGATAAAGTGGAATTGCTTAACAGCTATTTTGTTCTGAGTTCACAGATGAAAGGCCAGGAGCAGGACTCAGAAAACACCCACAAACAGGAGCAGAAGTAAAGGGGAGCTTGAATGATTTTCAGAAGACTGTGTTCGTGAGGAACTATTAGACTAAAAGTAGACAAAATGATGGGGAAGGGTGGGATACATCCAAGAATATTGAAGGAACTTTGGGACATTCTAGTGGCTCCACTGACTGACCTTTTCAATGCTTCTTTAGAGTCGGTAGTGGTCCTAGAGGATTGGAGAAAGGCACATGTGGTCCCTTTACACAAAAGCGGAAGTAAAGATGAGGTTGAAAACTACAGGTTGGTTAATTTGACCTCTGTGGTGAGTAAACTAATGGAAATGCTACTAAAATGGAGGATAGCAAAGTTTATTGAGTCCAATGGATTTCAGGATCTGAGGCAGTATGGATTTAGCAGAGGTAGATGTTATCGTACAAATCGGATTGATTCGTTTAAAAGGGTAACCAGAGAGTTGGACCAAGGAAGAGTCCTAGATGTGGTGAACTTGGATTTCAATAAAGCCTTTGACACCATTTTGCACAGGTGACTAATAAATAAATTGGGATGGATCCTAAAGTGACTGACTGGGTTAAAAATTAGTAGAGTGGGAGGTGAAAACTGTACAGGTAAATGGAGCTCACTCTGAGGAGAAGGAGGTTACCAGTAGTGTGCTGCAGGGATTCGTTCTTGTTCCAATTCTTTTTAACATCTTGGTTAGTGATATTGTGGAAGGGCTGTCGGGTAAGGTTTGCCTCTTTGCGGAAGATACCACAATCTGCAATAGAGTTGACACTCAGGAAGGAATAGATAACATGAGGATAGATCTAGCCACGCTTGAAGAATGGTCAAGATATTTGGCAGCTGAGATTTAATACTAAAAAATGCAGAGTCAGCATTTGGGCTGCAAAAATTCAAGGGAGCAGTACAGAGTAAGGAGTGAAATACTTCTGTCCGTGAAAGAACAGGACCTGGGCATGATTGTTTCTGTTGATCTTAAGGTAGCTAAACAGCTAGATAATGTGTCAGTGAAAGCCAGAAGGATGCTTGGGTACATAGGGAGAGGAATGGCCAACAGAAAGAAGGTGGTGATAGTGCTTCTGTATAAGTCTCTGGCAGGGCCGGATTTACCTTGAGTGAGGCCCTACGCCAACAAAAATTGTGGGCCCCCAGCAGGGGCGGCCCAAGGGGGGTGCGAACCTCATTTGCATAAGGGGCCTCATTTGCATAAATATTTGCATAATGTTACCATATACTAACTTTTAGTAAACGTGCCTCTTAATGAGTGTATGGATAAAGAAAGACTAAAAGATTTCTACATTACTATAATCCAGTGCCAACTGCCAGACACATTAGGAACTACTACAAACACTGCCCATAGTAACCCGCCGTATCCTAACAGCACTACCAGGACTCACAAAGCACCATACTCTACCAATCAAAAGGCAACACTGCAAATATTAAACCAATACATTTCAGAGAACAACAATACATGACCTACTGGGGAAAGAGAAACAAGTGGCAATGTCAAATAGGAATTATATAAACAGAACACCTCAGCTCAGTTACACATGCAGAACATAGACCATCACCAAACAAGTAATCACAATTTAGAAATAGGAAGACAATAATTAAACTGGGAATCCCAAAAGCCAAACTTGGAATGTACAACACTGTAGAAATAAAACTATACATTAATTTGCTCTTGTACTAAACAAAGCGCAGATGTTAATGATGCACATTTACCAGAGCTGACATATTCCAATTAATAAATTCAAAATAAAGAGATATTTTTCTACCTTTTGTGCATTTTTTTCAGCTGCAATTGCTCCAGCCACTTTCTTCTGGTTTCTTCGTGTCTTCTGCTAACTCTCCATCGTCTGCTGTCCATTTGTCCTTTCTTCTCTCTTCTAGATTTTTTTCCATTCTCTCTCTACATCTGCTTTAACATACTAATCTTTCTCCTTTTGCTCTTTCCATTACCAGTTCTAACCCCCCCCAACAGCCCATTACCAGTCCTAACCCCATCAGCCCACCTCCAGTCTTAACCCCCCAGCCCATTTCCAGTCCTAGCCCCCCCCATAGCCCATTACCAGACAGCCCCATCAGCCCACAGCCCATTACCAGTCTTAACCCCCCCAAAGCCCATTGCCAGTTCTAAGCCCCCCCAACAGCCCACAGTCCATTACCAGTCCTAACCCCATCAGCCCACCTCTAGCCTTAACCCCCCCCAGCCCAGCCCAGCCCAGCCCAGCCCATTTCCAGCCCCAGCCCCCCAATAGCCCATTACCAGTCCTACCCCCCCCCCATAGCCCATTACCAGTCCTACCCCCCCCCCAATAGCCCATTACCAGTCCTACCCCCCCCCCCGGCCTAAAGTAAAATTTAATTTAAAAAAAAAACCTGGTGGCTGCCGCCGCGGGGCCCCCTCTGCTGCCGCGGGGGCCCCGTCTACAAGCTGAAGCCGTCGGGTCGGGTCGGGTCTGTCTGTCTGTCTCTCTCCCTCCCTCGCTGCAGGCTGCAGGCTGCGAGAGACGCGAAGGGAGAGCGTCTCCTCGCGTCTGTGTTAAGCCCGCAGGGGCTGATGGGAAATCCCATCAGCCCCTGCGGGCTTAACACAGACGCGAGGAGACGCTCTATCTTCGCGTCTCTCGCAGCCTGCAGCGAGGGAGGGAGGGAGGGAGGGAGAGACCCGACCCGACCTGACCCGACGGCTTCAGCTTGTAGACGGGGCACCCGCGGCAGCAGAGGGGGCCCCGCGGCGGCAGCCACCAGGTTTTTTTTTTAAATTCTGTTTAAAAAAAATTACCTGGTTCTTTTTTTGTGGGCCCCTGCCGGCTGTGGGCCCTACGCCATGGCGTACATGGCGTATAGGTAAATCCGGCCCTGGTCTCTGGCGTGACCTCATTTGAAGTATTGTGTGCAATTCTGGAGACTGCACCTTCAAAATGGTTAGTGGTCTTTGTTGTAAACCATATGAGGACAGATTTAAAGATCTTAATATGTATACTTTAGAGGAAAGTCAGGATAGAGGAGATATGATAAAGATGTTTATATACCTCCATGGCACAAATGCACAAGAGGAAAGCTTCTTTCTATTGAAAGTAAGCTCTGCAATGAGCGTGCATAGGATGAGGGTGAACAGGGATAGACTGAGGAGTAAAATACAGAAATATTTGTATATGGAAAGAGTGGTAGATGTGTGGAATAGTCTCCCAGTGGCGGAAGTGTAGACGAGAACAGTATCTGAATTCCAGAAAGCATTGGATGCACACAGAAGATCTCTAAAGGAAAAGGGACTATAGTATTTGATATGGAGGGGCAGACTAGATAGGCCATATGGTCTTTTTCTGCCATTATGTTTCTATGTTTCTTAAAACCCAGGAGCTGTTGGATCACCAGTAATAAACATTGACTCAAAGACACACATTGCATTTTTGAAAATCTATTGTGCTTGGCTTCCAGATCTACTGGATCAAGTCTACTCTTCCCCCACATGTAGGATACACTCCACAGTGGTTATTAGAGAGGGCTGTTTGAGAGGGGGATCCTACCTCCACCCCATCCCCAAATACTAGATGCCTTGTATAGTGATCACTGCAGCCTAAGTGTCTCAGGATGAGAATGGGGTTCATAAACCCATTTCACATGACGGAGACTGTGGACACCCTGCCTGATCCCATACAAAGCCCCCCTGTACCTTGAGAAGCTGTGTTTGCACCCTATCTCCCATAGGGGCACTGCATGGATTCTCTGCATGTGTTTGTTTTCTAGATTCACATGCCCTACCCTCTTGTACTTAGTTCCATTGCTCTGAGCTGTGCAGCCTTTTCTATTCAACCCTGACCTGTTACTACTGTCTTGTAGGTGGGTTAGAGGCACATTTATTACAGTCTACAGTGATTCTGCTGCCCTAACAATGCATTTATAACTAACAATTGCAGGGCACATGTTGCGAGTATGCTTTCACAAATCCTATAGTAGTAGCATCCATAGCACAGTGGTATGTTCTTACCACAGTCACGCCCCTGCCTCTACCATAGTCACTACGCCCCTGCTGTGGCAACACTCATTTGTCCCGCACTACCTACCGCACTTTAGTAAATATGCCCTTTTGACTTGGACATCCCAAATCACACCTACATGGCCTTTCTAAAATGTGCCTTCACATGGATAGACATGGCCTACTGGAAAGAATCAGCATGGGTTCAGCAAAGGCAAGTCTGGCCTTACCAACTTAAGAGATTTTTTTTGAAAGTGCAAATGAACCATTCAATAAGGGTGAGCCAGTTGACATAGGAACATGTTTACTAAAACGCAATAGCTGGTAGCATGGGGTTTAGCGTGGGGCAAAGGCACATTTTGGCCACATAGCATCCAGGAATGTGCAGACAAAAAGCAACCACACTAAAAATGCCATGCTATCCAATTAGCACACAAATTGCTGAAGTAAAGGTAGAAAGGGGGTGGAGAATGGGAGGGGACATGGCATGCACATGGGGGGGACATGCTAGTCAAATGCAAGCAAAACAAACACACTGCTAGTGCAGCCACAACTAATTCCTGCCTCTGACTAGGTGGTAGTTGCACATGCTTTGCTAGCATGTTCCGAATGTGCAGTTTGTACATGGGTGCTAGGATAGGGCAGAAACAGGACAACCACACAGAAGACAAATTAGGGCAAAGAGGCAATGATTGCAGAATATCTAGGCACCTGTCTGGGCCACCTGCATGGAGAGGTTGCATGGTGCAGCTGCCGCGGAAGTACCCCACAGCAGCCTGACATTCACAAAACCAGGGCCTGCTGGTCAGTGGGCAAACATCCACAGACACGGCAACAGCTGTCCTGACGGATTGCTGTTCACATCTGCGTATGCAATGGCAACTAGGTGTGTCATATACTGGCAGCATGACGGTGTGGCATCAGAAGGTACTGTCCAACCCCCATTTCCACTGCATGGGGAGGGGGCATATAACAGTGCATAAATGCATACATGGAATGGAGGAGTAGCCTAGTGGGGCATGGAGGAGTAGCCTAGTGGTTAGAGCACTGGCTTGATAACCAAGAGACCATGTTTCAATCCTCTCTGGCACACCCTGGGCCAATCACCCAACCCTCCATTACCTCAGAAGAAAGGCCTGGCAATCTACCTCTGGTCACACTGCCAAGAAAACATTGGGTTGCTAGGAGTCAACATTGACTCAAAGACACATATTGCATTATTACATGCACAGGGGAGCTCTGCTACTGCTATAAGAACATAAGATATGCCATACTGGGTCAGACCAAGGTCCATCAAGCCCAGTATCCTGTTTCCAACAGTGGCCAATCTAGGCCATACGTACCTAGCAGTTTCCCCAAAAGACACAGGTTCCACAGTGTTTGTACTGGGTCAAGCATTGATATCCTGGGTCCCTTCTTAATAATGGTTTATGGAACCTCCAGGAACTTGTCCAAAACTTTTTTAAACCCAGCAACACTAACAGCCTTTACCACATCCTCCGGTAACAAATTCCAGAGTTTGACTACACGTTGAATGAAAAAATATTTCCTTTTATTAGTCTTAAATAGCTTCATTTCATGTCCCCTAGTCTTTCTATATTCTGATAATGTAAACAATCATTGTACGTTTACCCATTCCACTCCGTTCATTAATTTATAGACTTCTATCACATCTCCCCTCAGCCGTGTCTTTTCCAGGTTAAAGAGACCTAACCTTTTTAGCCTTTCTTCATAGGAGTATCCTTCCATCCCCTTTAACATTTTGGTGGCTCTTCTCTGAATCTTTTCGAATAATGCTATATCCTTTTTAAGATACGGCGACCAGAATTGCACACAATATTCAAGGTGCGGTCTCACCATGGAATGATATAGAGGCATTATAATATCTTTTGCTTTATTTTCCATTCCTTTCCTTATGATACCTAGCATTCTATTTTCTCTCTTGGCCGCCGCTGCACACTGGGCCAAGGGTTTTAACATGTTATCCACAATGACGCCTAAATCTTTTTCCTGGGTGGTGGTTCCTAATGCGGAACCTTGCATCGTGTAACCATAGTTTGGGTTGTTCTTCCCTAGGTGCATAACTTTGCACTTGTCCACATTAAATTTCATCTGCCATTTTGATGCCCAGTCTTCCAATTTATCAAGATCCTCTTGCAATTTTCCACAATCCTCTTGGGTTTTTACAACTTTAAATAGTTTTCTGTCATCTGCAAATTTGATAACCTCACTCGTTATTCCACTTTCCAGGTCATTTATGAATATGTCAAAAAGCAGCAGACCCAGCACAGATCCCTGCGGTACACCACTATTCACCTTTCTCCATTGGGAAAATTGGCCATCTAGCCCTACCCTCTGCTTTCTATCTTTTAACAAGTTCCTGATCCACAATAGTACACTGCCTCCTATCCCATGACTCTTTAGTTTTGCCAAAAGTCTCTGATGAGGGACCTTGTCAAAGGCTTTCTGAAAGTCCAGATACACTATAATCAACCGACTCACCTTTGTCCACCTGTTTATTCACACCTTCAAAAAAACATAACAGATTAGTAAGACAAGATATTCCTTGTCTAAAGCCATGTTGGCTGTCTCCCATTAGGCCATGACTATCTACATGCTGAGTAATTTTATTCTTTTTTTTTTTTAATTGAGGTTTTTCAGTCATATACAATAACCAAATTAAATACAGAATACATTGCCGATATACATTACAGGAAACTCAGCATACAAGAACAATAAACAGCATATGTAGACCACATCATGGGAGCCAACTACTACCAACACAACAAGGAAATAATAATTAAAACAGGAAAACAAGCCAAAAAGGCCACATATCAGGAGGAACTAATATCAATGCTGTCTAACCCTGCTGAACCCTGCCGATCAATCAAAACTTTTTCCAAATGAGTTACATCTTGAAAAACAAATGAAGTACCTTCAAAATTAATTAGGCACTTACATGGAAAACATAAGAAAAACATAGCACCCAACGCCACGACTTGAGGCTTAAGAGATAGAAATTGCCTTCGCCGCATCTGGGTGCTACGTAAAACATCTGGGAAAATGTTAACTTTTTGACCACAAAATAAAGCTGACTTCACTTTAAAAAAAGCTTTTAATATACGTTGTTTTACCACAACAGAAAATAAAGTGACCAGCAAAGTAGATCGCACAGTGATATTATCAGATGAGTCCTCCAGAAAAGCAGTAAGATTGGCCACACTAGGAACAATCTCATCATATTCTGCATCTACAGCATTTGGCTTTTTAGTGCCAGAGGGAATGTAGTATATCTGCTTAACCTCTATAATATCTGATAAGGCAAGAACTTCTTTCACATATTTGTCAAACAAAATCTTAGGTGACAATAGAGAGGTATAAGGAAAATTCAAAATTCTCAAGTTACAGGACCGCATGGAATTCTCAAGTGACTCCAGCTTAGAATGCAGTATCATATAATCCTTAATACCTATCACATTTATGGACTGGAGTGGGAGCACCTGAGATTCCAATTTATCAACTGCCTTATCAAGCAAAGATACCTTCTTATCAAGTTGCTGCATAGCCACTGCAGCATCTTGTGAGAAGGACGCTAAGGAACTAAAAGTAGTAGACACTTTAGCATCTATGCACTTCAAAGCCCCCCATAAATCCTTCAAGGTAACTTCAGTATCAGAAGACAAAACTGGTAGCTCATTTGAACCCTCCAGTACTGCCAACTGAACCGGAGAAGGCAACTTAATTGCAGCCTTATCCCTACTAAACTGAGAAGAAACCCCTGAATTACACAGTCCTCACCGGAGGGGGTGTCCCTGAGCCCGGGAGGGAGATCTCCTCCCCCCTGCCCTGTCGTTGATAATATGTGTAATTTTATTCTTTATGATGGTTTCTACCATTTTTCCCGGTACTGACGTCAGGCTCACCGGTCTGTAGTTTCCCAGATCACCCCTGGAACCCTTTTTAAAAATTGGTGTTACATTGGCGATCCTCCAATCTTCAGGAATTAGAGATGATTTTAACGAGAGTTCACAGATTACTAATAGCAGGTATGCAATCTCATATTTCAGTTCTTTCAACACCCTTGGATATATACCATCTGGCCCAGGTGAATTGCTACTCTTCAGTTTATTTAATAGTTGTAATACATCTTTCCATTGTATCGATATTTCCTTAAATTCTTCCGCACCTTTAAATACCACTTCAGTCATGGGTAACATCCCTACATCTTCCTCAGTAAAGACCGAAGCAAAGAATTCATTCAGTCTCTCCGCTATCGCCTCATCGCCTCTTAGTGCCCCTTTAACCCCTCTATCATCTAATGGACCAACTGACTCTCTCACAGGTTGTTTGCTATGAATGTACTTGAAAAAGTCTTTATTTCACGTTTTTGCTTCCGCAGCAAGCTTCTTCTCATATTCTCCCTTTGCCTGCCTTATCAATGCCTTGCATTTGACTTGCCAGTGCTTGTGCTGTTTCCAGGTTTCGTCGTTTGACTCTTTTTTCCATTTCCTGAAAGATGCTTTTTTGGCAACAACAGCCTCTCTGACCTCACCTTTAAACCATGCTGGCAGTTTTTTGGACTTCCTTCCACTTTTCTTAAAGCGTGGAATACAGCTAGTCTGGGCTTCCAAGATAGTATTTTTCAACAACATCCAAGCTTGTTGTAAGTCTTTAACCTTTGCAACTGCTCCTTTTAGTTTTTTCTTTACTATTTTCCTCATTTTATCATAGTCTCCCTTTCGAAAGTTAAAAGGTACTACTGTGGATTTCCTTACTATCCCTCCTCCACTAATTAAATTAAAGACGATCATGCTATGATCACTATTTCAAAGTGGCCCCAACACCCTCATCTCTTGCACTAGATCTGGTGTTCCACTAAGGACTAGATCTAATATGGCTTCCCCTCTGGTCGGTTCATGAACCAGCTGCTCCAAGAAGCAGTCCTTTATTTCATTTAGGAACTTTATCTCCCTAGCATGTCCTGCCATGACACTGACCCAGTCAATACCGGGGTAATTGAAATCACCCATTATTATTCCTGCGCTGTAACGTCTGTTAGCTTCCTTGATTTCTTTGAGCATTTCATCATCCATTTGTTCATTATGGCCAGGGGGTCGATAGTACACCCCCACTGCCATCGCCTTCCCCTTTTTACATGGAATTTCAATCCATAGAGATTCTACAGCAAATTTTGTTTCCTGCAAAACTTTAATCCTTTCTGACTCAATGCCCTCTCAAACATAGAGCGCAACCCCTCCACCAATTTGATCAGCTCTATCATTACGATATAGTTTGTACCCAGGTATCACAGTGTCCCACTGGTTGTCCTCCTTCCACCATATCTCTGATATTCCAATGACATCTAACCTCTTATTTAGTGCTATATATTCTAACTCTCCCATCTTATTTTTTAGACTTCTAGCATTTGCATACAAGCATTTTAGAGACTGTATTTTATTCATATTAATTTGGCTATTGGTAGACATGGGTAATTTGGGATCTTTAAGCTCTGTCTGCTGTGTCTGCTCCATACTCGAGGGCATTTGGGCTACTTTACTCTTTTTTGGAACCTCTCTGCTTTTGGTAGTATCCTTCAAGGATACATTCTTCCGAACAATCCGCTCTTGGGTGACTATCGGCTTTCCCCTATTATCTAGTTTAAAAGCTGCTCTATCTCCTTTTTGAAGGTTAATGCCAGCAGCCTGGTTCCATCCCGGTTAAGGTGAAGCCCATCCCTTCGGAAGAGCCCCTCCTTTCCCCAGAATGTTTCCCAGTTCCTAACACATCCAAAACCTTCATCTCTGCACCACTGTCTCATCCACGCATTGAGATTCCGGAGCTCTGCCTGCCTTTTGGGTCCTGCACGTGGAATGGGAAGCATTTCGGAGAATGCTACACTGGAAGTTCTGAATTTCAACTTCCTACCTAAAAGCCTAAATTTAGCCTCCAGAACCTCCCTACCACATTTTCCTATGTCATTGGTACCAGCATGTACCAAGACAGCAGACTCCTCCCCAGCACTATCCAAGACCTTATCTAGGTGGCGCGTGAGGTCCGCTACCTTCGCACCAGGCAGGCATATTACCAGGCGATCCTCACGTCCACCAACCACCCAGCTATCTACATGCCTAATGATCGAATCACCAACTATAACGGCTGTCCTAACTCTTCCCTCATGGACACATGGCCCTGGAGAAACTTCCTCGGTGCAAGAGGGTTTTACATCACCTGGAGGAGAGGTCCTAGTTACAGGATCACTTCCTGCCACACCAGGGTGATGCTGTCCTTTCACGTGACCTCTCTCCTCCATGGCAACAGGGATGCTGCCAGATTGGAGGTGGGACTTCAGGCCTATATCCCTGTAGGTCTCGTCTATGTACCTCTCTGTCTTTCTTATGTTTTCCAAGTCTGCTACTCTAGCCTCTAGAGAACGGACTCATTCCCTGAGAGCAAAGAGCTCCTTGCACCTAGTGCACATGTAGGACCGCTCACCAACTGGGAGAAAATCATACATGTGACACTCAATCCCAAGTCCCAAGCTACGATTATCCCATATCCTAAGCTACAATTGGGCCATGTTCTTGTAGCAAATGGTCTCACTCTGACCTCTCAGTGGCTCTGAACAGCTACATAATACTTTTAGCATCCAAGATGGACTTCCTGTGCTGGAGCTCACTGATCCATATCTTCTCCCTGGCCTCCATGCACAGGGGGATGAGGCCTTCCTTGGACCTAAGAAGCCCTGGTGGGTCCTTGGTCCTCTGACTGCCTGGATGCCCAGCTTGAGGGCTGCTTGCCCTTGGCCAGCTCCATGTGGTGTTCCCCTAGAGCTCTTCTGAGTAAGGGAGAGTGTGGGTGGGCTACCTTGCAGCCCCCACTCTAGAACTCAGGCCACAGGGTGGATGTTTCATGACCCTATGGAGCCAATGTGGTGGCATGACAAAGCTGCCCAGATCATGTGTGCTGATTGTTCTTCTTCTCTAGACCCCCCTGACCCTTACATTCCTTTCCCTCAACATTGGGGAACTCACTCCGTATGTCTAAGATACTGCCCAAGCCATGATTGGGAATGGACCCCCCTCCTCCTCCCCCCACTAAAGGACTTGTACTGTGTCCCCTGAAGCCTAGCTGAACAACCATCCTTGTTGCCTTAGAATGAGGGGTCCATATCCCTGTCTCCCATAATGGCTACTGTAGATATCCTGCCTTATCCCATACATGGCCCCCTGCCTCTCCAGATGCCACATTCACACACTATCACCTAAAGTTTGAGACACAGCACATACTCTGCATGTTTGCTTTCTGATTTGCATATCCCGCCCTCTTGTACTTAGCCCCTGTGCTCTGAATTGTTCTGGCTGTTCAGCCCACTCACAGTCACCAGTCTGTTCTGGACTAACCAGTTGCTATCTTCCTGTATGGGTGCTAGGGGCACAGTTCTTACTGTGCACAATGAATCCAAAGCCCACAGATGCCCTGCTATGGTGCTTGTAGCATTCTATTTTCCATCAAGGGGGTAGACCACACACACTGTGCACATGTGCTGGGTCATGCAGTCACTACTACTATGCTAATGCCACGGCCAGTGAAGCGGTAGTCACGTACCACAGACATGCCTCAAAGTGTAGAAGGTCATTTTTTAAGCAGTGCAGAATTAAGATGGGGAATCCATTGATGGTGAATGTGGTCAAGGCGACTGACAAAGCAGGGTTCAAAGGTTCTTAAAGGAAAAGGCCGTACAAAAATTGTTAACCAGATAGACCTAGTAGAGCCATTGCTCATCCCTGAGAAAGAGTTACAAGAAATAGATCTATTTTTTTGGATCTGCTAGTTACTTTTGACCCCGACTGGCCACTCTGAGAGATAGGATAATGGACATGATGGACCTTGGTCTGACTCACCATGTGTTTTCTTATGTTCTTTTTATTTTGGGTGAAAATCAATCTTATCCTTTTTTTTTATTAATTTATGTTTCACCTTCTTGCTCCAGTCCAAGGGGAGTTACAGTAAACATACGTAAGTTCACCAACAGTACTAAGATATCAAAATTACCTCACACAGTACTTATATTTCTGCCCCTTCCCCAGAAGACGTATGCTATGCTAACCATCTCAGAAGCTGACCTAAACAAATGTGTCTGAAGATTCTTGCGAAACGTTTGCAGATAGGGCACATAGAGAGAGAATGCGCGAATCCATGCAGCCGGACTCCTGCCTGAACAACAGCAGCATGCAGGAATAGCCTAATGGTTAGGGCAGCAGCCTGTGATTACAAAATCCAAGGCTCAAGCCCCACTGACACGCCTTGTAGCCTTAGGCAGCTCGCTTAACCCTCCATTGCCTCGGATATAAACTTAGGGCCCGATTTTCAAAGGCACTGCCCTAGTTACCTGTGTAAATGCCCTAAAAGGGAATTTTCGAAGGCACCTAAACAGGTAGTGCCTTCGAAAATGTCCTGGTTTGTCATTTACACACACCGATGCTATGCAGTAAGTGTCAGGGGTGTTCCGGGATGGTGCGGAGGCAGGCCATGGCGCTACCCATGCAGCACTGATCTGTAAGATACCAGGGCTAACCATGTAGCATCAAAAATCAGTGTTAAACAGGCAGCTCCTATGGCTTCCTCGCTGTGTGGTGATATCCGGATTTTCAATGCCGGGGCCGCATATGACCCTGGCAGGGAAAATCGGGGTTAGGTGGGGGGGGCAGGCTATGCATCGATACAGCGTATAGCGCCGCCCAGATCAATATCGGGCCCTTAGAATGCTAACCCTCTGGGGACATGGAAATATTTACAGTATCTAACTGTAGCTCACTTTGAACTGGAAAGGTGTGAGCTCAATACTAATAAATAAACTGCACGCATAGCCTAAGTGGGTGATCTGATGCATAGGCCTACAGTAAGGTACCCACACACTCTATGGAAGACTGGTCTGCTGTCTTAAAAACCACTAAGAGCACCATATATATAAAAGTCAATGTAAATGTTTTAATGCTGGAGTTATGTGGTCAAATTTAGATTTCTTGAGCAACAAACTGGCTTCCAAATTCTGTACAAATTGTAGATCCCTGATAGAGATAGCAGGCAAATCTGTATAAATGATATTACAGTAGTCCATGTATCTATTAATCACTGCCTGGAATACAGTACGAAGATCCTTACCAGTCAGCAGCTATGTTAACCACGCCCTCTCATTTTATGGAAAGTCACTCTTATCATTGTTACATTGGGCCTGAAGGTCAAGTGCTAATCTTCTTAACTAATACATCTACAGTCTCTATATAACAGGTCTCAAGCAGGGATTTAAAGATGCATGTACGAGTTTCCAGTCTATTCAAGACAGACAAACAGGAGACTAGAGTAATTCTCATCTAGGTAAACCCTCCCGGGTGGAAAAGGGGATATAAATCATCAGTGTAATCGATAGTAAAAGATCTTACAACATTGCAAAAGGGTTGTAGATACAAGTTAACAAAAGCATTGAAAGCGCTGAGCCCTGCAGTACCCCCTGAGATACTTTATACCTCTCAGAAACATTAGGACCCATCCTTACCCTTTATTCTCGCCCTGTCAGGTAAGAACAACACCAGCTGATAACCACTGCACATATTCCAAGAGACTTTAACCACCGCAAAAAGAATCTTGTGATTTGCTAAGTCAACTGCTACAGTGATGTCCAGGAATATCGTTATGAAAGTAGAACGCTTACACTCCAAGACACATATGAGTATATTAAGCATGGCGATTATCAGTGTCTCAACACTATGCTTTCCTCTAAACCCATGCTATTTTCTTCTTCACAGTTCACTGCTGTTATCACACCCAGAACTAAGCCCTGCAGTTTTCCTTACACTACTTTTGGAGAGGTGAAGTGTGTTGGGAAAGACAAAGACAAAGTTTCTGGTGGGCTAGGGCCAGAGAATGAGTGAATGGGAACCTATAGGAGAAGCAGAAAATAAATAAACGGGGATCCATAGTAGGGCCCGCAAATATATGGCTGCATATGAACAGAATATAGGGAGTCTTTTACTAAAGGGCACTAACTGTTAGCACGTGTTCTGGTGAGTGCTGAAGGCATATAGGGACACGCATTGAAAGCTAATGCAGGACCATGACAGTGCAGCCGGATTTCCATGCTAACTGTCCATGGCGGATTGGGGAGCAAGCAGGCCGGGAAAGTGTCTTGCAGTTTGTGTGCTTGTGCTAACAGCAAGGTGGCCAATTAATGTGGGTTCAATTACTACCACCTCAATAGGTGGAGCTAAGTGCACCCATGCTAAAGTGTCACGTGTTAGGAGACAGTGCTGTGTGTTAACTGACAGGAACTTGCTTCCATGCGCCAACCGTTCACACAGTGGTGCTACATATAGCATGGCTTAGTTTTGCATTCTATTGGTGCTTTAGGTGGAAATCATAAGGCATCCTGTGGTTAAACTGTAAAAAAAAAACAATCCTTTCAAATACATTGTCTAACGTTTCATATATTACCACATAAAATCTGCCGTTGCAGAGGCGTGAGAGGAACAGCCATTACATCGGGGGTGAGAGCAGGAGCTCTCCTCCTCCTTCAGCCACCAATCAGCAGCCATGAAGAACGGCATAAAATCTGCCGTTGCAGAGGCGCGCCCGTGCCTTGCGGGCCCGCGCCTGAGGGCCTCGCAAGAGGGCCCTTTGGCGTGGCCCTTAGGCGTTGGTCCGTGGCGTCTGTTGCTGGAAATTACATCGATAGCTTTGGCTGGACTATCCATGCTTACTTATTGTGGTAACTGTTCAGTGTATATCTCTTTATCTTGCCTTTATGCCTGTCTCTGTCCTTTAATCTGTCCTATCATATAAATGGCGTTCTTTTCCTATTTTCCTTGAATGATATAGTATTGTAAACCGCTCTGATGCCTTTTGGCCTGAGCGGTATATCAAATCTCAATAAACATAAACATAAACACACTTGGTTTCATTTTATTATTCTTTCCAAACAACTTGGTGTATAACTTGGTGTATATGAGCTTTTCAGTGTGTATCTACTCTAGTAATATCAAACAAGGGGCGGGAGAGTTATCACATATGTTTCAAAGGCGAGATTAGGCAGAAGATGAGCGAGGAGGAGAAGAAAAGCAGGTGGAGCTGGGAAGGCTGGGTAAGAGGGAACGGTAGTGAGGACGTGAGAAGAGCATAAGTAATGGGAAGGGGAAAGAGGAGTGAAAAGAATGCAAAAGGATGGGGACTGAAAGGAGAGCAATCTGCGTGGAAGAATGAATGGGGGTAGGGAGAGTGGACTTGCCACAGACGTAATGCACTCACCATGTACTCGTACCTCCTGCATATATATTTTTTTTAGGGGGGTGGGTGGGAAGGGGAACAGGAATATTTGATAAGTGAGTTCTAAAACTAAAAAAAACCATCTTTGGGCACTGTGTGTACTCCTTGAAGTATAACATCATAATCGTGTTCAATTACGACAATGCAAAATCGTTGATGAAACGGGAACTAGCCAATTTTGCAGATGCTAATGACTCTTTAGCTTACAGTGATCCTATTTAAGAGACTAATTATATTGCTTTTTCTTTCCTTTGTCTACATATTGGATAACACCTATTGTATAATAATATCAACTGGATGATTTAATTGAAGCTTCAGCAGCTGTTGGGATTGTTTAATGGTTGCTTAATGAAATTTATTGCAAATCTGATGCCTTACTCTGCTGCTAATTAACTGCTATAACTTTTGTTTCTTTCTTAGTAAAATCTAAATGGCATGCCAAAAGTGTAGTCATACTGCTGTAATATCTCCACTGACAAACTATGTTGAAGAATAGACAGGCAATAGTTGATTAAGATTATGGGATCATTTGAAAAGCCTTATGGGTAGAATTACTAAATGGTGCTAAGGGAGCAACCAGCCGTTATCGGCACCCAGTAGCAGTTAGCATGGCGGAAAGTGCAGATAACGCTGCCACAATGGGTGCAAAAGTATGGTTGGCCATTACGGGGAAAAGAGGTGGAGAAGAGGTGTGGAGAAGGAGAACGGAGCAGGCGGAGGGTGGGCAGAGTCAGCAAGTGCATGCTAACGCTAGATCTGAATACAGAGCGTTAGAGGCGCATCTGCGGGGAGCCATTATACCAGCTCAAAGCTAGCATTGAGGTCTCATTTTAGAGAGAGAGAGCCATTTTTGGCCATGAAACACCACAAAGTGAGCCCATTCACATGTATGCAGTCATGCATGCATGCAGTCATGCATACTGTATATGCAGACTGGAGCCCTGAAATCAGTCATAGGAGTGATCTATTGCCAGTCACAGCATGATGCCCTATTAATAAAGGGTACTATGTTGTTGGTGTCAAAGTGCCAAAGGAGGTTCCACATGATTCAGTGGAGCCAGTTAGTCTACTAGGCGGACTACGTGGCTGCCTAGGGTGTACATCTGCGATGTCCAGAGCAACTCTGCTGTGACAGTGGTGGCACACATACATGCTGCCGCTGTCACAAAGGAGTCATGCCACTGCCACCATGCATTCATGTTAGCAGCGTGTAGGGATGGGAGTGGCAGTGCCCTCTACCCTGGTGCAGATGATGCCATTGTCCCTGCCCTGCAAGATAGGTACAATACTGCTGTTTCTACTGTTAGGGCCAGGCCAAAGGTATCTGCCATCCTAAGCAGACCCCCCCTGTGCAACCCACCCCCCACTGCCTTGAGGTTTCCTGCAGCATGAAAAGGAGGATTTCCCATGCCACCCCTCCCCCTCCCAGCATCCATTGTCTCACCTAGGGGAGGAGGACGGCATGGCAATTGTTCCCTGTCATGCAGTGACGAGGCTTAAGGCAGCATCATGCATGCTCACAGATGTTACTCTTGGCCCCCACTGACACGTCCTGTCAGGGGGGGCAGGAGTGGCATGCCACAACTACACTCATGTGAGCTGCTGCTTTAAGGCTACCCACAGCACTGAAGCGGTGGCTGTACCATGTTTTCAGGGAGGGAGGGATCTAAACTACTCACCGTGGTCTGCCAACTATGTGATTTTTCCAGGGCTGGCCCACAAGACACATCAGAAAATGGTTATGATGGTCACTCTGCTAGGTCACCCATGGTCTGGAATGTGTGTGTTCATGCATTCTGGCTTATCCCTCTGGTAAGACAGATCCAATATTTAAAACATGAACTTCAATTGAACCAGCAGCATACCAATGCAGATGTACATACGGACCTAACAAGATGTCCCTCTCCTTCACCTGCCTAACATTCCCTGTCATACAAGTATGGCACAGAGCCTGCAGTGAGCTACACAGAGGCATACCAAGCTCATTCCCTCATGCATCCTGAAAATGACCACATATATACACATGGAGTGATGCACCCACATTCCCGCATGTCTGCTATGTGGCTCCTAGCCCATGACAACTGTGTGTGAGAATGAAGGGTCATAGGTTTAAGACCAACCTGTGGATTAAGAGTGATATCCAGGTGTATTAACTTTATCCAAACTTTCCACATCTGCAGGTGTAAGCCTCCCCATCTCATCCATCATGCACCCTAACAGTGTGCAGACACACTGAGAAGCTGCACCAACATCTGCTGGATGACAGAGTGCGCTAATAGCTCCCACACTGAGCAGGCATTGGCAATGATGTGTACATGCGCAGCCTCAGAGCAGGTGTTAGCAACATCCAGGCATTAAAGGAGGCCTAAGGGCCAAGGAATAATTCCATCCTACAATGCTTTTGGACAATGGGGTCATGTGTTTGTGCGTGTGTATGTGTGTGTGTCCATGTGATGTCCGGGCTTTATGACTGTGCATACAACTTGCTCAATGGTCAGTTCTTCTGCAACTCCACATACCGTGTGAGCCATCATTCATGGGCAGAAGGTTACTTTTCAGTATGCAGTTGCAACCTGTGGGAGACACTGGCTGACTAGCTGTGCCTCTACACATGTTGTCCCCAAAGCTGTGGCACTCAACTGCATTCCCATTTATACCATCATCAAGGCCCATCCCCATAGCACGCCCCTCCACTTACCTCCCAACATGACACTGCCATATCACCTGCTGGTTTGACTGGAGTGAGATGGGGAGCATGGTCTCACCAGGTGGAGCTCCATCACAAGTATGTGTGCAGCAGTCCTCATCTCTGAGAGAGCCTCCATGCCTCAGAAGACACCGGGCTGCACAGATGAAAGGCCTGATTAATGCCAACTGCCATAATAACTGTTTCTGTGACAACACTGTGAGCCCCCTTGGTGCAGCTGCAGCACATTGGGAGCTAGGCTCATGTGGAGGACTAGACTCTGTGAATGTCCAATGGAGTTACTTAGTTTGTGATACAGAAAACATTCTGTCATATAGTTGCATGCACCTTGCTCTTGTCCTAAACTGCAGTCACAGAGTGCAATCTGGGGGTCTCTTAGCTCCATGCACAGTATGCACATATAGGCATATCCATCTCAGGCACATCTACACACAATATACACTATCTCAACACTGTCTACTGATCATTTACCACAGCATTTTGCATGACATTGTTTTACTACAAAATAATAACCTGCCTTATGTTTACAGAGATGATATGCTTTGGTTTGCCTGATTGTGACAGTGGGACACTGACTTCAGAATGGTGTGTGCACAATTGCAATAGGAGTAATGTGCCACAGGATGTTATTTTAGTATCTGCATCACCTGCAACAATGTGGGAAGACTGCTCCTGGTGGTGAATGTCGGGGTGGGGGTGAGAGGGAACAATCTCGTATATGTTTTGAATGTGCCCCTGGTCGGTAGCATTGCCGGCCAGAGGCTATGTGCAGATGCATAGGAACTCTAAGGTCATGCTTCATATCAGAAGCCCTGCATGACAGCTTCACTCACTCTCCACAGACACAGAGTGTTACATCCACAAAGACATTGTTAAAGAACAAAGAGGCTGAGGATGATGGCGTATGTGTAGCTAGCAACTGTACCAACATCTAAACCCATGTCAACCTGCCATGCTTCCACATGCTCTTGGTGGGGGGTGAAACTGCATTCAAAGTGTGTGAGAGCACATGTGCTTCACTGGCCATTTTTGCAGTGTCCGTGGCCAGGGACCTGACATGATATGGGAGTACAAGCATGACACTATGTTCAATGCTCACTGCCAAAAGCTGTGTAGGGGGGCAAAGTCTTCTGGTATGTGACAGACATATGTAGGCCACTGTGGGCCAGCATGCACTCGCAGCCTGTCTCTGGGCCAGTTTCCAGTGCTTTTGGCATTATATTAGCTGTCCCTAAGTTCATACAAAAAGGGTACACAAATGAGGAGCAGAGGATTCTGGGTATTGTCTACAAAAGAGCAGTTTGCAGTGGATGTACATGAGGCAGAGGTTAGGTAAATGGCTGAGCATCAAAACATGGGTGGTCCAGCATGAGCATGGCCTGACTGCTTACAGTTGCTCATGCTGAGAGGCCACTCTCACTGTGACGATGTCACGGCTACGAATCCATATAGTGCTCTATAGGATCAAACATAGTGACAAGAGTGTTTTTACGGTACTCCATTCACTGGCCAGGTTTCTGGCTGTTCAAGCTGATTGTACAGAGCCAAGATCTTCATTGTGGCTATGTATTGTGGCTATGTATACTTGCAGTGGGTGGGGACTAGCCAACCTGGCACAGATGGTATGTAGGTAGCTAACGCAGTCCAGTGTTGCATAACAACTGCAGCTGACTGTGAAGTATCTAGCTAAATTGATTTCTCTGAAAGAGAAAAGAGCTGCTTTTCTAGGCTTTTTGTAACCTGCTGGTGGCTGTGGTTTTGGCAGGTTGTGCTGGCTGGTGTCAGAACCCTCTTTCTTGCCTAGGTGCTACTCACTATATTCAGGTTCTTTAGAAACAGCTGCTCGAGCCCTAGAGCATAAAACATGAGAGTTCTTGGCCAGTAGGTGCAGGGCACAAGGGCCAATTAGAACATGCTATTCCACCATGCTGCAGTCATACAGGGCATAAAGCATGTACATGACATACCTCACTCAGCAGCTGCAACATTCTGTCAGGAAACTAAATCTATTCCAAAACCTGGAAAGACCACCTACTATCATGCTTGGTCTAAGGACCAAGTAATGTGTGTCCTTCCTCTCATTTAGGGTGGACAGTGAAAAAGGTCATTTGCACATGTGACGACTGTTATGTCCATGAAGCATAGAACGTTTCTGCACATTTCATAGCTGATGTGATGGATCACTGCATTCTTCATTAGTTCAAAAGTAGTGTACAAGTGCTCAGATGGTGAGGTACATCCTGGGAAATAAAGGGCCTAACCAATACCGGCACACATAGCCTACATTGCAGCCATAGTGGCAACTCTGGTCACTGGAGCACTGCCCAGTCCCTGCATGTCTTGTATGATGAAGGAGCAAGTGTGCATAGCCCCCCGAAGAGGGAAGGATGGTCTGGGATGGACCTCATGGATCATGACTGAGGCTGGCATTTGGTGTATATGCAAAAGTACTTATCTTGTAGCATACAGCAGATCACAAGGGAATGCATGCCCTGCACATGTGCTGCTTCAGAGATAACTGCAACCCAGCAGACCTCTGTGTGTGAATGTTGTTTGGCTTAGGAGGTACAGCACAGTGGAGGGACGGGTATCTTGCCTTCACATGTGACTTGGTCTTTGCACAGGAGATTACTACTGCTGCTGTGTGTCTGTTACGTAGCTGCAGTATTGAGTGTCCAGTGCAGTCCGTACTGCATGTGTACTGCTGCAGGCAGGTCCTAGGTGTGGTCTACAACTTTCTCAGAATGTGTCTGCCAGGCTGTATGGAGTCCAGGGTTTAGGCAATTGCAGGCAGGGACTGTAGACAGGTGCAATCTAGAGGACACGATGTGCGACTGTAGCAGAATGATTAGAACACTGGCTCAGTAAGGAACAGACCAGAGATCACACCCCACTTGTGGCCTTGGAAAAGTCACTTCACCCTCCATAGTAAGGCCTGCCAGTATATTTCCAATCACACTGACGAGAAACTCCAGGAGTTGCTGGGTCACCAGAAATCAGTATTGACTTGAGAGTACATATTGTTGTTAGTATTAGTCATTTTTATGTGTTATGCACATTGGGTCTGCAAACATGCACAATGCAATCATAAATATCTAACAGCATGACTTTATTGCCTTTGCTGCAGCACACTGCATTCAACTTGACCCTGTAGATGCATGACACATGAGTTGTACATGATTGGAAACTGTCATGATAATTGTGGTTGAACATCATCTGCTCCATCACATATATGCAGTACATGCAGGCACGCACACTCAATTTCAGCAACATCAGGGACATCTGCAACCCCATGCTCAATTAGGTCTGCTCCAGGCATGAATAGGCATCATGAAAGTGCTTGTTTTGGCCGTAAAACATCCAGGGGGCATAGAGAAGATGGAGAGTTGAGTGACTGGCCTAAGGTCACAAGGAGCAGCATTGGGATATGAACTATGGTCCCAATCCACTATTCTAACCATTAGGCTATTACACATCCCTGTTCTAAGATGCTATTCTGAGGTGTTTATGTAAATGTCCCCATAGATGTCCATACTGGCACGTCCATGTTTGTGAAATCATGCCTAACTTGGACATGCCTGCTTTGTTTTTCAGACGTTCTGGTTTGGACATGCCAGATTGTACTTGGACACTCTGTAAAAAGTACCTTCTGAATGCATATTAAATTGTAGTGTCCTCTGAAAGTCTGTGAAAAGTTTATTTTGAAAAATATTAAGAAAAAGAAAGTGGGGGTGGGGAAGATCCAAGATGGTGGAAATGTGTAGCCTCCTGTCCACTGGACTCTGCTTTTCTTTGATTTCATGATTGGCACTTTTATGATGGTGGTGGTGATGGTGGTAAAGAGATAGAGGAAGTACATACCTTACCCTGTGGCTTGCTGTCTATTTTGCTGTTTGTATAGCCTTCAGAGCAGCTTATGTCTTCGGGTGAGATCTTTGCTGTTGATTCAATGTAGGGAAAAGGTCGTCAGGTTTTCCTATGACATTCTGCTTAATATTCGTTAAGTTTTCATAGATGAGATACATTTTCTTTGGCCTGAAATACTTGAGATATTTTCTAGATAAGAAATTTTCTGTTGAAATATCGGTGTCTGCTTGAATTGTTATGCGATTGGTGTGAAGGATATTGAAGGCCCACATTTACAGTTTTCTTTTAATATGAAATATATTAGTTTTATTTTGTTTTTATATTTCCATTCTGCCCGGTGAAGTTTTCCTCCTCATTTATTCATTTTGATGAGCTTGGTAGAAGATTATTCAGGTTTTTTTCTTGTTAGTTTGATTTCTGTATGAATGATGTTGATTACTGTTAAACAAATTTGTCAGGCTTGTATGTTTAAATATAAATTAATAAATAGAAAGTTTTAGAAGTAATTTAAAAAAAGGAAAACTGACTGACAAAAATGCTTCCCTTCTTTGACTGTTGGCTATAGTTGCTTTATGAGCAGCGCACGATTCAGCTATGCCTAACAAGGACTTGTTTTTCAAAGGGATAGAGCTGAGTGACTGAAGAGTTAGAAACATAGAAACATGGCGGTAGAAAAAGACCTTATGGCCTATCTAATCTGCCCTTCCATATCAAATACTATAGTCTCTTTTTTTTCTTTAGAGATCTTCTTTGCTTATTCTATGCTTTCTTGAATTCAGAAACTGTCCTCATCTCTACTACCTCTACTGGGAGACTATTCCATGTATCTACCACTCTTTCCATAAAGAAATATTTCCGCATTTTACTCCTCAGTCTATTCCCTTTCAACCTCATCCTTTGTCCCCTCATTGCAGAGCTTCCTTTCAATTGAAAGAGGCTCTCTGCCTGTACATTTATGCCGTGGAGGTATTTAAACACCTCTAACATATTTCATTTACCCCACCTTTCCTATAAAGCATACATATTGAGATCTTTAAGTCTGTCACCATATGGTTTATACTGAAGACCACTGACCATTGTGGTAGCCACTCTCAGCACTGACTCCATTCTGTTTATATCCTTTTGAAGGTGTTGTCTCTAGAATTGCACACAATACTCCAAATGAGGTCTTACCAAAGACTTATACAGAGGTATTTTTACTTCCTATTTTCTACTTGCCATTCCTCTCCCTATGCACCCAAGCATCCTTCTGGCTTTCACCATCACCTTTTCTACCTGTTTAGCCACTTTAAGATCATCATAAACAATCACACCTAGTCATGCTCTTCTTTCATGGTCAAAAGTACTTCACCTCCTATACTAAACCACTTCCTTGGATTTTTGCAGCCAAAATGTATGACCCTGCTTTTTTTGTGTTAAATCTCAGCTACCAAGTTCTTGACCATTCTTCAAGTTTCACTAGATCCCTCCTCATGTTGTCTACTCCTTCCTAGGTGTCTACTGTATTGCAGATTTTGGTATCATCCACAAAAAGGAAAACCTTATCTGACAGCCCTTCCGCAATATCACTAACAAAAATGTTAAAAAGAATCGGACCAGGAACAGATCCCTGTGGCACACCACTGGTAACCTCCTTTTCCTCAGAGTGAGCTCCATTTATTTGTACCCTTTGTCGCCTCCCACACAACCAATTTCTAACCCCGTCAGTAACTTTAGGGACTATCTTTAGGATGCTCAATTTATTTATAAGTCGCCTGTGCGGAATGGTGTCAAAGGATTTACTTTGGTTCAACTCTCTGGTCACCCAGTCAAAGAAATTAATCAGATTTGTCTGACAAGACCTGCCCCTAGCAAAATCATGCTGCTTCAGATCCTGCAATCCACTGGACTCCAGAAACCTCACTATCCTCTGTTACCTGGCCAGATCCTCTTGAAGTAAAAATTACAAGTCGCAGAACAGCTAAAATTGTCTGCATGCTTTCATAACAAGCACAAGTTTAGCCAAATTAGAAAGACACATTCCCAAAGGAGTATTTAGGTCAGAGAAGAAAACTGTGCATAAATGCTAGTTATAAATGCTCATTTGTAAATCATTTTGACTTGACAAATGTTAACAGTTATTTGTATTTTTTTGTTCCGCTTCCATTGCCCACAGAAATAAAAGGGGTAAATATTCATGTATGTATGGCATTTTTATACCTGTGCACCATTGACACATTTCATTGAGAAACCATCCACATAGTCCTTGTTGAAATATTCTCCTAAGTTCCTCTCCTACTTCCACAGGAAGTAGCCTTGGCATTTGGCCGCTAGGCAACATGGAGAAAATTATCCCCCCAAAAATCTAGATATGCTTTCATCTAGGTTTTGCACTGAACCAACAATTTTCTCCAGCAGGGAGAGAGAGCCAATGGGCCTGGATTGGATGCAGCAGGACAAGCCACCCATTTTTTGAGAAGGTTGCCACACTGCTGAAGAAGTACGACTCTTGATATGCCACTGGGTCACAGTATGAGACTCCAGAGGTCTAAAAGCAGGATCCACATCAGAAAACGTCTTCATGGAAAGAGTGGAAAATGTATGGATCTTCTTTTCATAATGGAATTCAAGGAAAACAGCAGAAGCACAGAAACTATGAAGAAGTGAAGGAAAAGCCAGAGATCAATTGGGGTCTATGGCACTGCAAGAGGAAATAAATTGGACAGCTACATGGGCCTTAAGTCTTTATCTGTTGCTATATTCTGTTTCCATAATGCTGAGCACAAAACTTTCTCCCTGCCGAAAGCAACACTGCAGTTTTCAGCATAGCACTAGTAGGCATTGCATAATATAAATTATTTGAATAACCTTAGAAATATACAAAAAGCTATGTAGGATGATGCATAAGGGCACAGTGCCCCTTCCTCTGAAGTGCTTACAACCTAATTCTGAGCAGAAATGGTTAAATGTTTTTGTTCACGATTGCTGAAGTACTGTGGTAAGATGGACATCATCTAGGGTCTCCAGATTCTAAATCTTATGCTGTAAATGTTATTCTGCCAACACAGCTACAGTAGACACGAAAAAATAGGAAGAATCATAAATCCTTCCAAACAGAATCTGCAGGTGAGGCCAAGCAGGGCTAATGGTTGCTGTAGAGTACTTATGCCGAACCATGCTCAGTTAAGGTTACCAACAAGCTATGATCAAACATACTATGATGGAATATACGCTGTCTTAACACCCAGGTAAAGAAAGAAACAGTTTGACCTTAAACCAAGCTTCAGGAAATAATCAAATCTAAGCCAAGGAGGCAATCTAGGACTAAATATCCCAGAGGTTTCGGGGAAGGCTGAGTGTAGAGGAACCATGTGGATGAAATCATTGGGTGTAGGGTAGGAGGAGATTCTGAACCTTAGATGAGGCAGGAAGTAAGGTATTTAGATGACAAAAGTGCTGAAGGAAGACTAAGGAGTATGTTTACTAAAGGGCGTTAAGGTAGCAGGTGTTAGCAAGCCTTAAGGGCAGTGATAAGGGATTTTCCATGAGAAAAGGGCTTTGAGCATGTAGGAGACATTCTGGTGGTAAAGGCACTATGCACGCTAACAGTACATCGGGCGTTAAGTTGTCAAGCGTTCACCTTAACGTCCGAAAACAGATGCCATCCTAACACTGGATAAGGAAGCACCAGGGAAAAGCAATGTAAAGGTGATAGATGGAAGGGCGGGTGGGAGCTGATGGACCTGATAGATCTGTGGGCACCCTACATGGCAGCCATTAAGTGGTATGAGCATGTGGGAGGCAGCTGTACTGATGCACTGGGGTGTGATCCTGGAAAATGCTGCATTGGCAGCAAGCAACAGAGGATGCGGATGATATGTCCCCCAGTTGGAGTTACTCTGGATAATGAGTTGAATCTCAGATCACACATAAATAAGACAATTAAAAGCGCTTATTACAGAATGAAGCTCATCAAAAGACTAAGGCCGCTTCTTGATACTGTTCACTTCAGAAATGTTTGTCAAGCATTGATTACTCCATTACTTGACTTCTGTAATCCAATATATCTGGGTTTATCTAAGCAAGCACTTAAGCCTTTACAACTGGCGCAGAATACTGCTGCACGTATAATTTTTGGTCTATCAAGTAGAGAACATATACTCCCATCTTGAAAGAGCTTCACTGGTTACCAATAGCTTTCACTTGTAAAATATAAAACTATAATTTATATTTTCAAGATAAAACAACAATATTCTGCAGAAAGCCTGACATATCTCATACAGTCAGATATTAGCAACAGACCTAGAAGAAGAGGATCTGACAACAGAATCAGCTTATCAAATGATGTCAGAAAAACACGTAAAGACACCTCTGAAATGGCTTTATCTTTTGCTGCACCTTCCATCTGGAACTCTCTACCTAATGAGCTGAGAGCAGCTCAAGACATCAATGACTTTAGAAAGCAACTGAAAACATCTTTGTTTATAGAACACTACGGTCATGCAATTAACTAACTTAATTTGTCTGGAATGTAAATCATATACATATTGTATAATAGCTCACATTATAGTATAGCTCACTATGTAGATAATGCAACTCACTCTAACACATTATACCATAACTTTAACTTTTATTTCTTTACATTTTCTCACTAATACTCTTAATATCTTTGTTTGTAAGACCGCTTTGATTGTATGATAAGGCGGTATAGAAATCCAATTAAATAAATAAATAAATAAATAAATAAATAAAGGAGAAGTGTGCATGAGAGAGCAACGAGCAGAAAAGAGTACTTGTGTGAGCCACGGTGTAGAAGCTTGCAGGAGAATACATCACTACACCTAGCCGGCAGAGTCTGATGGATGGGCTGAAGGAGAGATGGTGGTAGATAAAAGTGTGATATGGGCTGGCAGTGGCAATGTACCTGAGGTGCCATCTTCAAGGCATATGTACTGCGTGGTGGGAATGTGCAAGTGCCACGTGGAAGGCCTGCTACCAGATATGTTGGTCCTACATCTGTCCCAGCCACCCAACAACCATATAACTCTCCTGAAAAATGTGCATACAACACCTGGACAGCAGTTACTCAAACTAGGCCACTGGGGCACATAAATACTACATGAGTTGAGCCCTGCAGTTGGCCATCTGAGGGGTAGGATGTGTCCACATGTAATGCAGAGATGTGAGGGAGCCAAATCTATACAGACACAGTTATGATGTAATACCTCAATCAGGTATCACAAGTTGGTGATATCTGAATGTATGTAACTGCCCTCTATTAGATTGCTGTATCAGTGCAGTCAAAAAAGGGTACAGTGTACTGTAAAACCCGTTGATATATGATGAACAAAAGGAACTTTGAGAAACTGCAGTCTGCTGAAGCAATGGAGCCTCAAGTGACCTGCTCAAGGTCAAAGGGAGTTGTAGAAATCCTATGAAGATGGTGCCATACATAAAAAGCTTCAGTTAAACCATCTCACCAGGAGTGGAAGGGGGAACTAATCTGAGATATCCTGGTTTCTAAGCCTGTGCCATGACCATTAGGCTATGCCTCCAGTTGGAGAATTGACATCTGCTGGGTGAGCATGTCTGACCCCCTGCAATGGCCTTCAGCAGAGCCAATAAGGGCATGATGGAAAATTGAATGTGTGCAGACCAAAAAGTGTAGGCGGAACACATAACAAAGCATATAACCCACACGTGAAGGGGCCATACTGGACTTTGTGCTTACTAATGGGGAAAGTGTTTCTGATGTTATAGTGGGAGATCATTTTGCATCTAGTGATCATCAAATGGTGTGGTGCAGTATTAGGACTAGGACTGCTAAAACGCATTCAAAAGTGAGGGTCCTAGACTTTAGGAAAACTAACTTTGCCAAGATGGGCCAATACCTCAGGGAGTTTTTGAAATAAGTAGCTGAAAAGGTGAAGAAAAAGAGGGAGGCTTTCATGAAATACAAGAGATCACACAGAGAGGAAGACAGGCAGCTATATTTGGAAAAGAGAAGCTAGCAAAGTAGTCAGGAAAGTAAAGATTCAGAAAGAGGAGGAAATAGCCAAGGCAATAAAATGGGGGAATAAGACATTCTTCAGATATGTTAGTGAGAAGAGGAAGGGCACAAGTGGTATTGTCATACTCAAGGGTGCAGGGGAGGAATATGTAGAAGCTGAACAGGATAAAGCGGAATTGCTTAACAAATATTTCTGTTTCTATGTTCACAGATGAAGAACCAGGAGAAGGACCTCAGAAAATACCCAAACAGGAACAGAAGCGAGGGGCATCTTGAACAATTTTCAGAAGACTGTGTTTGTGAGAAACTAGCTAAACTTAAAGTAGACAAAGCGATGGAACTGGATGGGATACACCCGAGAATATTGAGTGAACTTGGGGACATTCTAGCAGTTCCACTGACAGACCTTTTCAATGCCTCGTTGGAGTCTGGAGTGGTCCTTTTACACAAAAGCAGAAGTAAGGATGTGGTTGAAAACTACAGGCTGGTTAGTTTAAACTCGGTGGTGAGTAAATTATTGGAAGCGTTGCTGAAAGCGTAGTTACTCACCTGTAACAGGTGTTCTTCAGGGACAGCAGGAATCAGTCCTCACTTATGGGTGACATTGACACCGATGGAGCCCGCGCAGAGCAATTCCCCGGCTTTCAAAGAAAGCCTTTGGGATTGCTGCCACCATTCGTGTTCCTCTTCCCTCCCAAAGGTGCCATCTTGCTCAGTCAGGTCCCCTAGCTAGAGCCCTACTAAGCAGATGGCATGAGAAGGATAAAAACAGCAACTTTTCAGGGGAGGTGGGAGGGTAGTGAGGACTGATTCCTGCTGTCCCTGGAGAACACCTGTTACAGGTGAGTAACTGCGCTTTCTCCAGGAACAAGCAGGATGTCTGTCCTCACTTATGGGACTCCCCTGCAACAGGCTACCGAACCTGTAACCCAAAAATGCCTCTGCGAGGCCGTGAGCAGAAGTCGATTCCTGAAGGAGCCCAAGTCATCAGGTCCCTGGGGCGAAGCTCTTAGAGCCATCTAGAAAGGTCGGAGGGCAGGAGTTGCTTATACCCCAAACAGATTATGGAGTACAGCCTGGCAGAAGGCATTGTCCCAGTGGGATTCCCTCTCCAGGCAGAAAGTGTTCGCTGAAGACCAGGTTTCAGCCCGGCAGATGTCTGCCAGAGGCACTGAGTGCAGTGAAGCCACCGAAGCAGCCTTGGCTCGGATGCGTGTGCGGTGACCCGCCGATCTAGCGGGGCACATGCCTTTGCCTGGGCGAAGGTGATGCAGTCCGCCACCCAGATGGAGAAGGTGCGCTTGGTGACTGTCTGTCCCAGGCGGTTGGGGTCATAGGCAGCAAAGAGCCGATTGGACTTGTGATGAGCCTGGGTGCACTGCAGTTAGAAGACAAGAGCCCTATTGCAGTCGAGTGTATGTAATATTGGCAACACCTGATCAGCATGGGGTCTCAGGAAGAAGGTCGGCAAGACTATCTCCTGATTGAAATGGAAATCCAAGACAACCTTCGGTAGGAACTTGGGGTGGGTACGGAGGACCACCCTGTTCCCATAGATCCTGGTGTAGGGAGCCTCAGCCATGAGGACCTGGAGTTCACTGACTTGGCGAGCTGAGGTCAAAACCACCAGGAAGACTACATTCCAGGAGAGGTGCCAAAGTGAGCACATCGCCATCGGCTCGAATGGTGATCATGTAAGCTGCATGAGAACTATGCTCAGGTCCCACTCCACTGGAAGATGCCGGATGGGAGGCTTGGAAAGTAAGAGGCCCCATGTGAAGTGGAAGACCAGGAGCTTCCCTGAGAGGGATTTACCCTCAATGGGGAGGTGGTTTGCCAAAATGGCGATGAGGTGTACCCTAACTGAGTTGGATTTCAGCCCCTCTTTCGAGAGGTGGAGGAGGTACTGGATGACCCATCGGGTAGAGCAGGAGAACGGGTCGATCTGGAGCTCGGAGCACCAGACTGAGAAGCGTCGCCACTTGAAGGCATAAGCCCAATTCGTTGAGACTTTCCTCAATGTGAGGAGGACCTCCTCGACCACCCCGGGAGGTGTAGCAGGGCTAAGGAGACTTGTTCAGCTGCCAGGCTGTAAGGGACAGCGAGGCCAGGTTCTGGTGAAATACCTGCCCCTCCTTCTGTGTTAGCAGGTCCAGGGCGTGGCCCAGGGGAACTGGAGGCTCTGACGAGAGCCGGAGCAGGAGCGGGAACCAAGGCTGTCGAGGCCACTAGGGGGCCACGAGAATCACAGAAGCACGTTCCCGCTGAACCTTGTGGAGGGTCCTCATGATGAGAGGAGTGGGAGGGAAAGTGTAAAGAAGCCCGGAGGCCCAGGTCAACAGGAACGCATCCGGGGCCACCCTGCTCAGGTGTGGAACTAGTCCACAGAAGCGGGGAAGCTGCGCGTTCACTGGGCTGGCAAACAGATCCATGGATGGGGTCCCCTACCGATGGAACTAGAGGCTGGCGATCTCCGGATCAAGGTGCCACTCGTGTGGGCAGAGTATTCTGATGAGTTTGTATGCGAGGATATTCTCCTTGCCCGGGAGATAGATGGCTCGGAGGGTCATCCCCCAGCAAAGGGCTAAGGAGCAAAGTAGGATCGTCTCCTGGCAGAGGAGGCAGGAGCATGTTCACCCTTTCTTGTTTATGTAGAACATGTCTACTCTGTTGTCGGTCTGCACGAGCACTGACTTTCTTCTCAGATGGCTCTCGGAGGTCTTCAGAGCCCGCCGGACTGCCCTAAGCTCAAGCAGGTTGATCTGCTACTGAGATTCCTCGGGCAACTGTTGCCCCTGGGTGCACAGTTCGCCACAGTGGACTCCCCAACCCAGCAGTGAAGCATCTGTCGTCAGGATGAACTCGTGCTGTGAGGTTTGGAAGGGCATCCCCTGAAGGAGACTTCGAGGATCCCACCACCAATCCATGGAGCTGTGGAGACTGTGGGAGATCCAGATAGGGTCCCTGAGGCAGCCGGAGGCCTGGCTCCATTACGCCCTGAGACACCATTGAGCTGTCCGCATGTGACTTGCGGGTCTCATCTTCCAGCACTATAGTGCAATTTGTTTTGTTGTGACTATCCATTGGGTTTTCATGGTAAAATACAGAAGTATATTGCCGGGCCTTTCCTCCGTGCAGTTTAAGTTTAGTGTTGTTGCCATTGTCACAGAAATGTGATCCTCTGCCGACAACACTGTCCCATTCTGCTGCTGCCCAGATGGATTTTCTAGTGGTAAACATCCTAAATTTTGTTTATAAGCTTAGGAAGATTTAGCTTGCCTGTATTCCTTGCCTTGCCTTTTTAATCAGAAATTTGAGTGTACCCTCAATCCATATAAGGTTTACTGGCCTAGGGTGCTTAAATTCTCACCTGCCCTACCCCTCACCCCATGAACCCCAGAGTTGCATTGCCTATATAGTCTTCATATCATAGACAGACATCTGTTCTTCAATTAGATGGAACAAACACCTTGTGCTAAAACTGCTTCATAACAATCTTAATCAACATGTTGTGTATTCAGTGCAATTGCTATGGTGCTTTCATTCTGAGAAGAATCTTTTGCAGCCTTAGAGCTTGCCCTATATGTCTCAAGCTATCTGCTATTCATAAAGAATTGGTTCTATTAAGGAAAGAATTAGCAGCAATGAAACACACCTCCCTTAGTGCAGATTCATAAGAACATACCGTATATACTCGAGTATAAGCCGAGTTTTTCAGCACATTTTTTGTGCTGAAAAACGGCCCCCTCGGCTTATACTCGAGTCAACGTCTCTGTGCATAAGTTGCTGCTGCTGCCGAGTCCGCTTCTCGGCAGTGGCAAACTCACCGACTCCTTCTTCTGCAGCCGCGGCTCCCTGCCTCTTAGGGAACCGCGGCTGTGCTTGTAAAATCATCTCGGAGCCCTTCCTGTCTTGACGGGTTCCGTGCAGCATTGTCCCGCCTCCAAAACTTCCTTTAGAGGCGGGACAATGCTGCACGGAGCCCGTCAAGACAGGAAGGGCTCCGAGATGATTTTACAAGCACAGCCGCGGTTCCCTAAGAGGCAGGGAGCCGCGGCTGCAGAAGAAGGAGTCGGTGAGTTTGGCGCTGCCGAGAAGCAGACTCGGCAGCGGCAGCACCGTCTGCCCCCCTCCCTCCATCCATATCCGCTCCCGCCCGCCATGACAGCCCCCCGCCCTCCCTCCCTATCACCTCCCTCCCTCCAGGTCAGCTCCCTCCCTTCTTCCGCAGCCGCGGCTCCCTGCCTCTTAGGGAACCGCGGCTGTGCTTTTAAAATCATCTCGGAGCCCTTCCTGTCTTGACGGGCTCCGTGCAGCATTGTCCCGCCTCTAAAGGAAGTTTTGGAGGTGGGACAATGCTGCACGGAGCCCGTCAAGACAGGAAGGGCTCCGAGATGATTTTAAAAGCACAGCCGCGGTTCCCTAAGAGGCAGGGAGCCGCGGCTGCAGAAGAAGGGAGGGAGCTGACATAGAGGGAGGGAGCAGATATGGAGGGAGGGAGGGGGCTGACAGGGAGGGAGGGGGGCTGACAGGGAGGGAGGGAGGAGGGGGGGGCTGACAGGAGGGAGGGGGAGGGGGGCTGACAGGGAGGGAGGGAGGGAGGGAGGGGAGCTGATATGGATGGTGGAGGGGGCTGATATGGATGGAGGGAGGGAGGGAGGGGGCTGACATGGATGGAGGGAGGGAGCTGACATGGATGGAGGGAGGGGGCTGACATGGAGGGAGGGAGGGAGGGAGGGGGGGGGCTGACATGCAGGGAGGGAGGGGGGCTGATATGGATGGAGGGAGGGCGGCTGACATGGAGGGAGGGAGCTGATATGGATGGAGGGAGGGGGGCTGATATGGATGGAGGGAGGGCGGCTGACATGGAGGGATGGAGGGGGCTGATATGGATGGATTGGGGAGGCGGGCTGACATGGAGGGAGGGAGCTGATATGGAGGGAGGGAGGGCTGGCTCTGCCGGGCAGGGGGGGCCCTGCGGGACATGCGATTTTACCGCGGCTGAGGGGGGGTTTAGGACTGGTAATGTGCTGTGGGCTGGGGGGGGTTAGAACTGGTAATGTGCTGTGGGCTGGGGGGGGTTAGAACTGGTAGTGGGCTGGGGGGGTTAGAACTGGTAATGTGCTGTGGGCTGTGGGGCTGGGGGGGTTAGGACTGGTAATGTGCTGAGGAGGAGAACTCCAGTTTTGAAGGATTTTAGCTCTTGTGTGTTAGCTTGGTTGCTGATTAAGCTAAGGTTGATGTACTTTTAAAGATACGGTATTTTTGATACCATATTGTTTTTGTTGACCCCATTTTCCACTTACAGAGCTATTTTACTGTTTTTTCGTTTAAATAAATATTCATGTAATTTTATTGGTCTCTATCTTTATTGTTTACATTGACTAGTAGGTGCCTCATTTCCCACCCTCGGCTTATACTCGAGTCAATAGTTTTGCCCAGTTTTTTGTGGTAAAATTAGGTACCTCGGCTTATATTCGGGTCGGCTTATACTCGAGTATATACGGTAAGAACATAAGATATGCCATACTGGGTCAGACCAAGGTCCATCAAGCCCAGTATCCTGTTTCCAACAGTGGCCAATCCAGGTCACAAGTACCTAGCAGTTTCCCCAAAAGACACAGGTTCCACAATGCTTGTACTGGGTCAAGCATTGATATCCTGAGTCCCTTCTTAATAATGGTTTATGGACCTTTCCTCCAGGAACTTGTCCAAACCTTTTTTAAACCCAGCTACACTAACAGCCTTTACTACATCCTCTGGTAACAAATTACAGAGTTTGATTACACGTTGAGTGAAAAAATATTTTCTTTTATTAGTCTTAAATAGTTTACCCTGTAGCTTCATTGCATGTCCCCTAGTCTTTCTATATTCTGATAAGGTAAACAATCGATCTACGTTTACCCGTTCCACTCCGTTCATTAATTTATAGACTTCTATCATATCTCCCCTCAGCCGTCTCTTTTCCAGGTTAAAGAACCTAACCTTTTTAGCCTTTCTTCATAGGAGTATCCTTCCATCCCCTTTACCATTTTGGTGGCTCTTCTCTGAACCTTTTCTAAAATCGCTATACCCTTTTTAAGATACGGTGACCAGAATTGCACACAATATTCAAGGTACGGTCTCACCATGGAACGATATAGAGGCATTATAATATCTTTTGTTTTATTTTCCATTCCTTTCCTTATCATACCTAGCATTCTATTTGCTCTCTTGGCCGCCGCTGCACACTGGGCCGAGGGTTTTAACATGGTATCCACAATGACTCCTAAATCTTTTTCCTGGGTGGTGGTTCCTAATGTGGAACCTTGCATCGTGTAACCATAGTTTGGGTTGTTCTTCCCTAGGTGCATAACCTTGCACTTGTCCACATTAAATTTCATCTGCCATTTCGATGCCCAGTCTTCTAATTTATCAAGATCATCTTGCAATTTTCCACAATCCTCTTGGGTATTAACAACTTTAAATAGTTTTGTGTCATCTGCAAATTTGATAACCTCACTCGTTATTCCACTTTCCAGGTCATTTATGAATATGTCAAAAAGCAGCGGACCCAGAACAGATCCCTGGGGTACACCACTATTCACCTTTCTCCATTGGGAAAATTGGCCATTTAGCCCTACCCTCTGCTTTCTATCTTTTAACCAGTTCCTGATCCACAATAGTACACTGCCTCCTATCCCATGACTCTTTAGTTTTGCCAAAAGTCTCTGATGAGGGACCTTATCAAAGGCTTTCTGAAAGTCCAGATACACTATATCAACCGACTCACCTTTGTCCACTTGTTTATTCACTCCTTCAAAAAAACATAACAGATTAGTAAGACAAGATCTTCCTTGTCTAAAGCCATGTTGGCTGTCTCCCATTAGGTCATGACTATCTACATGCTGAGTAATTTTATTCTTTATAATGGTTTCTACCATTTTTCCCGGTACTGATGTCAGGCTCACCGGTCTGTAGTTTCCCCGATCACCCCTGGAACCCTTTTTAAAAATTGGTGTTACATTGGCGATCCTCCAATCTTCAGGTATTAGAGATGATTTTAATGATAGTTCACAGATTACTAATAGCAGGTCTGCAATCTCATATTTCAGTTCTTTCAACACCCTTGGATGTATACCATCTGGCCCAGGTGATTTGCTACTCTTCAGTTTATCTAATAGTTGTAATACATCTTCCCGATGTATCGATATTTCCTTCAATTCTTCTGCACCTTTAAATACCACTTCAGTCATGGGTAACATCCCTACATCTTCCTCAGTAAAGACCGAAGCAAAGAATTCATGCTCTTGGGATGTAGAAATTCAAAGGAAATGCATGCAATAGGGGGAGAGAGGTTGGTGTGTACAGACCAGGAGAGGGACCTTGGAGTGCTAGTATCTGAGGATCTCAAGGTGGCAAAACAATGTGACAAGGCAGTAGCCAAAGCCAGAAGGATACTAGGCTGCATATAGAGAGGAATAGCCAGCAAAAAGGAGGAGGTATTAATGCCACTGTACAAGTCATTGGTGAGTCCTCACTTCGAGTACTGTGTTCAGTTTTGGAGACCATATCTCACAAAGTACATAAAAAGACTTAAAATGGTTCAGAGGAAGGCGATCAAAATGATTTGGAGTCTTCGCCAGAAGATGTATGAGAAGAGACTTGAAGACTAAGGGGTATGTTTACTAAACCGCGCAATTGTGTGGGGCGCACTTGAGCGTGCGCTAAGGTACCTTAGCGCATGCTAATAGTGCCTTTTTTGTGTCCCACACACCTGCGCGCCGCACGCACAAGTGCATGGCGCGCTGATGTGCGATAGAGGCGTGGAAAGGCATTCCGAGGGCGGAGGAAGGCTCCCGAGGGGCGGAGGGAGGGGTTCAATGGGAGGAGAGTGGGAGGGGATAGGCTCCCCGCACAGGAGCGGGGCTGAAAATCAACCTAAAAAATACCGCGAGTGAAAACCTCGCGTTAGAGCCGATTTAAAGGGAAGAGAAACCATTTCCGTCAGCAATGTACAGCAAAACCGGGGAAACCTACAAAACGTGAGCAGTGTGATACATGTGCACAGAACAAAATAGCAAATAACAATTGAAAATGACCACAACAAAATTTTAAAAAATTATAATCCAGCTGGGCAACTGTGATATCAATGGGCAGCAATAAAAAACACTCCCAGGAAAGCTAAAAAAAAAAGAAATGATTTTTGGAAGGGTCTACGCTCCGTAGACCCTTCCAAAAATCATTTCTTTTTTTTGGAGCTTTCCTGGGAGTGTTTGTAATGTTGCCCATTATATTACTGTTGCCCAGCTTGGTTATGTGTTTTCTCCCCTTTTTTTGAAGTCATTTTTGAGGTTTATTTGCCCTTTTGTCTCCATACAAGGTGAATGAGTCCACAGTAAAATTGTGCAGAGCAGGGTTTCTGACACATTCGGTCAGGTTTCCTAATTCCAGGGACTGCACTGTCTCTGTGGCCACAGTGTGGTGCAGCAGACACAGCCAGTGCCTGTAGGACCAGAGAGTCAGAGGTTCAAGTCCCAGCTGGGGCTCCTGCCAGCCCAGTCCCCATATTTTACCCACCACTAAACAGAGATAGTAAGGACACTCATGTATTGCAGAGAACATAAGCATGGCTCACACACCTCTATTTTACCCTACACCGCACACACACCATAATAATGGGCATTACCTACAGCCGAGTCCCCAAAATGCAGTCCTGGAGTGCTCAACTCAATCAGGTCATATGCTTTTTCCAAGATGAGGACATGTCAGCATGTTGGCGGATGGCTACAGGTGGTGGAGGGGGCAGTGGCTGCTAGCCACAGCAGACAGTGGCCTAGGCCTGTGCAGGCTGGCACCGTCCACTGCAACACAGTCTCTGTCGGATGTACAGTCATGGACTCCCAAGGGAATGCAGCCTATCTGTGGCAACACGGTGGTGCAGTGCACATAGACATTGTGTGCAAGAACAGAAGTTCACAGGTTCAAATCCCAGCTGGGGCTACTGCCAATCCAGTCCACATATTTTTCCCACTACTAAACCATGATAGTAAGGACAAACCTTTCTTGCTGAGAACATATGCATGGTTAATACGCCTATATTTTACCCCACCGAGCACATACACCATAAACAGGCACATTACCTAGAGCAGAGTCTCCCAAATGCAGTCCTGGAGGGCCAAACACCATTCAGGTTCCATGCTGCCTCTAATAAAGATGCCTGTGCTGCATATCTATGCACCACCCCCATGGTATGCAGATATAGCTCATGCATATTCATGAGGGACAGCATGAAAACCCGAACAGTGCTTGGCACACCAGGACTGGAGTTGGGAACCTCTGCCGTAAAGCAGCAGCCAACAGGGACAGACACACCCACACCCACACCCACAGGCCCCATTGGCCAATGCCTCCTGGAGAGGCAGGACATTGGGCCCTGCCTGCATCTCCCAATACTAGCACTTGCATACCTTAGCAATGCCACCCTACACCTGGGTATACGGTACACAGCTATCAAACGTTTCATATGATTACTGGCAGATAGCAATTCCTACGTTAAGCACAGTTTGCTCATTAAGCTCCATCATAACAATCATTCTGATGTCTGCGGTGTGTGCTTCAGGTCTGGTCTCTGACAGTGTTTACCACCCTGGGGAGTGACCCCCAACAGTATTGCGTACCACATCCATGCCTGTACTGTGCCCAGGACCGGTGTGGTGGGTATGGCTGCTGAACTCCTCTATAGTAGCACAATGCTGGCATAGGTGTGGGGGTGGCTGTCTGTCTATCCAGTGTGTGGTGGCTGCAAACACCTTCCACAGCCCACACTGCCAGAACTGTTGCCAGTATTGGGCTGCCAATGTGCATAATGAGGGGCAAGGTACCATGGGTATAGCCAGGACATGGTGGCCTTGCCAGGGTGCATCTGCACAGGGCATAGGGCACTGACTGGGACATTTTAGTGCCCGGCTACCACCTACACAGACAGGGTGACCTCAGTATGTCCTGTTGGGAGATCACTCTCACAGTGACCACAGCATGGCTAGGAACCCCCATAGTGCTACATAGTATTTCTCTCATATGATATTTATGGGTTTCCTTTTGGGGCCCAGTCACTGACTTATCTGCTTGTTGTGTGTGCTGCCATCCCAGTTCTGGGTGCATGCATTTCCACCAGGAGTGTGCACTATGGACTAACTAGCTGACTGTTTGCAGCTGGTATGTGTCTTGATGGAGTGCTGTGCAGTGGCTGAAGGCTTGCTGCAGGAGAACATCAGATGGTGGTGGAATGCAGCTTAGCATATACAGGCCTAATGTCTGTTTGCTATCATGTTATGGTTATGTGCAGAGCTGAATGTGGATCTTTTGGGGGGGGGGGGGTCCTGCTTGCTGCCCTTGGAGAGGAGAGTGGTGGTGCATGATCTTCCTGGGGGTTGCACCTGAGCGAGACAGACAGAGACATCCAAGGTGTTTCTGCAGAAACTACCTATCTTACACATTAGCACTGCTTTGGACCTCCAACATGGCCTCTTTCAGCCATGGAATGTGGTGTGGACCTGGTGCTGGGCGCCTCATCGCACACTCAGGGTGAGCACAGTACCCGCACAATGTGACGGTGTGTAGCTACTCTGTGCCACTAAAACACTCAGTCAGTACCCCCTACCAGGCCGAGGTGCTGTGGGGGTGCATACCCCATCTTGTGTTCATCTGTAGACAGCTGATTTGCATGTGCAGTGCATCATGGGTACGGGTGGGATAACCCTATCCTGGTGACCACAGCAGACTGTCTGTGTGGTGACGTGCAGGCTCTCTGCAGCCAGCCAGGGGCTTGCTAGCAGCTATAGAGCTGTAGCCCAATGGTTATTTCACTGCCTGTGAAGCAAGAGGTCATGCGTTCCAATCCACAGTGGGGTTATTTGATAGGGTTAGCCAAAGCATTAAGTATTTTTAATGTACATTTTTGCTGCCAGCAAAAACACCCTCAGCGTACTGTACCCATAAGGTGCCTTTGAGGGCACTTTATAGGGCGCCCTATAGGGCACCTTATGGTTCCCATCCATATAAGGTGCACTATACATTATCCTGTGATGCAACTTTTAGGGTGCCCTATAGGGGACATTTTAGGGTGCCGTGGCGGACAGTGCACTTTATAATGTGCCCTATGGAGTGCCTTATAGGGTGCCTTATACGGCACCTTCAATTACGGCACGTGAGGGCGTGTTTGCTGGCAGCAATTAATAAAATAAAAATAAAGTGCTGCAGGAAACAAAATGTATATTGCAAAGCTGATGCCTCAGCCAGCTTTACGTATTAGGCACACTGGGGAGCAAACTCAAGACCCCTGTATCAGCAGTCAGTGCCTTAACCATTGTGCTCCACTGCTGCTTCTCCTTGCATGTCAGCGCACCTATGTATGCTTTTCATTCCTTACACTGCACAGTGCTGCCATCAAAACCAGTACTCTGACCTTGCGGTACCTCATACGGCACCCTATAAAGCGCCCTATAAGCAACATTCTAGGGTGCCTTGGCAGACAGTGCACTTTAAAATGTGCCTTATGGGGCGCCTTATGTTAACACGCTTTGAGAGTGTGTTTTCTAGTAGTGATAATTAAAATAAAAATAAAAAGCAAAAGCCTCCTAAAGCAATCTTCCCCATAATATGTAATGCCTCAGCCAGCCTTGTTTATTGGGTACTGTGGGGATTGAACCCTTGATTCTTGCATCATTGGTCAGTGTCTTAACCATTGTGCTGCGGTTCTGTTTGTGTACTTGCATATCAGCGCGCCGCCTTATGCCGCCCAATATTAAAATGCCTCCTAAAGCAATAGTGTGCCTTATGCAGCCCAATGTTAAAGTGGCCTTATGCCATCCAATATTAAGCTGGCTCCCAGCCTTCTTCATTGGGCACTGTGGGGGATTGAATCCCTGATCCCTATACCATTGGTCAGTGTCTTAACCATTGTGCTGTGGCTCTGCTCTTTTGCTTGCACATCAGCGCGCCACTTATGCCTCCCGCGCAGCTTTCTCATGCGCTAATGTGCGGGGCGCACATGGGCGCCGCGCACCTTAGCGCAAATGTAAATCCCGTTTTTTCTTTTTCACAAAGAAACGCCCACTCCTTATATGGCACCCGCACACTAGCGCGGCCCGCACTTTACCGGGGTTTTAGTAAACATGCCCCTAAATATGTATACTCTAGAGGAGAGGAGGGACAGGACAGACATGATACAGACTTTTAAATACTTAAAGGGTATCAATTAACACACAAACCTTTTTCAAAGAAGGGAAAACTGTAAGATTAGAGGGCATACAATGAAGCTGCATGGTGGTAAACTTAAAAGTAACATCAGGAAATACTTTTTCACTGAAAGGATGGTGGATGCTTGGAATGCCCTCCCGATGGAGGTGGTGGGGCAAATACAGTGAAGGAATTCAAAATGGTATGGGACAGACACAGTGGATCCCTTTATAACAAGAGGATAAAATCAAAGCAAACTTTAATATCTTTTAATAAAGGGGGGCTAACCTGCACGGAGGTTATACTTACAATCACTCTAGCCTAAAAACAGGCATAGAGGGGGGAGTGACCTGCACGGAGTTGTACTTACAACCACTCTAGCCACCCTACAGGGCAGACTAGATGGACTATATCGGTCTGTATCTGCTGTCATATACTAAGGGGGATGTTTACTAAACCCTGGTAAGGTAACAGGCGGTAACAGCAGTGATAAGGAGCACTAATCCTAAAAAGGCATTGGGCGGTTAGGGGACATTCTGGCATAAAGGGAACTATGGGCCATTTAAAACACATTAACAGGACATCGCATGTTAAGGTGATAGAGTGTTTAAGATTATCTAAGAGCTTTAAGGTGCTTTAAGTTAAGGTGCTCTAAGGGCTGTAAGGTGCTGTAAGCTAAGGTTCTCTAAGGGACTTAAGGTGCTTAAGTTAAGGTGCTCTAAGGGCTGTAAGGTGCTGTAACCTATGGTGCTCTATGGGTTATAAGGTGCTTTAAGTTGACAAGCATGTACCTTAAGGCAAGAAAATGGCTGTAACCCTAACGCTGGATAGAGCACCAAGGAAAGTCAATGTGAAGGTGATAGAAGAAAGGACAGGTGAGAGCTGATGGACCTGTCATATCGGTGGGCACCCTATGTGGCAGCCAGTAAAGTGAATGAGCATATGGGAGGCAGCTGTATCGATGCACAGGTTGGTGCCAATGTCAAGTGCTGCAATGTCAGTGTGTGGCATAGGATGGGAAGGACATGTCCCTCAGTCGAATCAGAAGCGGCAGGATGTTTGCAGTGACAGGAAGATAGAGTATGAGTGGTGATGTGCAGATCAGGCACAGGAGAGCCCTGATTATCACAAGCATGAAAATGATCTGAGTAGCAAACAGTCACAAAAAGAGCAGATAGGAACCAAACCCCTGTCTGCAGCTTGGAGGGTGAGGGGGGGGAGGAATATTGCACTAACCAGTATGCTACAGCTCCACAGCCTGCAAGGTCTGGAGTCAAAGAGCCTGCAGGTCACTGCCTAAACTGTCTGCTATGTGTGCTGGTATAGGCTAACCCCTCCAGTACCCATGATGCACTGCACACACAGAACAGCAGTCTGCAGCTGATCACCAAACGGAGAATGGACAGATCCATCACATCAGCTCAGTACAATTCACTGACAGTGTGCACTTCAATCACGTAACAGCTACAAACCGTGCTACTGCGCAGTTTCAGCAGTCACCCTGAGGGTGAGGACGGGTGCCCAGCATGAGGTCTCCAGGACCTGCAGTACTTAAAATGGTCTTTACTGCTTCTGCTGCAGTTCCCTATCACTGTGCAGCAGCTATTATCCACAGTGTGTTATGCTTGTCACATCTGCCCCTGTTAGAGAGTGATCCTCCTAGAACAGTGTATGTTAATACTCACTGTTAAACAGCTGATCAACACTGTTTAAGCTATTGCAGGGTATCCTACAAGTTTCAGCACTATCCTCTCTCTTATTGAACATTTACCTACAATCAATCTGACAAATCATTCAAACTCATGTCCTGTATTACATCTATGCAGGCAATATTATGATTTATGCTCCACTCCCATAATTTTTATTTTATTTATATTCTCTTATATACCGTGCTATTCTGCATCAGTGTGGTTTACATTGAACAAACTGAAATTACATTGAACAGGGCATTATAACTTGGAGATAACTATTTTACAGGGAACATGGGCTATGGAGGGTTAAGTGGCTTGCCCAAGACCACAAGGAGCACCTGTGGGACTAGAAACCCCAGTCCTTCAGCCCAAGGTTGCTGTCCTCTAGTGGGATTTGAACCCCTGACCTTCCGGCCTGAAGTACCTTGCCCCAACCACTAGGCCACTCCTCCACTCCATTGTTTCAATGCAATATCAGACTGGTTATCACAGTACCATCTTAAAATAAACTTCAAGAAGACGGAAGTACTTTTTATCACAAGGGATGAAATATTCTCTCCACCCCTAATTCTAAAAGTTCCCAAAGCAGACCCGGAAGTTAAGAAGGAGATCAAATATCTCGGAATTACAATTGACCAGTGATTCACCCTACAAACTTACATCAATAAAAAAATTTTGACTATTCTACCAGAAAATTAAAACCCTACAACACTTATGTCCACTAATTGAAGCACATGACTTCTGCGTAGTATTTCAAGTAATGATTTTCCAGCACTTGGACTTTTGCAATATCATTTACCATGGCATACCCAAATATGGATTAGATGCATTACAAATGGCCAACACACTGCAGCTAGGATACTGGAAGGCACCTCCAGATTGGATCATACAACACCCCTCCTTAAAATGCTACACTGACTCCCCTTTATGTGCTGACTCAAATACAAAGTAATAATAACCACCTTCAAAATCCTCCATCACATGTCTGCCGACTATCTATGGAACATACTGGTAAAGGTCCTGGAGAACAGAACTAGGAGATCGTGTGCTCAAAACATCTTAAGTGTGCCTACGGAAATACTAAAATGTAACCAGTCAACCTGCTCATGAGCCTTTCATTATACGCAGCTGGTCTCTGGAACAACCTCCCCGTAAAACTGAGGAACACAAATGGCATCGCCCACTTCAAGAAGGAACTAAAAACTCTACTCTTCAAAGAACACTTTGATGATAAAACATAGCACAATTTGTAACCGCAAAACCTTGTAACAGATTACCCTTCAAACTTACCCACATTCTAACCAAATGGGACAATAAGAGCCCAATTCACCGAGGGGACTGTCCAGGCTGTCTGGACAGCCCCATTTGGATCTGATTTTGTAACATTTTATTTTATTTATTTAACATTTCTTATATACCACCTTTCATGATATCAAGGTAGTTTACATTGAACAAACTGACATTACATTGAGCAGGGCATTATAACTTGGAGATAACTATTTCACAGGGAACATGGGAAATGGAGGGTTAAGTGGCTTGCCTGAGACCACAAGGAGCACCTGTGGGACTAGAAGCCCCAGTCCTGCAGGCCCAATATTGCTGTCCTCTAGTGGGATTTGAGCCACCAACCTTCTGGCCTGAGGTAACTTGCCCCAACCACCAGGCCACTCCTCATGTAAACAAAACATGGGAACAAAACATTCCTGCAGTGGACAGAAACCCAGGAATAGCCTCCTTTTCTGCCCCCGCAACTCAGCTGTGAACCATTGTTTCTCCTCCCTCACATGAACGTACACTTGCCTAATTGGGGCCACCAGATACAAGGCATCTGACAATACAAGATACCAATCCTCTACTTGCACCATCACCTGATCATCTACTCCCCCTCTGAAGTCAAAGTGCAACTTCCCTCCATCTATCCACATCCACTTTTCCCCTAACCTCCTTCCACTTCCATCCACCTCCATTCCACCTGCATCCAACCTTTCCTTCCAGGTTCACAGCCCATTTGATTCTGGTGTTCCAGTGCCAGCTGCTACCATCCACAACAGCTATTATGCAGGGAAACAATGGTGTCAGGAGTCAGGCCAGTGAGAGCTGAAGCCAGTCATCCAGCTTTGAATTGCTGGCAGAGCCAGCCACCATTGGAGCAGCCGACAGAAATGTGAGATGCCACAGTGGTAGGCAAAAGGAAGTCATGGTGGATGAGTGGGACTGAAGCTGGAAGAGGGGGGGGGGGTAGGTCCCTACTTTAGCTGCATTTGAGGAGCTTCAACACCAGCTGTGCAAGATCACTCCAGCCAATCAGTGACTCAAAGAAGCAGCGCTATATAGAGTGAAAGAGTAGCCTACTGTTTGAATCCCACTGACACTCCTTTGATTGTGAGCCCCCTGGGGAGAGGGAAATACCTCCTGTAACTCTATGTAATTCACCTGGAAAGTGTGAGCTAAATACAATAAAAGTCCTCTTATGGTAATGTGCATAAGATGGCTAGAAGGCAGCTTTAATAACATGGGATACATTCCTTCACATTGCAACTCAGAAACATCCAATTATATGGTGCTCTGCATCCATCTCAGGTTATATAGCGCGGTATATAAGAGAGTGTAAATAAATAAATAAATAAAATAATTCAATTGAAAATTACTAGATTTGAAGAGATAAAAGTTTATTTACCTGACTCTGCAAAGAATGATGCTATTATCAAGGCTTTTTTGAGGGGTACACAGTGATACAGAGTGTCAGCACCTTTTTCATTGTCTGCTAAAATGGACCCATGGTCCTCATGTATTAATGAAAGAGCCCTGCACACTGTACGAGTACTGGCACCATTTTCTAGGAAAAATGCATTGACTATTGAATTCAGTTACTGTCCTCAACTCTACCACCTCCACTGGGAGACTATTCCACGGATCCACTACTCTTTCCGTAAAGAAATATTTCCGCATATCATTCCTGAATCTATCTCCCTTCACCCTCATAGAAACATAGAAACATGATGACAGAAAAAGACCACAAGGCCCATCTAGTCTGTCCTTCCATAACAACAACTACAACAGTCCACTTTTTACCTTTAGAGATCCTCTGTGTTGGTCCCATGCTTTTATTGATCTACACAGACAGAAGCTGAGGTTTAGATGCCTTTTTGAGAATGGAAGGTAGCACTTGTGCATTCAATCAGCATGGATTAACATTTTAATTGTAAATAGGAGGAACACACACTGCATATATTTTTTTAAACCATTCTCACAAAGTGCACATTTTTAAAAATACAACTCGTAAAAAATAAAATGCAAAACGTTCTAACTGGAAACTTGCTGAGGCCATTTCAACCTTCATCCTCTTGCAAGTAGAGTCTTTGCAATTATTAAACCGGAATCCCAGGAGAGAACGATTAGAATTCCTAGGACCCGATATTCATTTGTGACAGCTGTGCGCCTCTAAGGCACATAGCCGTTGCCACCAAGCTTTAACCCTGGATATTCAATCCAGGGCCATATCTGGCCACTGGCATTGAACATCCAGGTTTGCTGTAGAGCCGCACACAACACAGAAGCTAACCATGCAGCAATGATATTCGGCTTTTTCTGTACCTAGCTTTCGCTGCTGAGGGATAACTGGGCAGGGGCTGAATATCACTGCTGCATGGTTATCTCTCGGTACCACCCCCGGAATGCCCTGTTGCTAAGTGGTTAGCATTGGGACGTATAGCAGCATTACTCAGGGATATTCAGCGGTACTAACCATGTTAGTACCGCTGAATATCCCGCTTCAGGGAATTTACACGGTTTACAGCTCTGTAACCTTGTAAATGCCCTTGAATATCGGGCGCCTAGTGTCAATGTAATCCCACCGATGCAACTGCCCACCTCAAATCAGCAGCTTTCACTAAAGTGTTCCCGGCTCTGCTCTTCTGCAACCCCAGTCTTCACTGGGATCCAATCCAGCCACTTTCTCAAGGCTCCGACTGTTCCCAGCCACCCCATCGGTTGCCCACATCATCATGGCACAATACTTTCCCAGCAGCTTTCACTCCGCTTCCCCAGGACTGCTCCTCAAACCCAGGCACTCTCTTCAAATGGGCCATGCTTCCAAACAATCCAGAACCATAGGTATTTTCCATTTCTTCACAGTAGAATTACCTGGGTCATAAATATCAAGATTTCTAACTAACTTATTTTAGGGGACTTTAATATATCAATCAACTTCTCTTCTCTTCTTTACTGTATCTGCATCTCAAATAGATTCTCCAGAGGCCGGGGCCCTTTGGTCATTTAATATGGTTAGATCTCCAGCTCATGAAAGGGGCCATTTTTTAGACTTGTTCTTTGTCCCCACTAAATTTTTAGTTGAGTCTACTATCAGTAAATACTCTTCAAGTTCTATAGTTGATCATTATCTGTTGATGTTCTCATGGTTGCCTCCATCAATTAGTACAGATGCCCATGGTTAGGAAAAACAGACGTCCATGAATGAATTAAATCTGATAAATTTTCTCAGCAATTTAAGAAAATCTACTGTGGATCAGATTTTAACAGAAACATTAGCTCACATGGTTCCTCTAAAAACCCATGCCGCTATCAGATCTCGAACGGCACCATAGTTGACTGAAGAGATCAAGGTTGCTAAAAGAATGCTGAGACTTGCTGAAGGAACTTGGCAGAAGCCTAAGGCAACTGATGATAAATAAAAAAGTTTATTGCTCTAATAAAATTAATAGGGCTGTACATTGCCCTCATGAGCTATTTATGATCGTCCAGAGATTAACTAAACTTAGAAGGTCAAAAGAAGTAGAATAGAAACTATCTGTCCTTTTCAGTTCACTAAGAGGTATGTTTACTAAAGCGCGGTAGCCGGGAGCATGGGGTTTGACATGAGGCTATTGTGTGTTTTGGCCATGTGGTAACTGACGGGTTTAAGGCAAAGAAGAGGCAGTGAGCATGCCGCAAAGTGGTGTGTTGCTGGTGCAGCTATGCTAGTCACATGCAAGCAGCACAACAATGCCACAAAAGCGGGTGCAACTGGGCAGTTGTTGCACTCTCCTTGCAAGTGAATCTCGAATGTATGGTTCGTAAATGAGTGTTAGGGAATAGGAGGGGCAGAAACAGGGCAAACACAAGGGGATAAAAGGGCAAATAGGCAATGATAGAAGAATACCTAGGCACCAGCTTACGCTTCCTGGTCGAAGGAGTGGCGTGGTGCAGCTGCCATGGCAGTGGACCACACGGCCTAAAAGCCACTAAACCAGAGCCTGCAGATCAAGGGTCCCTCTACTGGGACAGTAGGCAAACATCCACAGAAACATCAACAGCTGTCTTGACTGCTTGATTTCTGGCACATCGCTTCTATCTGTGCCCTTCTCTTCACTGCCAACTCAAAAACTTCAATCTTTCCACCTTGCTGCTCCTTATGCCTGAAACAAACTACCTGAGTCAGTACATCAGGCTCCATCTCTGGCCCTTTCCAAATCCAAGCTAAAAACTTACCTCTTTGAGGCTGCCTTTGGATCCTGATCCGCATAATCTCCTGCTTTCCAATTACGTGTTTCGTTACAATTTTTCTAGACATATCCTGGTCCCCAGCTATTGTGTTGTTTTTCCTGATAAGATTGCAAGCTCAGATGAGCAGGGACCATCTCTTATATGTCTCTCTACAGCACTGTGCATGTCTTGTAGTACTATACAAATGATTACTAGTAGTAGTAGCTGACTGACTGCTGTTCACGTCTGCACATATGCACTGGATAGTTGTCAGAGGGCTGCTGGTGTTACGTGGTGTGGAGGTGTCAGGAGATTAGGACTAGTGTGCTTCCTCCAGTACTGACCACATAGGCAGAATTGGAACCAACAGAGTTCAGCGGGAGAGGGTAGCATGCAAATGAGGTGTTTAGCATATTGCCATCACGACAGTTTGGCATCTAAAGCAACCCTCGGCTGCCTTGCGGAGCATGTTGCCGTGTATATGTGCACCATGGGACCATACCACTTCCTTGGGCATATGCCTGTGACCAATAGTCCCACACCCTGACCATGGAAGGATATGGCTGAGGCCTACTGGCTCTGAGCAGCTGCTAACACTGAACATGGGCTTGCTTGGTTGGAGCTCACTAGTCAGTGGTCTCTCCCGTGCCCAGGTGATGAGGTGTTCCATGGACCTGGGGAGCTCTTGTGTGCTTCCACTGTCCATTGGGCCTTTGGTTCTTTGATAGGCAATCTTAAGTTATGTTACTCTCAAGTTGTGCTCCCTGTTCTATGTAAAATGTCATGCTATATTGTAAACTGCTTTGGCCAAAGAAAAAGCAGTTAAATAAATAAAATGATTCCCATTGCATACAGTCTGACTTGTATATAAGTTGGTCTGAAACAATCTCCTGCATGTCCCTTACCCTTGTTCTATGCAAATCTCTCAAGTTCTCTGTAAACCGCTTTGATGATAGAAGAAGGCGGTATATAAAACCTGTTAAATAAATAAGTAAATCTTTTGCTCCACTTGATCACATTTTTTCTCATGCACATCAAACTTAGAAACTATTCCTGTTCCATAGTCCCTCTTAAAAGGACATTGTTCTGAGACACCAGATGCCAAATTTCCAAAGGTGTAACATTAAATGGGGGATCACAAACTTGCTGAGATGAATCAAGAATTGGATATCTTCGCAGACGGTGCAGGGATAGATGAAACTGTCTTCCATTTGCTCATGTCTACCAGCACTCTTGAGCATAAAACATATAGATAACACAAGCAACTAGTCTGTACAGACCCCAAACTGGCATGTGCCCCTTCAGCCATATGCCTGTGGCCGCATGGCAGGCTGCCGAGATTTAAGATTTCCACCTCACATGCTGTCGCCTCCAGACATTGGGACTTCCTCGTAGCTGCTATTCATGCTACCTTCCACCACCGAGCTCCAATAAGACCCTTCCTCTCCACCGCATTTTTAGTTTTTGCTCTGGTTTTTTTGTGTTATAATGTTATAAATAATAAAAGTGCCCCAAATTAATTAATAAGTGCACCTATTAATAGTTCTCTATTAGGCCTCAGAGATACAGAAGCACTAGTCAGAAAAAAATAAACTAGCCACTATGATTACTAAGATTGTTCCATGTGACCCAAGTCAAAAATGAGGTGGAACAGGTAACTAGGGAATAGTTATTTGCCCTTTCAAATAGTACTCTGATGAAGGAACATGCCATGAAACTAGTAGGTAAGTAAAATAAATTGGAGAAAGTAATTGTTTTTACTTTGTGTACGATTAAGCTGTGGGAGATGGGGTCAAGGCAGCTTGAAAACCTAGCTTGAAAAGGGATTTAACAAGTTCCTAGAAGAAATGTTCATAAACCATTGTTAGCCACAGAGACTTGGGAAAGCCACCCCTCATCTCTGGGTATGAGCAGGGCCGGATTTACCTATACGCCATGTACGCCATGGCGTAGGGCCCACAGCTGGCAAGGGCCCACCCGGGGCCGGCCCACACACCGCAGGGCTTCAGAGGGAGCAGGGTAAGCTCGCGCGAGGCCCCGGCTCCCTCTGTACAGCCGCCAGCGTGAAGAGCCTTTTCCTTCATGCTGGCGGCTGTATCTGTAAAGCCGCGATTGCTGGGAAAGGTTAAAGGCAATGAAGGTGTGAAGGACTGCATGGGCTGTGATTGGGGGGCGGGACCTGGACCGGAAAAGGGCTGGGGGGGGGAACTTGGACTGGAAAGAAATGGGCTGTGATATGGGGGGGGGGGGGGGGACCTGAACTGTAAAAGGGTGGAACCTGAACTGTAAAAGGGCTATGGGGGGGGGGGACTTGGACTGGAAATGGGTTGTGATGGGGGGGGGGACCTGGACCGGAAAAGGGCTATGGGTGGGGGACTTGGACTGGAAAGAAATGGGCTGTGATGGGGGGGGGGGGGACCTGAACTGTAAAGGGGCTATGGGGGGGGGGGGACTTGGACTGGAAATGGGTTGTGAAGGGGGGGGGACCTGGAACGGAACAGGGCGATGGGGGGGGGGGGACTTGGACTGGAAAGAAATGGGCTGTGATGGGGGGGGGGGACCTGAACTGTAAAAGGGCTATGGGGGGGGGGACATGGACTGGAAATGGGTTGTGATGGGGAGGGGGACCTGGACCGGAAAAGGGCTATGGGGGGGGACTTGGACTGGAAAGAAATAGGCTGTGATGGGGGGGGGGGACCTGAACTGTAAAAGGGCTAGGGGGGGGGGCCATGGACTGGAAATGGGTTGTGATGGGGAGGAGGACCTGGACCGGAAAAGGGCTATGGGGGGGGGGCGACTTGGACTGGAAATGGGTTGTGATGGGGGGGGACCTGGACCAGAAAAGGGCTATGGGGGGGGGGTAACTTGGACTGCAAATGGGCTGTGATGGTGGGGGGAGGGAACTAGGACTGCAAATGGGCTGTGATGGTGCAGGGGGACTCGGACTGCAAATGGGATGTGATGGTGGGGGCTAGGACTGGAAATAGGCTGTGATGAGGGGAGGGGGCTAGGACTGGAAATGGCCTGTGATGTGAAGGCTAGCACTGGAAATGGGCTGATGAAGAGCTAGAATAGGACTGGAAATGGGCTGATGTGGGGCATGGGAGAATGGGACTAGAAGGGAGTGGATGCTGGGTGGGTCTAGAACTATAAGGGAACTGATTTTGGGGGAGGACTAGAATGGATGGGGAATGAGAATGGAGAGGGGAAAATATTTTGTGTGGAAGAAAAGTCTATTGGGAGAGTAAGAGGGGCTTGAAAATGGAAGGGTGAAATTTAAATGGATGATAAAGGAATAAGGAAAGAATTGGGGGAAAGAGCAAAAGGGAAATGATCAGTATCTTAAAGCAGAAATAGAGAGAGAATGGAAAACATCTAAAAGAGAAGAAAGGACAAATGGATAGCTAGCAGAAGACACGAAGAAACCAGAAGAAAGTGACTGGAGCAATTGCAACTGAAAAAATGCCCAAACAGAAGGTAGAAAAATACTTTTTATTTTGAATTTATTAACTGGAATATGTCTTTTTTAATGTATTTCTTGAATTCCGATGCTGATTTTGTCCCTATTGCCTCTTTATGTCAGGCAATTCTATACATCTATTGCCATTTCTGTTTTGGTAAGTTGATCTCGTTTTTATTTTTTCTGGGGGCCCACAATTTTTGTTGGCGTAGGGCCTCACTCAAGGTAAATCCGGCCCTGGGTATGAGCAATATGAAATCGATCTTGGGATCCCACCTGTACTTGAGACCATGATTGGCTACTTTTGGAGAAGGCATGCTATGCTTAATGGACCTTTGGTATAATGCAGTATGGCTGGCACATCATTGCCTATAGGCCTATTTTAAGCCAGTTTTGTAAAGACAACCCCAAATACTGAAAAATATAAATAAAACCTGCAGTCAAATAATAATAAATTCTTAATAGCCAGTCTTGAGTGAATAAACAGTAATCTACTCGATCATCAAGAGAGACAATATCATAGAAAGACTCCGATGGACATTCATTAAAGCCAAGCCAGCTCTAAAATGCGGCCTCAGCTTACTATCATTACATCCTTCACTCCATATATAAATAACACTTAAAACAGTCCAGCCACACCCAGCAACTAATTTTTAAAAAACCCTGACTCAAGCTGTGTTTCACCTCACAAAGCTGTCTCAAGGGGATAAAATAAACCACTGGATCACACTAACTAATTGTTCACAGCATTTGTCTTTTGATGTTTGAGCATTCTACCCTTTGTTCATGTTATATTGAATATTTAGAATTCATTATTTGGATTTGAATGTAGTTCATACATTTTTTTAGTGGTTTGGGTTAAGATTTCTCATCGATGTAGGAACATGGACACTGATATTTTTGCTTTATGCTCATTGTCATCTGATATTTTATTGAAATAACATGGAGCCTGATTCACAAAGGAGCATGTCCGGGCCATCTGGATGGCCCCGAGCAAGACGGGCCCATTAAGACCCAATTCTGTACCCTGGGAACAAAACATAGAATCAGACTCAAGGATGGCTCAGCATACCCCTGCCTGCCTATGGGAACGTCATCCCTGCAAGTGTCTCTGGCTGCCCTGGCTCGGCCCCCCTCTTCCCTGCCACCTGACCCACAGCTGGCCAGTCATGGCCTGGATTGCTCAACGGGGACACCCTTGCACCCGACCCCGGCCCGGAGAGGGGATCCCCGGGCCCAATCGGCCCGCCAGTGCTGATTATTCCACCTTTGAGGTGGAATAATCAACACATCCCATCTGACCCCGCAGGACGTACAGGGCCGTGACCTGAATTGACCCTGTACGTCCTGCCAGCTTGGCCTGCCCCCACTCTGCCCCGACCCCGCCCACCTCTGGCTCTCTCCGTCCTGTGGCTCTAGCCGTACGGGGAGAGCAGGAGGAGGAATAGGGGCAGGAAGTCATCGGGACATGCAGCCCGGCAAGATCTGTCTCTGAATCGGGTCCATAGATACCTATGTGCCTTTACAAGACAGGTACCTAGTTCCAGCCCCCATAGCATGCAAATGCCCCAGCAAATTTATATCTGCTCCAAAAAAAGGTGTAAACATGTGTGTGAAATCTATATACTTATTTTATATACATATTCACAACTCCTCCTCTGTTCTGCCCAAAACATGCCCTCCGGAATGCCTACAAAGTAGATCACATAAATGGTTATGGTTTGCTCTGTTTGATATACCACCTATCTGAAACAACCTAAGTGGTGACAATAAAATCATACACACAGAAGAGGGAATGCCATATTGTTGACAGAAAAGAAATAGGAAGAAACAGCACACAGTTAAAACAAATACACTCGAAGGTAAACAAAATTAAACAGGCTGAAATATCATTGGCAACCAGCGTAACTAATGCAGGTTCAGAGCTCACCCTAAAAGCTAGTTCGAAAAGGTCCATTTTAAAAGCTTCCTTAAAGCTTTATAACTCTGGATTTAACCATATGGAAGTGGGTAGGCAGTTCCACAAAGATGGGGCAGCAGCAAAAAATGCTGATTTTCGGGTGGCTCGTAGCTAACAATAGAGGGTGAAGGGATAGGGAGGCGAAACCCATGAAGAAACCTGAGAGCCCTTGCAGGGGCATAAAGGGTAACCAATGAAGAGAGATATTCTGGGACCTGGTCATGGATGGCCTTAAAGATTAGAAGTAGAGCCTTGAACTGTGGAGTGGAGGAGTGGCCTAGTGGTTGGGGCAAGGTACTTCAGGCCAGAGGGTCACGGGTTCAAATCCCACTAGAGGACAGCAACCTTGGGCTGGAAGGACTGGGGTTTCTAGTCCCACAGGTGCTCCTTGTGGTCTTGGGCAATCCACTTAACCCTCCATAGCCCATGTTCCCTGTAAATAGCTATTTCCAAGTTATAATGCCCTGTTCAATGTAAGTTCAGTTTGTTTAATGTAAACTGCACTGATGCAGAGTAGTGTGGTATATAAAAGAATATTAATAAATACATAATAAATAAATAAATAATAAACTGAATCCGGGCAGAAACATAGACAGCCAATGGTAGTGTACAAATAAAGGTGTAACATGATCGAAATGATGTACCCGAGTGAGAGTACAAACTTCTACATTCTGCATAGTCTGCAACCTCTTGAGTTGATAACCAGGCAGCCCAGGTACATGACATTGCAGTAGTTCAGCAAGAAATTATTGTAGAAAACACCACCGCTATCTGGGCCGCTGAATCAAGGAAAAGTTGAATAGCCCTGAAATGCCGAAGTGCAAAGAACGAAGATTTAACCACGCATGCCAATTGAGGAGAAAAGGACAGATGGGAATACAGAAGTGTGCCAAGGTATTTAGGGGTATTCTGCAGAGTCACTGGACTACCATCAATTTCTGGGGCAAGAACTGGGCTGTGAGAGGATTCTGAAAACCAGGTAGCTATTATTTTGTTGGTGTTGAGCTTCAAGGAATAACACCATAACCAGGTTACAGAAAAAGTAAGAGAACTCTCTTTCCATGCACTTACTCTTTATACCAGCACAATGCCGTAAAATAGATTTGTTGAAGGGAGCCTGGGGCCAGTTGGTAACTTGCTGGGGTATCAGAGTATAGGTACATTCTCCTAAAAGGCGGCTTGGCTGGGTGGGTTGGAGAGGGGTGTGAGTGATGGAAAAGGGATAGGGGATGAGCAATTGCTAGTGGCCATACTGCACCACTGGACATAACAATTTTGAGGGCTGTTCTTGGAGGGGTGGAGAGGAGGGGAGAGGGGAGGGGTTGGGGAGAAAAATGGGGAAAAAAATCACAAAAATTATTTGTTGGCTGTTCCTAGGAATCTTGGCTTTGTATAAGCATACCACAAGCTGGAATTGTGCTGTTAATTTTGCTAATAAACACAATTTAAACATAAAAGCATTTTTGATCAAATCAATAACTCAGTGAGTTGGAAAGTATCTTTTATCTTATTGACGATCAGCAAATCCATGCAATTAGCCTTGGTGGTCCTGTGAGCAGTTAATAGTTGACATCGACCTGATCCAATAGGTGATCATCAAATAGACAATATAGTTTTGGGCATTAGTAATGTGTTCTTCTATCTCATCCCTCATTGGCCACACACTAAAATCTGGCATTTTGCCTAGAGAATCGAGGTCTATAAATCCATAAGTGGAGTGGAACAGATACATGCAAATTGATTTTTTGCTTTTCCATAAATCACAAAAATAAAGGAACATCCTTGAAGTTGCTCTAGCATGGAAAAGAAATTGGAGAATTGTCATTCAACACACAGTTAAGTTCAGAAATGTGTTGCTGTAGCAGTTGTAAAAGTAGCACACCTGGATTCAATAAAGGTATGGGTAAGGTCCTGGAGGAAAAGTCTATATATTGTTATTAAGCAGGCGTATTTGAGGAAAACCACTGCTTATCACTGAGTATAAACAGCATGGAATCTTACAACTTTGGGATCCTGCCAGGTGTTTGTGTTCTGGATTGATCCCTGTAGGAAATAGGATACTGGGCTTGATGGGCTTTGGTCTGATCCAGTACGGCATTTCTGATATTTTTATATCTCCACCTCCCACCTCTGGAAATGAACAACATGAAAGGATCATATGGGATCTGATAGAGACACTTAGGGGCATGTTTACTAAAGCGTGGCAATGTAGCATTGTTAATGTTAACACCTGGTGGGGAGCAGTCTGACTGTGCCTTCTGCTTGTAGTTGGCAGCTGAGGTCTTCCAGGCCTACTCCCAGCATTACTGGTGGTTTGCCAGGGCCCTAGTAACAGGTACAGATGTGGCCTACTGATCCAACCCCCTGAAACACAGCCTAAAGCCAGAGGGACTGGGGTTGCCTTTCCCACCGCAACTCTTCATGGTTGTGTCACATTTCCCTCTACTACCTGTGTTACAAAACACAGATTGCGGGCCCTTTGGGGCCAAGGGGCATATACTGTACACCACTCTGACCCAGAGAAGGTGGTATATAGGCATTGCCAATGTTCCTTCTAAGCTGCGCTGGGCCCGCCGCCAACATTCCTGCCAGCCGGGGGGGGGGGGGTGCAGTGCGATCAACGCTCCGCCCCTCCCTCCACTGGCAGGAATGCTGGCGGAGGACCAGGCACAGATTAAAGGGAACATTGCGAGGGTGCTGCGGCATGTGTTAGACACAAGGTCTAACACACGCTGCAGCACCCTTGCAATGTTCCCTTTAATCTGCGGTGGGTCCTCCGGCGGCATTCCTGCCGGTGGGGGGAAGGGCAGAGCGTTGATTGCACTGCACCCCGCCCGGAATGTTGGTGGCGGACCCAGCGCAGCTTAGAGGGAACATTGGGCATTGCTACATAAACCTCAGGCAAGTCTAGACACCCTTCTGCCCTGGTAAGAGGTGGCAATGGCAGATGCATTGTAACACTGGACGTGCACTATTACCGGTGTATAGCAATCCACCAGGGATAGATGTTAGTGGAGTACACTGATGGACAAAGAATGACTTTAGATTTCACTGCAGGGAACACTTACCACACATTGACAATGATGGCAATCTGCAGCAGAGTCTATCTCTAGCATGACAGGTACAGCGGACCTGGTGCTGGGCACCCATCCTCACCCTCAGAGTGAACATAGAACCTGCACAGTGGCATGCTCTGTAGCTGCTCTGTGCCAGTATCACCCACTGTCAGTTCCTCTTATCAAGCTGAAGTGCTGGAGAGGTGCATTCTCCATTCGGTGATCAGCTGTAGACTGCTCTTCTGCATATGCATTGCATCATGGGTACTGGTGGGGTTACCCTATCCTGGCACACACTGCAGATATTTTGTGCAGTGACCTGCAGTCTCTCTGTATCCAGCCATTGCTGTACAAAGAACTGTGGAAGTGTAGCCTACTGGTTAGTACAATAACTCCCTAGTTAGGGGTCATGGGTTCATTTCCTCTTTGTTCTCTTTTTTATGCCTGTCGTACTCAAATTATTTTCATGCCTTTAACAGTCACATCTCTGCAGATCTGTGCTGCCAGCCCATAACACCCTCACCTCAGTTGCCAACCATCCTTCAGCCCATCTATCTGCCTCTGTCAGCTGTGTACAGTCCTGCCTTCTTGTGCAGGCTGCTACCCCATATCCTGCACTGGTACCCTTTTCTGCATTGCGGCTCTTCGTGCTCGCCTCGCCTGTGCCTGATCTGCATGGCACCACTACTCCTCTGTCCTCCTATCACTGTAAATAATCTGCCACCTCTGCCTCCGCTGGGGGACATGCATTCCCATCCTCTTCCACCCACCGTATTTGCAGCACTTTACATTGCCAGCACCCTGTGCATCGGTAGAGCTGCCTCCAACATGTTTGTCCCCTTTACCGGCTGCCACATAGGATGCCCACAGATATGGCAGGTCCATCAGCTCCAACCTCTCCTTCCTTCCATCACTTGTTCATTGCCTTTCCTTGGTGCTCTAAGCAGTGTTAGAGTTACAGCTGTTTTTATGCCTTACAGTTCATGCTTGTCAACTTAAAGCACCTTACTGCCCTTAGAGCACCTTAACTTAAGGCATTTTAACATCCTTAGGGTACCTTAGGTTAAGGTGCCCTATGTTAAGGCACCTTAAGGGCTTTAAGGCGCCCTAGGTTAAGGCAATTTAAAGCTCTTAGGGTGCCTTGACTTAAGGCACCTTAAGTTAGGGAGCCTTAGAGCCCTTAGGGCACCTTTAGGCATGTTTGTCAGCCTTAACGTGCCCGAAGGTGCATGCTTGTTACCTTAACGTGCGATGTCCCGTTAACATGCATTAAACGGCCAAGGTGCCCTGTTAACATGTGTTAAATGGCCCATTGCTTCCTTTACACCAGAATACCCCCTACCTGCCCACTGCCTTATATGGCTTCAGGTATCTTAAAGCTGCCCTTACCGCTGTTAACTTTACCACGGTTTAGTAAACATACCCCTTAGTGGCCCAGACTGGCCACCTTTGGAAAAAAGATACTGGGCTTGATGGCACTTCTTACGTGCTTAAGAATGTTAATTGTGTTTGTCAGTTTTTCACTCATTTCACTAGTTAAGCAGTCTATGCAATGTTGGAAAATGTAATATGTGCTGTTGAGTCATTGCAAATTCCTGGCAACCCAGCAGACCTTGGGTTTTCAGGTCAAGGTGTAACTAGAAGTAAACTGTCAGACCTTTCTTCCAAGGCAATGGAGGGTTAAGTTACTTTCCCAAGGCCACAAGAAGTACAAGTGGGAATTGAACCTGTTTTCTTGATCACCACTAGGCTACTCCTCCACTCTCAATTACAATGATGTGCTTTTAAAAGTAAACGAAAGAATGGGGATATTTGTGTTTTGTGATTGAATACGAACAATTTTAGAGAAGACGTGCCTATCAAACTGAGGGATACTTCAGTTTTATCGATGAGATGTTAAATACTTTACTGCTAGAACCTGTAGGTCTGTTCATGGTGCGTGATCTTCTCTTTGTACCAGTTGCCACCACAAGACCAAAATAACTACTGGAAGGCAGATTCGAAAGGTACAGACTTCCTGTTTAGCCTTCAGCAAGAAATAGTCCCAAAATTGCACCGGGGCTGCCATATGAAGTAGGCAAAAGGAGGAGGACAGAACAAGGGTATAAATGTGCTAAAAATAAATAGTCTAAAACCTAATTACACAGGAGAATCATGCGAGCCTGCCAAAAAATAAAATTAGTAAAAAAAAAGATCAAGAAAGAAGTTGGGGACGAACCTTTATCGGGCTAATGAGCATTTCAAAACAGAACCTTTTGAAACTAAGAAGGTCCTTTAATCGGGAACTGCTCTAAAGCCGGCATGTTGAACAACAGATAGCACAAATGACCTGCATTTCAGTTAATAGATAATATCATTAATAAAACTATATGAACCAGTTGTCCCAACCATCTGTTTGGCAAAGAAATATAAAGTTTGGAATCATAAATGCCAAGAGAAATTGTGAGGCTAATGTGTGATACCCCTGTTGAGAAGAAGAATAAAGCTGCTTGGTACTAGCCTTAAGACCTAATAGGAATTACATTTTCCATTGGCACCTACACTATGCATAATTAGAGGTTTAGTGGTTGTAAAACTAACTTAATTTGACTGGAATGGGCTGCATGGTTCACCCTTAGCAGAAGAGGGGAGGGAGAGCCATGAGCTTCAGTCTCAGAGCTGGAGCAGTCCCAAGGGGTGGCTAGGTAAAGTGAAAGTCTCCTTATTTTACCCAAAGCCAAATCATTATTGTTTCGGAGGCTCATTACTTTATGGCTTCCTGGAAAATTCAAACCTGGAGGGATCAATAAGTACATTATTGCTCTCATTCAATTACTTTCCTACCTGATTTCTAGTAATTGGAGAGGAACTGCTCGTTTACCTCAGCATTAAAGATCATAATCCTGCCAGCTGCGATCTGCTTCTTTGCCCCCGCTGGAAGCCAGACTTCCTGCTCTGAGACCAAATGCATAGCCGCAGCTTCTGTCTACACCTGCAATTGCAAGTTCATTAAACAAAAGGCAATGATGGCTCATTCTTTTCCAGCACAAGTCTTAATTATCTATAGTGAGCACATTAGAATTTCCTTGTACTGTGCATGCTTGCAAATGAGGGACTATCATATGCAAATCATTGTTTAGCATGTGCTTCGTAAATAACGTGGTAGGCTCACCCTCCACTCACTTTACGTAGCACTCACTAACTGAACGTAATTTAATACTGGTGTCAGCAAATTAATGTGAAGCTATCATTTACCAAGGGAAAGCCACTGTAATTACAGTGATTATTCTAAACTAGTGATTCTCAACCCATTCCCCAGGACACACCTAACCAGTCAGGTTTTCAGGATAACCACAATGTATATGCATGAGAGAGATTTGCATGAACTGCTTGCACTGTATACAGATCTCTCATATGCATATTCATTGTAGTTACCATAAACATCTGACTGGCTAGGTGTGTCCTCAGGGCTGAGCTGAGAATCCCTGCTCTAAACTGAGAATTCTCTTGAAAAAGCTGCTATTACTACTACTATTAATCATTTATATAGCACTACAAGGCATACACAGGCTGTACAAGAACATATAGAAGACAGGCCCTGCTTGTTAGAGCTTACAGTCTAATCAAGACAGACATTACAATATAAGAGAAACAAGGGGTTCAAATAGGGAAAGGAGACACGTGGAGGCCAATTCTGCTTGAGGCATATCCAGCACATCCGGATATCCAAAATCTGGATTGGCAGGATTTGCACCTGATTCTGTACCTGCAGGAAATATACATCCCACGGGAGCAGAATCGGAGCAAAGTGGTTACACAGGCAGGGCATTCAGGCCCTGTACACATACTCCTCCCCATCTAACCCATCCATGCTCCTGCATGGAGCCTAGTGCCATGGCATCCCATCGCCACGGCACCGGACTCCATGCAGGAGCCCCGATCCACTGCACAGGTTCATAAGTGCTTTTCCCTGCTGCCTGATCCCTGAAGGGGCTTGTCAAGACCAGGATCAGGTTGCAGGGAAACCCAGACAGATGTTCATCTGTTTTGTGGTGTCCTCCATGGCTGGCCTGCAATGTCGGGGAGGACTTATTCCACCTCTGAGGTGGAATAAGTTCCCAGTCTATCCCCTCAGAGCCGGACATACAGCAGCCCTGTATGTCCAGAATGATCGCCCCCGCCCCCACACTTCCACTCTCCTCCTTGTTGCCGCCTCCTCCTGCCCCCTGTGGAGCTCCCCATTCCTATGCCGTATACATGCGGGGAGCTCCTGGTGCTGAATCACAGAACAGGGAATACTGGGGGTTATACGTATGAACCAGACATACATCCCCACTATGCCCTGTTCAGAATGACCCCCAAGGAGAACAACGGAATTAAAAAAGTAGCCTAAAGAGGTGAGCTCTTAGCATGGATTTGAAAAGGGGGGAGAGATGAGACCTGACATATAGATTCAGGAAGTTTGCTCCAGGCATAAGGAGCAGCAAGGTGAAAAGATCAAAGTCTGGAGTTGGCAGTGGAAGAAAAGGGCATAGAGAGAAGAAATCCAGAGGAAGAGCAGAGTTCATGAGGAGGGGTGTAGGGACAGTGGAAAGAGGAAAGGTAGTGAGGGGCAGTAGACTAATGCATTTATAGGTCAGAAGGAGAAGTTTGAATTGGATATGGAAATGGAAGGGGAGCCAATTAAGTGATTTGAGAAGGGGGGATACATAAGTGTATCGTGGCTAGAGGAAGATTAGCTGCACAGCAGAGTTCTGAACAAATTAAAGAGGAGGGTGAAGACTCTGAGGGAGACCAGCAAGGAGGAAGTTCCAATAGTTGAGACGGGAGGTACATAAGAACATAAGATATGCCATACTGTGTCAGACCAAGGTATCCTGTTTCCAACAGTAGCCAATCTAGGTCATAAGTACCTAAAGGTTTCCCCAAAAGACACAGGTTCCACAATGCTTATATAGGGTCAAGCAGTGATATCCCGGGTCCCTTTTAATAATGGTTTATGGACCTTTCCTCCAGGAACTTGTCCAAACCTTTTTTAAACCCAGCTACACTAACAGCTTTTACTACATCCTCCAGTAACAAATTCCAGAGTTTGATTACACGTTGAGTAAAATTTATTTTTCTTATTAGTCTTAAATAGTTTACCCTGCATGTCCCCTAGTCTTTCTATATTCTGCTAATGTAAACAATCAATCTGCGGTTACCCGTTCCACTCCATTCATTAATTTATAGACCTCTATCATATCTCCCCTCAGCCGTCTCATTTCCAGGTGACCAAAGAGTGGATAAGAGTTTTAGTAGTATGTTCAGAGAGGAAAGGGTGAATTTTGTTAATGTTATAGAGAAATAAATGACAAAATTTAGCTATCTGTTGCATATGTATGCAGAAGGAGAGGGGGAATGAAAGATGATACCAAGGTTGCGGGCTGAGGAAACAGGAAGAAGAAGAGTGTTATCAACAGAGATAGAAAAAGTAGGAATGGGGAAAAATAAGAAGTTCATTCTTGGTCATGTTCAATTTTAGATGGTGGTGAGACATCAAGGCAGAGATGTCCGAGCAGGCAGAGATACAGACTTAGAATGTAAGAGAAATATCAGGTGTAGGTAGATAGATTTGAGAGTCAGCAGCATAAAAATGATACTGAAAGTCATGGGAAGAGATGACAGCACCAAGGGACTGGGTATAGAGAGTGAAAGGGAGAGGGCCCAGAACAGACCCTTGAGGTACACCAACTAAAAAATGGAAAGCAGTAGAGGAGGATCCATCAGAACAAACACTGAAAGAGTGATGGGAGAGATAAGAAGAGAACCAGGACAGCACAGAGTCCCTAAAACCAAGAGAGGGCAAAGTGTTGAAAAGGAGGTGGTCAACAGTATCAAAAGCAGCAGAATGGTCGAGAAGAATGACAACTGATTAAAGACCATTGGACTTAGCCAGGAACAAGTCACTGGAGACTTTGGCAAGAGCATTTTCAGTAGAATGAAAGGGACAAAAAACAGACTGAAGTGGATCTAGGAGTGCTTGACAGGAGAGAAATTCAAGGCAGCGGCAGAGAACTGCACATTCAAGAAGTTTGGAAATGAAGGGAAGGTGGAAGATGGGTCAATAATTAGAAGGACAAGTAGGGTCAAGTGAAGGTTTCTTGATGAGGGGTGTAATCACAGCATGCTTGAAGGCTGCAGAGAAAGTTGCAGTGTAGAGTGAAAGGTTGAGAATATGTGAGATGTAAGGGATGACGGAGGAGAGATGGAGTTAAGAAGATGGGTGGGGATAAGATCAGAGGAAAAGGTAGTGAGTTTAGAGGAGGAAAGAAGAAGAGAGGTGTTCTCATCGGAGATCTTAGAAAAGGATGAAAGGGTGATAGTGGTTGAGGAGAAAGGTTTGTATTGAAGAGGGTGAAGATGGAGTGAAGAAGAAGATTAGTGGGGAACTTGAGTGCAATCTTATGGATTTTGTCATTGAGGCTCAAAAATGAAAGCCATTGGACAGGCAATGACACAATGACATAATGATATCTATTTATTTATTTATTTAAAATAATTTCTAGTCCATCCATCTGCAGTTCTAGACAGACTAGAGATATGCCCTACTGGAGAAATACATTTGACCACATTTTCTTATAGAAACAAAGCACAGTTGATGCTTTTTGAGAAACGTCCTCCACACATCTATATATTCCTCTCTGTCATGCTCATATTACCCCTCTTCTCAAGTCTCTTCATTGGCTTCCTATCCGTTTCCGCAACCAGTTCAAACTTCTCCTGCTGACCTATAAGTGCATTCACTCTGCAGCTCCTCACTACCTTTTCTCTCTTATCTCTCCCTACGCCCCTTCTCCAAATCTCCACTCTTCTGGCAAATCGCTTCTATCTGTGGCCTTCTCTTCTATTGCTAACTCCAGACTTCACTCCTTCCACCTTGCTGCTCCTTATGCCTGCAACAAACTACCTGAGTCTGTACGTCAGGCGCCTTCTCTGGCCCTTTTCAAATCACATGGGTTTGAAGGTGCTATCTTGGCTTACAAACCATAGAGACGGTCACATCTGGTGGACAGCTAAAGCCTTCTCCCATCCAGCCTAGAGGATATCTCTGGTACATCCCATTCATCTGAACTGGTCTGGCACAAACAGAGGAGGATTCTGGTAAGTCTACCTAATAATTGTCTGTCCTTCAGTCTTGCCAGACCTGTCCAGATTCCTACCCCAGCCAACCATGGCACTTAGGAAGTGCTAGACAGTAAGCAGTAGGGGTGTGCAGGCAAGAAAATTGTCATTTTGTTTAGTTTCCTGTGTCATTTTCAAGTTTGTTTTGTTTTGTTTAAATAAATATTCATTTTGTGTCATTTTGTTTTTATTAGTTTTCATTTCCGGGCAATTTCATTTCAGGCCCTGATGAAAGGTTACTAGAGGTTTCAAGCAAATAAAAATCCCAACTGTCTTCTCTCAAAGTCAGAGACTGGCCTAGAACCAATGATCTTTGGGTTAAAAATCAGGCATTTCAAAAAAGAGTTATTACATCTCTTTCGAAAAAGAGTTATTACATCTCAATCGGTGCTGGTTCCAGCCAGCCTGATCTTACCTGTGTCTTGCATTGCTGGTGATCTTCATTCCTGTTTCCTGATTGGCTCAAAGTTTATCCGGTCTGGAGCTCTGTGCAAAACCCTTTCTGGATTTTTTGCCTTGTGATTCTATTGACCCCTATCTCTAGACAGAGACTTACTCTAAAGACTTATTTTGCCATGTTCTTGTGCCATAAAGTCTGTGAAACCATGTCTACATATACTATCAGAGGCATTTACTAAGCCTAATCTAGATCCTGGTTGTAAATAAGTGAGGATTACAAAATTTCTGGCACAAGAAATGACAAAAAGGTCTTTGGAATAAGTCTATAGAAGAGTAGGAGTCAATAAATTCACAAGACAAAAAAATACAGAAAGAGTTTTATACAGAGCTCCAGACCAGACAAACTTTGGATCAATCAGAAAATAGGAATAACCCTACAGATACAACCCTAAATACTCTCGCTGAGTTTCAGGTATAGCCTGTGGAGGCCCCTGGCCCAGGCAACAGCCTATAAGCCTAGGGCTGCACTTGTTAGTCCTTTTTAATTAAAGAGTTTTCTTCCTCATCCAGCGCCGGGGCTGCTGGGATTTGTAGTTGTCTTGTTTATAAAAAACAAGTAGTGTGGAGACTGAGGGTTTACAAGGCAAAACACAGGAATTTATTTCTTTTTCTAAAGAGCATTAAGGCTCAACGCAAAACAAACAGGATTCTTTCTCCAAACAATAATCCATAGGCATTTATACCAAACAAAACAATGAAACTGCTTTATGTAGCTTTTTAACATGTGTCGCTGTTTTTCAAATCATTCAGCGTTCAAGCAAGGTTTCTCTTCTCTTCAAACCCAAAAGAAAATATCCTTTCTTCGGCAACAGGGTTCTTTAGCATTCCTGGCTAAACACATTTATCCCTGTTTTCACACTGCCTTCATTACTGCATTCATAGGACATTCAGGTTATAGGCTTTTCCCTTCTTTTATCCAAGAACTTTTTATTCTGCCTTCTGGCACAGAGAACAATCCATTACTGAATCTTCAGAGCCCTCATCAGATTCATAATAGTCTATCTGCATTTCCTCAGGACCTGTGTCCGGTAAATCTGGCTTTAAGCCACCATGAAAAACTTCAGGCTTAATATTCTCTAAAAGTTCCAGAACCTTTCTCCACTGAGGCTTTTCCCTATGCACAGGGTTTCCACCAGGAACGTGGGGATTCTTTTCTTGCATCAAATGACACAATGCCTCTAACTGGCTTACGGCACTTTTGGCTACCCTTTTATTCACGCACCTTTTTGGAAGTTGTAGCTCTTTAGCTGGTTCAGGAACGGTTGGCATTGCAGCCTGACCCTTATCAGCACTTCTCTCTGGCACAGCTCTCCTAGTTTTAAAACCAATTGCAGTTTCTCTGCAATCCTGGCTTTCCTTCTGACTAGGGCTTTCACCTCTGAGATTCCCTCGGACGTCTCCACCGTTCTCCTCCACGGTGAACTCTCTGGGCCTTTCTCTGGTGCTTCTCTCCCCACTGAATTCTCCAGTGTTCTCCCTGGTAAGCTCTCTCGAGTGCTGGTTTCCTGTATCTTTCCTTCCAGCGTGCTGCTGCGTGTGCTGCCTCGTCCTGGTACTCCTGTTCCTGTTGCCCTCTCTCTGGCTGTTCTCTCTGTCCGTCTTTTCCTCCAATATTTCCCTGGGTTTATAAGAGTGTCTCTGAACTACTGTGCACTCCCCTTCACCCAGGTGTCCCTCATTAATTTCCAAGCCTGCCCTTGGATTAGCAGAGCATGGGTGTGTCCTGTCCTCAGTAGCTGCATGTTTTTTTTCTCTGCCTGCAGTTTGAAAGCTACTGATTTCTTGCCTGTCTCTTTCTTTAAAGGTAAATGACTGATTTTCTTCCAATTCCATAGACTCAGCCATACTCTCCTCATCACACATCCCCCCCCTTAAAATATTACGGGCTGGCGTTGGAGTACCCGCACAGCTCGTAATTCTCACTGGGAACTTAAAGCTTGTCTGCCACTTCTCAGCCCTATGTTCTCTTGTGGCTAAATGAGCCAACGCTACTCGCTCATGCCAAGGTCTCAATACATTGATATGATAGACCTGCTGTCGCCCCTTTCTACTTTCTATGGAGTAAGACATCGGCCCTACTTGCTTTACTACCCTATAGGGCCCCTTCCATTTACTTTCAAATTTAGGGCTGGCCCCCGCCACCATTACTATTACTTTTTCTCCTATCTCCAGTTGGCGAGGCCTTGTATGCCGATCATAATAACTTTTCTGACGTGCCTGGCTGGTCTTTAAATTTTCCTCCGCCGCTTGGGAGGTTCGGTGTAGCCGTCCTCTCAGGTCTCTCAAGAACTGGGGTACCTCTACTTCCTCTACGGCCGGCTCCACCCACTGTTCTCGCAGTATATCTAAGACACCCCATGGTGCCCGCCCATACATTAACTCATATGGTGAAATGCCTAAGGATGTCTGTTTCCACTCTCTACAAGCATACAAAACAAAAGGAAGCATCATATCCCAGTCTGATATGTCACTCTCTAAAACCCTCCTCAACATTTCCTTCAAGGTTTGGTTTTGCCTCTCCACCAGTCCATTTGACTGCGGATGATAGGCAGCGGTTCTAACATGATGGATTCCAAAAGCATCCCATACTTGAGCTAGATACCGAGACATGAAGTTACTGCCCCTATCTGTCAGGACTTCACGTGGGAATCCCACTTCACAGAATAACTTCACTACTTCGGAGGCTATGGTTTTTGCCGATATATTACGTAGTGGTATGGCCCATGGAAACCTCGTGGCTTGGTCCACTATGACCAACATATACTGAAACCCCTGAGGTGTCTTTATCAATGGCCCTACTATATCCATGGCCAGGCGGTGAATGGGCTCAGATATCACTGGCATGGGTAACAAAGACACCTCCGGTGGACGAATCGAGGTGACCCGTTGGCATGAAGGACACGACTCGCAAAACCGCAAAGTCTCTTTAAAGATACCAGGCCAGTAAAAGCGAGCTAATATCTGGTCGAGGGTGCCGCGTACTCCTTTGTGACCTCCTACAGGATGATCATGCACTAGTCTTAAAACTAGTGCCTTGAACATTGTAGGGACTACAAGTTGCTTACGGATATTCCTTGTACGGGGATCTACACTTTCCCGGTATAACACATCCCCGTCTAACAAAAACCTAGGTAGGATTTCTAACCCCCTTTTTGCATATTCGAAAGCCCGTGAAAGAGCGGGATCCGCCTGCTGCTCCTTGGGAAAGGAGGGAATTTTTTCCACTAGTTCAGCCGGGACCCATGGCAAGTCTTGGCCGGCCTCTACCTTGGCCCTATTCTGGGACCTACACTGCCTCTCCCGGCGTTTTTCCACTCTCCCCTTCTTACTCTTACCTACAGAGGGAGTTATTAAGTCCTCATGGAAAGGTAAATCCTCTGCCATCTCATCTGAGGGTTCCTCTTCCCCCTCTAGGGCCTTAGACTGCGCTCGGGGAGATACCATGCCTACCTTTTGATGTAGCCCCTCTTCCAGACCCTCCCTGAATTGGGGCCAATCCCTCCCCAATACCAGGGCGTGTGGTAACCTGGGCACAAGAGCTACAGGGATTTTCTTCTTCATGCCTAAACCCTTCACTAGCACTCTGTGTATGGGATAGAATGATGATGCCCCATGGATACACCTGATTTTCACCTTCCCATCAGGATGATTTAGGACTGGTTTACAGAGAGATTCAATCTCCCGCCAGAGCTTCCTGGAGATCATGCTTTGATCTGCTCCTGAATCTAACAAAGCTTCTGTAACAATACCTTCTACTTCAACAGTCAAAAGGAAACCTTCCCTCACCTCCTTGGTATGGGCAGTTACCAAAGCAGTCCTCGCTCTACAATCCTTTTTCAGGTGACCCTCACTACCACCTGAAAATTTTTTTTTTCGTTTAGAGTAGTTTTTAACCATTGGCATACATGTTTTCATTTCATCCCCCTTTGGCCTTACCTTCCTTTCTGATGATACGGAATCTGCCCTTTTAGAAAAATCCCCTTTTACCTGGCCTGCCAATTCCGCTTCCATAAAGCGCTCGGCCAATAAGGTGGCTTCATTGGTATTCCGGCAGTTTTGTAAAATCAGGAAGGTTTGTATGTCCTTCGGGACCGCGGCCATAAATTGTACCAGTATAATGCTATCTATAATGGATTCTATGGATCTAGCCTCTGGTGTTAACCATTTTAATACCAAGCTCTTAATTCTTTGGCAGAGAGCTTTCGGAATTTCACCAAGCTTCAATTTACTATTCCTTAAGAGACGATGATATACCATGGGCGTTAAGCCTAGGCGGTCTCTTATAGCTTTTTTCAGCTCCTCATAATCGATGGCCAAGGCTGCAGGCTTGGTCCTGTACACCGCCAATGCTTCTCCAGTAAGCGAAGTGGCTAGGCACACGGCCCATTGCTCCTTAGGCCAGCCGGTTATGTGGGCCACCCTATCAAATGCCTCTAAAAAGTCATCTATATCATTATTCTGTGTTAATTGACCAAAATAAAATGTCTCGCTAGGCTGTAACCCTAGCCCATTTGTGTGCAAAGCTCCTATGGAACCTGGAGCAGTCCGTGATGGTTCTGCTGCTTTCTCCTGAGCTCCCAGCCATGCTCCCATCATGTCCAGAAGAGGTTTCTGCTGCGCCTACATCACTGCAGCAGTTTGCTCCTGAGCTTGTATGGACATTTCACGCTGCTTCTCAAATTATCCAGCCATCCACTATAATAGCTCCTTACATTCCATAGCTAACTTCTGCGCTGCAACAAGAAAAGCCAAAACACCACCAAGTGCGGTACAAACAAATATATCTTCTCCTTTTCTGGTTTATATCAACAGTGCTGCACCCCTTTACAGGTATCCTTTAAAACCCCTTTTTATCTAGGGGTTACCTGCAACAGGTGTAGACTCCAGCTTAGCAGAAATGAAGGCCACCGCCTTGTCCTCCTTGACTCTGGCTTTTTGACCTCAGCTGCACTTCACCTTTTAATCCTCAGCAGGGCTTCAGCAGTTAGCACTGTCTTTCGTTGAATTCTTGAGTGGTTGTAAATCCTGGCGCATGCGTAGAAAAAGATCCGAAAAACTACGCCACCTGTGGAGGCCCCTGGCCCAGGCAACAGCCTATAAGCCTAGGGCTGCACTTGTTAGTCCTTTTTAATTAAAAGGTTTTCTTCCTCATCCAGCGCTGGGGCTGCTGGGATTTGTAGTTGTGTTGTTTAAAAAAAAACAAGTAGTGTGGAGACCGAAGGTTTACAAGGCAAAACACAAGAATTTATTTCTTTTTCTAAAGAGCATTAAGGCTCAATGCAAAACAAACAGGATTCTTTCTCCAAACAATAATCCATAGGCATTTATACCAAACAAAACAATGAAACTGCTTTATGTAGCTTTTTAACATTTGTCGCTGTTTTTCAAATCATTCAGCGATCAAGTAAGGTTTCTCTTCTCTTCAAACCCAAAAGAAAATATCATTTCTTCAGCAACAGGGTTCTTTAGCATTCCTGGCTAAACACATTTCTCCCTGTTTTCACACTGCCTTCTAGGACATTCAGGTTATAGGATTTTCCCTTCTTTTATCCAAGAATAGATAAATAAATAATAAATAAAATAAGAACTTTTTATTCTGCCTTCTGGCACAGAGAACAATCCATTACTGATTCTCCAGAGCCCTCATCAGGTTCATAATAGTCTATCTGCATTTCCTCAGGACCTGTGTCCGGTAAATCTGGCTTTAAGCCACCATGAAAAACTTCAGGCTTAATATTCTCTAAAAGTTCCAGAACCTTTCTCCACTGAGGCTTTTCCCTATGCACAGGGTTTCCACCAGGAACGTGGGGATTCTTTTCTTGCATCAAATGACACAATGCCTCTGGCTTACGGCACTTTTGGCTACCCTTTTATTCACGCACCTTTTTGGAAGTTGCAGCTCTTTAGCTGGTTCAGGAACGGTTGGCACTGCAGCCAGACCCTTATCAGCACTTCTCTCTGGCACAGCTCTCCTAGTTTTAAAACCAATTGCAGTTTATCTGCAATCCTGGCTTTCCTTCTGACTAGGACTTTCACCTCTGAGATTCCCTTGGAGGTCTCCACCGTTCTCCTCCACGGTGAACTCTCTGGGCCTTTCTCTGGTGCTTCTCTCCCCACTGAATTCTCCAGTGTTCTCCCTGGTCAGCTCTCTCGAGTGCTGGTTTTCTGTATCTTTCCTTCCAGCGTGCTGCTGCATGTGCTGCCTCGTCCTGGTACTCCTGTTCCTGTTGCCCTCTCTCTGGCTGTTCTCTCTGTCCGTCTTTTCCTCCAATATTTCCCTGGGTTTATAAGAGTGTCTCTGAACTACCGTGCACTCCCCTTCACCCAGGTGTCCCTCATTAATTTCCAAGCCTGCCCTTGGATTAGCAGAGCATGGGTGTGTCCTGTCCTCAGTAGCTGCGTGTTTTTTTTCTCTGCCTGCAGTTTGAAAGCTACTGATTCCTTGCCTGTCTCTTTCTTTAAAGGTAAATGACTGATTTTCTTCCAATTCCATAGACTCAGCCATACTCTCCTCATCACAAGCCCTAAATGTTTCAAAGGCATCGGGGGGGGGGGGTTCATTTGCATGGAGCAGAGGGTACAATCCTAAACAAAGGCACAGAGGGGTAACCTGCATGGAATGGTGGGTACAACCCTAAACAAAGACAGAGAGGGGATAACCTGCACAGTACATCCCTAGCCACCTCTCTGGGTAGACCAGATCAGTGTTTTTCAACCTTTTTTGTGCAAAGGCACACTTTTTTCATGAAAAAAATCACGAGGCACACCACCATTAGAAAATGTTAAAAAAATTTACATCTGTGCCTATATTGACTATATATAAAGTAATTCTCTTGAATAGGAATCAAACACTCACACCAACCCCCCTCCCCTGCTGGTTCACACCAACCCCCTCCCCTGCTGGTTCACTCACACCACCCCCCCCCCCCTCCACTGCTGGTTCACTCACCCACCCCCCCTTTCACTTACTCACCCCTCCTGCTGGGTCACTCACTCACTTACCCCCCCCTCCCCTGCTGGTTCACTCACACCATCGCCCCCCCCCCTTGCTGGTTCACTCACACCACCCCCCCTCCACTGCTGGTTCACTCACACTCCCCCCCCCTTGCTGGTTCACTCACACTCCCCCCCCCCTTGCTGGTTCACTCACACACACACACACACCCCTCTGCCCAAGCCGCTGCTTCTGCTTTGTACAGAGCAGCGGCTGCACTACACTTACATTGAAAAGTAAAGAGAAACTGTGTCAGGAACCCTCCGGTCATCGCAGAGCCCGAGGAAGTGATGTCATGGGGGCGGGCTCCTCACAGGCTGTCTTTCCTTTTCAAATTAACTTTATTGCAGCTAAAGTTAATTTGAAAAGGAAAGACAGCCTGTGAGGAGCCCGCCCCCATGACATCACTTCCTCGGGCTCTGCATGATCGGAGGGCTCCTGACACAGTTTCTCTTTACTTTTCAATGTAAGTGTAGTGCAGCCGCTGCTCTGTACAAAGCAGAACCAGTGGCTGCACTGCTATAGGGAATTGCGATCGCGTTCGCGCCGCGGACTTCGGCACAAAAGCCGGTTTTTTGCTCTGGCCGCTCCCGATCTTGCGGCCAGAGCAAAAACCGGCTTTTCAATGGCCGGGTTTTACAACTGTGCTGGCAGCCGGCCTGGCCATGGAAAAACCGGCCAGGCCGGCTGAAAACCGGCCGGTTGGCAACCCTAATTTGTGAGCCGAGGCCACATGTTACGGATGAAATTGGAATTTTTCCCACGGCACACCAGACAATATCTCACGGCACATTAGTGTGCCGCGGCACAGTGGTTGAAAAACGCTGGACCAGATGGACTATACGGATCTTTATCTGCCAACATTTACTATGTTAGGAATGAAGATCACCAGTAATACAAGACACAGTTAAGAGTGGACTGGCTAAAACCAGCCCCATGGGGATGTAATAGCTCTTCCTGAATGATGCTGCCTTCTAACCCAAAAGTCACTGATTTGAGGCCAGCCTGGCTGTGACACCATGGGGAAGGATGGGGGGGGGGGGAGGGACAGAATTTCAAATTGTTTCATGTCGTGTAAAAATGATATGAAAGGACATACTATAGGAAATGTCGTCGATATTTACCCTGTCATTTCAAATGAATGCACGTTCCGAGTAAGCAGCATGGGTTACTGCACCATGTTAAATAATAACATAAGAGAAAACAATTTTCCCTAGGGGCTCTTTCTCAGTGAGAATCTGGCCTCATGGAAGGCATAATCAAAGAGAACAGAGGCAAATGGTCCTCAGCTTTGACAGAAGAATACTGAATGATGACCTGGCAGAACCAGCAATAGACAGAAGCCAAACAGATTAGCTCTGTCTTCATTTGCTGACAGGAACATAATCCACTACTCAAAAAAAGGTAAAAGTCAGTGACAACCAATTCAATCCTATGAATCCCCAAATCACCGCAAAATAATGTAACTATATTGTATTACACAGCTCACTTTAAATATAAGGGAAAAAGACTTCATAGGTTGTCCTTCTTTTTGCTTTCTAAGCCACTTGTCACCCCTTTTGGGCTAAGAAGACTCTTTGTCACTGGTCAAGCACCCCCCCCCCCCAACACACACACATACACACAAAGTTTTCTGTTTTACTTATTTGGCAATTTTTACTATATCATAACTTCTTTAAAATTCTTCATTCCAGGGGATCCAAGATGGCGATGGAGTAGGACGCCGAGAGTGTGGGTCTGACGCCGGCTCCTGAACGTTTGTTCTAATGGGGAGAAAAAGGAAACAGAATGCCCAGAAGCCCTCTGGGTCGTCTTCTCTGGCGGATCAGCTTGTTCAGATGTCTGTTGCCGGTTTCTGTACCCCCTCTGGCAGCGTGGCTTCGAGAGATTTGCCGCTGGTGAAGGCGGATCTGAGCGTGGAAGGGGTTTCTTTGAGCCCTGTTCAGGCGTCCCCAGCACAACCTGGATGCCTCTTCGTGAGGCGGCAGTCTAGCGATGTCGCTCCGGTGTGTGAGGCAACTTTGACTGCCGAGGGCTCCTTCGCAAAGGATCGGTCAACTGTTGGTGCTGTAGGAGGTCGAGATGGAGTGTCTCCCTCCAGCAGCTCCTCTGGGGTAGAGCTTGGTGGTAATAGCTCCCCCAGTATTTTGGCATCTCGGCTTCCTGGGAGTGTGGTAAAACCGGCGCCAGTTACATTAGATAGCTTGTGGGAAGCTATCTCTACCCTTCAGCAATCCCTTTTACCCTTTGTGGGTGTAGTTTCACAGGAACTTTATGTGGTTAAAGCTCAGTGTTCCTCTATGGATGCAGAGGTGGTTATTCAGGCTACAAGAATTTCTCAAGTGGAAGCTAAGGTGGAGGAACTTCATACCCTTGGTGCTGTTAATTCAAAGGACCGGTTGATCCAGGCAAGAAAAATAGAATTTCTCGATAACCAACTAAGGAGGAATAATTTGAGATTCCTGAATTTCCCGAGATCACCTTTGATTGCACCTCTGGACTTGGTCCGTAAGTACTTTGTGGATGTCTTACAAATGCCCGTCTTGTCATTACCACCGGTGGTAAGGGCTCAATATGTGTCTATTTCTTCTGTGGATTAGGCTGGGCAGCAGGGTCCTGCTGCGGGAATGGATTCTCCTCAAATGGACTTGTCTGAATTTCTTGAGAGTTTTCTAGAGGTGGTGACTAGTCGGGCTACTTTGTTGGTTAATTTTGCCTTTGAGTCAGATAGGAATACTGTACTTACAGATATTTTTGGGAAATATAATTTATCTCAATTTATGGGCTCAAAAATACATATTTTTCCTGATCTTGCTAGAGACACCCAGAAAAGGAGGAGAGATTTCTTGGCTTCACGCCAGAGAATTCTCTCTCTGGGAGCTCAATTTAAGTTAAGATATCCATGTAAATGTGTGATTATTTATCGTGCTAAACAATATTTGTTTTTGAGTCCCAGAAATTGTTGCAATTTATACAAAGTAGGGAAGAGGGAGGGATGAGGGAAGTCCCATATCGGCTGCCATATTATGATATCTTTGCTCCTGTGATTATTTTCTTTTTGTATCTTAGGTTTTCCTAAGTATGATGATTTCTTTTCTTGGGTTTTATTGTGGGTTATATTGTAGTCTATTTTACTTTGGTGGGTTTTTCTTTGTTATTTTTTCTATTGAGATGATGATTGTATCTCTCTTTGTTATTTGAATTTCGTTTCGGAATTGTATTTCTGGAATTGTTTTGAATTATCATAAAATATAATGAAAAAAAATTCTTCATTCCAAAAAATAACTTATCTGATCATTTATTTTCAATCATTCTTTGGCTGTTCAAATGCACACTTAACATGGCTACATTTTGCTAACCAGCTGCATGAGGAGTGGGTAAGAAATTCAGGGGGCTGCGAGTATAATTGTAGTAGAGTGTGAGAATTGTTACTTCTTCAAGAATAGCATAGATTTGGTTCTCTTTCCATTTATTGACCAACGCTGTTCTTGAAGATGTTTTGATGTGTTCCACAGTCAGCTCCAGGTTGTGTCTTTATTATTATAGAGCTTTTCCATCATTGACGTCCACAGCTGTTGTCCATTGAGAGAAGTCCGTATGTACAAACACCACTAGTCTCTCTGGAAGAAGGTGTTTGAGATGAATAGATTGTTGGTCTTGCAGAATTCTATCAGACAGTCTCCAGCTTCAGTTCTGTTGCCAAGCCCATATTTTCCTATCACTGCCTTCTTCTTTGTACCCAACTTTAGAGTTCCAGTCGCCCATAACCATCAGTATATCTTGTTTGCATGTTCTGTCAATTTCAGCTTGTACTTGTTCATAGAACTGATCCATTGTGTCCTCTTCCACATTTGCTGTTGGCACATATGCCTAAATAATAATAATAGTTGTGTTGTTGAGCATTCCTGATAGACAGATAGAAAGTGCTGGTGCCAGTCCATTTCAGTTACTCCCAAACTGGATGCACACATTTCACAAATATTCTAACAAAAATGATTCATAAATGAATATGAAGATTTTACACTTTCTATACAACATTCATATGAGAATAGCATCCTATGCCAAAAGAATTCACATTCTTATACAGTGGAACCTCGGTTTTCGTGATTAATCTGTTCGAAAAAGTCTGACTAAAACCGAATGTATGAAAACTGAAGCAATATTTCCCATAAGAAATAATGTAAATCCAATTAATCTGTTCCAGACACCCAAAAATATTAACAAAAAATACATTTTATAGATAACTATATTTTTACATACAATGAGAAATAAATATAAATGACTAATGAAATGGATAAATGAACATTTAACATCACTTTTACCTTTATTGAAGACTCTTGTAGGCATATGGAAGACAGTCAATCAGCAAGAGAATCAAAATAAAGAAAATCCCACTTCTGGCCACAAGATGGTGCTCCATTTTCAACTGTACGAAAACCAAGACAATGTACGAAAACTGGGACAAAATCTCGACGAAAAAAGTCAACGAAAACCGAATCATACGAAAACTAGGGCATATGAAAACCGAGGTTTGACTGTATTCCTATCCCTCATTAAACCAACTGTATCTCTCAGCCATAAACCAAGCTGATCACGTTAAAATCCTATAAACACATACATTCATGCTCACACTAATAAATCAGGACTGGTGTTGGAAATGCTAGAGCCTAGGGCAGAAGTTTGGGAGAGACCCCAAAATCTACCAGCAGGCTATGTTTACTTCAGTTTGGGCAAGCATGGGGCGCCTGTGGCCTGTGAACTCATGGCAATTGACCTAGTTGCACCCTCTAACGTCAGCCCTGCTCAAAATCTTAAAATTCAGTCTCAGGTCCAAAATAATAAGGGCTCTGTACAGCAAAACTACAGCCACCAAAAGGCCATAAATATCATCCATCAAAGTCAATCATCCAAAACATCTGAATTCCTTATATCAAGGTCCCAAAATTGCACGTTTCACCACAAAAGTAGTTTCTTCAGGGGAACTCTGAATCCTAAGTACTTAAAGAACAGGTATAGCTGATGTTCACTGAATGCTTAAGACCTGGCATGTGGGTCCCTGGGAGCTTCGTTTGCGGCTCCGTGGTGGACTGTCTGACCCTACCACATCCATATGTGAGTCTTCCTCTTCCCTGATCCCCAGAGTATTGGCCCAGTATGTTATTTAAAAAAAAATGATAATAAGCCATACAGTCATTCATCCTGGGTTGTGTTTTATTGTGCCCATGCAAATTTGTTTCAAAAGAACATGAAGGTCTTTGCAAGAAGCCTCTCTGAAGTTGTACTGTACTGTACAAGCAGAATCCCTTTCCAGTAGTCTGTATTCAGGTTGTTCTTTTTTTGTCCACTGGCATATTAATGGGGGACATCAAAGAGGTTCTAAGGAAAGCAATAGTTCCAAGGAGTAATCAATGGTTTCTGAGTTTTCAAAACACATGGTTCATTTTCAGTAGAGCATTAACTTTTGGAAGTGGACTGATCAAAGTACTTGTTGCTATCAGTTTTCATGCCTTTTTCTACCAGATAGTCGAGACAGACATCCATATCAGTTTAACAAACTAACAACCTCTAAAATGCCTGTATTCAAATGCTAAAAGCCCGATTCTATTAGGGGCACATCCGGGCCGTCTGGATGGCCCTGAGTAGGAACCAATTCTGTACCACGGGAATCAGACATTCCGTGGGTGCAGGATTGGGCCCTGAGACAGCCTGGCGTGTTCCTGCATGCATGTGGGAATGTCCACCCCTCATGCCAATCCCCCCCCCCACCCCGCAGAATTGCTGCCACCCTGCCACCCTGCCGCCTGACCCTTGGAGGGGCTGGCCAGGGCCAGATCTGGCAACAGGGACCCACCCCTTGCACTGCTCTTGACCATCAGGAGGGTTCCCAGAGCCGATTGGGGTCTCTGCAGCTCCTTATTCCACCTCTGCAGTGGAATAAGCAGCACGTCTCACTCTAGTCACAGGACGTACAGGACCATAACCTGAATCGGCCCTGTACATCCTGCCACCTCGGTCCGCCCACACTCTTCCCCCTCCAAGCCCCCACCGGCTCTCCCCATACTGCTGCTATGGATGTGAGGGAAGAGCCTGTGGGGGAATATGGGCAAGACAGCTTGCAGGACTGCACATTCCATCGGGACTTGCAGCCCCGCAAGTCGCATTGATAATTCAGGACCTATAAGTCTAAAAAATAATATGGGAGAGTTAGAATATATAGCACTAAATGAAAGGCTAGATATAATTAGCATCTCAGAAATCTGGTAGAAGGAAGACAACTAATGGGACACTGTGATACCTGGGTACAAACTATATCACACAGTCCCACAGATGTATGTCTCATCTTTGTACCTCTCTGTCTTCCTTACGTCCTCCAGATCTGCTACTCTAGCCTCCAGAGATCAGATTCATTCCCTGAGGGCAAAGAGCTCCAGAGATCAGAATCATTCCCTGAAGGCAAAGAGCTCCATGTATGACCCCTCACCAACTGGGAGAAAATCGTACATGTAACAGTCAATGCAAAATACTGGATATCCCACATCTTGCTGCTGGACCTCTGTCTGTATCTTAGATTTAAGAGGGGGGGGGTAGCTATTTAAGTATGGCCTATTCAAACTACTATAATCCCTTTTTTTTTCCTTTAGAAATCTTCAGTGTTGGTCCTATGATTTCTTAAATTCATATACTGTCTTCGTCTCTACTTCCTCCACCGGGAGATTATTCCATGCATCTAATACTTTCCATAAAGAAATACAGTATTTCCACATACCGTTCAGTTTTATGATCTTACAATCTGTCCCCATATGCTTTATAATGAAGACCACTGACCATTTTACTGGCCACCCTTTTGAAAGTGTGGTCTCTAGAACTGCGCACAGTACTCATGAAAGGTTCACTGGTTTATGCACAGGCTCTGGTTATTGCTTTGCAACTGAGAAAGCAGTGTGGTCACTTTTCGTCTGAGATGGGGTGTTATCATATTGCCTAATCTTCCAGTCTCACTGGCATATTCCCCCCCCCCCCCACATGCACATATCCACTCAATATGTGCATGTCGAGGGTATCCTGATCCAACCCTCCCCTGTTGAGGTGCTGTGAGACTGCTGATTACTGCAGGATGTAGGAGTCATGGGTGGACACAGGCAATCTGTGCACCACTTTGGGACCAATTATGTAGCCAGGAGTTACCACATGCACAATCAGGGCATGAAGGCAATAGCAGCTGGGCACACCACTTCCCAGTTTCTGGGTGTTGCAGGTGACACATGTGTGCTGTGTATCGGCACCATTAATTGTGTTTGCCCGTGCACAGCAGGTTATAGGTTGCACACTGTTGTCTTTCATTAGGAAATGCATGATCAGTCCTAACTCAGCTGCACAATATCTGTGGCCAGTGCATCCACTAGGTGAACTAGGCAGGAGCCTAGGTCTACCAATCATGGCAGACGACATGATGGCCAATCCCTCTCTCGCTGCAAGTGTGGCACAGCTGACACTTCAGTACTGTGGGCAACCTTAAAGCAGTGGTGCACATGCAGCCAGTCACAGCATTCCATTCCTGCTCCCCTCTGACAGGAAGTGTTGGAGGGGGGCAGGAGTGGCATGTGATGAGCATGTGGGCTGCAGCCTTAAGCCTTGCCACCACGGAAGTGAGCAATCACCATGGTCTCCACTTTCCCTGCCAGTGACATGCTTGCCATGCCCCTGACTGTAGACACAGCCGCATTGTACATGACACACCCTCACCCCCACACACTACTATCATGGCTGTGTGTTGGCAGGGACTGTGGCATGACTCCTTTGTGGCAGCGGAAGTATGTATGTGTGCCACCGCTGTCACAGCTGAGTCGCAACAGACATCACAAATGTACATCCTAGGTGGCAGCCTTGTCCGTCTAGCAGACTAACTGGCCTCAATCACTCACATGGCACCACCTTTGTCACTTTGGCACCAACTGCCTAGTGTCCTTTATTGAAAGGTCACCATGCTGTGACTGCCAATGCACCATACTATCACTAATTTTAGGGCTCCAGTCTGGTTGCTGCATACTACTTACATGTGAATGGCTGCTTTGTATGGTGTTTAATGGATGAGAACGGGCTTTCTGGATTCAAAATGAGCCCTTAGCACCAGCTTTTAGCTGGTGTTAAGGTTCCTGGCGGCTACACTTGTAACACATGGTACTGGAACGGCCATTTGGGGAACACATGCTGTCTCCATCTATGCTCTGCCCAGTTAGCACCCCCTTCTCCTTTGCAACTTACCACCCGGTAATATGTTACCAGCTGGGAAGCATGCATTATCGGCGCTTCCCACAGCAGTAACCACTACTGGACTCCAAAAATGCACACACGTGGCACCTTTGCGCCCTTACCGGACCTTAGTAAACATACCCCTTAGAGAAGCTAAGAAAGTAGTCAAGAGAGCAAAGATACAAAAAAAAAAAAAAATAGCCAATGCAGTAAAATGGGGGAGGGGGGGGCAAGACATTTTCGAAATATGGCAGTGAGAGGAGCAAGAGCAAAAGTGGCATTGTCAAACTCAAGGGTGAAGGGGAGGAATATGTAGAAACTGATGAGGATAAAGCAGAATTGCTTAACACATTCCATGTTCACAGATGAAGTGCCAGGAGCAAGACCACAGAAAACACCCACAAATAAGAACAGAAGCGATGGGGATAACAAACATTTTCAGAAGACTGTATTCGTGAGGAACTAGTTAAACTAAAAGTAGACAAAGCCATGGGTTCAGATGGGATATATCCAAGAATACTTAGGGGTATGTTTACTAAACTGTGGTAATGTTACTCGTGTTAGGTTCCGCGGTAAAGGTACAGATGCCCATATAAAGGCGTGGGCAGTGCACCGTTACAACAAGCCGCATCAGCTAACGCATGTTATAAGGCACTGTAGACTAACAAGCATTACAAGGCGCCTTATAAGGCACCTTACAAGACACATTACAAGGCGCCTTGTAAGGCGCCTTATAAGGTGCCTTGTAAGGTGGCTCATAAAGCCCACTTGAACATATTACACCAATTTTAGCTGAACTTCATTGGCTACCAATTTACTCCCGAATCAAATATAAAATTCTTGTCACTACATTTAAACTTATAAATAAACTTGCACCATCTGCACTAAATACACTGATTAACATTGACATTGATAAACGATATCAATGGAGCAGAAAACATAAATACTTTAACAATACCAAAAGATTTTACAAAAGCCAGAAAACAAACCAATAAGAGAGCTTTCTCACACTCTGCTCCAATACTCTGGAACAATTTTACCTGACAACATTCGCCTACTGTCTGACATAAAAGAATTTAAAAAAAAAATTAAAAAACTCACTTATTTACATTACACTATAATACACTCCCAAAACAGAATTCTCAAAGGGATACAGGCTAACATTTATTTTTAATATTATATACCCTATTTTCAAAAATAAACGACACTAATACACTAATTTAACCATACTACACACTCATTTACATGATGATTAATAATTTAACTAGCAATGTATATATGTTCTAATATGTTATACTTGTAATGTTACAATTTTCCTTGTAATTTATAATTATCTGTTCTATGTAAAATGTCCTGGTATATCTCATACCAATTAACCTACTGTTACATGTAAACCGCACTTGAAACATGGGAAAGAGCGGTATATAAATAACTGTTAAATAAATAAATAAATAAATAAAGCCCTATAGGGCTCCTTAGGCTAAACACCATATTAGGCACCCTTGGACAAGGCACTGTAGAAGGCACCCTGGGCTATGGAACCATAGGTTAAGGTGGCCTAACAAGGTTATGGTGCCCTAGGTTAGTGTGCCCTAAGGGCTGCAAGGTGCCGCAGGATGACATGCATGACCTGTGAGGAACAGAGACAGATGTAGCCCTAACACTATTTATTTTTATTTATTTTATTTATTTAAACGGATTTCTATACCGCCTTCTCCTTCAATCAAGGCGGTCTACACAGCAAACAATCACAAGTAATGGTTTATGTGTGTGCATGCAGTGATACAGTGAGATGTGTACGGAGGTAGATACAGCACTCAGGAAAAGCAATGAACGGGTGAGTGAAGGAGGCAGAGCTGGGAGCCGCTGAACCCGCCATATCTGCGGGCATCCCATGAGGCTGCCAGTACTGATGACAAACGTGGCGGGGGCAACTGTACCACAGCACAGGGTGTTGGCAATGTAAAGTACTGGAAAGACAGTCGGTGGCAGATGATGGGAATATGTGTCCCCCAGTGGAGGCGGAGTTGGCAGGATAGTTCCAATGATGGGTGGACAGAGGAGTGGTGGTGCCATGCAGATCAGGCACAGGCGAGGCAAGTACGATGAGGTGCAATGCAGAAAAGTGAAGCAGTGCAGGACATGGGGTGGCAGCCTGCAAAGGCAGACAGGACTCTACACAGCTGACAGATGCAGATAGACGGAATGAGGGAATGTTGGCAATTGTGGTGAGAGCATTATGGGCTGGCAGCACAAATCTGCAAAAATATGACTGTTACAGGCATGTACACTATTTGAGTAAGACAGGCATGAGAGGAGGGAACAATGAGGAATTGAACCCATAAACACTTCCGAGAATGGCATTGTACTAACCAGTAGGCTATACCTCCATGGTGTATGTCACAGCAATGGCTGGGTACAGAAGGACTGCAGGTCACCGCATAAACCGTCTGCTCTGAGTGCCAGGATAGGGTAACCCCACCAGTACCCATGATGCAATGCACATGCTGAATAGCTGTCTACAGCTGATCACCAAATGGGGTCTGCACCTCTCCGGTACCTCAGCTTGGAAAGACAAACTGACAGTGCGTGATACTGGCACAGTGTAGCTACAGACCATGCCATTGTGCAGGTTCTGCTTTCACCCTGAGGGACAGGATGGGTGCCCAGCACTAGGTCTGCAGTACATGTGGTGCTAGAGATAGGTCCTGCTGTACTTCCCCATCACTACCAGTGTGTGACAGGTGTTCCTTGCAGTACAGCCAAAGGTAACTTGGTGTCCATCTGTATTCTGCAGTCACACGTGGCTCTCTGGGACCAAACACCACCCAGAATAATGTGTACCCCATGTTAGGGTCTGGCTGACATGAATACCTGTTATCAGGGCAGAGGGGTTTCTGGACCTGCATGAGGTTTGTGTAGCAGTGTCTTTCTAAAGTCAAAGTGGTGTACACTATATACCCCGAAGGGCCCACATCACCCTTTTTGTAGGTAAGGGACAGGTGCCTCAGCCCCTCCATCCTGCTGTTATAAGACAGCCCTCCAGGGTTGGTGGGCCAGAGCCATACCTGTGACTGGGGCAGTGGCAGACCGGCAGCAATGTTTGGGTTAGATCTGGTAAACCCCAACTGCCTCACACCACTGTCTGCCAGTCACCAGCAGACAGCAGAGTCAGACTGCACCTTATAGGTGCTCCAACCATGCACAGGCTAACTGCAGACAATCAACTAGCTAGTCCATAGTGCATGCTCACAGAGGAACTACATGCCCCCAAGCTGGTATCTCAGTGATTGGGTCCCCAGCACTGGGAACACAAAAGTATCACTGGAGGCAGACAGTGTAGAGCGCTATGTGGGATCCTAGACATGCCATGGTCACTGCTCGGTTAGAGTGAGTGCCCTCCCAGCATGACATGCTGTGGCCACCCTATCCATGCAGGCGGTGGTTGGGCACTACAGTGTCCCAGCCATTGCCCCACACCCTGTGAAGATGCATCCTGGCCATTCCGACCTGTCCGGGCCATATCTACAACACCTTGCTCCTCATTATGCACATATTCAGGCTAACGCTGGTAACAGTGGGACATTTTGGGCCCAGAGAGGGGTGGGCAGCCACAGAACAGTGGATAGACATACACACACACACACACACACACTCCTATTACAGCTTTGTGCAAAGATAGGGGTGGTTGGCAACCCTGCCCGCCACACTGGTCTTGATCACAGTGCCAACACTGCTAAACTGTGCAGGAGGTAGTAGTAGTGCTCTGGTGATAACTGCAGCTCAATGCTGGGGCTAACAGCCTGGCTCTCCATGCATCTTTGGATTGTGGAGCCTGTGTTAGTGGGTGTTTGTAGCCCTGTTCACCCCTGCTTTGGGCTTTGCACATGTTGCTGTTGTATCTGCATTGTAGGGTAAAATATAGGGACATGCTCTGCAGGAACCACAGCTGGGACTTGAACCTCTGACCCTCTGCTTCTGGATATACTGGCTGGGTGTACTGCACCACACTGTTGCCACTGATGCATGGTAGTCCCTGGGGCTGCCTGTACTTTTGCTCTATGCAGCTAGAGAAGTTTTGCATTGATAGTGATATCCAGTGTAAAAGGTCTCAGACTTTTTCTGGCACTTTTTTCAGACTTACGTCTGGATAGATATTTCTAACGTGCCAAGTTGCATTAATGACCTATTGTTCACTGGTCTTTTCGTTGATAGAAATGTGATAGTATATCTTCCACTTGTAGATAGGCTCAGAGAGGTGCAAATTCACTGACTCTGTAGCATTTACATAAGCAAAGACAACTCTGTATCATTCACCTTCATATGAGCTGATATCGCTGTTAAAAATTCTCATGTGTGCGATATACTCAAAGGTTTCTTAACAAATACTTAGCTTCTGTTCCATTTTTCATCTATCTCTGTAATCCAACTTCCTGCTTTCGCTGCTATTTTACTCGACCCCCAACGCTCACCCCAGGCACCACCGTAGCGTTTCACCGCTTTGGTTTCCTCAGGGGATCAACTTTTTACTCTCCTGTGTTATAAAAACATAATGTTAACATCACATTATTAACATTAAAAACCCCCAGACTCCGTTGCAGTTTTCATACACATATACAAAAAAATGTACCTACAATGTATCTTGATCGATGCTGCCCGCGTCAAAAATTCTTATACTCAAAGCCAGCTCATGCCGTGCTCCTCAGTTTTCAAAAAGACGCCGCGCATGCGGAGCTTATCCCTCAGCTCCACCTTTAAAGACCTCCCGCTCGCAATCTAACAGAAACCTCCCAAGGTACTCGCTTATTGGTTACCATTCACTGCATTAATCAATGGAACCAATTCACTGTTAATCCCTATCACCATCCACCATTTTAAAGGAAACCATCAAATGGAATTTCACTATAAAACTTGGCTATGTTATATAAGACTGTTGAAGTTCCCATAATACTCATTATAGTCCATAAAAGGGAAGTTAAAAATTCTTTCTAAGATCCCTCCCAAAAAAATGTCATTAAATAGCATATGGGCTATCCTGGTGTTTACTATATAGCATAATTGTACTTCTCCGACTTCCTCTTATAAACATGCCGCCCATGCTATAATGGCATTCAATCCCTTTGGCATCACTGAATCCAATCGATAGATCCATCGTTGTTCCCTTATGATGAGGGATTGATCATGTGTTTTTCCTGACCAACCCCCCCCCACACCTTCTCTAAACAAAAACACAACAATTCTTCAAAAGTGTGTTTTTCCGCTAAACAATGTTGAACTATGGGAGCATGTTCCACCCTGCACCGTAACCTGCTCCGATGTTCTCTCATGCGCGTCCGAAAGGAGAGAAGGGTTTTCCCAACATAGAGTAATCCACACGGACATCGTACCACCTAAACTACCCCAATAGTATCACAAGTAGTAGATGATTTAAAAAAATATTCAACACCGTGATATGAAAAGCTAGTGGTTTCAACAGTTACTGCACAGATGTCACAACTTCCACATTTTTTATGGCCTCGCTCGTCAACACTTATCAGTTGAGGGGGTAACATTTTTGGGAGGGATCTTAGAAAGAATTCTTAACTTCCCTTTTATGGACTATAATGAGCATTATGGGAAGACAAATCTACAATTGGCTGAATATTGGGAGAGTTAGTGGGGATTGAGGATGGAGGTGTAAAATTTGAGTGGATGAAATAGGAATAAGGAAAGCAAAAAGGAGAAAGTTTAGCATGTTAAAGCAGATGTAGAGAGAGAATGGAAAAAAACTAGAAGAGAGAAGAAAGGACAAATGGACAGCAGACGATGGAGAGTTAGCAAAAGACACGAAGAAACCAGAAGAAAGTGGCTGGAGCAATTGCAACTGAAAAAAAATGCACAAAAAGGTAGAAAAATCTCTCTTTATTTTGAATTTATTAACTGGAATATGTCAGCTCTGGGAAATGTGCATCATTAACGTCTGTGCTTTGTTTAGTACAAGAGGAAATTAATTTATAGTTTTATTTCTACAGTGGTGTTGTACATTCCAAGTTTGGCTTTTGGGGTTCCCAGTTTAATTATTGACTTCCTATTTCTAAATTGTGATTCCTTGTTTGGTGATGGTCTATGTTCTGCATGTGTAATTGAGCTGAGGTATTCTGTTTATGTAATTCCTATTTGACATTGCCACTTCTTCTCTTTCCCCAGTAGGTCATGTATTGTTATTCTCTGAAATGTATTGGTTTAATATTTGCAGTGTTTCCTTTTGATAGGTAGGGTATGGTGCTTTTGTGAGTCCTGGTAGTGCTGTTAAGATACGGCGGGTTTGCTATGGGTTCTAAATGCCACAAATTCTCTTGATTTCTCCTACCTATTCAGTATACCAGAACTAAGAGAAATCCCCTAAATTATCCCCTGTAAGAATACCTATGTGAATGCAATATATATATTTTTTGTCGGATCGCTCACCGTGAAAAGAAACCTTCCTTCTCTCGAAGTGAGCCCTCCATTTTAATCATTTAAAGCGACCATGATCCGGCCTTCAACCAGACAAAACAACACTTGTTGCTGTCAATACCAATGTCCTTTAAAATATTTAAATCTCAAATTTATCTTGTTAGGACACAAACAGTGATGTCCATTAAAATCTCAGTCCCTCTCCCTGCTATTAATCAAAATACAGGGAGAAAATACTTAGCTGGACCGATGCCGTGGAGAAGTTCAAATTGCCCAATAATCATACTTCCTCGGTGCATCCTCCAATACACTCTTGAAGAAGACTCGTCAGCCTAGAACAAACTCCTCCATTGCTGGCTGGCTATCTTAAGCACACTCGAACTCCTCCAAAATTTTTCACCGCAAGGTTAGGCTGATGAGTCTTCTTCAAGAGTGTATAGGTTGATTAGTCTTCTTCAAGAGTTTCTTTGGTCATCCATTTTGCCTGTTTGTTTGTTTGGTTTTTTTACCATTTGTAGAGACTTCTCACTTTCTTCGAGCACAACTTTCTTGATGTCACCCCATAACTCTTCTGGTGCCCTGTTATTTGTATCCAAAGCAGCAAATCAATTTTGCAGGCAGGCTTTAAATTCCGGTGGTATATTCTCAAGGTCATACGAGTATTTTGCTACATTCATGAGTGCCTTGCTCTTTTTCAGCTTTAGCTTGAGTTTGCATACTAGTAGATGGTGATCTGTTCCATAGTCAGTTCTAGGTTTTGTCTTTGTTGATGTTATTGAGCTTTTCCATCGTTGACCTCCTCAGACGTAGTCAATTTGATTTTTGTACCATTCCTTGGGTGAAATCCATGTGTACAACCACTGCTTGTGTTGCCGGAAGAAGGTATTTGTAGTTAATAGATCATTGGTCTTGCAGAAGTCTTTCAGTCTTTCTCCAGTTTCATTTATATTGCCAAGTCCATAATTTCCAACCACTTTGCCATGAATTGCGGTGAGCGGGATATTCAGCTAAATATCCGTGGTTGCTGCCCCTAAATGCTCCGCTACTAGTTGTCTAGCACTAGGGCATTCTGAGGACAGAGTGGAGGCGGCACCCAAGGATAACTATCTAGTGACGATATTCAGCCACTAGTCGGTTATCTCACGGAACCTGAAAGGCTCGTCTAACTTTCGCTGCCATAGCTATCCGGGTTGCAGTTGAATATTGCTGCAGCCCAGTTTGCTGTGGCACTATCCAGCTAGATATGGCCTCCGTATTAACTATCTGGGTTCAAAGTTCAAAGGCTGCAGCTAGCCGATTTATCAGCTCTAGCTGCCACCATTGAATGTCTCCTCCTATGTTTCTAAATTCCAGACTACACAGCCCCAGATATGGGACACCTAAACCTGAGAGCCCCAGTCTCTGGACATTTAGCCTCTAAAGCCCCAGATCCAGTACTTTCAGACCCAGGAAAACATGGATTTATGACCTTCTATCCACATCTCCATAAACACTGGACCAGAGGACCCCAGTACCACAAAGCCCTAAACCTGGGACCAGTAGTGATTTTCAGCCAGATCATGACAACCTGGAATCTTTTCAAACTCATTTTGTTTTTTCCATTGCAGATGGAATGGAAAGTGGAACTCCCCCACCCCAGTTATGACCTTGCACCTTTTATTAAATATTTATGCATGGGACCTGGGGATGGACTAATTTTTGAATGATGCTTGATTGAATTGAATTCTTGTGGGTGAAGTCTACAGTATCTGAGATCCATGCAAGTAATCGAGAGGGAATTTTAGACTGAATACAGTAAAGCTGTAACCTGTTCTCAGAAGCCATTGATGTGCTTTCTTTTTCATTGTCTGTTACTTTACTGCCCTCTAGTGTTTTTATATAGACATGTTTTCTCCATTCAGATGATAAAAACTGCAAAAATGGAGGTAAAAGAGTTTTTCATCTCTTATATCATCAGATAACACATTTATCAGGGTGGCAGCACCTGCTACTTGTATAAATGCCACTGAGAAAGATGTTTGGCCATAGGTGTCAAACTGGCAGTTTTACTCACATTCAGGTCAAAAAGTGTCCCTGTTCTCCCGCCCGCCCCTCCCCTCCCCTCCCCCACCTCTGCTTGCTGGGACCTGGAGTACCACATAAATAAGATTTCGGGCCATTCCTTCCATGCTACCACTAAGGGTTCTGCTGGTCCTGTCACTCAGGAAAAGGAACTTGATGTCAGCGGTGGTCCTGGAAGGAATGGCTCCACACCTGTTTTCTGCTGCTGTCAGGACCCAGTAGGGCGCATGGTAAATAGCAGCAATCAAGCAGCAGTGGGGGACAGGGAAGAGAAGTGAGAGAATAAACCGGAGACGCTGGATCTGCGGAGGGGGAAAGAAAGGGAATATTTATTTATTTATTTTATTTATTTAACAAGTTTTCTATACCGCCTTCTCCTTCAATCAAAGCGGTTTACAGGGTAACTCAAATGTAATATATCGCAATATAGGAGGGGTAGGCATGCATGAATTGCTTGAACTTAACTTATTTACAACCTATCTACCAAACCAAAATCTGAAAGACATGAAATGAGTGGGGGTGCACTTGTTTTTACTGTCTTTGAGGGGGTTAGTTCAATAATTGGGCTGCTATGTGATGTCCCCAAAGTATTCTGTGTAGTGGAAGGTTTTTAGCTTCTTCCGAAAGTCTTTAGGGGTTCAGGGGTAGAAAAAGGAAGACTAGGGACACAGAGGGGGATAACGGACAAGGAGGGTGAATGGGGTGACTGGGAAGCTGCTGGACATGGGGGGTGAATAGGGTGGCAGGGAGCTATGGGACAGGGGGAGGTGAATAGACTTCCAGGGGAGATGCTTGACACCAAGGGCAATAAGAAAACAAGGGAGATAATGGTGTTGGGGCCACTTGACAATAGTGATCATGAATGGAGAGACTATAATAACATGAGGAAAATGTTTAAGAAAGAATGAAAGGAGCAGATGCAAAAGGTTTACTTCCAACATGGGCATTGTCTAAAAATACTATCTTGGAACCACAGATCAGATGTATTCCTTGCTTTATGTAAGGTAGAAGGCAGTCCAAATGACTGCTGACGTGATTTAAAGGTGTGGTCAGAGAGGCTACTATAGCCAAAAAACATCCTTCAGAAAAATATAAATGGAACAAAATAGCGAAAAGAGAAAAACAACATAAGAACTGACAAATTAGATGCAAGGCATTAATAAGGGAGACAAAGAGAATTTGAAAAGAAGCTTGTCATGGAAATTAAAACTCATAATAAAACCTTTTTCAAATATATTGTCAATATGCTCAATTCCCAGAGGAATGGAAGCCAGGGAAGGTCAGATGCAGGCAGCCACAACAGACAACACTCCTTCAAGTCCACACAGCATCTCTTCAAAGTTAGCCCAAAACACAGCCTGGGCTTAGTTCACCGAGTTGGCTCTGCAGTACTCCTTTATTTCTGAGCAGTACAGCTATGGTTATCCAGCAAGACAGTAGAACTCTAATAAACATAAACAGCACAAACACAGCCAGCACCAGCCCACTGGATTGGCCGTGCAGTACTCTTCAGTCTTTCAAAAGCAAAAGTTCCAGCCTGGGCATCTAGGTAACCCTAGGGTTGTGGTAGCTACCTCCCTATCAGTGTTTCCTTTGCACACTGGCCCACCCATGCTGCCAAGAACAAACAAAACAGAAAGGCCAAAATGGCCCACAGTCAGTGTTTCTCTCCCCTTAGAAATTATAAAAGTATTTCTCTATCTCCATGGGATCTGCAGAGTTTTCAGTTTCCAGCTCTCAAGGCTCTGTCTTCATGGACGCTGCTGGCTCCTTTGCTGGTTCCTCTCTCTTTCCCTCCCCCAGTCTGTCTGTGAGTCTTTTTATTTCGTGTCCCACCTTAGCTCCTCCTCCCTTGCCTGTTTTCTATTCTGCCATGCTTTAAGGAGCTCTCCCCCAGGACAGGATTTCACTATCCAGGGTTTCCTGTCTTCTGCTTTGGTTCCCCATTCCTCAAAGCCCGCCCCTCCCCCCCCCCCCCGTTTTTCCTGGGGTTCCCTGTATGTCTCGGTGGTACTCCTTACAATATTCATAACAAAAAAACCTGTGGGAGAATCAGTCGAACCATAATATGATAAAGGGGTATAAGGCTCACTAAGGAAGAACAAAGCCATAGCGGAGAGAGTGAATGAATTCTTCGTTCAGTCTTTACTGAAGAAGACATAGGGAAATTACCCATGCCAGAAACAATATTTCAAGGTGATGTATTAGAGGAATTGAAACACATCTCGATAAACCTGGAAGATCTAATAAAAAAAATTATGAACTAAAGAGTAGCAAATCACTTGGACTGGATGGTATACATCCCAGGGTGCTGAAAGAACTCAAATATGAAATTGCACACATACTATTAGTAAACTGTGAACTATCAATAAAATCATCACTAATACCTGAAACTTGGAGAACAGTCAACGTAAAATGGAGTTACTTAACCTATAACAGGAGTTCTCCGTGGACAGCAGGATTAGTCAGCCACACCTGGTGATGTCATCTGACGGTGCCATGGATACGGAAGTGCTCTCCAAGATCTCAGAAAGGTGAGCCTTTCTGAGCATATGCTGACTGCCTCCACCCACAGGCCCGCTCCTACCTGGCTCAGTTTGTACCGAGCTTACATCTGTCTCATTGCCTGGTAGGGATGTGGCCCACTTTGGTGACATAGGGGAGGAAGGTGGGAATGTGTGGCTGACTAATCCTGCTGTCCACGGAGAACTTCCGTTACAGGTAAGTAACCCCGTTTTCTCCTAGGACAAGCAGGATGAGTCAGCCATACCTGATGACTCACCAGTGCGGCATTGCCTCTCTGAGCTCTGGTAGAGCAAAGGTCTGCAGTTCACCAGGGGACAAAATCCAAAAAGACACCTTAGATGCAATGGATGCAACGGATGTTTATTGGGTTCATTATGAGCACAACAACATTGTCGCTAACTACAATAACTGGCTCCATGGAGGGAGAACAGGTAAGGAGCAAGACAGTGAGTACATTAGCATCAGCAAGAATAGAGCAATCAGCAGTCAACATCAGTAACAAGGACAATGTCAATGCATTTATCTATTCACAGCCTTGTCTGTAGGCTGGATTCCTGTGTCTAGCACAGAACGTCCGAACGAGCTGCTAGTCAGAGTCAACTGTTCCAGGTAATGGTGCATCTGGAAGGTATGGGGCGAGTCCCAGGTTGCGGCTTTGCAGATGTGGTTAAGCGGGACTGTGCTGAGGTTTGCCAGCATGGCAACCATGGCCCGTAGCTGGTTGGCCTGTACATGCACCAGGGCATTTGAGCCAGCCTTTGAGTAGCAGTAGACAATGCAAGCGGTGATCCATTGTGACAGGGTTCGCTTGGTGATGGGCTACCTGTGTCTGTTGGTGTTGAATGCCACAAAGAGCTGATTTCCCCGGTGGGTTGCTGCCGACCGAGCTAGGTATGTGAGCAGTGGATGCACACAGTCCAGGGTGTGGAGGCAAGGTTCTTCTGGGCTGTCATATGACTTTGGGAAGATGGTAGGTAGCTTGATTGCCTGGTTGATATGAAAGGGCAATGCCACCTTTGGCAAGAATTTGGGGTGGGTTCACAAGATGCGTAATCCGGATGAAGCGTGGTGTAGGGAGGGTGCGCCACTAGTGCTCGGAGCTTGCTCACCCTTCTGGTGGATGTGATGGCGATGAGGAACAGTGTCTTCCATGTGACGAACTTGAGAGGAGCTTGGTCCAGAGGTTCGAAGGGGTCTCTTGTGAGCTGCTTGAGCACTATGTGTCGGTCCCAGGAGGGTACCGGCTTGCTCACCGGGGGCCGCAGGTTGGCGAGGTCCTTCATAAAGCGTGAGACCAAGGTGTGTGTTGAGACGGGATGTCCTTCCAGGTGGTCAAAGAAGGCTGCAATGGCCGCTAGGTGGACCCCGATGGATGACATTTGGAATCCAGCCTGAGAGAGGGAGGAAAGGTATTGGAGGACTTGAGATATGGGGCAGGAGAGGGGGAAGATCCCTGCCGTCCTGCACCAGGCATCAAATCTGTTCCATTTAAGTGCATATGAGCACTGAGTTGAGTCCCTTCGGGCGGCCAGGATGACCTGTTGGACCTCTGCTGTGAGGTTCATGCTGGATAGGCACTTCCTTTCAATTTCCAGGCCATCAGTGTGAGGGCAGGGAGGTTGGGGTGCATTGTTTTCCCCTCGCCCTGGGTGATGAGGTCCGGGCGCATGGGAAGGTGCACTGGAGGGCTCTGAGCGAGGCTCTGGAGATAAGGGAACATGTCTGCCTTGGCCAGAATGGCGCAACGAGGATTACCGAGGCCTTGTCGGTGATGATCTTCTTCAAGGTCTTGGAGATGAGTGTCATCGGGGGGTAGGCATACATCAGCTTGCGACTCCCCCAGTACAGGTGGAACATGGCCGTAGCAACCCTCTGGTCTGCCCGGTGTCTGGAACAGAATTCTGTGCACTTTGTGTTGGTCAGGTGTGCGAATAGGTCCAATTGTGGCTGGCCCCACTTACGAATGAGGGAGGCTGCAATCTCTAGCTGGAGAGACCATTCGTGGGGTTGCAACTGGCAACTGAGCTTGTCTGCCAGGTTGTTGAGTTCACCAGGAAGGTAGGTGGCTAGGAGATGGCAGTCCCTGGATCAAGTAAAGTCCCATATTGTGTGGGCCTCCCTGCAGTAGGATAACGAGCCCATGCCACCCTGTTTGTTAACATAGAACATGGCGACTTGGTTGTCCGTCTGAATTAGCACCACCTTGTTGCTTAGCCATGATTGGAATGCTTGGAGTGCATATTTGATGGCTCTCAGCTCTAGCAGGTTGATGTGGAGTCGGCCCTCCTATACTGTCCACGTTCCTTGGGTGCGTAGGTGAAGGAGGTGGGTGCTCCATCCCCGATTGGAGGCATCCGTGGTGATGATGAAGTCAGGAAGGGGGTCCCTGAAGGGTCTGCTGAAGGAGAGATGTGTTCTGTATGTTTACCAGCGAGGCCCGTATCTCCTGGTCTATGTTTATCTGTTGCAACATAAGCCATGATCACTAGTTCCAGCGGAGACAAAGATGTCACTGCAGGCCTCTCATGTAATGTCTGGTGAGCTGGATTACATGCGTAGTTGCTGCCATATGACCCAAGAGGTGCAAGAGTGTTCTGGCAGTTGCATCCTTTCCTGCTGAAATCTCCCAGGCTAGGCATGTGATGTTGTCCACCCGGGCTGACGGAGGAAGGCTTTTGCTTGGCGAGTGCAAATAGTTGCACCAATGAAATCCAATGCTTGTGTGGGCCATAATTGTGATTTTTTGAAGTTGATCAGGAAGTCAAGGGAGGATAGGAGTGTGGGTGGTTCTGTGCATAGCCTCCCTCACTGCTGACCTGGAGGGGGCAGCGATCAGCCAATTGTCCAGATAGGGAAAGACACAGATGCCAGATTTCCAGAGGTGAGCAGCTGCCACTGCTACGCATTTGGTGAACACTCTTGGGGCTGAGAAGAGGCCAAATGGAAGCACCTTGTATTGGTAGTGAATGTTCCTAATGCAGAAGCGAAGGAACTTCCTGTGGGTTATTTATTTATTCATTTTTTATTTATTTATATTATTTCTATGTCGTGCTCTTTAAAATCAGCGTGGTTTACATGTAACAACAAATTGTACAAGGAAGCGGAGCATGCGGTGTACATTACAGAGAACAGGTTTATACAACTTGGGTTTAACAGGGGTAACTATATACAACTATGTACAACTGAGCTGTTCATCAACAGGTATGCCACAGGTACTGCCATGGAATACACAACACTATCTGAACTACTTACATATTAGGTTATATACAGTTTGGGCAGTCGTATTCAGACTGTGGATATGTTATCATGCCCTGGGTTTATCGGTGGTGTCATTGTGGTGGGAGGGGGATAAACTTGGTTGTGTTGTTTCACTGGGCAGGGAGTAATGTAGGAGGAATAAATGGTGCTTCAGTGCCTTCCGAAATTGGGCAAGGTCAGTTATTGCCCGGATGGGGGTTGGGGCGTTCTTTTTCAACATGTCCGTTAGAACCGCACTCTCTTCTGCGAAATGGGGAATGAAGCGGCGATAGTAGCCTATTAGGCCGAGAAAACTGCGCAATTGTTTTTTGGTCAGCGGCCTTGGAAAGGCTTTTACACTCTCTATTTTATTTACTATAGGCCGAACTGTACCCCGCCCCACCATATGGCCTAGATACTTTACCTCCTGCCCAGCAAATATACACTTTGCAGGATTTAACGTTATGCTCGCGTGCCTCATTACTCATAAGACTGCTTCCACGCGAGGCAAATGTTGATCCCACGTGGAGCTGTGTATTATTATGTCGTCCATGTAGGCGATGGCATATTTTTGGTGTGGGCGTAACACGAGGTCCAGTAACCTCTGGCAGGTCACGGCCGCGCCATGCAGGCCAAAAGGCATTCTCCGAAATTGGAAAAGTCCTATGGGGGTACAGAACACTGTCTTAGGACGTGATTCCTGGGTTAAGGGGATCTGCCAATACCCTTTGGTCATATCGAGGGTGGTAAGGAATTTTGCTTGGCCTAGATGATCCAATAACTCCTCTATCCGTGGCATCGGATAGGCATCAAACCTGGAGATGGCGTTGACCCGTCGAAAATCTATACAGAACCTCATCGTCCCATCAGGTTTTGGGACGAGCACGATGGGGCCGTTCCAGGGGCTTTTTGATTCTTCAATGATCCCCATTTTAAGCATTTATTTAACTTGGTTCACCATCTACTGTTGCTTGGCTTCAGGTAGCCTGTAGGGTCTTTGCCTTACCATCTCGCCAGGTGGGGTCACTATCTCGTGAGCGACTAACCTAGTTTCCCCAGGAACTGGTGTTAGGAAATCCGGGAATTGTTTCAACAGTTTGGTCAACTCTTGTCTTTGTACCCAAGACAGTTCTTCCCCCATTCGGGGCTCGGGGTCTGTCTTGCAGTCAGATAACTGCGGACCCAAATCCTCCTCTTCCTTCTCTTCAAAGGTTGCGGTCAATCTTTTCACGTCCACTCGCCCTGTAGACCCAAATCCTCCAGTCCCTCGGAGTGTAGTGGTCATCATGGGAACTTCTTCAAGAGGCAGAAAACCCACCCTCTCGCAGATGAGTTGGGCTATCCGATCCCCCATTTTTACTTTGAAATCTACCAACCAAAGTTGAAAAGTAACACCTTAACAGGTCCTCTGTAGTCGGGGTCGATGACACCCACGCCCACATCTATAAAATACTTCAGTGCTAGCCCCGACCATGGTGCGATGCGGCCATAACACCCCAGTGGTATCTCCATTTGGAGACCCGTATCCACCAAGGCCTTCCCCTGCCCTGGAATAACCAGGTCCTCTGCGCTACATAAATCGTAACCAGCCGCTTGCTCTGAAGCGCGCCTAGGGCTCCGCGCGTTAGGAGTTGTTCAGCAATACTTTAGGACAAACTTTGGCTTATTCTCAGACTCCTTCTTTTGGGGTGATCTTCTCTGTCCCTGCTTCTGCCCTTTCCCAAACAACAGACCGGGAACTGAGCTTACCCTGGCCTCAGCTTTACGTTGTAGGGCGCTCAGTCCCTTCCTACCACTATCCGTAAGGGAAACCCCCAAGTCTTCCTGGAGGAGTAGATCCCCTACTGCCTCCCCTGGAGATCCTCGTTCCCCCTCTGGGGTCTTGGACTGTGCTCGGGTAGATACCATGCCTACCTTTTGCTGTAGCCCCTCTTCCAGGCCCTCCCTGAATTGGGGCCAATCCCTCCCCAATACCAGGGCGTGTGGTAACCTGGGCACAATAGCTACGGGAATGTTCTTCTTCATCCCTAAACCCTTCACTAGCACTCTGTGTATGGGATAGAATGATGATGCCCCATGGATACACCTGATTTTCACTTTCCCGTCAGGTTGGTTTAGGACTTGCTTATAGCGAGATTCAATCTCCCGCCAGAGCTTTCTGGCGATCATGCTTTGATCTGCTCCTGAATCTAACAAAGCTTCTGTAGCAATACCTTCTACTTCAACAGTCAAAAGAAAACCTTCCCTAACCTCTTTGGTATGGGCATTTATCAGTGCATCGCTCTACAATCCCTTTTCAGGTGTCCCTCACTACCACATGAAAACATTTTTTTCGTATAGAGTAGTTTTTACACATTGGCATAGACATTTTCATCTCATCCCCCTTTGGCCTTACCTTCTTTTCTGATGATACGGAATCTGCCCTTTTAGAAGCATCCCCTTTTACCTGGCCTGCCAATTCCGCTTCCATAAAGTGCTCGGCCAATAAGGTGGCTTCATTGGTGTTCCGGCAGTTTTGTAAAATCAGGAAGGTTTGTATGTCCTTCGGGACTGAGGCCATAAATTGTTCCAGTACAATGCTGTCTATAATGGACTCTACGGTTCTAGCCTCTGGTGTTAACCATTTTAATACCAAGCTCTAAATTCTTTGGCAGAGAGCTCTTGGTGTCTCACCAGGCTTCAATTTACTATTTCTTAAGAGACGATGATATACCATGGGCGTTAGGCCTAGGGGGTCTCTTATAGCTTTTTTCAGCTCCTCATAATCGTTGGCCAAGGTTGCATCACATTACAAGGACATACAAACCACTTTATCTTACATCAAAGTAGTAGATACATAAAACAGAAAATGACATGACATACATTAAGGTAGAGTAATACCTCTATACAGAATGAAAGAACATCATATATTCCATAGGGAAAAGATGTTTCATTAGACTCGCAAGGTCCTACACCTTAAAACAGCAGCAAAAAGGAAATAATACAGAGGAGTATGATATTGATGTCAGAGTGAATACCCCTATTGTTATAGCACTTGAATCACATTTATGTTGCTTTTTATTTCCTCGCTCCATCCTTATGGCATTCTTTACCTATGTACATATGCACTGAATCGTCCTATAAAAAGTTCAAAGTTCTTTTGAAAACATATGACTTTAGCTTAGCCCCCCTGGGCGTCCCAGGTTAGCCTTAATGCAGTCTCCGACTGACTGAGTCTGCATATTAAGCTTATATTCTTCACTATCTCTTTCCTATTTTATATGGTGTTCCTTTCTTTTCTGCTCTTTTACATTTTAGCTTATGTTAGTTGCCCTGCAGTGGCAGCAATGGCCTCAAACAGCCCTGTAGCTTCCATTTTGTGTCTACACCTTGTCAGACGGCTGCCTAGGGTGAGAACTTACACAATCTTGACGATGCATATATTCATATGATTCTTGCAAGGTATTGTGGGTAATGTAGTTCATTCACTCCCAAACACAGCTGAAGACAATAATTGAGTTGTGAAACCAGTGGTAAGGCCAATAAAATACTTCTTTTATTGATGGGATTTAATTCACCCTGCACAAATATGCTTGGTAGCAATATAAATGAGGTTACTTGCTTGCAGTGTTTAAATGGATAACATAAAGTCTCAAAGCAAAACCAGAAAACAACCTTCAGCTTGTCAGGCAATTAGCTAATGTTTTCTTAGCAAATAATTACCAAATAAAAAGGCACAAAGAAATGAATAAACTTTGCTTGTTAGGTTAACTTCTGCTTATTTTCCACTCAGATCCTGCAGGGATTCTCTCTTGCTCACACACACACAATCAGGTGCAGCTTTAATTACTATCAATTGTCCAGCTGAAACCCTTTAGCTGGCTGGCTGCTACTGTGTGAACCCAAATCCTGCTTTAAGAGCTGTTTGCAGTGGAAATAAGAAACAAAGTTAGGTTTCTTTGTGATGGCTGATGTGTTTGCTCACAGAAAGCTAGCAATAGCACTGGGATAGAGAACAGTCCATGTAATTAATAGTTTCATCTGCTGTATCTCCCCCTTCATCAATCAGCATAGGGTCACTATCATATATTGGCACAGACGAGTCTTTCAATAAGGCACTATCATGAGAATGCTTATTCCCTGGCTGCCATTCACTATTATATATAGGGTCTGGATCAGTGTTCATACCTGAGCCTCTCCTGCTATCATAATTCCTCTCTGTATAGCCTGGCCAGTATGTAATCCAGTTCTGATGTCCAGCCTTCCAATCTTGATCCCTGGACACTGGATCTTTCCTCACATACCTTCTGGCATAGGTCTGAAAGTCCTTTCCACGTGCAGTCTTCTCTCTTCCAGGTAGCCACTGGTGATTCCTATCTCTGCCATTCCATTCCTCTGGCTGACTCCAGTCCAATGGACTCTGCTGGCACTTGGAATACCTCCCAGTATAGGTACTGCCTTGGAATCTCCCAGACCTTCCAATGGCCTTTCTTCTCTTCCTTCCAGAGAGTTTCCTTCTCTCTCTATCCGCTTGGCTTGGCTTCTGCTTCTCGAGATGATGTTGGTGCTTGAGCTTGAAGCTGTTGCTGTATCTGTCTCTGAAGCTATTATCTGTAGAATAAGCTCTATTCTTATTCTGTCCTAATGTGTGCTCCTCCCTAACACAGCGCAGCTGTGTTGAATCAGGCCCTGCCCTTTGAGATGAGTGCTTAGGGATTACCTCATAGCTCTCTTGATTGCACACACGTTTTCTCACTTCAGCCCCTCTCATGGCTGCTGGAAACCTGGTGCATTCTGGGACTGGTAGTCTTTTAGGTGAAAACTCTGTTTTCTTACTTCTACCAGAACTGACAGGTTGCTTGTTCAGAGTCACATCATCTTTTCTATAGCTCCTACCTGAGCTATGATAAGCTTCCTTATCACAACCTTTAGGAAAAGACAGGTGTGCAACCAGCACAAATGCAGGCACTGTGACTCCATCTCAATGTTCATGTCAAGCATATAACGGCAGAGAAGGGGGACGCAGTCGACCACAGGTCCTCAAACCATCCTCGCCAACAGCCTTGTTCAGCTCACTTGCCCTTGGTGAGGGTTTGGACTATGTTGAATAGTTCCCTGGGTCTACTGGCAGATTTCATGGCGATGTTGGTGTGGTATCCTTGTTTACATCTGTTGATTAGGTCATTGCATTCTTTTTGTTTGTTACTTTATTGTTGCAAGGTATCTTGGGCTTATTATGCCTCCATTATCTTTTGATCTTTCTAAGGGTCCTCTTAGCTTCTTTTATTTTGTTGGAGTACCAGGGTATGGGGTATGATTTTGTTGTTGTTGTTGTTGTTTTTCTTTTGTTTGGTGTTGCTGCAGATGCTGCAATGGCTTGGTTCCAGTTTTCGACTGTGCTATTCAGGTCCGTTGTTTCTTGTTTAATTTTGGTAGAATTTCTTGGAGGAACTTTTTTTGGTTGAAACGCCTAAATCTTTTCACATCAGCTTGCTCTCATCTTGGCGTGGTTGTGCTGGTCACTGTTATGTTAAAAGTTATTGTGTGGTGGACTGACCAGGGTATTGGGGTGACTGTTGGGCATTATGGCGTAGTGATTGAGTAGCTTTTTGGAGGTAAAGATGAGGTCGTGGTTGATCGCTAACGATGCGCAGGTGTGGTTGGCAGTTGCGTGTCTTGCAGTGATTTCATTTCTCTCATGAATGTCTTAACTTCTTTGTTAGTTGCTGAGGTAAGGTTGAAGTCTCCCATCGTTGTCAGAGGTTTGTGGGAGGGAGGTGAATGCACTCACTGATTCTAGTAGTATGGAGAGCAGGTCGGATTTGACATTTGGGGCTCTGTAGGTGAGTCATATGTTTATGTTTATTAGCTTTATATACCGCTTAACAAATACACATCAAAGCGGTTTACATAATACAAGAAGAGAACCATAAGGTAGAAAGGAGGAAAAGAAGTTACAATATTGATAGGAAAGCAGACATAACAGGTTCATTCAACAGGACAGAGGGAAAAGAGAGAGAGAGGGGACAGAGAGGGGTGGACTACACGGAGGGGTCAGGGAGATCGAAGGCTAGGGCAAAGAGGTTGGTTTTGAGTTTGTTTCTGAAAGTGGTGTGTACCTGTTCAAGCCGGATAGAGGAGGGCAGAGAGCTCCATAAAGCAGGGCCAATGAAAAAGAAGACAGAGGAGCGAGTGGATTGAAGGCGAGCGCGTGCGGGTGGAGGAAGATGGAGACGGTTGAGGTGAAGTGACCGTAAGGAGTGGGCTGGAGTGTGGAAGTGAACAAGATCCGCAAGATACTGAGGGGAGTGGGTGTAGAGGACGCGATGAAGAAGTGTCAAAACTTTCAACTGGATGTGGGACTTGATGGGAAGCCAATGAAGGTGGATGAGTAAGGGTGTAATGTGGTCGCGTGGAGAGGAGTGAAAAATGAGACGAGCAGCGGTGTTTTGAATGCGCTGAAGGCGGTGGAGTTGAATGGTAGGGAGGCCTGCAAGAGCTGAGTTACATAAATCGACGCAGGACATGACTAAGGAGAGGAGAAGGGTGCTAAGTGCTTGCGCGGAAAGAAAGGGCCTGATGGCACGAATCTGGCGGAGGAAAAAGAAAGAAGTTCTTGAGATGTGAGCAATGTGATCGCGGAAGGAAAGATGAGAGTCAAAGAGAACCCCCAAATAGCGGAAAGAGGAGATTAGAGGGACGGAAGAGCCAGAAAAAGAGGGGGAGAGCTGGGGAGAGGCATCACCATGTGAGAACCAAATGGCAAGAGTTTTTGTGAGGTTAAGATGGAGACAGTGGGTGGTAAGCCAGTCAGCAACAGCAGTAAGGCAAGAGTTTAAAGGGGAGAGATCAGGGGAGAGAGGAGAGGTATGATGGAGAAGAACAAGGTTGTCGGCATAGTAGAATGCAGAAATCCCGTGTTGCTGAATTAATAGAGCTAAGGGGGTGAGAAAGATGTTAAAGAGGAGGGGAGCCAGAACTGAGCCCTGTGATGTGTTGCTGTTTACCCTTGTTATCCAAGTTTCAATCCCTGTTCAAAAGTGATATACATTGCAGTTAGCCTGCAATGTATATGTTTGTTAAATGTACACCGCACTGATGTTAATAGCGCGGTATAAAAGAAATGTTAAATAAATAAATAATGTGTTTATTGGTGATTATATTAATTGCTATACTGTACAAGGACATTAGTTTCTCTGAAATCTGTGCTTCAGGTAACATTTGTATAACCTGGAGTAACCTTTCCTCCCTGAAGTTGCTTAAAATCTATAGGATACAAGCCCAGAGACACCAGGAGGCTGGAGACTTTTGATGCTTAGTTATATGCTCTTGCCCCTTAATAATACAGGGTTTCAAAGGACTTGTATCAGATGTAATGAGATTTGTTAACACTAAATGAAATAGTGGGTACTGAGCTTTGTGCTGTGATGTACTGTTTAGAATAAAAGCAGACCAAAAAATACTTGAACCAAACCTTTTCTTTTACGCTCATGAACAAGAAACAGCTCCAAAAAACCCCCAATACAGATATTTACCAAAGCAAACCAAAGAAAGAAATCAAATCATTAAATAGCAATATCTTTCAAAATAAATCAGGTAAACTGATATAATATATATTGCAAGTTTGCACTCCTGGCTGACAACAGAAACCAAGGCAGTTTTTTTATTTAAACCAGCTAAAGTAGTCAATCTGGTAATTGAAATGCAACAATTTTTGAGAATGTTGCATAAGCTCTACAAATTCTGTTTGGATCCTGTGCAAGTTCTTGGTGTCTTTTCCTGCTAGAAAAAAAATCAACTTTCTTTAGTTTATTTATTTTATTTAACATCTTTTATATACCGCACTATTGTCACCATTAGACCTCACCATTAGACCTCACCATTTGGAAGGCAGTTCAATTTGGTACCTTGCAATTGCAAGGCTCAACCAGTTCCCATAGAAACCTTGAAATAGCAGACTTGTCAGGAAATGCAAAATCCTTCCTTTCTCAACTGTATATATTATTCATTTATTTATTTATCTTATCATTGTTAGAGTACCTTACTTTTCAGTATTTGTGTTTGTGATCTTGCTCAGCTCTCCCGCTCTGTTTTCAGTTGTATCTTCTTCCTTATTATCCCACCCACCCCCTGGCTTATAGTCTCTTATAGCCACCCTGTACTCACTAACGTGATCATTCACAGGTGAACCTTATCCCCTACAATTTCTACCAACTATCCTTTTATTTCTTCTAACTTTTGTGCTCCTCTCCATCTCTCTCTTTTATGGCTCCTCAACACTTTTTTTTCCTATTGTTCATGCTCCCTAATTGTCTCCCTTCCTATCATAACCTTCAAGCTCTTTCTTCTTATCTCTCTTTTACCATCTTCACTTTCCCCACCATCTTGTCATCCATCGTGTTATCAGCTCTTGAGCTTCACCACTTTCTCCCTCTCATTTAGCCATCCCCTCTCTCTCTGAAACAACTTCGCCCTCATTACTGCCGTGCTGTCTCCTCTCTTCTCGACACTCTTCTATGCCTTCTCCTTCTCTCTTCTGGAGATATCAACCCCAACCCTGACCCTGACCCTCCTAGACTTTTGTCACACTCCCAGAACAGAGCCTTATGCAACAGCTCAGATCTTATTCCTATCCCTCTCCTTTCCCCCTCCCTCATGTATCTTGTGGAAGGCATGCTCCATCTCAAATAAACTTGCCTTTACTCATGATCTTTTCATCGCTAATGATCTCCGTCTCCTCGGCTCCTCCCAGAGGACTCAGCTGCAGTCGCTGCTCTCCAGCCATCCCCATTTTGCACAGTGCGTTGATATGAATGTGTGTGTGTCCATTATTTTGTGGCTTTCTACTCCTCGCTGAGCCTTGCGGTGCCTAAGCTTTTCCAGCATTAGCATGCAAATGTGCATGATGAGGAGCAAAGTATTGTGGGTATGGCATCCTGGCCAATCCGAACAGGGCAGATTGGCCAGGATGCATCTGCATCGGGGGTAGGGAAATGGCTGGGACATCGTAGTGCCTGACTGCTACCTGCATGGAGCGGGTGACCACATCATGTCATGCTGGGAGGGCACTCTCACTCTGACCGAGCAGTGACCATGGCACGGCTATGTAGCCACATAGTGCTGTAAAGTGTCTGGTTCTGGTGATATGGGTGTGCTTTTTGTCCTGGGGGTCTGGTCACTGAACCAACTGCTGGGTGTTCTTGCTGTATGTCTCAACTCTCAATACACATGTAATGTTTACTGGCCAGTGGACTGTTTGTAGTTGGCATGTGTGTGGCTGGGACACCCAGTGGTGAATAGCAGGTGCTTGCTATGGGTGAATTTTAGACCTAGGAGGTTGGGAAGTGAGGTGTTCCAGGCCTACTCCCAACAAGTCTAGAAGCCCCTTCCTTCTGGTAGTTGGCAGCCATTGTAACACTGGGTATTGCAATGCATTATTCTAGGTATGTCAGGGTCCAACAGGGCCAGATGTGACTGGCACATGCAGCAGTTCACAAGGTCACTAGCATAATCACTCTGCAGACAGCACCTGCCACACACTGTTAGGGATGGGGACCTGCAGTAGAGTCCATCTCTAGCACTGCAGTTACAGGGGACCTGGTGCTGGGCGCCCATCCTCACCCTCATAGTGACTGCAGAAACTGCTCAGTAACATGGTTTGTAGCTTCTCTGTGCTTGTATCATACACTGTCAGTTCCTTTTACTGATCTGAGTGATAGATACGTGCATTCACCATTCGGTGATCAGCTGTAGACTACTGTTCTGTATGTGCATGGGTGCTGGTGGGACTACCCTATGCCTGCACCCTCAGCAGACATTTTAGGTGGTGACCTTCAGTCTCTTTGTACCCAGCCATTGTTGTACAGAGAGGGTTGAAGGTGTAGCCTACTGGTTAGTGCAAGGTATCTGGGGGCAGGGATTTAATTCCTACTTCTTCTTTTTGTGACTGTGTTACTCAGATCATTTTCATGCCTGTAACAGTCAGGGCTCTGCAGATCTGTGCTGTCAGCCCATACTACCCTCTTCTTAGCCACCATCTGTCCTTCAGCCCATCTATCTGCCTCTGTCAGCTGTGTACAGTGCTGTCTTCTTGTTCACGCTGCTACCCATAACCTACATTGGTACCCCTTTCCACATTATGGCTCTTCGTGATCGCCTCTCCTGTGTCTGATCTGCACGTACCCATTATTACTTTGTCCTTCTGTTGCTGCAAACATCCTGTCACTTCTGCCTCCGCTGGGAGACACGTCTTCCCCATCCTATGTCACACACTGTCACTGCAGCGCTTTACATTGGCACCACCCTGTGCATTGGTACAGCTGCCTCCCACATGCTTGTCCGCTTTACTGGCTGCCCCATAGTGTTCCCACCCATATGGTAAGTCGACCAGGTACCCAGCACTTACGCTTGTACTATAAGGGCTCCACATAAACGGTGCTTGTCGCGCACCGAAGGAGTGCACCTAAGGAGCACAATGTGCTCCGTAGGTGCACTCCTTGGGGGTAGCTCTGGCAGCATAGGTGCTGGTGTTAGGGCTCAGCTGTTTCGGCCTCTGCTTGTGTCTCTGGTTTTTCAATTTCTCCCACTTGTGGTTGCTTCCCTCGGGCTTAGGTGAGTAGTCTCTCTCTTCCTTCCCCTAAGATCCTACTCAGCATGACCCTATCTGGTTGTTTTCTGATGGCCACCATCCCTGTTCTCTGGGTAACTGTCCTCACCCTACTGCCCACATTCCCACATCACGCAATCCTGAAAATCTCCTTTCCTGTCTTTCCACTTGCCACCTGCCTCCTCCTCCTGCCCCCACTCTCCACATCCTCATTCCATCAAGTTGGGCCTTGTGAACTGTTGCTCCCTACGGGCAAAAACCCTCCTATTACAAGATCTGATCGCCCAGGAGTCTCTTGATCTTCTCCTTCTCTCTGAAACATGGCTCAAGGATGTTGAGGAACCACTCCTCGCTCGCTGCCTCCCTCCAAACTACTCTGCCATCTCTGTTCCTCGCAAGGGTCATGCGGGTCAAGGTATGGCTGCCCTATACCACTCCTCCCTCCCGTTTGTTCAGGTCTTTTCCCCTGTGCTACATTATCCTGAGGCCTTCCTCCTGTGCTTACAGTTTTCCCCAGCTATTTATTTCCTCATTGTCTACTCCCCGCTGTCCTTCCAGCTTCATCTCTGGGATTCTCTCTTTCTAACTCTCTCTGACCTCTCTCTCCAGTATCCTCATCTGGTAATCTCAGGGGATTTCAATGTTCACTTTGAGGCCCCCTCCTCCTCTAGAGAGCAGTCCTTCATTGCCTTTCTTCATGATCTGACCCTTCTTCAACATGTAGCCATACCCACTCACGCAGCGGGTCATACTCTTGATTTGGTAATCACCACTGCAATTCCCTGTTCTCACCTCAGAGTCTACGTTCCAGGCCTCTACTATGGACCGACCACTATTGCTTACTTTTCTCTTACCACCCTCACCACCTGTGAGTGCCATCTCCTCCTGTTCCCTCGCTAACCCCCCTCAGGTCCCCTGTTGTCACTCTCGCCGCATTACTCCTCTTACCCTCCAGCTTTTTCCAGCTGCCATTCAACTCCTCTCTGCAGATTTTTCCTCACTTTCCCCAGACTCTCAGGTCACGCACTGGAATAACAACCTCTCTTCTGCCCTTGACCGACTAGCTGCTATGCAGTCCCTACCCATGCGTCATCGTCCCCCACAGCCCTGGTATCACCCTGGTCTCTGCCTTCTGCGCTCCCAGCTCCGATGTGCCGAGCATCTTTGGAGAAAATCTCCCTCCCCTCCTGCACTGCACCTCTTTAAGGAACATCACTCATATTACCGTGCTCAAGTTTCATCAGGCAAAACAGGCGTATTTTTCCATAGCTATATCCTCTGCCCCCAACTGTACTCGCCAACTTTACACAGTTCTCAGATCTCTCACTGTGCTCCAGTCCCGATACCTCTCATCGTCCTCTCCTTCCGCCAACAGCCCTTCTCAGCTAGCCTCCTTCTTCATCACCAAAATCACTGATCTCCGATCTTCATTATCCTTTTGTCCACCTCCACTGTCCTCTCCTCCACTGCCCTCTCCCCCCGCCCCCCTTCTCTCCACTCTCTCATGTTTGGGCATCCTTCTATCCACTCACTGCCACGGAACTCATCAAATCTATTTCTTCATCAAAAAAGATGACCTGTCCCCTCGATCCTATTCCCTCTTCCTGGCTCCTGGAACCTTCCCTTGCCCTTCTTCCCTCCATCCTCACTATGATGAATGCAAGTCTCTCCTTGGGTTCCTTTCCCAACCCTTGGAAACACGCTCTAGTCTGCCCCATCCTGAAAAAGCTATCTCTTGACTCCCTCAACCCAGCACATTATTGTCCGGTCTCCAATCTCCCTTTTCTCTCCAAGATTCTTGAAAAAGTCATTTTTGTCCAACTCTAGCAAAACCTGGATTCCACTCATTTCCTTCACCCCCGTCAGTCCAGCTTTCACTGTGGCCATAGTGTCGAGACTATTCTACTTGCTCTCCTTAATGAACTTCACACCTCACATGATCATGGCAATATTTCTGTGGCCGTCTCCCTTGACCTTTCAGCAGCTTTTGACCTTGTCGACCACTCTATCCTACTTCTCATCTATGTGATGCGGGTCTTCAGAGTACAGTACTTTGGTGGTTTCATTCTTTACTTTTCTCCTGTTCATGCACAGTAACCTCCAATTCCATCTCTTCTTACCCTTTCCCCCTTTATTGTGGTGTTCCCCAGGGCTCGGTCCTGGCACCCCTTTTGTTCAATATCTTTCGCGTACCACTCGCTCTCCTTATTCAACAATCTGGGGTCTCTGCATACTACTATGCTGATGACATTCTCCTTCTGCACCACACTAATCCATTACAGCCAGACCTTTCTTCCCTCAAACACTTCCCTCTCTTCGGTCTCTGACTGGTTAGCCACAAACTGCCTCCACCTTAATCTTGCAAAAACATCTGCCATCTGGTTCACTCATGGAAGTACTCGTCCCACTATACTTGCAGGTTCCCCCGTTCCTCTAGTGCCCACCCTCCATCATCTCAGGGTCTTTCTCGACTCTGATCTCTCTTTCAAGGATCATATCTCTCTGCTCATAAGGAAATCCTTCTACCACCTCCTTCAAAGTTAGGGCTATCCATCCTTTCCTCACCCTCCAGGCACTAACCACACTCCTGTTGTCTCTAGTCATGTCCAATTTAGACTTCTGCAACTCTGTTCTTGCTGGTGTTCCTCGTACGCAACTGCACGGACTTCAGCTTGTTCAAAATATGGCAGCCCATATTATTAACACCATCTAGATAGCTGTACAAGAGCTAAACTAACCTAAAAACAAAAACCAGCTCTTAATCCAAAATATACTCAAACCAACATATTCTTCCTCCAACCCTATAAAAGCACACTTATCTCAGGCAAAAATGACCTCAGGATGGCTTATACCCTGCATTTAGTGAAAATATCACTATAGGGAACAGCTGACGTTCATGTCACTGGTCAAAAAAGCCTTCTATATAACTTCTCTCAAATAGATCAGACTTCCAGTCATAACACTTTAACACCACATGAGTACTACTGGGAAATCCCTAACACTCAATAAAGCAACTTAACACAAACATACACATTCATTCATATTCATTTGCATTCATATTTTACCATTTGCAGATTTATGCTCTTTCCAAAGGTTCTCGACTGGATTGAGATCAGGACTCATTGCTAGCCAGCTAAAATAGTCCATTTGTTCTTTTTTACTAATCTTTTGTACTTTTGGATGTATGTTTTAGGTCATTGTCCTACTGGAGGACCCATGACCTTTGACCCAGACCTAGTTTTCTGACACTAAGTAGCTCATTTTGCTCCAAAATAACTTGGTAGCCCTCTGACTTCATGATTCCTTTAATAAGTTCCAGGCCTCTAGACCACAACTGTATGTGCTGATGCCCATCAGACTTTGGCTGTGTGTTCTCCTAGATTGGATAACGTGGAGAAGAAGTTGGAGGATCAACAGGAACAACTGATGGGGCTTCAGTCTGCCATTAAGCAATTACAGGATGTCCCAGGAACTTTGGCTCAAGATAGGATGGTTGTTCAGTGAAAAGTTGAGAACTTGGAAAACCAGAACAGAAATTTAAACCTTTGGGTTTTAAATTTTCCTTGGGTTGCCTTGGTTTCCCCTAGGGACCTGTTTTCTAGATTCTTGAAAGAGATGGATGCTCCGTCACCGATGGAATCCTCCTTGGTGGATGTTTCGTCGGATTCCCTGGACTTGGTTAATTTAACCGACGTTTTGGAGTGGTCCACTGAGGTGGTGGAAGCCAGAGCTATCTTGTTGGTTTCTTTTGGGGGGTTTTTCAAGATAATGAAGCATTGTTGCGTTTGTATTTTAAAAAGTCTGATGTAACCTTTTTTGGGTGGGAAAATACAGATTTTTCCAGATGTTTCCAAATGGATGCAAGTCAGGAGGAAAACATTTCTGGAGTTTCGAACCGAGGCCTTGGCCTTAGGGGCAAAATTCCAGTTAATATTCCCCTATAAATAACAAGAGTTATCATTTTTTGAACCTTCTCAATTATGTATGTAACAGATGAAGGGCTGACTACATATAACATAAATGGTTATATAACTATCTGGGGGGGGGGGGTTGCCTACTCCTTTCCCTTTTTCATTATTTCCATTGCCGTCTTCCCATGGTTACGGCATTTTGGATCCTTTCTTCCATATTGTGGACTTATGATACATAGGGGTATGTTTACTAAACTGCGGTAATCGTGAATAACGTGCATTATGTAACGTTAACGATCGTTAGCGCGTCATAACACGCGCTATGATGCGCTAACGCATCATAGCGCGCGTTATGACGTGCTAACGATCGTAATGCCCCGCGGTGCATTAAAACACCGCAGAAGGTGGAGAGAAGGGGTCAATAGGTGGAGAGTGGGCGGGGAGAGGCTCCCCTCACACTAACGCGCTGATTTTCAGAGCTGAATTCCAACGCGAATGAAAACCTGCCGTTAAAGTCATATTAAAGGGGAGAGAAACCATTCAAATGTCAGCAATGTACAGCCCAGGCAGGGAAACCAAAAAAAAGTGATAAGTGTGATACATGTGCACAGAACAAAAGGGCACAGAAACACTGAAAATGACCCCAACAAACTGGAAAAAAACAATAACCAAGCTGGCCAATAGTGGTATCAATGAGAAACATCAACCCCTCCCCCCCCCCGAGTAAGCACCATAGAACAGATATAAATCGTGGAAGGGTCTATACTCCGTCCCCATACAAAGTGAATGGGTCCACAGTGAAATAGCGCTGCTCAGGGTTTTCTCCACCATCAGACAGGGTTACTATGGCGTGCACATGTCCCGCAACAGCAGGGTGGGCATGTCAGAACGGCAACTGGACAGATGCCGGAGAAGGGGATACAGAGGGCCGCAGGTGGCACATGCTGTGGTGGACCTGGGCCACAGTGCGGACTAGGGTGATGCCTAGGTGGCCCATACGAATGCTGAAATAGCGGAGCAGCCAGACATCAACTGCTGAAGGCCCAACATGGGCACGAGTGGGTTTCCCAAAGTGTCAAAGGGGATAGTACCCAACAGCAACCCCCAAGGGCACGGAACATTTGCAGGCGGGGCTGGGGGGGAGCGTGGACGTCTATGCAGGCACCCCTACCCCAAATTGTGCATTCTTAAGGGCTGCTGTGGGAGGGATGGTGCTAAAAGTTATCTCATGGGAGGGGTGTAAGGCTGAAGCTTCACCTAGGGTGACCAATACCCTTGCATTGGCCTTGGCTACAAGTCTACATATACTGTACTGCAACGATCTGAAGGACAAGAACTTTCATTGAGCTCAAAATGTGTCTGTTACCTGCATTCCTGCCAGGATTTTCATTCTTAAGCGGCTCTATAAAAGAAAGTACAGAAGGAGGGGCTGGAACGAACTTCCCAGTCCAGCTCCTCATTAGTTAAAACATTAGTGATAATTGTAGCTCCCAAACACATTAAGGAAAGTCCCATTAATCACCCCTCCTGTCAGCGCTAGTATATGCATAGTCAGGACAGATTGGTTTTACACAGTCTGGTCACCATTCATAGTAATTTGATATGAAAAAGGCAAGCTCATTTATCTCAATTAGCAGCAATGAGCTGGAAATTATAGGTACAGTATTCTTTGTTTTCTTCTGCGGTGTTTACATGATTACAGTAGTTGGAATTATGCTTCACTCAATCAAGATTAGTTAAAAATAACATTTTTTTCTTTACTTTCCTGCTTGCATTATTTTTAATGATTGCATAGGAAGAAGTCAATTCTAATATCTAGTACATTGTGCTGAAGATCAATTCACCTCCTAGGATGGGATTTCATGATTCTTGTATGTTGTTTCTCACTCTGAGCAACCCTGGGCAACACACTTGACTTTCCTGTGGTTTAGTTTTCCCAACTGGAATTGGGTACTAAAGTGCACTGGGATCCTATGCAGGGCACAACAACCATTCTGATTAATAATAGTCATTATAAAACAGGTTGCCTATGTATGAAAAACAAGTCAGCACCCATGAGAGAGGAGTGGCTTAGTGGTTGAGACAGCTTACCTCAGGCCAGAGGGCCAGGGGTTCAATTCCCACATGGTGACAAGCAACTTCAAGCCAGAGGGACTGGGGTCTCTAGTCCCATGGCTACTCCTTGAGCCTTGGGCAAGTCACTTAACTCTCCATTGCCTCAGGTACACTTAGAGTGTGAGCCCTTCAGGGACAAGGGAATAAAAAGTGCCTGTTAGTATACATGTAAAACACACTGATTCTAAAGAGCACAGTGTAAAAAAGAAATAAATAAGATAGGCCCCAAATTTATTTATTTCCGTTCAGCTGATCTAATAGTCCTCTGTGCATTGTAAATTAACAAATGCAATTAATAAACCGGCATACACAGACATTTTCTAAAGATACACAGGTGTCTTTATAAAACTGGGTCATGAGAACTGTGGAATTTGTAGTTATAATGAAGCCATGGACATTTAAACCAGCTTGGGAGCTAGGGTAAATATACAAACTGTATGTGCATTATGGGGGTTACTATAGAAGCCTTATTTGTGCTTTGGATGTCTGAAAATGGACATACAGAAATCCAAAGCACGGAAATGTCCCCAGAGCCATTTTAGAAAGCGGTTTTAAAGATGTCCTCAGTGCAAGGACATTAATGTGGGGGCGTGGTGTAAGCATGTCCAGGGCATTCCCAAGAACCTGGACGGTCTCCCCCGATTTCAGAAATGCCTGGCATGTCCCAAGCCACATCAAAGTTTATACAGATTCCAAGCAGGGATAGGGATTGGAAAAGTGCTCAAGTTGCCAGCCAAACATCCGGAGAGTATGGAGAAGGAGGTACACTCATATCTCCAGTATTTTCCATGTTGACAACGGATACTGTCAGGGAATGAGGGGTTTAGTTTTCATTGTGCCACACCATATGCAAACTGGCATGTTTTTGTAGCAGGGACATCTATGTGACACGTTGGCATGGGCGTCCACGTCAAAGACGTCTATGTTTCTATGATCAGTCCGAAACAAAGACATCCCCACTGTTTTTCTGCACGTTTTGCCCTGAATGTCCCAAATTGCCTTTCAATGCCCTTTCTAAAATGCTACTTCACTTGCAAACACACACATTTCATAAAGACCTCACAATCCACCCAAAACCCACCTCTGAACACACCTATAAGCATTTTTGTCACCACACGTTTGTACCCATGGAGTAATTTTATAAGCAAAATTTTATTTCCTAACTAACAGGCACTCATTTCAGAAGCTCTTTCATTCAGACATGCCAATCACATCCACGTCCCACGAGTTAGTTTGTAAAGCAAAAAATCTGCATGTGTCCAGTGCAATCATGTTTATGTCACGTGGGGGCATGATGGAGGCATATCCACGGTGGCGATAAAAAGATCCACATGCATCTGCGATTACAGAATGATGCTGCATGTTTAAAACTGCTGGCAGACACATCAATATCCATATCTGCTCCTTGGCATTGTTGGGAACCGGACACGAGCCGGGACAGGCAGGACAGTGCCTCTGTAGCTGGACCTGTGAAGTAGGCTTAGATACAGGCCACAGGCCTGCCTGAGTCCCTTGACCACTGTTAAGCCAACACTAGAATCAGGGGAATGAACTGAGCATGAGAAAATCCTGAGAGTGAAACAAAATGTTGCTAATCCCGTGTGCTTTGCTAAGGAAAGCAGATAACACAAAATGAAACAAGAAAGAGACATGAGGGGGAACCAGGGAGTGAGATCTGTCTAGGCACTGCCCTTGGGAAGGTGATGTGATGTTTCTATGCTAACTTGAACCTTGGGAAAAGTGAAATTGTGCCAGTCCTGTGCAGAAAAAGTATCAAGAGAAACCAATCTGTAAAAAGAGAACTAACCATTGTTATTCTGCCAGCCTTTCCGAAAAACTATATAAAAAACAGACCAAGTGCTGAATTGCCCCATTAACCTTTCCCTTCTGTCTATCCCTATATAGCAGTTACGTTGTACCTGTAAGTGACTGTGTTAGAGAGTTTGTGTGTGAAGAATTTATGCTGAGAAAAGGATATCCTGTAATAAAGATTTTGTGAGTATTGCTAGAAATTGGTCTCTGTGCACTTCCTCCGTGTAAGGTCAGATAGTGGCCCTTGCGGCTTAGTAGGCCCTTTGCATTTGGCGAGCCAGCCAGAAGTGATTGCAGCACCCCTGCCGCCCCTCAGTGCACAGTCGGACGGCCAGGGACTGATACATCACTCAGATTTGGAACCTCAGGACCAGAAGACTCCAGACAAGGTAAGTTTTAGTTTGTTTTCCCCTATTATCTTTACTTTCTTTTGCTAGGAAAAATGGTGCAATTCCCGAATCTCACAGGACCCTTAGAATTTATGGTTAAGAACTTCCTGCAGGCAGGGAAGCTTCTTAAAGAGTCTAGTGACAAATGGTGTACAGGTTACTAGAAATTTGACTACCCCGTGGTCCAAAGAAGGGACTTATTCCCTGGCCACTTTAGCAGTTGTTCAAACGGAGATTGAAGCCGAGACAAAATCTAGGCAGAAGCACTTAGACTGTTTAAAACTGTGTGTATAGGACAGGCTAATCCACCCCTTATCTCTGCGAGGAAACAGGCTGGCTCTGAGGAGGAGCCCCTCCCGTCTTTATCTCTCCTGAAAATTCTGAAGCAGAGAGTTATAAATATTTTCACTGACTCTGGTAGCGTAAGATGTCAGAATCTTCTTAGCGCCACTCTCTCTCCATGAAAGAGCTGGGATTTGAGCCCTTTCAAGTGCTGTGCGTTCTTTCTAACTGCAGTCCAAAGCTAAGGTTTAAATTTTTTTCTTCTTGGTTCACTGCCAATAAAGCTGTTTTTCTATACAAATGAGTTAAATTCCTGTGCAAGTGAAAATTGCATTTGCTAGAGCACTCACAGGATGAGTAAATATTACTGTTCTTTTGAATTTGCATTGCCCTTAAATTTGTTGAAATTTGGAGGGAGACTGATTTGAAATGATATTATTTTTCAAGTATAAAGACTACATTTAACAGAAAGATTGAACTGAGTTCCCAGAAAAATATGAGGATGTTTCTTCTTTTTTTTCTAAAACCTTCCATCCACACATGCTGTATTTTGTCAGACCTGTAAACTGACCCTTGAAATGTCTGTGTTCTTATCTTTATTAGTCAGTAATGTGTAAAGACTGATTTTTCTTGTTTGGTTTCACTCTTGGATCTTAAGTAAGGTGATTGTTTTTCTGTTTGAGTTGTGTTTCAGTACGAATGATTTCTGTGCATGCTGATTTTTTGTTTTGTTTGGTAATCCTTAATTTAGAAAGTTTTAAGCCTTTATCTTTATCTTTATTTGCAAAATTTGATATACCACCCTTGCCGAAGCGTCAGGGCGGTGTACAATACTGTAATCCATTGGCAACAGAAAATAAAAGGGAGAAAGGAACGCCATTGATAAACAGGAAAGTAATAGAAAAAAAGGAACGAAAAAGTAGGACAGAAGTGAGACACGACATGGGAGAAACAGAGATACAGGGCAAGGGGAGGGAGCTGTCTAGTGAGTTAGGCAAGGGGTTACAAAACTAGTGGTGGGGGGGGGAGTCTGAGCCATCAGCAGGAGCAGGAAGGTCATAGGCCTGACAAAAAAGATGAGTTTTAAGGAGTGACTTGAACTGAGGGAAAGAAGGTTCAGTGCGGAGGGAGTGCGGGAGAGAATGCCAGAGGGCTGGGCTGAGGAAGAAAAAGGCAGAATGACGGGTGAGCTCAAGGTGGGCCTGGGAGAGGGAAGGAAGAAAAAACTGGTTGCCGTGAGCAGAGCGGAGGAGACGGGGGGCAGGTTGAAGGTGAATGATGTCAGCCAGGTATTGTGGAGTACCGGTGTGCAGGACCTTGTGGGTGATGGTAAGGAGCTTATAGATGAATCTAACAGAGATTGGAAGCCAATGAAGGGAGAGGAGAGAGGGAGTGACGTGGGCATTAACAGGGGAGTGAGTGATGAGGTGGGCGGCAGTGTTTTGAACTAACTGGAGACAGCGAAGTTGATAAAGGAGAAGGCCAGCAAAACCAGAATTACAGTAGTCTAGACGAGTGATCACGATGGACAGAACGAGAGTAGCGATAGCAGAGGTAGAAAGGAAGGGGCGGATGGATCTAATTCTGCGGAGATGAAAAAAGGAGGCGCGCACCACAGAGATGTGTTGGTGGAAGGAAAGGGAGGAATCGAGGGTGACACCTAGATATCGGAGACTAGAAACAAGGGGGATGGGACGAGCATTCATAGTCGGTGACAGAGTGGGAGAAGGGGCACCAAAAGAGAACCAAATGGCGGAGGATTTGGACGGATTAACATGAAGAAAATTGTGGCTGAACCAGGAGGCAACGAGAGTAAGGCAGTCATTGAGAGGAGAAAGGTCGGGAGCAGAGGAAGAAGTATGATACACTAAGGGGATATCATCGGCGTAGATATAAGAGGAGATGCCCGTTTGTTGAATAAGGAAGGCGAGAGGAGCAAGAAAGACGTTGAAAAGTAAAGGAGAAAGAATAGAGCCCTGTGGTACCCCACATTGCAGCGGGAGTGAGGATGGAGCATTGGGACCCATGTGAACAGCGAAAATATGGGAGGAGAGGAAAGACTGAAACCACTCCAAAACTGTGCCGTAGATACCCAAATCAGACAGACGGTAAAAGGAGGGTACAGTGATCGACGACATCAAAGGCAGAGGAGAGGTCTAGTGAGACAACAAGAGAGAGGTCACCACGATCGTGGGAGCGGTGAATTTCGAAAAGAAGCGCTATGAGAATAGTTTCAGTGCTGTGGCCAGCACGGAATCCTGATTGGCATGGGTGAAGGGAGAGGGTGGAATCGAGATGAGTGGCAAGCTGAGAGAAAACGAGTTTTTTGAGGACTTTAGAGAGAAAAGAGAGGTTAGCAACTGGACGCCAGTTGGCGGAAAAGAGAGGTTAGCAACTGGACGCCAGTTGGCGGGAATGGCGGGGTCTAGGGTAGGCTTTTTAAGAAGGGGGCGGATTATAACGTGTTTCCAACTGGTGGGGAAGCAGCCAGAGGTGAGACTGGAATTAAGGATAGTCAAGGCTTATGGAATAAGTGTGAGAGAGGGGTTAAGGAGCCAAGAGGAGGGAAGGGGATTGAGGGGACAGGTGGTCTGATGAAAAGAAGAGATGGCTTTAATGAGCTCAGCAGAGGTAACAGGACTGAAAGTGCACCAGGTGTGGTGAAAGGTGCAAGTAGGCGGTGGAGAATGTATTACAGAGAGGAAGGAAGAGGAGGGAGGGGTGAGAGAGGTGGGGCCATGTAGGGAAAGGGGAGCAAAGAGTTTGGACCTTGTTTGAAAAGAAGGATGTGAGGGTGGTGGTCTGAGGATGGTTGGTGTGGAAGAAGAGTGGGGGATGGAGGTGGAGGAGAGGGATTTGAGAACCTGATACAGACGCCTAGAGGAATTAGAGGAGGAAGCGACGAGTTGTGAATAATAATATTTCTTGGCAGAGGTTAGCATGGAGCGATAATGTTGGTGTGCCTGGCGGAAGGTGGAAGCAGAAGATGCAGAGGGCCTCTGTCACCACAGGTGTTCTGCCCAGCGAAGATATGAACGGAGTAAGTACAGACCAGGGTGATACCATGAGTGATGGGAGGTGGAGCGAGAGGAAATAGGGCGAAGTGGAGCAAGAGTGTCGAGAGTAGCAGAAAGGATGAAGGTCCAGGAGTCTACCTGCTGATCTACTGAGAGAGAGGCAAAGTCTGGGGGAAGGAGGGAGTCAGCGGAAGGAAAATGCTAAAGAGTGAGAGGGGTAAGATGACGTTTAAGAATTAGTTGCAAGGGGATCGCAGTTGAAGACCCTAAGGAGGGAAGAGGGAAAGAGAAGAACAGGCAATGGTGGTCCGACCAGGGAAGAGGGAGTGCTCAGATACCAGTTGGTGAGTAGGGAGAAGATGCAGTGGTAAGGATAAGATCCAAGGTATGACCAGAAGCATGAGTCGGTCAGGTGACGTGTTGGGTGAGGGCTAGGTCATTGAAGAGAGAAGCGAGAGTCCTTTGTCTGTAAGGATTCGTATGTTATGATGGTCTATGCCTGTATGTTAGCTGGTACGAGGATGTAGAAATGAGCAAGTGATTAAAAGGTGTTGCGTGAAGTGAGATATCATAATAGTGATAGAAGGATTTTTTTGATAGATAATAACCTGATTTGGAGGGTCTAATTTAATGAATATGGAAAGGGAGATGAGATTCTATGATGGATTTTGCAGTGTTAATGTATTTGGACAGCTAGTGTCTTTTTTCTGTTTGTATGAGTTTGTACTCTAGTAAGGAATGGATTTTCTGAGTCAATGGATTGGGATTGGAATTTATTGTACACTGAAGTAAGAACCTTAGAAGCAGACAGTACAGACAAGCTTGGCAGAGTTTGATGTGTATTTGTAGGAACTTTGTAACAAGAGATATTGTCAGTTGAATGCAAGTTTTGTCTGAGACGTTTATTGAAGAAAAACAAAGGGGTATGTTTACTAAAGGGCGCTAATGTCGCAGCAGCAGAATTAGCGCGCAATAAGTGAAGTTATCGGGCGATCAAGGCGCGTTATCGCACGAGAACGTCACTTATCGCGCGATAACGCGCCTGCAGCTTTAAGGCACCTTAACACCGTGAAATCAGGCCCTAAAGGGCGGAGGAAGGCTTCCCAGAGGGCGGAGAGAGGAGGTCAATGGGTGGAGAGTGGGAGGGGAGAGGCTTCAGGCACAGTAATGCTGTGGAATCCGGGTCTGAAAACTAACGCCAGTGAAACCCTCGCATTAAGGCACATTTGCAGGAAAGAGAAACCATTTCCGTCAGCAATGTACAGCAAAGCCAGGGAAACCTAAAAAAGTGATAGTTGTGATCACTGTTCCCTCTAAGCTGTGCGCGTGTGCGCGTGCACACACCTCGCCGAGTGAGCGCACATACTTTATAACAGAGCGCACAAAAATTACGGTTCTGATTCTGATAGAAAACAACACAAACATCTTAAAATTTAAAAGTTGTTGTGTATTTACGGTTTTCACAAGTTCTACAATATTATCTAGTGCAATCAATGTGGTGTACATACTGTATTCTGACATGTAATCAAATTTTAAAGTATATAACTCCGAGTGTCATTATGTGCCGCACAAAAATTTAACCTTCCTTCAAAAGCTGCACAGCTGATATTTTATGCGCACACAGCCTACAGAAAATTAGAGGGAACATTGGTTGTGATACATGTGCACGGAACAAAAAGGCAAATAAACATGGAAAATGACCTGAACAAAATTTAAAATCCCCATAACCAAGCTGACCAATAGTGATATTAATGGGAAAAATAAAAAACACTACTGAGAAAGCTCCAAAAAAATATATCATTTTTGGAAGGGTCTATGCTCTGTCCCTCTACAAGGTGAATGATCCCACATTGAAATAGCGCTGATCAGGGTTTTCCCTTTTTATTGGACAGGTTTCTTATGGCATGCACATGTGCTGCAACAGCAGGGTGGGCATGTCGGAAAGGGAAACTGTACAGATGCTGGGAAATGGGATACAGAGGGCTGCAGGCGGCACATGCTGTGGTGCAGCTGGGGCACAGTGCGGACTAGGGAGATGCCTAGGTGGCACATAGGAATGCTGAAACTGTACAGCAGCTAGACAGCAACTGATGAGGGCCCAACATGGGCACGAGTGTGCTTCTCACATTGTCACAGGGGATAGTACCCAGCAGGTACCCCCAAGCAGGCGGTGGGGGGGGGGGGGAAGCGCGGACGTCTATGCAGGCACCCATATCCCAGATCCCACACCATAGGCAGCTGCCTACTGGAACCCTGGATGGCCTGAAACTGTGCACCACCAGCACTACCGGCATAGTGGCATGTTAGCATGGTGGCGGAGGGGTACTGGTGGTGGAGGGGGCAGTGGCATCTGCCCACAGCAGACCATGGCCTAGCCCCGTTTAGGTGGGTGCCGTGCACTGCAACAGACAGGGTCTATCTCTGACGAACAGTCATGGTATCCCCAGAGAATAAACCATCCCTGTAGCAACAGTGTGGTGCAGTACACACAGCCAGTGTTTTCAGGAGCAGAAAGTCACAAGTTCAAGTCCCAGCTGTGGCTTCTGCCAACCCAGTCTCCATATGTTACCCATTACTAAATCGTGGTAATAACAACAGAACTTTTATTGCAGATGACTGAAATGCCTATATTTTACCCTACAGAGCACAGACACCATAAACATGTGCAATACCTAGAGAAGAGTTTCCCAGCTGCAGTCCTGGAGGGCCAAACACCATTCAGGTTTCATGCTGTCCCTAATAAATATGCCTGTGCTGTATTTGTATGCGCCACCCCATGGTATGCAAATGTATCTCATGCATATTCATTAGGGACAGCATGAAAACTCGAATAGTGTTTGGCCCACCAGGACCGGAGTTGGGAAACTCTGCCCTAGAGCAGCAGCCAACAGGGGCATAAACACCCACACCCACAGGCTCCACTATCCAAAGCCTCATGGAGAGTCAGGCTGTTGGGCCCTGCGTGCAGCAGCATCTCCCAATACTAGCACATGCATACCTTAGCAATGCAGCCCTAAACCTGGGAATACATTACACAAATATCAAAAGGTTGCTATGATTAATGACAGATAGCAATTCCTAAGTTAAGCACAATTTGCTGATTGAGCTGCATCATAGCAACCTTTCTGATGTCTGTGGATGTCTTTGTTTCAGTTCTGGTTTCTGTCAGTGTTTACCACCCTAGGGAGTGACCCCAACAGTATTGTGTACCATAGCCATGCCTGCACTGTGCTCAGGACTGGTGTGGTGGCCAGGGCTGCCAAAAGCCTCTATATTTGCACAATGCTGGTATACGTGAGGGAGTGTGTCTGTCTATCCAGTGTGTGGTAGCTGCCAACACCTTACTCAGCCCACACTTCTTGCACTGTTTCCAGTGTTAGCCTGCCAATGTGCATAATGAGGAGCAAGGTACTGGGGGTATAGCCCGGACAGGGCGGCCTGGGCAGGATGCATCTGCACAGGGCAGAGGGCAATGGCTGGGACATTGTAGTGCCCGGCCACCACCTGCACGGACAGGGTGGCCACAGCATTTTCTGCTGGGAGGTCACTCTCACCCTGACTGAGCAGTGACCACGGCATGGCTAGGTTCCCCCATAGTGCTATATAATATTTCTCTCAAGTGATATTTATGGGTTCACTTTTTTTTTGCCCCAATCACTGACTTATCTGCTTGGTGGGTGTGCTTGCATCCCAGTTTTGGGTGCACATATCTCCTCCAGGAGCATGCCTTATGGACTAGCTAGCAGACTGTCTGCAGTTATTATGTGTATGGCTGGAACACCTTGCAGGGTGCAGCAGCAAGAGATTCACTGTGCTTGCTGCTGGAGAATGTCAGATAGTGGTTAAGGGTAGCTGAACATTTCCAGGCCTACTGTCTGTCTGCCATTGTCTTATGGATGTGTACAGATCTGCATTGACTGCCCTGTAGGGTGTTTGTTCCCCAGCAGGACTGGGGTTGATGGTCCCCTCTACTGCCACTATTGCAGGGATGTAGAATGTGGATCTGTTGGTGGGAGATCCTGTTCCCCACTCTGAGCCCAAGAGGGCGGTTTGGGTGTTGCTACATAATCCGCCTATGTGTCCAAACACCCCCTTCACTTAAATCATGTGACCATGGCACCCACACAGAATATGCACTATTCTGGTTGCATCATAGTCCATAAGGGTTGCACATGACTGAGAAATACAGATGGACAGAGGTGTATCCTAGGTGTGTCTGCAGGAACCACCTATCACACACTGGCACTGATGGGGACCTGCAGCATGGCCTGTCTCAGCCATGCCAGGTGCTGCGGACCTGGTGCTGGGTGCCCCACCTCACCCTCAGTGTGAGCACAGTACCCCCACAATGTGATGGTCTGTAGCTACTCTGTGCCAGTAACACACATGGTCAGTTCCCCCTACCAGGCCTAGGTGCTGAGGGGGTGCATACCCCATCCTGTAATCATCTGTAGACTGCCAATCTGCATGTGCAGTTCATCATGGGTACGGGTGGGTTAACCCTATCCTGGTAACCACAGCAGACAGTTTGTGTGGTGACCTGCAGTCCTTCTGTAGCCAGCCAGGGGTCTGTTGTCAGCTATAGAGATGTAGCCCACTGGTTACTTCACTGAGTGTGGAGGCAGAGGTCATGGGTTTGATCCCACAGTGGTGTTATTTGATAGGGCTGTCTGAGTCATTTTCTTTTTTACTTTAAATTAGGGCTGCCAGCAACAACACACTCACAGTGCTGTAACCTTACGGTGCCCCATAAGGCGCCCTATAAAGCGCCTTATAAGGCGCCCTATAGGGAACATTATAGGCTACCTTGGCGGACAGTGCAGTTTATAATGTGCCCTCTGGAGTGCCTTACAGGGTGCCTTATGCGGCACCTTAGGTTACGGCACTGTGAGGGTGTGTTTGCTGGCAGCACTAATTTTAAAGTAAAAAAGAAAATGCCTCAGACAGCACTGATTTAAAGTAAAGGGTAATGCCTCAAACAGTCTTACTCATTAAGCCCACTGGGGAATCAAACTCATGACCCCTGTTTCATCAGTCAATGTATTAACCACTGTGCTACTCCTCTGTTGCTGCAGTTGTAGGTCAGCGCGCCTACTTAGGGTTACCGCATGGTAACGTGCGCAGCTCCCTCTATCACACGATAATGTGCACAGCACACTTTATCATGCGATAATCCGTGATTGCTACGTTTAGACTGGAATGCCCACTCCTTTTATGGCATCCTGCACATTATCGCTGGGCGCACATTAAGACGCTTTAGTAAACATACCCCAAAGTGGTTGTAGTTGAAGCACAGCCTGAATGTTACTAATTCTTTTCCTTTTACATTTTGTGGGTTTATTGCCCACAGGCGAACGGACTAGTGGAAAGGGTAAACAGTCTCTTGAAAACAACTTTATGTAAGATCACAGTGACTATGCATTGAAAGTGGCTTCAAGCCCTTCCCCTAGCACTTTTTTCTCTGAGAAGCAGTCCACTGAAGAAAGGCTCTCTGACCCCATATCAGCTTCTGACTGGTAGAACCGCCTATTTTCTCCTTCTCCAAGTTTTGTCAGACAGCACCCAGGATGACGTCTCTACCTATGATACTGCCCGCCACACTGCATTGACTCTTATAGACCATGCCTAAAAGATACAATCACCACGCCTTGGTCCAGCCTTTGTGTGTAAAAAAGAACTAAAAAAAAGACTTTCTGCATTTCAGTTTCACGTATTCACAGGTCTGCAAAAAACTTTTTCGAGAGCTGTTTTGGTTATTCCACGTAATCTTTATGTTTTTTGGTGCACTGAATCTGAAAATGACCTCCATTTTGTCATAGGACATCACGTTTCCTGACAATTTAGGTAACTATGTTAAATAAGGCAATACCTCAAAATAAATGGAATTAGACTTATAAAATTAAAGTTTTATTACAATATTTTCATGAAAATCCTTTTTTGAACTGAGATGAGCTCACCTACACACACTAAACTCGATTCTTCTTCCTTGTGAGGCTCCTCTTGGTGCATTTACGCTTGTGAGTAACATAGAAACATAGAAACATAGAAACATGACGACAGAAAAAGACCACATGGCCTATCTAGTCTGTCCTTCCATAACAACTACAACAGTCCACTTTTTGCCTTTAGAGATCCTCTGTGTTGGTCCCATGCTTTCTTGAATTCAGTTACTGTCCTCATCTCTACCATCTGGAATGTCTCTCTGAAGCATCCAACAGTAGTCTGCCATCATTGTAATGCTCCATTTTCCCTGGTATCTCCTTTCCATCTCTTTCATGTCTTGGTGGAATTGTTCACCTTGTTCCTCACTCACAGCTCCCAAATTTTCAGGAAAGTAGTCAAGGTGGGACTGGAGGAAATGCACTTTCAAACTCATCAGGCAACCTAAAGCTTGAAATGCTTTCAGCATTCGTCCGACGATCTTTTTGTAGTGAGGATCTTTGTTATTGCCTAAAAATTTCTGTACGACTTCTTTAAATGCAATCCACCTTTCTTTTTGAGGATCCGTCATGGTATTGGCAAACTCTTGATCAACTATAAGCCTTCTAATGTCTGGTCCGACAAACATACCTTCCTTCAGTTTTGCCTCTGACAGGCCTGGAAACTTGGTGACCAAGTATTTGAAGCATTCTCCATTTCTTGGAAGTGATTTTACGAATTGCTTCATCAATCCCAATTTTATGTGGAGAGGTGGTAGAAGAACTTTATGGGAAGGTACCAAAGTTTCTCGGAGGACATTTTTTTCACCGACTGTTAGCACCCTCGGCTGCCAACTCTTCTTGGTCCAGTGATTTTGTCGGTCTCGACTGTCCCATAGACACAGAAAACAAGGATATTTGGTATACCCAGCTTGTTGCCTGAGCAGCATGCACAAGACCTTCAAGTCCCCACACACTTGCCAATCATGGTCTTCATATTTAAGTTTACGAAGAACCAATTCCAAGTTCTCGTAGGTTTCCTTCAAGTGTACGGAATGACCTACAGGTATGGAAGCGTAAAAACCGTTGTGGAGTAAAACTGCCTTGTGACTTCTTTTTGAAGAATCTATATAAAAGACGCCATTGCTCTGAATCATATTGGATTTTAAATTGACCCATCAGACCTTCGACATCGATGCAATAAACCAACTTGTCTTCCTGGGCGAAGTAAAGAACAAACTCCTTTTCACGATGTCTGAACCATGAAGATGACACTCCTGGCAACAATAAATTCCTGTTTTTCAGCCTTGATCCGAGTAACTCATCGGCATCTTTCGTAAGATTCAAGTCTCTTACCAAATCATTCATCTCCTCCTGAGAAAACAATTTTGGTCTTGTATCATCTTCAAAGTCAGAACTTGATTCGTCATCTGGTTCAGGTATGACTTCACCTTCATCGGAGCTAGGTATCTCTTCCAAGGTAGCAGGGGGCTTGGGTACTGGTATATCTGTGCCATGGGGGATGGGACGAATTACCGAGTGAAGATTGGGGTATGAAATGGAATGCTTCCATTTGGAATTAAATCCTTTCACATCGCATGAACAAAAGTAACAGTAGTCACTATGGTTCTTTTCCTCTCGCCATACGAATCCCATAACGGAAAGATTTTCTCTTACCCTTGAACCAGTTTCGGTGGTCCTCAACACACCGTTTGCACACTTTATGAGGCGCCCAGACTTTATCTTGATCTCCAATTTTTAGTCCAAAGTATGCAAAGTATTCTTTTTTTCACAAAGTCTGTAATATTCTGCTGTTGCTTCAACACTGTATATTCACCACAGATGAAACAGAAACTGTCTGGCGAATTAATACACTTTCACGGAGCCATAACATAACGGTTGAAGGATGACAAGCTAACACGAATTGCGATGAAAAAGTGCGAACAGCCTAGAACCAAGAACCTGATGATGATTCGTGCACTAGTGTGGCATGCAGGAGAGAGCAACTCTGTGTCTGTACAAGAGACGTCACAGTGCTGGCCACGCCCCCCTGCACTGACCAGAGCTGCTGCTATCTGCCCTGTGTCTCCCTCCCACTGGATTCTTCAGGAAAGATTAACCCCTTCTACCATTAGAAGCACGGACTTAAAACCTGCTTAGCTTATGTATATATTGCTGACCATCTGATTTACAGTGCTATATTTTTTTTATATAACTCTGACAACCCCTTTAAGGTTTTTTTGCATTTTATATCTTAAATGCACTTATGTGAATTAATTAATAGTAATTTGAATTAATTAATAGTAATTTGAAACAATTTGATAAATTTGTAGACAATTTTGCATGTTGTGGCAAATCATGGCATCTAGGAGTTTTTTCAATATTTTATTTGTTTTCAGCACACCAAAATACATGGAAATTAGATGAAAATAATCAAACAGCTTTTTAGTCGCAGACCTGTGATCTGAGGGCTAATTGACTTTGCACTTGCTAGAAAAAAAATTGACACTGCATAGAGTGCTGAACTGAAATTATTAGTATAAGAAATTGCTTTCTAGAGTACGCTTACTTTAATTTATTTTTATTTATTTTATTTAATGTTTCTTCTATACCGCGCTATTTGAAATCAGTGCAGTTTACATGTAACACATTTGTTCTGTGCAGGCTAGTCTGCAGGGGATTTACAATGAACGGGGGTCTATATACAGGGCTAACAGGGTAACTATGTACATTTTGGCTATTGCAGATTATAGGGCAGCTAAGCCTTATCTACAGGGTTAACAGCGTAACTATGTACATCTTATCTGGCTGTCGCGGGGTGTGGGGACATTTCGTTATTATCTACTGTTTAGGGTCTCCTATACACAAGGTGGTAAATTTGAGGGAGTGGGGTTCTCAAAGGCAGGGCTGGAGGTGTAGGAGGTGTCTACGCTGGGGGCACTGATCTGGGTCCTGGGTGTGACTGGCTGTGAGACGTCATCCGGTTCAGTATAATACTGGAGGAACAGATGGTGTTTCAGTGCCTTTCTAAACTGGGCGAGGTCATTGGTGGCCCGTATGGCCGGTGTTAGTGCATTCCAACAGGAGGGTGCATAGAAAGTGAAGGCTCTGTTTCTCGTGGCCTGAGAACATTTGGTGATCGCCTTCGGGAATATAAGAGTATTGGTGGCAGCTGACCTCCTTACTCTGTTAAGGGGGGTGGTCTGGATGAGATTTGTGAGGGAGGAGGAGGAGCACTTGTTGATGGCCTTGTAGGTCATCGTCAAGATCTTAAAGGAGATCCTGCATTGTACCGGCAGCCAGTGCAATTATTTCAGAACTGGGGTGATATGGTCCCTCCTGGATGCTCCATGCAGGATTCTGGCAGCTGCATTCATTGCAAGCTGTAGGGGGTTAAGCGTGCTTTTCGGGAGGCCGTACAGTATTGCGTTGGCATAGTCGAAGTGTGGCATTATTAGTGCTTAGAAGACTGTCCGGAAGTCTTTTGGCTCTAGCAACTGTTGCAGGTGCCGAAGCGTCTGGATTTTGTGGTAGATCACCTTTACCATGTTGCCTATCTGAGCCTTCATGTTGAGCTGTTGATCCAGCGTGACACCTAGGTATCGTATCATGGGCTTGCTGAGGAGCTCTGCATCGCGTACCTTTAGAGAGGAGGGTGGAGTGAATGCAAGGTTCCTGGTGATGAAGAGGACCTCCGTCTTCTTGAAGTTTATTTTGAGCTTCTGTGTGTGTAGCCAATCTGTGACCGCATCGAAGCAGGTGACCAGCGGGGAGAGGTCTGGATGTTCCGTCGAGATTGGCATGTATAGCAAGACGTCATCAGCGTAGATCAGGCAATTGATGTTGAAGGATTGGATGAGGTCGCAGATGGGTTGCATGTAGACATTGAACAGTAGGGCTGAGAGCGAGGATCCTTGCGGCATGCCTTGCTCTTGGGGGAAAGGTGTGGAGGTGGCGGGACCGGAGCGGACAGGTATGATGCACACCAGGACAGTGCCGTGCTGTGTACTCCCTTTTCTCTGAGGCGTGACAAATGTAGTTTGTGGCTGACGGAATCGAAGGCAGCGGCAATGTCCATGAAGATCAGGGCAAAACCCTGTCTAATGTTGTCCAGTCCTATGGTTAGTGTATTGAATAGGGTGGTCAGTAGTGTCTCTACGCCGTGAGTCTCCCGGAATCCATTCTTCCAAGGGTCGAGGGGTGCGTTGGTCTCAATGTGGTGTTGCAGTTGGCATTGGACGATCTTTTCAATAATTTTTGCTAGGAGCGGGATGCTTGAGATCGGCCTATAGGAGTCCATCTTTGCAGGGTCCAGCTTGCTGTTTTTTAGTAGTGGTATGATGGCTGTTTGTTTCAGACTTGGGGAGAAGATCCCAGTCAAAAATTATAGACCTATAAGTTTGCTCAGGAATGGGCTGAGGTCAGCAGGCATGGATTTTATCCAAGATGCTGGACAAGGTGCTGTAGTGGTGTTTATGTTTGTGATGACATCCTGGATGCCTTTCTCAGTTGGGGCTGAGAAGGAAGTGATGATATTTTGGGCATCCTCTGAGGTTTGCGTCAGAATGGGTGAAGGGGTCAGCTGAGGTGCATCGTCTGGAGTATGGTGGTTTGTAGATAAGCCGGACTGACTTGCTTTGGCTCGCAAGTGGTCCACGTATTCCTGTGGGTCCAGGTGGCTCGAATGCCCAGGGGAGGGTTCTTTTGCCAGATTTTTGACAAGGTTGAAAAGCTTGTGTGATTTATTTAGGGAGCGTTGTAGCCTGGCAGCGTGAGATTGCCTCATTCTCGTTGCAACTGCTGAGCGGTGTACTCCTAAATGATCTATATATGCCTTGTGGCTCTCGGTTGATCTTGATCGGCGCCGTCTCTCACGCTGTCTAAGGTGTAGGAGTGACTTCCGTAGCTCATGGGAGTACCAAGGTGCATTCTTTCTTTTGCCTGGTGCTTTGTTAGTGGGGGGTGGGTGGGTGGACTACAGCGTCTAGGCATGCGTTCCATGTGGAGATCATGTCCTTGAGACTCTGTTCAGGCGGGTCCTGGAGAGGCCGTGCTCTATCCAGGATTTCGTCCCTCTTAAATTGACGGAAGTGTCTTGATGATGTCGCTGCAGGTTCACATGGTGACCGGGATCTAGTGAATTCGGGTTGCATTGGCATCTGGAGTCTTATCAGGTAATGGTCGGACCATGGCACTGGGCTTACAGAAAGGTCGAGCTTGTGCATGGGATTGAGGGCCGTCTGTGGTGTGAAGATCAAATCAAGCGTGTTTCCCTTTATGTGGGTAGGGGTGTCAACCATCTGGGTGTATCCTAGCTCTTCGAGGGCCTCGATGAAGGCCTTGGGGTGGGTGTCTTGGAGGGCAGGGAGGTTGAAGTCGCCCATCACCCAGTTTGGGGTGTGGGGGTTCAGGGGGTTGCAGGCGAGGTTGATTATTGTGGATAAATCATCAGGGGAAGGGGAGGGCGCTCTGTAGAGCAAGTTGATGGTGCTGTGTTTATTAGCTATGGTTAAATTGAATTCTTTATTTCTTTTTTGTTCAGATTTTTTTATTCTGATGTGTGTACAATTGCTTAAGTATAGACAGACTTCATAATTTACTAGTATCATCTTTCATCTTTCTCTCTTTCCACAATGCATATCTTTGCTTACTTGTCTTTTTCTTTTTCTTCCTTTCACCTTTCCTGTTCTCTCTTACCAGAAGGATACATTTGTTTTCTCAGATTGCCACAACATGTACAGTTCTAACTCAAGGTACGACCTATAAGCCCGACATGCTCAGTCTCAGAATGCCTCTGATTGTGTAATCTGTAGTTATCGTTTCCATGCTTCTTCTATGACAACTTTTTTCCTGACAGAGGAAGTAGATTACTCTCAAGTTCCTTGTGCTCTCCTTATGGGTGTTTGTGCTCAGCGTTTTTGGACACAGGTTCGTGCATTCACATTCACCTTTAAGAATGGTTCAAGGGTATATGACCAAATACAATTCCCCTTTCTCTCCTCTTCAACTAACATTACTTCTGGCCTTGTCAATGTTTCTCTGTTTCTAGACGCCATGCTTCAGGCCCCCAACATGGTACATGGGATCCTGATAGCCCAACTTCTTGTAATACTATCTTATCTCCTCCTTCCTTAGCACCCTCCTGTACCTTTGCTTTGCCTAATGCTCCTGACCTTGCCTCTCGTCTTCTCACCGCCCCACAACATTCATGTTGCACAGTTGTCACTACCCATCACCTTAACTTTAATACCTGTTTGCTAGGTCCCAGTGGTGGTCCATTTGTAGGTAATAATACACATTGTAAATCCATTATTTCTCCAACCAACTTTTCTATATCCCATGCATCATCTGGGTTTCCAGTTATGGATCTTTTTTATCAGTGCAGTACAACAGTTTACCCTTGTCTACCAGTTAATTGGACAAGTATATGTTCCTTTGTTTTCTTAACATCTCCTATTGCTGTTTTCCCTCATAGAATTGGAATTTAAAAACTGCTTGCAAAATTGATTTGCTGCTTTAGATACAAATGACAGAGTCCAGAAGAATTATGGAATGGCATCAAGAAGGTTGTGTTGGAAGAAAGCGAGAAGTCTCTACAAAAGGAGAAAAAGCAAAAATGGCCAAAATGCATGACGGAAGAAACTCTGAAAATTGCCCAGAAACGCAGAGAAGCTAAAGCCAAAAGAGAAAGAGGCAATCACAGAACTCAACAGAAATTTCCAACATGTAGCAAGACAAGACAAGGAAAAGTACTACAATGACGCATTCAAGGAAATAGAAGAAGAAACTATTAGAGGAAGAACAAGATCAGCTTTCCTAAAGCTACGAGAATTAAAGAAAAAATTCCAGCCTTGAACTGGAATGTTACAAGATGCTCAAGGTTCTATGTTGAATGATGCTGAGAAGAACAAGAAAAGGTGGAAAGAATATACAGAGTTTTTATATAATAAAGATCAAGTGGATCAACAGCTGTTTCAATCTGTACCGTATGATCCGGAACCATTGGTGATAAAAGAAGAAGTCGTAGCAGCATTGAAAGCCTTATCAAAGAACAAAACACCAACAATTGATGGCATTCCCATAGATGTATTACAGCAATCTGATGCTTCTGTTACCATACTTACAAGGCTCTGCCAGGAAATTTGGAGGACAACATCATGGCCAACTGACGGGAAAAGATCTGTGTTTATACCAATACTAAAGAAAGGTGATTCAACTGACTGTGGAAATTATCGCACAGTCGCTCTGATCCTACATGCCAGCAAAATTCTACTGAAGATTATTCAATAGAGACTACAACCATACCTGGAACAAGAACTATCTGAAGTGCAAGCAGGGTTCAAGAAAGGGTGAGGAAAGAGAGACATCACTGTGGATTTGAGATGGATCCTTAAAAAGATTAAAGATTACTAAAAGGATATCTGTTTGTGCTTTATTGACTACAGCAAGGCTTTTGACTGTGTAAACCATGAGAAACTCTGGGGCACATTAAGAAGCATGGGTATACCAGAACACCTGATCGTTCTCTTGCACAATCTGTACATTGATCAAGAAAGTAATAGTTTGAATGGAACAAGGAGAAACAGTATGGTTTTAAAATCATCAAAGGTGTACAACAAAGCTGCATACTTTCCCCCTACCTGTTTAATTTATATGCAGAACAAATTATCAGAGAAGCAGAATTCTATGAAGACAACAGAGGTGTGAAGATTGATGGAAGACTCATCAACAACCTTCGCTATGCTGATGATGCCACATTACTGGCTGAAGGTAAGGATGATCTGAAACATTTGCTTGTCATGATTAAGGAATATAGTTTTAAAATGGATCTTCACCTTAATGTAAAGAAGACAAAGATCATGACAACTGGCAAAATCAATACATTTATTGTTGATGGAGAAGAAATTGAAATCGTGGACAACTTTAACCTAATTGGACCAACTATCAATAAAGAAGCAACAAATAGTCATGAAATCCGACAATGCATTGCTCTTGACAGAATAGCTATGAAGGACCTAGACAAGACTCTCAAGAGCAAGACTCTCTGTACAAAGATTTGATTTGTTCAAGCCATGGTATTATCAATAACATCATATGGATGCAAACGTTGGGCAATGAAAAACATAGAAAGGAATAAAATTGATGCCTTTGAATTATAGTGTTGGCAGCGAATACCATGGACTGCCCGAAGAACAAACCAGTCAGTACTAGAGGAGATCAAACCTAAGCTTTCTTTAGAAGCTCAGATGACAAGACTTCATCTTTCATACTTTGGACATATCATGCAACGAGAGATATCATTAGAGAAAGACATCATGTTTGGCAAGATAGAAGGTCAATGTAAAAGAGGAAGGCCAGCAATGAGGTGAATCGATACAATAACAGCAGCTATGAGTGCCAGTCTGTCAACAATGAGCCACCTGACTGAAGACTGAACACAATTTAGGGCAACTATCCAGAGGGTACTCATGAGTCGACACCAACTCGATGGCACTTAACAACAACAACAATCTACATGTTCAGTAATTTTTTTACCATTTTTCCCAGTAAGGATGTCAGGCTCACCAGTCTGTACTTTCCTGGATCACACCTGGACCCCTTTATAAAAATTGGTGTTACATTGGCTATCCTCCAATCTTCAGGTATTATAGATGATTTTAATGTTAGTTCACAGGTTACTAATAGTAGATCTGCAATCTCATATTTCAGTTCTTTCAACACCTTTGGATGTATACCATCAGGTCCAGGTGATTTTCTACTCTTCAGTTTATCAAATTGTTGTAATACAGCTTCCCAGTGTATCAATATTTCTTTCAATTCTTCTGCAGCATCACCTTTAAATACCATTTCAGTCATGGGTAACATCCCTACATCCTCCTAGCTGGCTCTCACCCCAGTAGGTTTATTCCTCTTAATCTTATCCAAAAGGCTAAGAAGCGATGAGCTTATTACCCTTTACTTTCTCTGGAGGTTTACTGTCAGCATCACTCCTGGAAAAAATAGTTTTGTCTTCTTTGGGCACCACTTAACTCTCAATGAGTTTAAGTCCTGTTTTTCCCTGTGCTGTTCTCAGTCTCCCGAGTACAGCAAAAGGGGCCCCGTGCCTGATCAGCTTGAGAGTAAGCCGGGTGGCCCAAAGCTTTGGCTCACCTCTGAACAGTCACTGGAATAAACAGTGGCATTTGCCTTCTCTCCCGCTACTGTGATAAAAAGGAAGCCACTGCTGCACTGAGTGCCAGGAGGTTAAAAATGGGAATGTCATGTGACCATGTTTGACCTCCCAGCAGTGCACTGGCAGGCTCCTTTTTATCACAGCCATGAGAGAAAAGGCAAACACTGCTCTTTACTCCTGCCGCTCTTCAGAGGTGATCCAGGGCTTTGGACCTCCCCAGCTCCCTCTGCAGCTGATCAGGCATGGACCCCATGAGATGCGGGGCCATGTGCGAGCAGCATTCCCACGCAATGGACGAGCTGGCCCTGGGTATCACTTTAGAAACCAACACCCAGGAAAAAGATTTAGGCATCATTGTGGATAATACTTTGAAACCCTGCACCCAGTGTGCAGCGTCAGCCAAGAAAGCAAATAGAATGCTAGAAATTATAACAAAAGGAATGGAGAATAAAAGCAAGGATATTATAATGCCTCTGTATCATTCCATGGTGCAACTGCACCTTGAATATTGTGGCAATTCTTGTCGCCCTATCTTAAAATGGATATAGTAGAATTAGAAAAGGTAAAGAGAAGAGCCACCAAAATGGTAATGGGGATGGAAGGATACCCCTATGAGAAGAGGCTTAAAAGGTTGGGGCTCTTCAACTTGGAAAAGGGACTGCTGAGGGGGGATATGATAGAAGTCTATAAATTAATGAATGGAGTGGAACAGGTAAACGTTGATCTGTTGTTTATGCCATCAAAAAGTAGAGAGACTAGAAGACACACAATGAAGCTAGTGTAACCCATTTTAAGAATATTAAGAGAAAATATTTTTTTACTCAGCACGTAATAAAATTCTGGAATTTATTACTGGAGGATGTAGTAAAAGCTGTTAGTGTAGCTGGGTTTAAAAAAGGTTTAGACAAGTCCCTGGAGGAAAGGTCCATAAACCATTATTAAAGAGGACCTGGGAAATCCCCTGCTTACCCCGGGACAAGCATTGTGGAACCTGTGTGCCTTTTTGGGAATCTGCCAGGCAAGGCCATACTGAGGGAAGATCGCGCCATGTGTGACTAGCACATCGGGTGCGCGCGCCCCCCCCCCCCCACTGCGGGAGAGAAGAGGCGTGCCCGATGTGCAAGTCGCCAGCATGCTAAGCAGATCTGTCCCGAAAGATCTGCTTAGCATGCTGGCGAGAAGGCTTAAGGGGTGCATTTTAGCTGTCCTGCCATTGCCTGCCGCAGCTAAGAGAAGAAAAAATGGCAGAGGCAGGCAACGGAAGACAGTTAAAATGCACCCCTTAAGCCTTTGCGCCCTGTGCGGCCGCACCATTCGCACTGGGCTAGGTACGGGCCTGCTGCCAGGTACTTGTGACCTGGGTTGGCCACTGTTGGAAACAGGATACTGGGCTTGATGGACCTTGGTCTGACCTAGTATGGCATGTTCTTATGAAGGGTTGCCACTGCTTCTTGGATCTGATAACCCAGCAATTCAGGCCAAGGTTGGGGGAGTGTGGGTTGTGTGTGTGTGTGCAGTACGAAGGATTTGTGAATATGAAACTGCACATATCTAGGTTATCAGGACAGCACGACGGGTTTGTTACACACAGTCCTTGGGTTCCTGGGCCCATCTTGGTGCTAAACTTACTGGCCTGGTGGGTGAGGTTGTAGACACCTCAGAGCTGCTTGCTGGGTGATTGCAACATCCCCACTTCTCAGCTACCAATTGACATCACTCCAAATGAGCAGGGCAGCCCTCAATTATGACATCCACCTGTCTCCGATATTATCCTGCCACTTTACTGTCAAACACGTCAGGGACATGTGGTTGTCGCATGTCCATCAGCTATTACCTTTGCTTCCATCCAGCACCTGAAATGTGACTTGCAGTTGCAGTAAGACTCCCTTTTCCCACATTAAAGTAACAGGCCTTATCAGGCATTAAAGTGCACACTTGTCACCCTTACCGCCCGGTGTCCTGTTAATTCCTACTTACCTGCTGCTAGTGCCCTTAGCGCTGGAATGCCTGCTCCCCGCCCCAGCCTTTAATACACGAAGGAGGCCTAAACACTGCCATTAATGCACACAATGCAATGTGCCGTTATCGGCCTTTAGTAAAAGTACTCCAAAGTGTTTTCAATACAGCGGACATGGCTATAAGAAAATGTATGCAGTCCTTATTCCACAAATCTATTGGGACAGAAGAGAACGGGAATCTGGCAATACTACCAAATGGTTCAGCTGGTATATCAAAGAAGCAAGAGAATGGCTTCTATCATTAATTTAACTAGCATGAATGTAACTAGCATGGCTGCTCTGAGCATGACATATTCAGCCTGGCTGGAGTTTTCTTGAGTTTTCCTTTATAAGATGACAGTATTTTTTAAGTCAGTGGGAGGTCAGAGACATGCTAAGCAGATGTGCCAAAAGTATTCCAGAGCAGTCTGATTTGTTGGCAAAGGGTAGAATTGCTGTGCTGTCAACTGATGCTGTTACACTGTCATCATATTTTCCTGCCATTTGACACCATGTGATAGAAATCAAGCACAGCTATTAAATTGGTCCTCTTGCTTCTAGTTTTCTTCTGTGTTGCAGAAATTATTCAAACCAAAGATCTCTGAAGCCTGCCAGCTGGCATGCCTGAGAGGGACCTCGCGTATCCACAGCCAGTAGGAAAGACAGCAAGCGATTTCCATGCGCATCACCCCTTCCCGTAAGCCATTATCACCACTGCATGTCACAAAAGCTACGAGACTGTCCTGCGTTATGGAATGAGCTAACCTCACCCATCTGTTCAGCATGAAATACAGCCACCTCGCTTCTCCTCAGATAAAGAAAACAGTCGTAGCACTGGGAAAGATGAGGTAAGACTCTCCAGTTGTAGCGCCATCATTGCCTTTTTCAGGAAACGGTTCTGCTTCTCCGTTATCTTATCATTCTCCCTAGAAACCTGGAAGGCTGCTCGCTAAAAACCAACATTGATGTTCCCGCAAGGTTGCAGGGAGGCCTCTGGCTGTGCTATTGCCGGTGGGGGGGAAGGTGCTGCAATTTTGTCTTTTTAGTCATAAGGAGCAGGCAGTGCATGTTTAGCGTGACTGAAACAGGATACTGCGGCACCTCCCCCAGCTGGAAGACTGCCTTGCAGCTTCGTCAGAATGTTGCCTAACATTAAGAGCACTGAAATGCGATAGTTGCAGAAGTGAAACTTTGTTTAAGCATGGAGTATTAGTAAGCACTGTATTGCCGTTTGGGGGCCATTACTTCCACTGCAGGCCCCGAAGAGGGGCAGCAGCATGGAGGTCCCACCTAAGGTGCCTCCAGTCCTTGCACCAGCCCTGTGGCCATGCCACCCTGTGTGTGCCTGATCTTATTAGACCTCAGAAGCTATTCTATTCACACACTGCTCTGGTAGTGCAGGATTTTTAGCACAGACGTCTTTGGGTCGCACGATCCTTGCTACCGCGCAGCCTAAACGAGCATTAACCCCATGCTAAACACTACACTACCAGCTACCACGCTTTAGCAAACCTGCCCCAAAGTCATTCTCAATAAGGTCTATGCCAGGCACACGCTCACCTAATATCTTTGGTTTCATTTGCTATTCCTTTCCGTATGATTCCTAGCATTCTATTTGATTTCTGGGCTGCCACTGCACACTGGGCAGAGGGTTTCAACATATTGTCTACGATGATATCTGTTTTTTTTTTCCTAGGTGGTGATTTCTAATGTGGAACTTTTCAATGTGTAACCGGGGGTGGGTTATTCTTCCGGAAGTGCATAACTTTGCACTTGTCCACATTCAATTTTATCTGCTATTTATATGCCCAATCTCCCAATTTCTCAAGGTCCTCTTGCAATTTTTCACAATCCTCTTGTGTTTTAACAACTTTGAATAACTTTCTGTCATCTGCAAATTTGATCACCTCACTCATTATTCCAATATCCTGGGCATTTATGAATATGTTAAAAAGCAGCAGACCCAGCACAAATCCCTGGGGTATTCCACTATTCAGCTTTCTCCTTTGAGAAAGTTGTCCATTTAGCACTACTTTCTGTTTTCTTTGTTTTAACTAGTTCCCAATCCACAATAGTACACTGCCTTCTATCCCAAGACTTTTAAATTTTGCCAAGAGTCTCTCATAAGGGACCTTTTCAAAGACGTTATGAAAATCCAGAAACACTATACCAACCAGCTCATCTTATCTACCTGTTTATTCACAGCGTCCAAATAATTAAGGTGTTAGTGTGACAAGACTTTCCTTGGCTAAATCCATGTTTGCTTTTTCTCATTGCACCATAGGGTGTGGCCTAGTGGTTGGGGCAAGTTTGACTTGGGTAGGAATGTCAGGAGTACAAACCTCACTATAGGACAACAATTTTCTGCTGGAGAAACTGGGGTTGCTAGTCCCACAGGCAAGCCACTTTACCCTCTATTGCCTCAGGTGCAAAACTTAGATGGTGGGTAAGGAAAATATGTACTGTACCTGAATGTGCAGTGCTTTGACATGGTATATAAGCATTGCTAAATAAATAAACTTTCTATATGTTCAGTAATTTTGTTCTTTATAATAGCTCCAACCCTTATGCCTGGCACTGACATCAGACTCACCGATCTGTAGTTTCCTGGATCACCCCTGGAACCCTTTTTAAAAGCTGGTGTTACATTGGTCATCTCCAATTTTCAGATACTATAGACAATTTTAATGATCATTTACAAATTTCTAATAGTAAGTCTACAATTTTATTTTTGAGTTCTTTTAGCACTCTGGGATGCATACCATCTGGTCCAGGTGATTTGCTACTTTTTAGTTTATCAGATTGTTCTATTATATCTTTGCATTTTTTTAAATGTTGGCCCTATATATTCAGCGCTGCTATATGGTTCAGTGGCAGTGCTAAATGATCACTGCTGCCAGCTATTCATAGATGAAAAAATCCCACAAAAAATGAAAATAGGAAAACCCTTACAGTGAAATACAACAATAAGTAACAACGGGAAACCTTAGCTGGAAGTCTATCTTTTTGTTGGATAGTTTGTATATAGGGAGAGTTAATCCACTTGCAAGAAACTTTCCATTTTATTTAGTTTGATAGCAAAAGACTTTAAAAAATCCTTTAAATATAACTTATCTGAGTAGAAGATAAGATGGTCTTGCAGCAGGAACACAACTCTTTCAAATAAACCCTTGTGGTGGAGCCAGAATGGAGAAACAGATCCAGTTATTTTTTTTTGCCAGCTAATCACTCCTCTATGGCACTGTTCACCACAAACCCAACAGAGTGCTCGTTTTGAACCATTACACTTTATTGGTTCTGCCTCAAGGCATGACAAACCACAGGTCATCACAATAACATGTTAACATGCAGCAACTAGCAGTTGGGAACACTAATATATGAACATGTTTGCCACTGCATGCTCATTGGCAAGTGTAGGACAAGGTGGGAGTATAGCACGTTTGTGAAGTGGCAATGCAGCTTTTATTAATTACTTAGTATTTAGCTCACAACTTCCCAGTAGCAGTTCAAGGTGAGTTTCAAACAGGTACTGTAGGTATTTCTCTGTCCCTAAAGGGCTTATAATCTGAATTTGCACTTGAGGCAATGGAGGGTTAAGTTACTTGCCTAAGGCCATAAGGAGTGTCAGTGGAATTTGAACTCTGGTCTTTCGCTGCTGCCCTAAACACTAGGCCACTCCTCTGCTTAATGTAAGTTCCTCTAACGACTCTTCTATGGGGGTCATTAGGTGAACCCGCCTTAGTGAAGAGCATGTTCAAGTGGCCTATCACATGTTAGCTACCGGGAATGTACTAGTCATGCACCTGACAGCCAAAGTGGAGGCTTTGCAATCAACATAGTTTTTTGGCACATTTATTGCAAATCTTTAGCGGGCATTAATAAAAGGGCCCTTAGCTGGTCTGGGATGATATTGAGCCACTAAGTGGCTAACTAAAATTCCTAAAGTTAGGATGGGAAGAAGGCTATGTTTAGGAATTTTAGCTAACCGGTTAGTGACACAATATTACCACTGACCAGCTAGCTAAAATGCTGTCTGGCCAAACTGGATATTCAGTGTCGATCTCCGTATCTGGTCCAGCACTGAATATTTTTTAAATTTATTTATTTTTATTTTATTTATTTGCTACATTTCTATACCGCCCCTTCCAGAAATCAGGGGCGGTTTACAAGGAACCAAGAACATGTTACATAGAACAGGAATATTTATTTATTTATTTATGTATTTAAAATAGCCAGCCGCTAGAACTGCACTGACCACCTCCTCCACTGAATACACTTCCCGTTAATTATAAAATCTTAACATTTGTGAGTGTTCTTTATAAATCTAGGTGTGGGCATGTGCACCAGCACTAGGACTGCGTCAGTAATCACACCCTAAACTGAAGTGTGTTTTTGGCTACGTGCTGTATACTAGTATTTTATAAAGAAAAGTAGGTGTCTACTTTTCTTTATAAAATAGGCTTAAATTAGAGGTGTTTTGGCTCTTTTAAACTAGGCGCCTGGCTATAAAATTGTCCTCTACATATATAAGTCCCTTTGAATTTTGGCCCTGATGCATTTTAATATCCACATCAGTATTTTAGTATCTATGCTGAAGCCATGCCACAGAGATTGCTCTCCCTAATAACAGGCTACCTCGCTGTGAACGTCTGCTTTCCTCTATGAAAAAACCCTACTTGAATGTCATGGAGGAGGAGATTTAAACCTGAATCAACTTTTTAAAGCTGTTTAAGAACCACACAATGGGAGAACTGCAAATAGCAAGGGTGGACGTCCAGTTTGGCAAACACCAGGCTCCCCGCATGTACATCGGCATTGTGCGGGGAGCTCTGGACAGGGGCAGGAGGGGGAGGGCCAGAGGAGAAACGAGAGTGTGCTGGAGGCATGATCCTGACCCCAGATGTATAGGAACAATTCCAGTCACAGCCCTATATGTCCAGGGCTGCAGGAATACATGGGGAACTTATTCCACCTCAGAGTTGGAATACGTTTCCTCCCCCCCCCCTCCCCCAGAGGGCAGCAACCTTCACCGGTGGACCTTCCCGAGGACATGGGATGCAGGAGGAGATGCCCCACCACCCAATCTGGGCTGTGGCAGGCCCCTCCAGGGGTCAGGCAGTAGGGAAAGGACACTATACAAACAAAACCAGGTAAAAAATCACCAGGGTAGAAGCACTAACTTTTTTTGTCGGGATAGCCAGCCCAGTAAAGAGGAAGGAAACCTCGTACCGCCGTGGCAATTTCCCTTTTTAATAAATTAATATGTTTTTAAAAATCAGTATGCACTTAACTGAATTGTTAGCAATCCATCTCATCCAGTCAGCAATGTAATAGGCACGACGTGGCACGTTTCGGGGCCGTAGTAGTCAAGCCCCTGCTTCAGGTACAAGACATTGCTCGGTAGCTGAAATGCTGTATAATTCTGCTTCAAAAGCCGGTTTTATGTCATGATGTTGAACAACGTAAACCCAGCTGTTTAATGTCAGCTAGTAGTAGTAATCACTGAGGAAGCCAATCAGAGCTGAACAGGGAGGAGGTCACTATGCTCAGACCAAACCCCTAGTGCTCAAGATGGCCAATTACAGAAACTATATGATCGTATACCAGTCTTGTTGTTGATTAAGACCATGTGGCGAAACCGAGTTTAGATGGTAAATCCATCTCTGTTCGCGATATTGTAGAGCTTGCAGTCTATTCCCCCCACGTGGATTGTGAGGGATATGATCCAAGATTCTCCAAGTAAGTTTGTCAAAAGAATGAGAGTTCTGAAGGCAATGTTCAACCAGAGGTGCCGAGAGTGTCCCTGTACGTATTCTGGAAGCGTGCTCTCCCAGGCGGATTTTAAATGGCCGAGAGGTACGTCCTATGTAATATAAGGTGCAAGGACATATAATAAGATAAACCACAAAAGAAGTGGTGCAGCATGTATTCCATCGGGTCTGGTAGGTAGTATAAGTGTGAACATCCAACCAAGATAAACCCGAAAGGGTATTAGAACAGTAAATACAGTTACCACAGGGGAAATGTCCTGCATTCTCATGAGAGCGGACTGGGCGATCCAAATCTCCTGAAGTGTGTACTATCATGTCACGCAGGTTTGATTGCCGAGAATATGCGATCTGTAGTTTTTTCCTGAAACAAGGATGCAGACCTAAAATAGGCCAATACCGATGCAGGATTCCTACTACTTTGGATGAACCTCTCATATAGGGAAATACCGCCGTGACGTTGTTAGACTCAGAGGAAGAAGAACCTTCCAAAAGCCATTCTCTATGGACATAACGAGCTCTCTTATAAGCCTTCCTGATAATGTGGGATGGATAGCCTCTATCTCTCAATCGCAGGCTTAAATCATCAGCATGTTTCTTATATTCAGCTAAATGGGTACAGTTCCGGCGAAGATGCAGAAACTGGCCAAATGGTAAGCCGCGTTTCAAAGAAGGGGGGTGGAAGCTGTCAAAGCGTAAAAGGGTGTTCCGTTGAACAGCCTTCCGATAGAGCGTTGTCTCAAATCAATCATTGGTGAGCATAACTGTAAGGTCTAAAAATTGGATGCTTCGAGTTTCAACTTGCGCTGTAAATTGTATGTTATCTTTAAACGAATTCAAAGCCTGGAGAAAATCATCAAGCATCTGTCGTGTACCAGTCCAGATGAAAAAAATGTCGTCTAAAAAGCGACGCCAAAAGGGGATATGGGTATATAGGGGATGAGAATAGATGAATTGCTCCTCAAACCATCCCATATATAAAGTTGCTATGGAAGGGGCTACCGTGGCCCCCATAGCAATGCCAAAAATTTGGAGATAATGCTGTCGCTGATAGACAAAAAAATTCTTTGTTAACACCAGAGCTAGAAGATCCAAGATGAATTGCTGTGGGATCCGGTCCGGTAAAGGTAAGGGACTAGAGACCAGTCCCAGTAATACTTCTTTTTGATCAATATTTGTGTACAGAGACTGTACATCCAATGTGACTAAAAAGGTGTAGGTGTGGTAGGTAGCCCCTTCCATAGCAACTTTATATATGGGATGGTCTTGTACCTGAAGCAGGGGCTTGACTACTACAGCCCCGAAACGTGCCACGTCGTGCCTATTACATTGCTGACTGGATGAGATGGATTGCTAACAATTCAGTTAAGTGCATACTGATTTTTAAAACATATTAATTTATTAAAAAGGGAAATAGCCACGGCGGTACGAGGTTTCCTTCCTCTTTACTGGGCTGGCTATCCCGACAAAAAAAGTTAGTGCTTCTACCCTGGTGATTTTTTACCTGGTTTTGTTTGTATAGTATTCTATTTTTTCCGGGTTTGGGTATTATATATTTTGATTTAGTAGGGAAAGGACAGCAGGTTGACTGGCAGTGCATTGTAGCTCCTGCATGGGGTCATGATGTTATGGCAAAGGGACACCACGGCACTGAGACTCCATGCAGGAGCCTTGGGTGGGTTGTACGGGGAAAAGGCCGGATGTGCAATGGCACAGAATCGGGGCACGTACTGCATGTCCAGGCCTGTGTACTGTGAGAGATAGTGAGTGATAGCTACCTCATAAAACCCTATTAGGCGGCTGCCTAGGGTGTTAAGATTTAAGTTGTCTTTGATATAAAAAGAGTCTTGAAGTCAAGTGGTAAGGCAAAAATAATATTAGGCCTTTATTCCCTGCCCTGATGGGATATTCCTGGGATACAACAAAGAATATGAAACAAAAGAACTGTTGCACAGAAAAATATCTTCTTTCCTTAGGCACCATCAGCTGGCTGCTTTGCACACGTTCAACATAAAGATACAATACCGTCAGATAAACAAATTGTACAATCCATGGGCACAGGGTCAGAATTATAGCTGCTGTGCTCCCACTGCATTAACTCAGAGTCACTTACGATTGCATATGGGTCACACTCTTCACAGCTGCTGTCTTCTTTAAAACTCTCCTGTGAGTCATGGGCTAACTTTTCTAGAAAGGGCTCTTTAAATCCAGGGCTCTGAATGCCTGGTATATTAAAAGCTTCCTTCTGGCTTTCCCTTCTTCTCCACGCTGGTGGAATTACTGTATGACTTTCAGTATCAAAGTTACTTCTGGTGCCACGCCCTTGCCTTTCAAACCAAACAGAACTTCTTGCCTTTTCTTTAGCAAAGCTAGGTTCCCACCTCTTAGCTGTGGTTCTGTCTCTTATATCTGAGCTTCTGGCAGCTCTCTCCTGGGCTCTCCAACTACCAGGGTCCTGGGCACGGTGCTGGCTGTTTCCTGCTCTGCTGCCACACCTACTGCTTCCTTCCCTCAGTGGATTTCCTCCAGCATGACGTGTGTTCACTGGGTGCTGGCTTAGTCCTCCCAGGTCGCTGCCCCTACTGGCCTTCCCTGGTTCTACCCTGCAGCTTTTATCCTTGTTCTCTTTGCATGCTGCGTGGGTTTCTGAGCACAGGTGTTCCTGATTAGCCTTCCTGCTTTTAGCTATGTCAGGACTAGTTCAAGGACATTTTACTCTAATGCCTTTTTGCTTTTCTTGTGCTGAGCTTGTTTGCTGCTCAGCTAATTCTACATGTGCTGAGTTTGTCTGCTGCTCAGCTAATTCTGAGGTAAGTTCCTTACTTTCCCCTAACTCCATGGGTTCTGTACCGTCTGCTGTGTCACAGTACCCAATTCTGATCCCACGGGTTCAGAATCGGGTGCCAATCCAGCCCATCCAGACTTTGGATGTCTGGACAGGACAGAATGGTAATCGGGTCAAATGTGTACATTTCAAAACTGCTAAAAGACACAACATTGACATAAATCCAAGTTTGTCATATCATTAAAGGTTAATGGAGTCCACTTTCAAAAGCACTTATCTGGATAGTATCGCTGGATATCCTGGCAGACCGCCGCAGTGCTATTCAGATAGTGGTAAGTGGATCCATGGACAGAGCCAGGTATTTTCCAAATAGCGGTGATACTCATCATTGTTATGTCTGGATAACAGGGAAGAAAAACTCTGTCCTAATGGCTATAGGATAGTGCTGGTGCTGTCCACATTAGCTGGATATTCAATGGCCACAATTTATTTATTTATTTATTTATTTTTACTTCTTATATACCGCACTCTTTTAATCAGTGCGGTTTACATATGAACAAATTTAAACGCAATGATACATTCAGCATTGTTTTTTTACAATGAACAGGGTACAAAAACTTGGCATTCAACAAGGTTAACTATAAATAAACATGGAGGTAAAACAGGGTTAACTATATACATGGTATTTTGGATAATTACAAGGTAGTGGTAAATAAATTAAAATAACATAGTGGTGGAAAATTAAATTACAAGTACAGTATAAATACGGTATGTGTAGAGTATGCAAGTATGGACCATAATGATTAACCATTTTCTACCGGGGTCAAGTGGGAAAGGCTAGCATGAGGGCTATGTTCGTTCGGAGAAGTTTCAGGGTAGTATGTTAGGAACAAATGATATTTTAAGGCTTTTCTGAACGTCATTAGACTTGTGATGGCTCTGATTTCGGGTGGAAGGGCATTCCAGGCTTTGGGCGCAAACAGTGAGAAGGCTCTAGAGGCTGTTGATTTGGAGCATTTCGTAAGGAGTTTCGGAAGGTCGATGGAATTCAATGTAATAGATCTCCTGGATCTGTTTGGAGTGATATGTGTATTAGGATATTGGTGCTGAACATCCAGTTTATTTTTAGCCTCAGTGGACAGTGTTTTGAAATAACGCCGACCTACCATGGCTTAATGTTGCCTGAAATAATTCCAAGATTATAACTACTAGCCATCACTGCTGAATCCAACACCCAGATATTCAGTGCTGGGGTCATATCCGACCACCAGCACTGAATATCCAGTTTAGCCAGAGAAGCAGGAAGCTAAACGGGCAGCGACGATATTCAGCCGCTGCCAGTTAGCTTCTGCGACAAAAGTTAGGCCATCCTTTCAGGTGCCTAACTTTCGCCATTGTGATAACCAAGCAGCGGCTCAATATCATATCACCGCTGACTGGTTATCGCCGAGTGCCACCTCCGCTCCAACACATGGAATACTGCAATGGGGGCGGGCAGCGACGGCACCCGCATTACTGCCGCTGAATATCCCGGTGACTGCGATTAACGCGGTTGGTATGTTTGCTAATCGTTTTTTCTCGAAAAACACCTGAGTTTGTATAGTACTGAGGCAGATCAACGGCACCAAAATAATGAGAAAAATGGGCCTTTTTGGGAAAAAACATTTTTCCATTCTGTGCTCATGCAAATATATCTTTATTGAACAAGGCCCCCATGACTTCCCATAACACAGCCTGGTTAAGTGTTACAAAGCGCGTCATGGTTTATGACTATCCTGTCTGTTTCTGCAGGCCCCAGAGGTAACTCCCTCTCTGCTTCAGTTTCTAATTTCAGCCAGCATCTGCTAAACAAAATTAACGTAAAAAAGACAGAGGGCGGAAAAGAAATGAAATATTGGATTCCATAATGTGTTGGTGGATGAAATATCCAGAGATCTGTCTTAATAACCAAACAAGATGCTAGCGAGGAGGCACCAGGGCTTTCAGCGGAGTAGGAAGGGCTGATAATTTTCGAAAACTCATGCACAGGAATGAAAATGAGCATTTTCTTTCCTAAGGGCAAATAAAAAAGAATGAGAAAAAAAACCCATAAGCTTAAATCAGGACATCAACAGTTCTGTCACACAGGTGAAACCATTGGCAGTGCGTGGTCTCACAATAAGCTATCCTTTCTGAGGGTTATTAAACGGCGTGTGTCAAACCTTCTGACTGCTTCCGAGTAATTTTCTATTCTGTGCAATGTGAAATATGAAAACATTGTTCCCCCAGGATCAAAGCCTGTTTTGTTTACCTACTTAAAGGCATCTCAGCTCCCCTTTCTCGTAGCAGGGATTTTGTTTTATCTGCTAATTTCATGACCACTGTTGAAATAGCCAAGCTGGGTAAAGTGTACCTTTGACCACTGTGTACTTAAGTATTTTTCACTAAATTCAAAGCTGGAAGTGGGCCCAGGGGCAGCAATCGGGCACTGCATACTACAAATTACTACTACTATTACTATTAAACATTTATAAAGTGTTACAAGGCCTATGCACCGCTGTACAAACACAGATAGAGACAGTCCCTACTCCTCAGAGTTTACAATCTAATCAAGACAGACAAGACAAAAGATAGGAATAAGGATAGAATAGGGAAGGGTACGGAGACACAAGGAAACAAGGGATCAGGATCCAAAAGCAGCCTCAAAGAGGTGAGCCTCTAGCATGGATTTGGAAAGGGGCAGAGATGAAGCCTGATATGCAGACGCAGAAAGCTGCAACAAATGCAAACTAGCTGAATTTCATTGTGGTTTGAATTTCCTGGGACATCTGGGCTTCACCTATATCTGCAAGAGGGAATCTGTTGACATTTTTTCAGCAACTCTGAGCGCAATGAACATCAAAAAAGCCACAGAGGGATTTTTACAGAACTAGAAACTGGTGAGGGGGGCGGAGCCTGATGTCCAGCGGGATGGTCGCATAACGCTGAGGCTCCCGAGAGGCCTACTCAGAATCCTGAATTAACACCGTACATACTTGGAACTTCTACTCTGATCTTGCCGGGGCACATTGGTGAGATGGCGGGGACCAAACCCACGCGCCTGGAATTTGGATCTCCAGCGGCTTCTCACGGCAAACGTTCCAAAACTGAACCCCCGTCCCCGCAGAAGGGGCTGGCCTTGCGCGAGGGCCCCGAAATGCAGCAGGAAATCCTCGCAGAGATTAGAGGGGTCAAAGACCTCGTGCAGTCAAACGGTGAAGCACTCCGAGCGCTGCGAGAAGATCTTGGTGTGCTGCAAAGCAAGCTAGAAGGGCTTTCTTCGCGTCAGGATAAAATGGAGAGCATATTGGACTCCCATGCGGCCCGGTTGTCCAAACTCGATAAAGTTGAACGTCAGGTGCGGGCCTTGCAGAAAGAAGTGGAAGATGGCAATAATAGAGCGCGCCGCAAGAACATACGACTCGTGGGCATACCGGAGGGAGCGGAATCGGGAGACATGAAAGAGTTTTTATGTAAAATCCTCCCTTCCCTGCTCCAAACCACCTTTACCAAAGATTTGGAGATCGATCGCGCTCATCGTGTACCCACAAGCATAACGCTCAACAGGAAGACTCCGCGGCCTATCATTTTTCGACTTTTGAGATATCAACACGTGGAGCAAATTCTAAGTGCCTCTCGGGCAAAGGGCCATATGGAGTTTGAGAGCCACAAGATCTCCTTCTATCCTGACTTGGCTAAACCCACGGTCGACCGCCGAAAGCGCTTTCTGGAATTCCGGCCGAGGCTTCAACAACTACAAGCACGCTATGGCCTGATGTACCCGGCCAAGCTCCGAGTCACGCTTCACAATCAGACAAGAACATTTGAGGACCCTGATCTACTAGCGGAGTTTTTGGATTCCAAAGAAGCCGACTTGATGCGCTGACTTCCAGAATATTCCTGCAAGTATTCTCATATCCGCTGTACCTGCCATATTGGATCTGCCGCAGCCCAGCAAAGAGTCTGGCGAGGGCAGTTTGTTTGCCTTACTTTTGATGATATCTGTGACCCGACTCCATCTACCCACAGTAGCCTCGATGAGTATCAGAGACAGTGTTAATTATGGACTCTGGTGTTTCTTTTCTTTTTTTTTTCATGTCTTTCTATTTCCTCTCTAGGGCCTCCCTCCGCAGACATCTGGTCGCCATATTCTTTGGGGGTTTTGCTTCTTCTCTAAGATACTTTGGTACATACTTTTCAATATGGGGTGTATTAGCCAGCATACTCGGTGATTATGTCATTGTTGCACAGATTCTGATTATGTTGTATGTTGTCAAGCGCCCTTACCTAAAATGTCTATTACCGATTGATGGCACCATGTAAGATTTTCTCATTGAACGTAAAAGGAATCAATAATCCGATAAAACGGAAGAAAATCCTAAGCTACCTAAGTCAGGAAGCTGCGGATCTGATTTTTCTCCAAGAAACGCATTTAAATTCGAAGGAAACTCTTAAACTCAATATTAAACCTTACATGGTGGCCGCCTATTCCCCAGCCGTTTCTAAGAAATGTGGGGTTGCCATACTGGTTAGGAAATCTCTGCATGCTACTATTATTGCGACTAGCTCAGATTCAGAAGGTAGATGGTCCAGAGTTCACCTCAAGATAGGTAGCCTTGAAGTTACATGTATATGCCTTTACGCTCCTAATGTGGATGACCCTGCCTTTCTTTGCTACCATTGCTCAGGTTACGCAGGCCTCTGCTAATACTTCATTGATAATTGGGGGGGATTTCAATCTAGTCCTTGATCCCCTGATTGACAGACAGCCGCCTAGGACATGGCAGATGCTTAATGATTATGTACAATCTGCTCATTGTTCCAACATGCCTGCATAATGTGCACTCATCATGTTTCAGATCACCGTTAGGTTTTGTAACACAATAATGTAAGTACACGCCCGCTTCGGGAATGATTAGTTTCTAGAGAAGAAGCAGGGGGGAGGGGGGTGGCAGGGGTTTACTTTGGTATATGTATTACACTTTATGTATTGGTCTTTTAGCTGTATGTCTTCCTTTCCTTTGTTGTTATAAAACGAAAATAAAGAATTTAAAAAAAAAAAAAAAAAAGAACTAGAAACTGGTTTTCACAAAATCCAGAAATGGATCTGCTAAGGTTTGTTGCATGTCAGAGATCTGCGTTCTGAGGAACATGCTTAATATCAGGATTTACGGATCTTGCCCAGTGTTTAGTATTTGATAGATTTCAACACCTCTTTTAGACACAATCCTTATCGGAAAGGGACCAGATGCTGATGCAAGGCTCTCAGGCTAAATCCAAACGATCAGGATCTCTGTGTTCCATTCAGGAGACCAATGTCTCTATGCAATATGTCCCACATGACCGCCCAGTCCATTTCTCCATTGAAATCCAAACAAGAACACTAGAGACCTTCTCCAAAGTTTCCTCTAGCTTTCCCTAAGCGGGCACAGTTCATTCCACCATCTCTCACTTACTAGATGATTCAATTAGACTTGTACTCTTAGATATAGAGACCAATTTATAATCAGGATTGTTATTTTAAGGGCAACAAATCATTGTGTTAGGAAAGAAAATCAGTGTAAAAGGAAAAGGAGACCACTGTGGTTCTCAAAAGAAGTAGCTGAAAAGACGAGAAAGAGGAAGTCGGCAACAGGTGGTCCGATGAGGCAGAAGCAAACAGTCCCACGATGCCACAATTGTAAAGTAAGCATTGCGGATCTCTTTGCGACCATTGCCATAGCTGCAGGTCCCAGAGAGGGGGAGGAAGGTGCAACAGATTAGGTTCACCTAGGGGGCCTCATCTACATGCACCGGCCCTATGCAAACCCTGGCTTTTTTCCTATTCTGAGCTCCTTCCCAGGGTCACAGGAGTAAGCGGCACAGTGCACAGTATTTTTGTAATAGTGCCACACACTGCAGGGGAAGGAGCTCAGAATAGAAAGAAGCCAAGGTTTGAATCAGCCCTGACAAGATGATTCTGGACTCCAGTGGGACAGGGGAAACATGGAGATGATGGACGGAGGGGGGAAGGGGAAAGGGAGATGGTGGACTGTTGGGGGGAAGAGGAGGGGGAGCTTTGGAGGAAAGAGGATAGAAGGTTCTGGACTGTTGAGGGGGAAGTGCTAGACTGTGGGAGGGGAAAGGAGACGGAATTTGGTTTATGGTTTATTTATTTATCAATCTACTGCCTTTCTTAGTACAATCAAAGCCACTTACAATACACTAAACAGAAATTAAAAACAGTAATTAGAAAACAAACTCCAATTCATCATGACAGGACAGAGAAAGAATAAGGAAATGGTAGAGAACTTCCAAAAGCAATGATCTCTCTATGATCCCTGTCACAGAACCCAGAAGGCTTCTTCAAATAAATGGGTTTTAAGACAGATCTAAACTGGCGGTATGACTGTTCTAAGCATAAATATGGAGCTAAGCTATTCCAGAACAAGGGAGCTTTAATGATTGTCTAGTGGAGTCATATGTAATTAATGAGGGAGGGGGGGACGTCTAAGCAATTTCTGTGAAGAGCACGCAAGACTTGACCAAGGGCATAAAAAGTGTAAGGGAAGAGATGTATTCAGGAGTACTGGGATATAGTGATATGTGGGACAAAGTTAAGAGTTTGTAAGAGATCCTTGAAGAAAGAGGAAGCCAGTGGTGTTGTGTGAAGAGAGGATGATATGGTTGTATTTCCCGGCAAGTGAGAGAATTCTAATAGTGGTAGTTCATGTAGATTGTCGGCATTTTAATTTGTAGGTAAGAAAACCAGCATAGATGGGGTCACAATAAATGAGACATGAAATCACAAGGCTTAGGATGATGGCAGTTAATGCCGTTGTATCAAGAAAAGGACAAATGGTTCAAACGTGGCTAAGGGCATTAAATGATGACCTAACTATTGCTCTGATTTTGATGAGTAAATGTGAGATCAGTGTCTATGAAAATCCCTAGATATTTAAAAGAGGGTATTAATGTAATCAGAGAATTGTTGATGTGTGGGGTGACAATGGGTGAGCTTCAGGTTTCAATGAGCCAGGTGGATGTTGTTTTAGTTGGATTTAGCTTGAGATGATTGTTTTGTAGCAAAACTGTAACTGTAAGCAGCCAATGGTTAATAGCTATAAGATCAGAGGACTGGTATATGAAATAAGAAGAATATTGTCAGCATGTATGAAGGCACCGTTCTCTAATTCCTGTATTAGAATTACCAGGGGGCTTAAGAAAATGTTGAAGAGCATAGGAGCGATGACCGACCCTTGAGGGACCTACAACAGAAGGTATTGGATCTGCTATCACAACAAAGGATCTATCGGTGAGAAAGGAGGTAAACCATGATTGTAACTGACCGCGATGCCCTATGTCATAGGGTGTGTAAGAAGGATATCATAACTAACTAGATCAGTATCAAAGATAGATCAAGAGAGACAGGTAAGGCAATTTTACCATGGTCCAGGAAGCAGCACAGTTCGCTGAGAAGAGATAAGAGGATTGTTTCTATGCTGTGAAGAGTCTGGGTGTGTTTGATATGATTCATAAGTTGAGAAAACACATGACGTTCTATGAGCTTGGACAGAAAGGCCAAGTTGGAGATGGGACAGTAATTAACTGAGTCTAGTGCAGGGGTGTCAAACTCCAGTCCTGTAGGGCCACAAACCGGTCAGATTTTTATGATATCCCTAATGAATATGCATGAGATATATTTGCATGTACTGCGCCCTTGTATGCAAAAAATATCTCATGCACATTCATTAGAGACATCCTAAAACAAGACTGGTTTGTGGCTCTCTAGAACTGGAGTTTGACAATCTTGATCTAGTGCATTGGCAGTTAAACATCGGTTGATGATGACACAAACTATTGGAAGTAACACTAGGGATTGTTCTGCAAGCCAGCAGGATGGAATAGACTCTGAGGCAGAGAATGTCTTGCATACAGATGTAATGGTTTTAGATAGGGAATGGTCTGTAAGGGGTTGAAATGTAGACCACGTGTGCTTGGGGATATTAGATAGCGTATTTCCTGTGTCAGGTTTGTGAGTAGGTTCTCTAGGGGGAAAGCTGTGTTGAATGGTAATAATTTTATCATAGAAATAATATGCAAGTGCAGTAGCAGGAGGGCCTGTCTATGAAGTAGTTGATGGGTAATTTATAGGGAGGGGAGTTATAAGGCAATTTAAAAAAGTTGTTTTGGACAACATGAAGAATTTACTTTCCTGGTCTGTCTTTTAAGTAACTAGAGATCAGCACGGTGTCATGGATGTCTGATTCTAGCTGAAGGAGGGCAGGGTCTCATGGGTGCCATGGCATTTAGGGTGCTTACAGTGGTATTCCAGAGATTCATCTGTTCATCTAAGGTAAGCCTATCAAAATCAGATGGAAAAACAGGGCTGTGTGGAGGAAACAGAGAGAGAGAGTGCTATATGATATTTTCTGCATGGATGTGGGAACAGTATTGTCTAAATGGGGAGTGTTTGTTTCAGGGCTTATCTGAGGGGGTACATGAAGGTATGAAGAACTGGCACCTATTTAATTACCTGCTAAGACTGTCCACAGTCCTCATGTATTAATGAAAGAGCCCTGCCTATGAGTACCAGCCCCTTTTTTCCTAGGAAAAATGCACTGATTAGTTTGCAGCTCCTCACCAACTTCCCCTTCTCTTCTATTGCTAACTTTAGACTTTGCTCCTTTCACCTTGCTGCACTTACTCCTGGAACAAACTACCTGTGTCTGTACGTCAGGTGCCTTCTCTGATCCTTTTCAAATCCAGGCTGAAAACTCACCTCTTCGCTGCCGCTTTTGGATCTTGACTCACCTGATCTCCTTTGTGTTTCTTACCATTCCCCCTAGATATATCCCTGTCTACGCCTACTGTGTTGTCTGTCTTGGCAAGATTGTAAGCTCGGATGAGCAGGGACTGTCTCTTACATGTCTGTGCAGCACTGTTAGAACATGATCTGCCCAAGGTAACAGTGGTTTGCTCAGATTCTGTGGTTGTATGGTGGAGTTTTGCTCAGTCAGTATAAGATCTGTTGTGTGTCCAATTGTAGGGGTAGGAAAAAGTACATGCTGCAGAAGGTTAAGGTCAGAAAGAAAGGTAGCAAATGATTTATCTAGCGTTCCAGAGAGGTCATCATAATAACCACCTAATAACGTATATTAGAGAAGCAGACCATTAGTAGGGAAAGTGTTTGTTGAAAGGATTCCCTACTCTGCAGGGATTTTGTTTTATCTGCTAATTTCATGACCACTGTTGAAATAGCCAAGCTGGGTAAAGTGTACCTTTGACCACTGTGTACTTAAGTATTTTTCACTAAATTCAAAGCTGGAAGTGGGCTCAGGGGCAGCAATCGGGCACTGCATACTACAAATTACTACTACTATTGCTATTAAACATTTATAAAGTGTTACAAGGCCTACGCACCGCTGTACAAACACAGATAGAGACAGTCCCTACTCCTCAGAGTTTACAATCTAATCAAGACAGACAAGACAAAAGATAGGAATAAGGATAGAATAGGGAAGGGTGAGGAGACACAAGGAAACAAGGGATCAGGATCCAAAAGCAGCCTCAAAGAGGTGAGCCTCTAGCATGGATTTGGAAAGGGGCAGAGATGAAGCCTGATATGCAGACGCAGAAAGTTGCAAATGGAAACTAGCTGAATTTCATTGTGGTTTGAATTTCCTGGGACATCTGGGCTTCACCTATATCTGCAAGAGGGAATCTGTTGACATTTTTTCAGCAACTCTGAGCGCAATGAACATCAAAAAAGCCACAGAGGGATTTTTACAGAACTAGAAACTGGTTTTCACAAAATCCAGAAATGGATCTGCTAAGGTTTGTTGCATGTCGGAGATCTGCGTTCTGAGGAGCATGCTTAATATCAGGATTTACGGATCTTGCCCAGTGTTTAGTATTTGATAGATCTCAACACCTCTTTTAGACACAATCCTTATCGGAAAGGGACCCGATGCTGATGCAAGGCTCTCAGGCTAAATCCAAACGATCAGGATCTCTGTGTTCCATTCAGGAGACCAATGTCTCTATGCAATATGTCCCACATGACCGCCCAGTCCATTTCTCCATTGAAATCCAAACAAGAACACTAGAGACCTTCTCCAAAGTTTCCTCTAGCTTTCCCTAAGCGGCACAGTTCATTCCACCATCTCTCACTTACTAGATGATTCAATTAGACTTGTACTCTTAGATATAGAGACCAATTTATAATCAGGATTGTTATTTTAAGGGCAACAAATCATTGTGTTAGGAAAGAAAATCAGTGTAAAAGGAAAAGGAGACCACTGTGGTTCTCAAAAGAAGTAGCTGAAAAGACGAGAAAGAGGAAGTCGGCAACAGGTGGTCCGATGAGGCAGAAGCAAACAGTCCCACGATGCCACAATTGTAAAGTAAGCATTGCGGATCTCTTTGCGACCATTGCCATAGCTGCAGGTCCCAGAGAGGGGGAGGAAGGTGCAACAGATTAGGTTCACCTAGGGGGCCTCATCTACATGCACCGGCCCTATGCAAACCCTGGCTTTTTTCCTATTCTGAGCTCCTTCCCAGGGTCACAGGAGTAAGCGGCACAGTGCACAGTATTTTTGTAATAGTGCCACACACTGCAGGGGAAGGAGCTCAGAATAGAAAGAAGCCAAGGTTTGAATCAGCCCTGACAAAATGATTCTGGACTCCAGTGGGACAGGGGAAACATGGAGATGATGGACGGAGGGGGGAAGGGGAAAGGGAGATGGTGGACTGTTGGGGGGAAGAGGAGGGGGAGCTTTGGAGGAAAGAGGATAGAAGGTTCTGGACTGTTGAGGGGGAAGTGCTAGACTGTGGGAGGGGAAAGGAGACGGAATTTGGTTTATGGTTTATTTATTTATCAATCTACTGCCTTTCTTAGTACAATCAAAGCCACTTACAATACACTAAACAGAAATTAAAAACAGTAATTAGAAAACAAACTCCAATTCATCATGACAGGACAGAGAAAGAATAAGGAAATGGTAGAGAACTTCCAAAAGCAATGATCTCTCTATGATCCCTGTCACAGAACCCAGAAGGCTTCTTCAAATAAATGGGTTTTAAGACAGATCTAAACTGGCGGTATGACTGTTCTAAGCATAAATATGGAGCTAAGCTATTCCAGAACAAGGGAGCTTTAATGATTGTCTAGTGGAGTCATATGTAATTAATGAGGGAGGGGGGACGTCTAAGCAATTTCTGTGAAGAGCACGCAAGACTTGACCAAGGGCATAAAAAGTGTAAGGGAAGAGATGTATTCAGGAGTACTGGGATATAGTGATATGTGGGACAAAGTTAAGAGTTTGTAAGAGATCCTTGAAGAAAGAGGAAGCCAGTGGTGTTGTGTGAAGAGAGGATGATATGGTTGTATTTCCCGGCAAGTGAGAGAATTCTAATAGTGGTAGTTCATGTAGATTGTCGGCATTTTAATTTGTAGGTAAGAAAACCAGCATAGATGGGGTCACAATAAATGAGACATGAAATCACAAGGCTTAGGATGATGGCAGTTAATGCCGTTGTATCAAGAAAAGGACAAATGGTTCAAACGTGGCTAAGGGCATTAAATGATGACCTAACTATTGCTCTGATTTGATGAGTAAATGTGAGATCAGTGTCTATGAAAATCCCTAGATATTTAAAAGAGGGTATTAATGTAATCAGAGAATTGTTGATGTGTGGGGTGACAATGGGTGCGCTTCAGGTTTCAATGAGCCAGGTGGATGTTGTTTTAGTTGGATTTAGCTTGAGATGATTGTTTTGTAGCAAAACTGTAACTGTAAGCAGCCAATGGTTAATAGCTATAAGATCAGAGGACTGGTATATGAAATAAGAAGAATATTGTCAGCATGTATGAAGGCACCGTTCTCTAATTCCTGTATTAGAATTACCAGGGGGCTTAAGAAAATGTTGAAGAGCATAGGAGCGATGACCGACCCTTGAGGGACCTACAACAGAAGGTATTGGATCTGCTATCACAACAAAGGATCTATCGGTGAGAAAGGAGGTAAACCATGATTGTAACTGACCGCGATGCCCTATGTCATAGGGTGTGTAAGAAGGATATCATAACTAACTAGATCAGTATCAAAGATAGATCAAGAGAGACAGGTAAGGCAATTTTACCATGGTCCAGGAAGCAGCACAGTTCGCTGAGAAGAGATAAGAGGATTGTTTCTATGCTGTGAAGAGTCTGGGTGTGTTTGATATGATTCATAAGTTGAGAAAACACATGACGTTCTATGAGCTTGGACAGAAAGGCCAAGTTGGAGATGGGACAGTAATTAACTGAGTCTAGTGCAGGGGTGTCAAACTCCAGTCCTGGAGGGCCACAAGCCGGTCAGATTTTTATGATATCCCTAATGAATATGCATGAGATATATTTGCATGTACTGCGCCCTTGTATGCAAAAAATATCTCATGCACATTCATTAGAGACATCCTAAAACAAGACTGGTTTGTGGCTCTCTAGAACTGGAGTTTGACAATCTTGATCTAGTGCATTGGCAGTTAAACATCGGTTGATGATGACACAAACTATTGGAAGTAACACTAGGGATTGTTCTGCAAGCCAGCAGGATGGAATAGACTCTGAGGCAGAGAATGTCTTGCATACAGATGTAATTTATTTATTTATTTATTTATTTTAATTTCTTTTATACCGCACTCTTCGACATCAGCGCGGTTTACAGAGAACAAAAACAAAAACCAGAACAACAGGCTGTTCGGAGTTACATATAACAGGATTATCAACTTGGAAAACAAGGGAGAACTATTTACATGGAAAATGTAATCTGTTAACTAGATCACATGCTCGAACTATGTACATGAATTAGCACGATTGTTGGGAGCAAGGGAAAAAAAAACTGAAGTTGGATATGTAGTGGGACTAGATGTTATCTTCATATGGGGTAGTATCTGGTGAATAGGGTGAATTTAAGGGCCTTTCTGAACTGGGTTAAGTCGGTTATGGTACGGATGTCGGCAGGGAGCGAGTTCCAGCATTTTGGTGCGCAACACAAGAAGGCTCTGTTAGCTGTTGATAGATTGTATGTTGTAATGGCCTTTGGTGTTGATAAGGAGTTTAATGTTGCCTGTCTTCTGTTTCTGTTTCGTGGTACAGTTTGGATGAGCTCAGAAAGTGAGTTGGAAGATAGTCCCTTTATGGCCTTGAATGTTAGAATCAGGATTTTGAACATCAGCCTTCCGTGTATGGGGAGCCAGTGGAGCTGTTTGAGGATTGGTGTAATATGTTCACTCTTGGACGCTCCTTGAAGAACCCTTGCGGCAGTGTTCATGGAGAGCTGTAATGGGCTCAAGGTGGATTGTGGGAGTCCTTGAAGAATTGAGTTGGCGAAATCAAAATGTGGTAGGATTAGGGCTTGGTAAATGGTTCTGAAGTCTTCTGGGTCAAGTAGGGAGCGTAGGTGCTTGAGCGTTTTAGATAGGGAATGGTCTGTAAGGGGTTGAAATGTAGACCACGTGTGCTTGGGGATATTAGATAGCGTATTTCCTGTGTCAGGTTTGTGAGTAGGTTCTCTAGGGGGAAAGCTGTGTTGAATGGTAATAATTTTATCATAGAAATAATATGCAAGTGCAGTAGCAGAAGGGCCTGTCTATGAAGTAGTTGATGGGTAATTTATAGGGAGGGGAGTTATAAGGCAATTTAAAAAAGTTGTTTTGGACAACATGAAGAATTTACTTTCCTGGTCTGTCTTTTAAGTAACTAGAGATCAGCACGGTGTCATGGATGTCTGATTCTAGCTGAAGGAGGGCAGGGTCTCATGGGTGCCATGGCATTTAGGGTGCTTACAGTGGTATTCCAGAGATTCATCTGTTCATCTAAGGTAAGCCTATCAAAATCAGATGGAAAAACAGGGCTGTGTGGAGGAAACAGAGAGAGAGTGCTATATGATATTTTCTGCATGGATGTGGGAACAGTATTGTCTAAATGGGGAGTGTTTGTTTCAGGGCTTATCTGAGGGGGTACATGAAGGTATGAAGAACTGGCACCTATTTAATTACCTGCTAAGACTGTCCACAGTCCTCATGTATTAATGAAAGAGCCCTGCCTATGAGTACCAGCCCCTTTTTTCCTAGGAAAAATGCACTGATTAGTTTGCAGCTCCTCACCAACTTCCCCTTCTCTTCTATTGCTAACTTTAGACTTTGCTCCTTTCACCTTGCTGCACTTACGCCTGGAACAAACTACCTGTGTCTGTACGTCAGGTGCCTTCTCTGATCCTTTTCAAATCCAGGCTGAAAACTCACCTCTTCGCTGCCGCTTTTGGATCTTGACTCACCTGATCTCCTTTGTGTTTCCTTACCATTCCCCTAGATATATCCCTGTCTACGCCTACTGTGTTGTCTGTCTTGGCAAGATTGTAAGCTCCAATGAGCAGGGACTGTCTCTTACATGTCTGTGCAGCACTGTTAGAACATGATCTGCCCAAGGTAACAGTGGTTTGCTCAGATTCTGTGGTTGTATGGTGGAGTTTTGCTCAGTCAGTATAAGATCTGTTGTGTGTCCAATTGTAGGGGTAGGAAAAAGTACATGCTGCAGAAGGTTAAGGTCAGAAAGAAAGGTAGCAAATGATTTATCTAGCGTTCCAGAGAGGTCATCATAATAACCACCTAATAACGTATATTAGAGAAGCAGACCATTAGTAGGGAAAGTGCTTGTTGAAAGGATCCCCTACTCTGCTGTACTCAGAGAAGGTAGACAGTAAACGAACTTTAGGGCTACAGTTGATTCCACAGTTAGGACCTCAGAATATTGCAGAGTCAAAGAGAGCTTATTCATAGATCGTGTATTTCTATAAATTAAGGCCACCCCTTCACTAGAACAAGTAGCGAGGGGCCAAAAAAGCAGACTATCTAGGGGGAAGGCAACATGAAAGATATGGATAATCCCCTTCTTGGTTAAACAAAGGATGTCCGATGTGTTAGCAGACATAAGATGAACAATAAGAGTAGCTTGGGATGTTAGATACTAGACTGTGGGTAGGGAAAAGGGAGAGGGAACATGCTGAACAGTGGAGGGGGGGGGGGAAAGGGGGAAGAGGAGGTGCTGGGCTGTGGGGAAGAAAGTGGAGAGGGGACATACTGGACTTCAGGGGGAAGGAGGGAGGTCAGATTATAGACTGTAGGAGAAAGGGGAGAGGAGAGTTATTGGATCGCAGGAGAAAGGGGAGAGGGAGATGCTGGACTCTGGGGGAAGAAGGGGAAGAGGAAATGTTAGACTTTGGGGGGAGGGGGAGATGCTGTACTGCAAGGGAGTGGGAAGGAGAAGGGGGCAATACACTATATGGAGAAGGAAGAGAGCAGGGAAGAAGCTGGGCATGTCAAACTCTAGAATTCCTTACCAGAGGATGTAGTAAAAGCTGTTATTGTAGCTGGATTGAAAAAGAAGGTTCAGACAAGTTTTTGGAGGAAAGGTCCATAAATCATTATTAAAGAGTAGCCAAGAAACCCACTGCTTATCCCAGGATGAGCATTGTGGAACCTGTGTGCCTTTTTGGGAACCTGCTGGGTACTTGTGACCTGGATTGGCCACTATTGGAAACAGGATACTTGGCTTGTTGGACTTGGTCTGACCCATTATGGCATTTCTTATGTTCTTATGAGAAGTAGTGAAATAGGGGGAATGGGAAGACTAGAGAGAGGAAGAAAGAGTGAAAAGACTGGCAGAGGAGATGGAAAGTTGATAAGTGAAAAGTAAAAAGAACCAGACTGAATACAAGGGGGTGAGAGGGAGGGTACAGTGTGACTTGCTAGGTAGAAAAGAAAGAAATGGAGAAAAAATCGGAAAGGGAAAGATCAATATTAGAGACAAATATAGGGGAGGAATTGACGAAAACAGGAAAAGAAGGGAGACTTGGCAAATGGACAGTAGACTTTGGAAAGAGAGAACATAAGAACATAAGACCATACTGGGTCAGACCAAGGTTCATCAAGCCCAGTATTCTGTTTCCAACAGTGGCCAATCTAGGTCACAAGCAGTTTCCCCAAAAACACAGGTTCCACAATGCTTGTATTGGGTCAAGCAGTGGATATTCTGAGTTAGCAAACTAGAGGAAAGCAGAATATAAGAATTATTTTACTGTGTCAGACCAAAGGTCCGTGAAACTCAGTATCCTGTTTCCAATAGTGTCCAATTCAGATCACTAGTACCAGAAAGGATCCCAAAAAGAAGCAAGATTCCATGCTGTTTACACCCCCCCCCCCCCCCCCCGGAGTAAACAGTGGCTTTCTCCAAGTTTACCTTAATAGCAGTTTATGGACATGCTCCATGAGCTTGTCCAAACCTTATTTTAAGCACAACTATGGTAAGAAAAGAGAGACTGAGACCAATATGACTGTAAAAATAAAATGCCCAGAAAAGAAAGGAGAAATATGCATCTCTTATGTCTTTGTCTTTTGCTCAGTAGGAAAGGAGATGCATTTCTGTTTCTGTTTCTCCAGTATTGCGCTGCGTGCAAAAACAACCTTTTGAGGTTTTTAAATAAATTATTGTCTGCATACTTCTGTCTCTAATTTGTGGTCCCTTGTTCTGTATTTGATGAAGGGCTGTTTGTGTGATTGAGGTGCTGTATCCTGCTAGTGGTACTTGCATTGTAGGGACAGGTAGCAGTCCTGCTCATTCAGTTTTCTCATTAGCAGGTGTGTTCTGTTCTAAGGCCCAATATAATAATTGTAGTGCTGTCATTTCTGAGGTAGGGTTGGCACTGCATGAGTCCTGGCAGTGTTGTTATGGTGTGGCAGGTTTGCTATAGGCTCAGAGTATACTTTTTTGCAGGGTTTTGTAGTACTTCATAATGTATCTGGTAGTTGGCACTGCAGGGAAGTTGAATGTAAACCGTGTAGCTTTACCCCACACTGCACAAGTTATTGTTGGACTAAAGAGAAGTTTGTGATGGGATCCATTGGAATCCACTGGGAGGGGGAGTAATCAGTTTCACAGGGCAGCATAAAAGGTAGCACTAGCTCTTTTTATCTTTATTCTTATCTTTATTAAAATTTGATATACCGCTACAGCAGCGCATTGAGCGGTGTACAATAAAATGTGATTAACACTACAGTCCAGGAAAAGAACGCCAAATTTAAAACAGGAAAGGAAAGGAAAAGAGACAGTGACCAAAGCAAGACACTAAACCATAATTCATAATAAATTTGACACATCAGATGTTAACGATGTACAACAAATCATAACAAATCAAAAGAAATTAACAATAATCAAACCAACAAATCATAACAAATCAAAAGAAATTAACAATAATCAAACCAGGGCATACAAATACAAGGTACGTGGACATAGACATTACTTAGTTAGACACATCGACAGGACCATTCAGGGTGGGTCTTCAGAGGGCAGGTCGAAAGCTTTGTGGAATAAGTAGGTTTTTAACCGTGATTTAAACTGGGAATAGGATGGTTCTAGCCGTAATGAGGTGGGAAGTGTATTCCAGAGTGAGGGTCCAAGGAAAAACCAAGCTGAATGCCGCGTCTGTTCCAGACGAGCTTGTGAGGGAGAAGGAAGAGATAACCGATTTGTTTGGGTGGAGCGGAGCAACCGGTAAGGAGTATACCGTGAGATACAGTCAGCGAGATAACGAGGGGTGCAAGTGTAAATAGCCCGGTGAAGAAGAATCAGAAACTTGTAGTGGTAGCGATATTGGAAAGGGAGCCAATGCAAATGAAGCAGAATTGGAGTGATGCGATCATACTTGCATGAAAAGGTGACGAGATGGGCGGCGGTGTTCTGAATACGTTGTAGTCGTTGGAGAGAGTATTTGGGAAGGTTAGCTAGGTATACATTACAATAGTCTAGTCTATTGATTACAAGGGCGATAACAAGCGTGATGAGGGCACTGGAAGGCAGAATAGACCGGACGGCCCTAATCTGACGTAAAGCAGAAAAGGAGGAACGAGTGACATTGGACAGATGAGCAGAAAAAGTTAAGAAAGAGTCAAGAGTCACACCTAAATACCGAACAGAAGAAGTAAGAGGAATGTTAGTTGAACCAATAGAGGGTGCAAGCGTGGGACAGACACCACTAAGTGAAATTTATTTTTATTTATTTATTTATTTTATTTATTTTTATTTTTTTATATACCGCGCTATTGAAATCAGCTCGGTTTACATTAAAACTGAACAAGCAACAATGCATAAATATCACAATGTGCTTACATAGAACATGGCTTACATGGAACATGTGCTTACATAGAACAATGGCATAATCAAACTGGGATAACAGGGAAAACTATTCACATGGTATATACAAGTATTTACATAGAGTTATCTATTCTCGTAAACCGTGGGTATTTATAGGTCAGGTGGTAGATTTATGATGTGTATATCTAAAGGAGAGGAGCATCTAGCCATTTTCATGTTGAGTGATAGGGCAGTTAGTGTGTGGTGTGAGTGCAAATGACTTATGTTTTTCAGGCATGGTTTCAGGATAGTGAATTAGAAAAAGGTGGTGTTTTATTGCCTTTCTGAAGGAGGTGAGGTTGGTTATGGATCTTATACTAGCGGGAAGTTCATTCCAGGCTGTTGGGGCATAAATTGAAAAAGCTCTATTGGTAGTTGCCTTTGTACATCTTGTGGTGAGCTTAGGTACAGTTAGCATGTTCAGTAGTGTAGGTCTTCTGACTCTGGTATTGGGCATGTTGTTGAGCAGTTTACTGATTGGTGTGGGAGATTGATTATTCAGTGCCTTGAAGGTCATGACCAGTACCTTGTATTGAGTTCGGGCTTGTAGTGGCAGCCAATGTAGGTTTTTCATTACTGGGGTTATATGTTCTAATCTTGATGTCCCTGTGAGAACCCTAGCAGCTGAGTTCATGGCCAGCCGAAGTGGGTTGAGGGTTGCTTGTGGAAGACCATGGAGGATGGTGTTCGCGAAATCTATGTGTGGGATCACTAGGGCTTGAAATATGGTTCGATAGTCTGAAAAGTCCAGTAGTGGGCGGAGGTGGCGAAGGGTTCGTATTTTGTGGTATATTGCTTTGGTAACGGTCTTTACGTGGGTTGTCATAGCCAATCGCTGATCTAGGGTGATGCCTAGGTAGCGAATTGTGTCTTTTGTCTTTAGTTCAGCGTTTTTAACTTGCAGGTTGGGTGGTGGGGTGAATTTCTGATTCCTTGTGACAAATAGGACATCGGTTTTGCTATGATTAATCCTCATTGCTCCACATTGCTCCACATTGCTGAGGATTTGGCTGGGTTAAGATGAAGAAAGTTCTCCGATAACCAAGAAGCAACGTGAGAAAGACAGAGGTTCAATGAAGTGATATCAGGGGAGAGTGGTGACGTGTGAAACAAAAGGACTATATCATCTGCATATAAATAGGATGAGATTGAATACTGTTGTATGATCAGGGGCAGAGGGGCAAGAAAAATATTAAATAACAAAGGGGAGAGAACAGAACCCTGTGGGACACCACATGAAAGGGGGAGGGTGGATGAAGATTGATTCTTCATATGAACTGAGAAAGAGCGGGACAGCAGAAAAGAGTGAAACCATGACCAGACGGGACCACGAAGACCAATACTAGAGAGTCGGGAGAGAAGTGTATGATGATCAACCAAATTGAATCTAGTTCAGCTCTTGTCTGCATTTTTCTGTTTCTGTGTTCACTTATTCAGTATTTGACAGTCTGTCTATGTTGTGCAAGTGTCTTTAAGGTGACGTTTTCCGCTGCTACAGTGGTTCTCAAACCTGTTCAGGGGGACCCCCAGCCAATCAGGTTTTCAGGAAAACCACAATGAATATGCATGAGAGAAATCTGCATGCCACTGAAGTAGTGCATGCAAGTTTATCTTATTAATATTCATTGTGGATATCCCGAAGACCTGACTGGCTGGGGAACTCCCAGGACAGGTTTGAGAACCACTGTAGCAAGTCTGTAGGTTCCCTGTAGGGATCTGTTGTGGTCCAGCTTGAATAGACTATTAGGTAGCATGCAGTCTTTTCTGCTGTCCCTTTTCTGTCTGTAGAGCAGAAGCTCCTACCATGCCCCCCCCTTCCGCTGCCTCTACCCCCCTGCTGCCAGCATCCCCATCCCACCACCAACCCACAAATCCATCTTCTTATCTTGCGATAGTGGCCCATTTTGAGCCACCGCCACTTTCAAAATGGAGTTGGGCCACCGCTGCCGCCGCAAGTTGAGACAGATGGATTTGGAGGGCAGCAGTGGCTCAACTCCATTTTGAAAGCAGCATCCGCCTAGTGGATGTACCAGGCTTAGTGTAGAGCAGCACTGATCCTGGAGCAACAGGAGGGCTTTTTAGTGCACCAAACATTACTAGCAAGCTTACAAGACCCTGAGACAGCTAGCAAACTGAACATCTCTTTGGGCAGCAGAGACCCTGTAACCGCTGGCACATTGACCACATTGACCAAGTCATCCCTGGGCAACACCCTGTTCTTCTTCACTGCCTAACCTAATTAGCTCTTCTGTAGGCCATCGATCTCACTTCTTTTTCCAATTTTAATTGTGATGGTTCCTCTCCTTTCCCTGTGAAGTCATATAAAAACAGTGGCTTAAGCAGATTAACTCTGGCTACGACATGCGGTGAATGTGGAGGTCACCTTTCCAGATGGAGGTTTTATGGCCTGCGATTCATGGCTTTAGCAGCAGAACAGGCTTGCCAAGATGAGAAGGCAGCAGCCCACAAGCGAAAGCAGTTACTTAAATCATACCTGCAATAGCACGAGATCAGCTTATTTTGCTGAATACGTGTCTCATTTTGGGAGGGGGGAATGGGTTTAGGAATGGGTTTAGAACTAGATTCGTCTAGTGATTATGTATTGAAAACATTGTGGCACTTGCAGCTTACAAATATTGCTAGAGCTCATTTGTAACCATGTAAACGCTCAAATAAAACACTCAAGGGATCGTTGAAATGAAAGCAATGCTGGAAAACCGCTTAGCATTTTGGGACTGTAACGTCTGAGAGAAAGAAGCTGAACAAACACTTAGGGGTGTAATTTTTAAAAAAGGGGGTTTTTGCACATATATGTGCAATGGCAAGAATGCACGCACATGTATGTGACTTTGGTGTAGGCACGTCCTGGGCCAGGTTTTGGGCAGAGTGTGTTGGGGAGTTGTGATTTACCTGCAAACTTTATAAAATATGTGTGATTGCATGCAGGGCTGGCCCAAGGCTTTCTGCCACCCTAGGAAGGCCCACAATGCTGCCCCATGCCATTCCATGCCACCCACCCCCCATCTCACTTGGGGAGGTGGGTGGCATGATGATCCTTTCATGCTTTCTGCTGCTGCTTCAGCGCCATGCCTCGGTGGACCTTCAAGCACCTGCACGCACGCATGCACACATAGCCAGCCGTTCCAGCCCTTTCCAACGCAACTTCCTGTCGCACATGCGCAGGTGCTTGAAGGTCTGCCACTGCGCTGAAGCAGCGAGAGATCACTGTGCTGCCGTCTGGTTCGCCTAGTGGATGGGTCAGCGCTGATGGCACACATTGTATGAGCTGGTGCAAATGTGCCTGGTTCCTCTTCTTCTGGGTGGTGACTCCTATAGGTATTATGGTGCTGGCAAAGAATATTGGGGGGGGGGAGGGGGGTGATATTCAGTGGCGGTGGCTAACTATTCTAACATGGCTAGCAGCTGCTGCTGAAACTTAAACCCGGATATTCAATGTTGAGGTCATATCCAGCCACAGTATCGAATATCCAGGTTGTCCGGATTGGCAGAAAGATGACCAGGCAGTGGCGGTGTTCAGCTGCTGCTCAGTTAGTTTCCACAGTTAAAGTTGGGTCAGTCTTGGCTGCAGCTTACTTTCATCGCCTTGCTATCTTAACAGAGCAGCAGCTCAATATTCCCATTGCCCGGTTATCTCTGGTGCCACCCCAAAAACGCTCTGATGCTAACCAGTTAGCATTGGGGCGAGCAGCAGCGGCACCTGGGGATGTTCGGCAGCACTAACCGTGTTGGTGCCGTTGAATATCCCGGCTAGAGGGATTAACACCCATTGTGTACACCAAGGACTGCCCAAAGAACAAACCTATTGATACTAAAGGAGATCAAGCTTCCAGAGGAGTAGCCTAATGATTAGAGCACTGGCTTGGGCACCAAGAGACCAGGGTTAGATTCCCACTAGCACTCCTTGTGGCCTTGGGCAAGCCACTTAACCCTCCATTGCCTCAGAAGAATTCAAGTAATCAATGTCCCAGTTTAATGTCTATTACCAAACAAGTGATCTGCTGTGTTACTATATAGACCCAAAGAAGCACACAGGAGTTTAGTTAACTCTAACCAGAAGCAAAACAAAGCAAGACATAAACAGCAACTCTGAGCAATTCTCAGGACATGGGGAAGCAGTGGCGTGCTTAGCCTATTTTTCATCTGGAGCAAAGGCTACCCTCCCCCCCCCCCCCCCCCGTGATGCAATGCCCCACTCTGGAGAGGGATGCCAAAATTTTAGGCCTGCATATGTGCAGCAAACTTTCTAGACTCCTTCACTGACTTGCCGTGCTGCCTCGTTACCAGACTCGGTGGCTGTTCTCTCCCAGGTCAAAGTCTCATGGTATCACGAGAGAAAAGCTGCCTGGTGAGGCGCAGAGGCAGTACGGCAAGTCAGCAAAAAGGTTTAGTACATTTTCCGTGCACGTGGGCACAGAATTTCTGCACCTCCTCCTGGCCAGCATTCAGGGTGGACTGAACCCACTGCCCTTCCCTTGAAACTATCTGCAGGCTTGGGAAATTGCACATTCTACTCAGCTCAATCTCTGCTCTCCTGTCCTCAAAACACAGTTTGCTTTCTACATGTTTTAGCTTCAAAAAAAGGCAGAGCAGAGGGTATTTCTTACTTTCCAACCGTGTCCCCTCCTCCTAGCAGCCAGTGCTCTGATGGAACTATGATGAAATTCTTAACCCTGGGCCTCCACCCACTCTTCTCTTGGACCATGCACGTCATTGTCACCATCACAAGTGAAGATTCATCTGAAGAGATCTGGGCATGTGCTGTGGAAAGTCAGGGTGATAATACCAGCAGCAGGAAATCAAAGACTGGCTGCCCCCCAGCTGTGCCACACCCGAAACATACTTGTGGCAGAGTCCATATTTGAAGCTGCTGTCTGTCCTCCCATCTCCGTCTCTGCATGCTCTACTTCTTTCACTCTTTCTCTCCTTCTTCAAAGAGGAGCAGAGAGGTGGAAAACATATCCCAGTCGCAGTTCTTCATCATCAGCTCTGCAGGCAACTGCTGCTGCCTTGGCTTACCTTCTGGGGATTGCACAATGATATTGCACTACGTCTTGGTGGATTTTAGCAAAGCCTTTGACACAGTTCCACATAGCTTGCTTATATCTAATCTGAGCACCCCTGTATGGCCCTAAACTGACAAGATTAGAAACTGGTTGATTGGGAGGCAAAAGAGGGTGGCAGTAAATGAAGTTAAGTGATATAATGCAGGGTCTGATTCTCGATCCTGTTCTTTTTCGTATTTTAGTAAGCAATACTGAAGAAGGACTTTTGGCGAAAGTTTGCCTTTTGCGGAAGATATCAAAATTTGCAACAGGGCAGACACCTTGGAAAGCATGGAAAACATAAGGAGGGATCCTAAGAAGCTTACGAAAGGAGACAGAGATTGGCAGCTAAGATTTAGGAATAAGTTTACTAAAATGTGCTAAGTTGGTGCACGGTAAGCCCCCAAAATTAGCCCAGGTGGTGGTGTAAACCCATGCTAACTGGTCCAGCATGTCCCCCAAGGTACATCTCACTGTACTAACCGGCATCTCTCATCAAGGAGGCAGTCAGTGTACCCAAGCTAACAGCAGCAATAGTAGTTAGCACGCACCAATGACGGCTACACCAACCACATTCAACCCACCCAGTCACCACCCTCCTTCCTTGCCAGTCAGCGTGACATGCTTAGCATACAGTAAAATCCATGTTAACCATTAGCACAGGTTAATAAACATGACCCTTAGTGTTAAAAATGCAGAATCATGCATTTGGAATGCACAGTCTCAAGGGAACAGTATAGTATAGGGGGTGAAGCTCTTCTTTGCATGAAACAAGAATGGCATCTAGGGATGATCATTTCAGTTGATCTTAAGGTCACAAAACAGGTAGATAAGGTGATGTCAAAGGCCAGAAGGATTCATGAGTTGATAGCGAATGAATGGCTAGTAGGAGAAAGAAGGTGATACTGATTCTGTATAAGTCTCTGAAGAGATCTCATTTAGAGTATTATCTTAAAAGGGATACAAACCAGAAGGATTTGGTTCAGAGGCAGCTGTTCAAATGGTCTTCATCTTTCAGCAGGAAACAAGGGAATACCTGACACGTGTTTTGGCCAATGGCCTTCCTCAGGGGACAATGACCACAAAAACAATAATAGAAACAATTAAGTACATACAAATCAAAAAATGACCATGGAGGTACTAATAAAGGTTAAAAACGAAATTTAAAAACAAGCAATAAACTTCACCAAAAAAATACAAGAACCCTTAAATAGATATCTGTATATGTATCCGTACTATATGTACCAAATTCATATGCCCATATTACATACAAATTGATCACAAGACATATACAAACAATTAAAACAATAATAACAATAAACAATACAAATAATTGTAATAGAACCATGGTTATTAAAAATAGGTGAATAAAAAATAAAGAACATGCTATAAAACAATCCATGTATGGGGACCTTACGCCCCAAAGTCCTCATCACTCTGTACAAAAATGCTAAGGGATGATTTGTAATAATCATCAGCTAAGCTGGTGGAATAAAAAGGAAGTGAACCCAATTAATTAACTGCAAAGTAAAATATATTAAGGAGGAGAATTTATAAAATTCTGAACGAACAACGATAGTGCATGTGCAAACTAACAAGGGGATTGCACATTGTCCAAACTACAATGAAAAGGAGGCAACTCCGAACCAACCCCGGGACTTATAAGGAGATGGAAAATAAGGCATAAACAATATGTATACACATGCATTTGCTATATTGTTCATGTAAACTGCATCTAGCATATCATGCCATTAGACACGAGACAGCAGCGGCGGGAAAGCGAGATACAAGGCATACTACATACAGCGTGAACACTCAGAAACAGACTAGCCCTGGTGAATCACACAGTACCAAACAAATTACAACTCCCCAGTAGGCTAAAGAAACATTAGTTAATCAATCACTGGAAAAGTACTAGCATTGTAAAAGGAGAGGGGTACAGGAGATGCAGTTTAGATGAACAATATAGCTGATGCGTGTGTATACATGTTTAATAATTGTTTATGCCTTATTTTCCATCTCCTTATAAGTCCTGGGGTTGGTTCGGAGTTGCCTCCTTTTCATTGTAGTTTGCACATGCACTATCATAGTTTGTTCAGAATTTTATAGATTTTCCTCCTTAATATATTTTACTTTGCAATTAATTTACCGGGTTTCCTTCTTTTATTCCACCAGTTAAGGTGATCATATTATACGTAAATCACCCCTTAGCTTTTTTGTACAGAGTGATGAGGACTTTGGGGCGTAAGGTCCCCATACATGGATTATTTTATTGCACATTTTTTATTTATTTATTCACCTATTTTTTAACAATGGCTCTATTACAATTATTTTATTGTTTATCATTATTGTTTTAATTGTTTGTATATGTCTTGTGATCAATTTGTATGTAATGTGGGCATATGAATATGGTTCATATAGTACTGATACATATACACATATCTACTTAAGGCTTCTTGTCTATATTTTTGGTGAAGTTTATTCCTTGTTTTTTTTAATTTAGTTTTTAACCTTTATTACTACCTCCATGGTCATTTTTTGGCTTGTATGTATTTAATTATTTCTATATATATATATATTTTTTTTTAGATCATTGTCCCCTGAGATAGACCATTGGATGAAACACATGTCGGGCTGACCTCTCTGTCCTACTCCTCTTTGTGTGTTCATCATAAAGCATACAGGGTCAGACTAGATTTGTATGTAAACCCTGGAAGCAAGGTGAGATAAGCTAGAGACATTTAAGTATTGACAAGATATAAACGCAGAGGGGAAAGACTTCTTTTCATAGAATGGAAGCTCTGGGATGAGGTATCAAAGGCATCAAAGGATGAGGGCGAAAGAAGGTAATCTCGGGAGAAATCTTTCTTTACAGAAAGTGTGGCAAATGAGTGGAGCACCCTCCCATTGGAAGTGATACAGACGAGAACAGTATCTGAATTCAAGAAAGTAAGGGGCAAGCCCAGAGGATCTCTGAGGGAGAGGAAGGCATTGTAGAGCATAGTAGTGGGTGTGGATAGGCTATGAGGGGAGGCATAGCCAATGGCAGTGGCTAGGCTAAATAAAACCAAATAGTCCACTGTGGAACATGTCTGGGCACATCTCTCCGGTTAGTGGCAATATTCCACCACAAACCAGATAGCGCCACGTGGTTAAAGTTAGACCAGCCATTCACTTGTCCTATCTTTAACTGGTGAAGCTAACCAGAGAGTGGTTCTGGCCGCCCCTGCTCTGCCCACAGACCACTCTGGTTTTACTCAGCATTTGTTCCGTGGTCTGTGGAGATATTTGGCAGCACTAATTGGTTAGTGACTGTGTTTTTCATCAGTTGGCAGGTCTACTAACCAGCTAAAATGTTTTGAAAATGTCTCCTCATGATCTTTGTCTGCTCTCTTATGTTCGATTGGCCTGATATTTAAAGTGATTAACGTGCTTGTCAGAGCTGCTAACCATATTAATCATGCTGAATGGGATAACTCTAATAGGGTGATCTACATGGAGCGGTGGGTACACGCCTAAACAAAGGCATGAAGAGGGGTGACCTGCACGGAGCGGCAGATGCACCTACTCTTGCTGCCTTGCTGGGCAGACTAGATGGGCCATACTGCTCTATATCTGCCCGTTATATATTACTATACTAACACAATTAGAGCCGCTGAATATCTGCAGCTGACAACTCTGCATGCCCCGATCGCCACCACTAAGCATCGGAGCGTGTCGCGGGCATTCCAGGATGGATCAGAGGCAGCAACAATCGCTAACCAGGCAGCGGCTCAATATAACCTCTGCCCAGTTAGCAAACAGCCTCTGCGGCAAATCTGGATATTCAATGTCGGGGCTGGATCTGATCCTGGCATTGAAGGGTTTAATGTTCCGCGCCAGTGGCTGGCCACATTAGCAGTGCTAGTCACCAGCGCTGAACATTGGGCTCAATGTTGCTATGTTTCCTCCACCCCCTATTCTCAAAATGTGTCTGCGAATGTGGGATCCCTGGGACTGGGGATACAAAGGCAGGGTAGGGGTGGAAGGAGCATGCGCACGTGCTTTGACTCTTTCCTGGTTTCCCTGACTCTCTCTTGTGTCTTCGCTGCCTTAGGGGGCTGCATCCACTGCCTCAAACAATGGTCTTTACACCCAGTCTCGAGGCAGCTTTTCAGGATATCCCTAATCAATCTGCTCGAGAGAGATTTGCATACAATGTAGGTAGTAGACATGCAAATCTCTCTTATGCATGTTCATGAAGGATAACCCTGAAAACTGTCTTGTTGGCAGCTCTTGAGTATGGGGAGCAAAGACCAAGTGGGGGGCATTCAATGACAGCGGCTAGCCATCGCTGCTGAACCTTGAACCCAGATAGTGTAAGCTGGGGCCATATCCAGACACCAGCACTGAATATCTGGGTTGGCTGGCTAGTGCGTGTTAACGAACTGGCTAGCGGCAATACTCAGCTGCTGGCCGGTTAGCTAAAGTGACTAAAGTTAGGTGAGCCTTTCAAGTGCTGATTTAGGATAACTGACTAGTGGCTGAAAAACACCGCAAACTGGTTATCCCCTGGGTGCCACCTCCAGTCCACCCGCCCAGAACCCCTGCAGCTAGTCATGGTAGTTTCAGAGAGCTTAGAGGCTGAAACCCCTCTAAATCAAGAACATAAGAACATAAGATATGCCATACTGGGTCAGACCAAGGTCCATCAAGCCCAGTATCCTCTTTCCAACAGTGGCCAATCTAGGTCATATGTACCTAGCAGTTTCCCCAAAAGACACAGGTTCTGCAATGCTTGTACTGGGTCAAGCATTGATATCCTGGGTCCCTTCTGAATAATGGTTTATGGACCTTTCCTCCAGTAACTTGTCCAAACCTTTTTTAAACCCAGCTATACTAACAGCCTTTACTACATCCTCCGGTAACAAATTCCAGAGTTTGATTACACGTTGAGTGAAAAAATATTTTCTTTAATTAGTCTTAAATAGTTTACCCTGTAGCTTCATTGCATGTCCCCTAGTCTTTCTATATTCTGATAATGTAAACAATCGATCTACGTTTTCCCGTTCCACTCCATTCATTAATTTATAGACCTCTATCGTATCTCCCCTCAGCCGTCTCTTTTCCAGGTTAAAGAGCCCTAACCTTTTTAGCCTTTCCTCATAGGAGTATCCTTCCATCCCCTTTACCATTTTGGTGGCTTTTCTCTGAACCTTTTCTAATAATGCTATATCCTTTTTAAGATACGGCAACCAGAATTGCACACAATATTCAAGGTGCGGTCTCAGCATGGAACGATATAAAGGCATTATAATATCTTTTGTTTTATTTTATATTCCTTTCCTTATGATTCCTAGCATTCTATTTGCTCTCTTGGCTGCCGCTGCACACTGGGCCGACAGTTGTAACATGTTATCCACAATGACGCCTAAATCTTTTTCCTGGGTGGTGGTTCCTAATGTGGAACCTTGCATCTTGTAACCATAGTTTGGGTTGTTCTTACCTAGGTGCATAACTTTGCACTTGTCCACATTAAATTTCATCTGACATTTTGATGCCCAGTCTTCTAATTTATCAAGATCCTCTTGCAATTTTCCACAATCCTCTTGGGTTTTAACAACTTTAAATAGTTTTGTGTCATCTGCAGATTTGATAACCTCACTCGTTATTCCACTTTCCAGGTCATTTATGAATATGTCAAAAAGTAGCAGACCCAGTGCAGATCCCTGGGGTACACCACTATTCACCTTTCTTCATTGGGAAAATTGGCCATTTAGCCCTACCCTCTGCTTTCTATCTTTTAACCAGTTCCTGATCCACAATAGTACACTGCCTCCTATCCCATGACTCTTTAGTTTTGCCAAAAGTCTCTGATTAGGGACCTTGTCAAACGCTTTCTGAAAGTCCAGATATACTATATCAACTGACTCACCTTTGTCCATCTGTTTATTCCCACCTTCAAAAAAACTTGACAGATTAGTAAGACAAAATCTTCCTTGTCTAAAGCCATGTTGGCTGTCTCCCATTAGGCCATGACTATCACCATACAGAGTAATTTTGTTCTTTATGATGGTTTCTACCATTTTTCCCGGTACTGACATCAGGCTCACGGGTCTGTAGTTTCCTGGATCACCCCTGGAACCCTTTTTAAAAATTGGCGTTACATTGGCGATCCTCCAATCTTCAGGTATTACAGATGATTTTAATGAAAATTCACAGATTACTAATAGCAGGTCTCCACTCTCATATTTCAGTTCTTTCAACACCCTTGGATGTATACCATCCAGCCCAGGTGATTTGCTACTCTTCAGTTTATCTAATAGTTGTAATACATCTTCCCGATGTATCAATATTTCCTTCAATTCTTCCACACCTTTAAATACCACTTCAGTCATGGGTAACATCCCTCCATCTTCCTCAGTAAAGACCGAAGCAAAGAATTCATTCAGTCTCTCCGCTATCGCCTTGTCACCTCTTAGTGCCCTTTTAACCCCTCTATCATCTAATGGACCAAGTGACTCTCTCACAGGTTTTTTGCTACAAATGTACTTGAAAAAGTATTTCGCGTTTTTGCTTCTGCAGCAAGCTTCTTCTCAAATTTTCCCTTTGCCTGCCTTATTAATGCCTTGCATTTGACTTGCCAGTGCTTGTGCTGTTTCCAGGTTTCGTCGTTTGGCTCTTTTTTCCATTTCCTGAAAGATGCTTTTTTGGCAACAACAGCCTCTCTTACCTCACCTTAAAACCATGCTCCTTGTGGTCTTGGGCAAGCCACTTAACCCTCCATAGCCCATGTTCCCTGTAAAATAGTTATCTCCAAGTTATAATGCCCTGTTCAATGTAATTTCAGTTTGTTCAATGTAAACCGCACTGATGCAGAATAGCGCGGTATATAAGAGAAAATAAATAAAAAAAAATAAAAAATGCTGGCAGTTTTTTGGACTTCCTTCCACTTTTCTAAAAGTGTGGAATACAGCTGGTCTGGGTTTCCTAGATTGTTTTTTTTCAACAACACCCAAGTTTGATGTAAGTCTTTATCCTTTGCAACTGCTCCTTTTAGTTTTTTCTTAACTATTTTCCTCATTTTATCATAGTCTCCCTTTCAAATATTAAAAGGTAGTACTGCAGATTTCCTTACTATCCCTCCTCCACTAATTAAATCACGCGATCATGCTATGATCACTATTGCCAAGTGTCCCCAACAACCTTATCTCTTGCACAAGATCTGGTGTTCCACTAAGGACTAGGTCTAATATGGGTTCCCCTCTGGCCGGTTCATAAACAAGCTGCTCCAAGAAGCAGTCATTTATTTAATCTAGGAACTTTATCTCCCTAGCATGTCCTGCTGTGACATTGACCCAGTCGATACTGGGGTAATTTAAATCACCCATTATTATTACTGTACTGTAACTTTGGTTAGCTTCCTTAATTTCTTTGAGCATTTCATCATCCATTTGTTTATTCTGGCCAGGCGGTCGATAGTACACCCCCACTGCCATTGTCTTCCCCTTTTTACATGGAATTTCAATCCATAGAGATTCTACAGCAAATTTTGTTTCCTGCAAAACTTTAATCCTTTCTGACTCAATGCCCTCTCTAACATAGAGCGCAACCCCTCCACCAATTTGATCAGTTCTTTCATTACGATATAGTTTGTACCCAGGTATCACAGTGTCCCACTGGTTGTCCTCCTTCCACCATGTCTCTGATATTCCTATCATATCTAACCTCTCATTTAGTGCTATGTATTCTAACTCTCCCATCTTATGTTTTAGACTTCTAGCATTTGCATACAAGCATTTTAGAGACTGTATTTTATTCATATTAATCTGGCTATTGGTAGACATGGGTAATTTGGGATCTTTAAGCTCTGTCTGCTCCTTACTCAAGGGCATTTGGGCTACAGGATTAAAGTTTTGCAGGAAACAAAATTTGCTGTAGAATCTCTATGGATTGTAATTGCATGTATGAAGGGGAAGGAGATGGCATTGGGGGTGTACTATCGACCGCCTGGCCAGAATGAACAAATGGATGATGAAATACTCAAAGAAATCAAGGAAGTTAAGAAAAGTCACAGCACAGTAATAATAATGGGTGATTTAAATTATCCCGGTATCGACTGGGTCAGTGTCATGGCAGGACATGCTAGGGAGATAAAGTATCTAAATGTAATAAATGAGTGCTTTTTGGAGCAGCTGGTTCATGAACCAACTAGAGGGGAAGCCATACTAGACCTAGCCCTTAGTGGAACACCAGATCTGGTGCAAGAAATAAGGGTGTTGGGGCGACCTGGGAATAGTGATCATAGCATGATTGTGTTTACTTTAATTAGTGGAGGAGGGATAGTAAACAAATCCACAGTACTACCTTTTAACTTTCGAAAGGGAGACTATGGGGCATGTTTACTAAACACCGTTGCTGTGCGGGTTCCCGTTAGTGTGCGGGTGCCATATAAGGAGTGGGCGGGCCAGGCCGAAAAACGGAAAAAGGGACCGTACCTGTGCGCAGCGCGCTAATGTGCGGGTCCCACATTAGCGCGTGGGAAGGCTAAGCGGGGCGTTGCCGGGCACATAGAAGAGCACAGCCGTAGCACAATGTTGAAGACAAAAATCAATGGTGCAGGGGCCATGGGTTCAATCCCCCAGTGTGCACAACCAAAGGCAGCAGGGTGAGGCATGAATAGTAATGTTGAAAAAGCATTTCAGGAGGCATACCACATTTGGGCGGCTGTGGGTGCTGCGGTGGTACGTTTGTGCGGAAGTAAGTAATATTTTGTGTCATGAGGCTATGCGCTGTAAAATCTGTGGTGCATTATGCGGCGCGCTGTACGTCGCTTGCGTTTCGTGCGGCATTAGGCTGTGCGCGGGACATCTTTTGCGTTTTGGGCGGCAGTAGGTGGTGCTGTGTTAGTTGTGGACGGCATGAGGCGGTGGGAAAATGTCCATACACAGGACCCAAGACGTAGCACAATGGCAAGACACCAACCAATGGTGCAGGGGCCACGGGTTCAATACCCCATTGTGTGCAATCCGAAAAGGCTGGCAGAGGCATAAATAGTAATGCTGAAACAGAAAGTTTATGGAGGCACACTAATCTTGGCCGTCTCCAGGCGTCGCAAATGAAAGTTTGTGCGGCAGTAACTAATTTTGAGCGTCATTATGCGTATCGCTGGCAGACGTGGGAGGCCACGCCGTCGTCAATAGCACAATACATATTACGGTGACAATGCATACCTACTACGTCTCAGTCCAATTTGTATTCCTTTTATACCATAGGTTGTGTGCACATGCATGCCTTGACCGTGGCCAGAAGAGTTGAGACCCGGACCGTTGTTGCCGGGGTGTTCATACTGTCATGTATTACTGCACACATGCCATTGCCTGTCATTCCGTAAATGCATACGATTTGTTCATTGCCCCTTGGCTGCAATACACCGATGTACACATAGGCCCAATAGCACATGTTGGCCAGCTCCAGGGTTACAGCAACACTATCTTGGGCATTCCACGTTCCCACCCCTTATACTGTGCACATTGGGGGAGGCTATGTGCCCATTGGCCCTGTCCTTGGCAGGGATGTCATGCGTGTCCCGCCCCTCCATGGCACACATGTGTCAGAGGCACACATGGGTGTCAGGTGTCTGTACGATGCTGCTCTGTACCAGCAATTGGTGTTGCGACAGACACATCCCTGTGACATGACTGTTTAGGTGGGAGATATTAACAGCAGCATTACCTGTGGCTACCCATGTCCCATTTCTATGCACACATGTTTATCCCACAGCTATGCATGTGGTGCTGGTAACATTATGATGGCCATGGCTACGTTACATGTCCAACCAGGTGTATGGACCTGTCCCATGCTTGCGTACATGTTGTGTGTGTGAGGTAAACACGTGACCAGTGAGGCAGGGTCATAAACTTTTTATTGACCAACAATAAAACACACAATGGGCAACATGCCCAACATTATCAGGTGCATAACGTGGGGGCGGGGGAAACACAGCACAGCAGAGGGCACACAGGGGCATCACAGGTGCCAGCCATGGTACCTGTCACGCTCTCCGGCAGGTGGCCATCGGGATGCCAGATGCACCACATCAGTGGCCACCTGCCGAACAGCCCCAGTCAGACACTGCAGGGCGTGGTACACGACACGGATGTCGCGTCGTACGTCATCCAGGGCCACAAACACATCGTGGATACACCTGCCAGCACACAGACACACATTGGCTGTGGTCTGTGTGCTGGCATTAGCATGAGGTGTGCCAGTGGCCCTGGATGCCGCAAGACCGTGCACACGTCCATGCCGTGCAGACGCCTGCAGTGCCGGACTGGTGCCCCGGTGGCCCTCTGCTGGGCTGTGTTCCCCCCCACCCACCTCCAACCCCTCCCCGCTCCCTCCACTCCCACCCCCCACCCTCCCTGCCCAGACAATCACCCCAACTCCCCCCTCCCTGCCCACGCCCCTGCCCCCATTGCCCCTCTCCCTGCACCCCCCATTGTCCCATCTTGGCGCTGCCCCTGGTTAGGGGTGTGGCTGCTGCCATCCGCCTCGTACTCCCCCACATCACTGGAGGAGGACACCACCACCACATCTGCCCTCTCAGGGCCTGCATCTTGCTGCTCCTGCTGCTGACACATCCCTCTGGCCTGGTCATCCTCCTCCTCCTCTCCTCCTCCTCCTCCTCTGTTGTGCGCCGGGTGGTGGGCCTGCGTAAACAGTACGCAGAGGTGTGTGGAGAGGCGTCGCTGGCATCACTGTCTGTGAAGGATGACATACATCAGGGCATGTCCATGTGTGACACATACCGAATGTGCAGATACAGGCGAGAGACAGGCTGGTGGCCCTATGGCCCACCTGAACCTGTGATTTTGCCCTCCAATACTCACCATCGTGGTGGTGCTCCTGCTCCCTGCAGGCACGTGCCAGGAACTCGGGGTGGTACTGGCGAAGTTCGCGCCCCTTCTTCCTCAGGTCCTCCACCTGTGGATATGCAAACGTTGTCTGGTGTCAAACCAAACCACCTGTCACTGGGGCTATGGGTTAAACATACTTTGCCGTGTCTCACCCGCATCATGCTTCTCCCACACCCTGCTGTTTGTGGCATGTAGAGCATGGTAACGCGCCTCCAGCAGTCAGTCCCTCCCATATGTGCGAATAGGTTAGCACATAGGTGTCACAGCGGTATGACATGAGCATAGCGTACATCCACCTGCACTGTCATGTAGGGCAGCACACAACAGCATCACACGGTGACTGCATGCTGCTCTTCACCCATATCCCCAGAACACCACACCACAACGGTGGACTGGTGGGAGTGACAGTGAGAGACATGGGTGGAGACGAGTGGCCATAGGTGGGATGTCACAGAGACAGAGGGGATGAGGGGGGGGAATAGATCACCTAGGGGACATGGTGTGCATTGCAGGTCATGTCCCTGCTGTGCAATGACAGCAGCTGTCAAAGGTGTGTGTGTCTGATGTTTCCTGGAACAGGCAGGACATGGTGACCGATGGAGGTGACCAACTCTGAGCCATTGCCACTGTATGATTCCCACAGTGTGTGTCCCCTGTGGGGCAGCTCACCTACACAGTAGGCTTCTGGGTCACCCCCTATGGGTGTTGCCCGGTGACGGCCATGTGTGTACTTGGTGTTTCACAGCATCATCATGACACATCGCATCCCTATGTGTCTGTGCCCTCATGTAGTCTCAGGTAGGTGCATATTGGGGCTGTGTAATACACAACCCGCCTGTTGCAGTGCCCCCACGTGTACCCCTTGTAAGCTAGTTTGCAAATCTCTCACAAGGCATGCTGGGGTTATATTCTGGGGTTTGTCCTCACGTTGTGTTGTGCAGGGTAGGTGTGTTTGGGTCGTTTGCATGGGCCACCTCCCATGGTTGACAGTGTCCAGGCCTCCTATGGTGTGTCGCAACACACATGCATGCGGGGACATGGGGATCATGAGCTGTCCCATATCTGTTTCAGTTGTTTGCAGGGGGGTGGGGATGTACCTGACCAGGTGCTGGGATGTCCTCTGGTTGCTATTACCACTGTACAAGCTACGGCTGGGTGTTTTCCAGATGTGTTCTAGTGTGGAACATGTACATTTCTCACAGGTAGAGGTGGGTGTGGGGCATGATGGCCATATGACTGCTTGGCTAAGTTTGTGCTGCACAGTGTGTAGTCATTGTTGGCCTTCCATTTGCTGGGGTAGTACTGTTTGGCCCCCTGGCCAGGACAGACCTGTCAGCATCCACCTCATGGATCCTTGCTGTCACTTTGTCCATGACAGTTAGACACACATACAGTGGGTGTAGCAGACAATGTCGTGTGACAGACATGTCACTTTTGGCGGCATATGCCACAATGTCAAGGGCAGGGACTCACCCTATGTGTCCACACAAGCCCAATGATACCCTGTTGCCATCATTTGCCCTCGAAACACGCATTACTGACAGGCGCTACCCATACCTCCCCCATGTCATATGGGAGGGCCACATCTAGGTGCTCTACATGTTCGTCAGACGCCATCCACGCCGTCCCCTGCAACATTGTTTGGGTCAGTATCCTGTGTGAGAGCAGGGATCCATGGCACACACGGCAGCCAAGGCAGCACTGTTCATACGCCACTAACAGAGTGTCTGACGACATGTAATCTGTGACATTGTGTTGTGAGCATAACCGCCTACACCACAATGGGGTGCACAGGGGGCTTTCAATTTGGCACCACAGGGAACGTTTAACGCTGCATAGTTATTATCTCAATATGTGCCATGTGGGTAGGGTTTGGGGGGTATATCCCCTCCTGTTCAGGGTGCTATCCTGGATGTCTTGATGTCCAGCCAGGGTGACACCCTCCCTTGGCGTATGTGGATATTGATTGGTTGTCAGCCGCATGTCCCCTGTGTTGTACCTCATTTCTGACTGCAACTGAGTGGAGCATGGCCACAGGCCAGGGCAGCCCCCAGTGGGTCTGATCGTAGGGTGGGACAGATTTCCTTTTTGGACATGCAGGCACCCTCTTGCAAATTACATTACTCTACTCTGAGCTGTCCCATTCACTAGGCACCTAGGTGGATTGGACATATATTGTCCCTGTGGTTTTTGTGAGCGTGCGGTTTGGGGACACAGGTGCGTAGTGCCAGAGGTTACATGGAACCAATGTGTCCCGCACAATAAACATCTGCATTGATGGTCCATATGCCCATGCTGTGCGCCAAAACATTGTGTGTGCCAATGACACAATAAGTGTGGCCTGGGGTGTTGTCCGGTGCCCTGGTGTATTAGGGATGTCTGCAGGCCCGCATCTTTGGCACATCAATGTGTGTGCTAGTGACACCTGCTATGCCGTTGCAGTTGTCATGGACACATCCCATGCCCCAATGCACAGCACGTGGTGTTATGACGCATGTCCCGCCTCCCCACTGGTATTGTGGTTACTGACTCACTTTGTTGGGCCTGGTGGTCACACCAGAGCTGTTGTGACAGACTGCATTTGTCAGTGCCACTGCCAGGGCATCCCGATGTTGTGCGGATTGTGGCCCTCTGTGATCATGCCACATTATGTTGGTCAAGATGTGATGCACAGGACACATGGCGCTCCACAGGGGAAATGGCTACCAACACAGCCACATTGTGGGGTGGGGGGGGGGGTGGTGCGCATGGCTGGGCGGCTCGGTCAGACACCTCCCCTGGATGCCATCCCACTGGTCACTCATGGTGACAGGTCACATGTAGGCCCTTGGCATTCAGCACACTAGGCATGGCTGACAGTGACCAGAGAGTAATTGGCACTCCTGGCTCATGTCCTCCGGCACATGGTGTGTTCTCCATGCTGATGGCATGGTTTGGCCCTATGCATACATAGTGTAGCAACGTAATAGTGTCATTCTCACTGTTCCCTGGTATTGTCTGTGGATCATGTCCACACAGCTACTAGTGCTGGGGTATCAGATACACCAGTGTCGCCGTTCGTGGGGACCTCAGCAGAGACACACACAGGGGTTGCTTTAACATGCAGGTGTATTGCACTTAGACGGACACAGAGATGACATATTTGCGTGACATTATGCACTGGGGAGCAGCACTTGGGGTTTGCATCAGGGCAGGCCACATGAGCTGTGGGGTACTCCCATATGCCTTTATAGTGGATGGTGGGGAGCAGTCGCATGCTGTCTTCCACACTGCATCTCAGACAGATATGGGTCACGGCATTCATGCTTTTTCCAGGTGATTACCTGTCCCCAGTGCCACATACATGCCTCAATGTGGGTGTGGACATGTGTGCAGTGACACCTATGTGCAATGTCCATGTCTCCCTGAGCGCATGGGGATGTTTCCCTTTGGCACCCTTGACAGACATGGCTTTTGCCATGCCTCATTTGTTTGGCCAATGTGCATGTCCATGCAGAGGACTTAAAACCAGTAGGTATTACCTTAGATACATGTGTGGTCACATTATCTGTACATGTCATGCACTCCAAACGCAATGGCACCCTGATCTACCGGCAAACATGTTTGTTCTCACATACATGTGACATTGGGTGGTTTGCCCTATGCACCGTGGCAGGGGGCAGCTCCATGACACGTGGATATCTACATGGCCATGGATGTCCTTACCTGACCCACCACATGAGTTGTGTGTCCTGTATGTCATAGGGCTACTGATAGCTACATCAGACCTACCTTGCCGACTGTTAGACACAGCATACTGGCGACGGTGGACATGCATCTGTCACCTTCCAGCCTCTCCAGTGTTGTTATGTTCCTCTGACCTGTGTCCTTGCGGGTTATATGAGATGTGCCTGCACACACTACGGGCAATGACACATTACACGGATATGTGCTTTTTCCTGCCCCTGTACATGTGTGGATTATAGGCTGTTGTGTGCAACCTGGATGTGTGTCTGGAACCCCCCAGGGGCATCTGTGAGGTACATGTACAGAAAGGGTCATTGTGCCTGGGTGCTTTTGGGGAGGGGAAACCTAATTCTGCATACATAGCTGTGGACATGTCCCTCTCGCAAGGCTTTTGACGTCCATCCCGAGGCTAATGTGTGATAGATGTTGTTGACGCACATCTGTATCTGCATCTACCATAACATGTCCATACGTCTACAGTGCGTGTGTTGGACTATGTGCCACATAGAGCGAGTGTGAGGTGCAACCAGACCACTATACCCTATGTGACAGATCAGACTAACATACCCTCTGTTACAATCAGGTATCAGCCACCAGGGTCTTGGGTGTCCTAGGGCACATCATCACCAAGATACAGCATTGCAATATGGTGACACCCTGGACGCCATGTGCATGAGTCAGGACTGCATGAGGTACAGATGATTGACTTAACGCCATCCTCACCCTGCACCATATCACCAGGGTGACTGTGGCACACTGTGATGGGCTGGGCAGACAACTGGGGATTGGTCGATGTGTTAGCCTACACTGGCACATCCATACAAATCTCCAGGGTGATTGAGAACCCATTTGGATGGCCTCTCAGCACTCCTGGAGGTAAGGGGGAGGCTTGCAACTGCAATAGGACACAGATCCATATCTCCAGGGTGCTGGAGGACCCACTTGGATGGGCTCTCTGCACACCTGGAGGTAGGGAGAGGGGTTCAAACTACATTAGGACACAGATCCATATCTCCAGGGTGATAGAGGACCCACTTGGATGGGCTCTCTGACCTCCTGGAGATATGGGTTATGTGGGGTTGAGTGGCTCTCTGGACCCCTGAGGGGAGGGGGATGTATTATACCACATTTGTATACGACCCCTGGGCACCTGTGTGCGTCAGGGCCCTTGTGCTGACGGTTCCACGACCCCTGATGGTTGCCCCTATGTGTTACCCTCCAGATGCAGATACCGCCATCAGCACATGGTGATTCTGGACACTCCTTAGGCAGATGGTTGGCCTAGCTGTGTTACAGTGGTCTGTAGTGCATCAATACCAGCAGCTGTCATGACGCCAGGGGGTCATCATGCCCTCTGTGGCCACATGGATCTGGAATTGGCTACATGGGCAACCACTCAGATGTGTTACACAATGCATATGGCATGTGGTTACCCTGCTACACGTACGTTATCTGGACTACTTACACACAACAGCATGGACAGCTGACATTAACCCTGTCTGTGTATATGGTTTTGTGACCTGTGCCCATTCACTTACCTCACGTGGGTGGTCTGCCTCACGATTGAAGCGCCTGGTCACCCTCTCCCAGGCCCTCAGCACCTTCCCCATGTTTCTCCTCCTGGAGGGCCCTGGGAACAGCCGTTTTTGGATTGGCCCAATAAGGGAGGCCAGGAGGCACAGCTCCCGATGGCTGAATGCAGGCTTCCTGCTTCTCGTCGCCATTTTGTTTTGTGGGCGTGTAGACGCGCGAACGCTAAGGACGCAACTTCCGCATTTGCGCGTATCAGAGCACGCACGTGCACGCCGCATGGCTGCGGCCCTCATCACTGCTTGCCCTTGCGTTCCGCATTGCTGCGCGCCAGAAAAGTGCAAAGATTACCGGCACGCAGCATTCATACACATTTCTTATATTTAACAATAGAAATAGGTTTCATGTTCTTGGCATACTCACATAGCTACAAGGTATCTCTCATGTCCCTATAACAGACTTTAATTATTGTGGATTTCACTTGTTCACACAGTGTGGTCTTGAACCTCTGGACACATATGCACTGATTCCTGGGCCATTGTCAGATGCGGTGTGCTATGTGTGTCACATAGCAGGTAGTGCTCTGACACTGATAGCAATGGGTGCAAACAGACCATCAGCGTCAGGGGTCAAGCAACCTGGTGATATGGGGTTATGTGTGTTAGTGGGCTATGTTCTGTGGTGACTCACCATGTACAGACAGCAATGATGTGGTGGTTGCCATAGGTGTTTTGAGGGGGTTCATATATGTGCATTACACACAAAAAGTAGGTTGTGTGTTAGACATTAGGGGGCAATGTGGTCAGCATGTCACCACAATCCACATTAAACTGTGGTATATCTGCTGGCATACAGTCCTGGGGGCTGAGATATAGCGCAATGGTGGATACATTGGCTGCTTAACCTGGCATCATGGGTTACATCTTCCTTTTGCGCTCTGGAGTGCCTGTCTCAGGCAGCTCACATTATCATACTTTGTTACAACATTGGGCATGGTGCTTTCCATGTACATCTATGCTGTGCACAACATATATTTTCATACTTTGCAACATTATTACTTGGCCCAGAGCCCTTTCTGCATTACAGAGGTGCTGCTGGTGGCAAGACACTCACACTGCTGCATACATCATGTGTCATACACCATTCTCACTGATGGGGCAACACAACCCTGGTAACAACAACACACAGTCTGCATGATTGCCTCTTTGGCCAGCCAGGCATCTGTTGTTAGCAATCTAGCTGTGGCCCACACCTAACCTTGCTGCATGGGGAGCCAGAGGTTGCATACTTCCATAAACAGTGGGTTTATTGGTGAGTGCAGCCAATGACAAGTCCATGACTGTGGGCTACTGGTGGTTGTTTGGAGATCCTCACAGTGCTGTCAGCAGCAGGTGCTCCACAGACCACCTTATAGGGTGTACCTGGGTTAATGCACTGTGATGGTGTTTAAGTTGCCAGTACTAGAGGACATTACCCACGTTCCAGGCCTGACAGCCCCCATGGACCTTGGAAAAACATTTGCCTAATGTGACACTGCCTTGTTCAATGTCTGTTGGTTTTCAGAACGTTTACCCGCACTGCTGCTGACTGGTGGAGTCTGTGGGCCACTGTCAGGATATATAAAATACTTTCCTTGTATAACCACACTTTGGATTCGAACCAACAACCTTTTGTTTCTGAGGCATTGCAGTCACCACTGGACTACAACTCTGGGGCTGTGATGAGTTATCTGGCTGTCTGAAATATAACCTATGCAGACTTTGTGCTGCAGTTAACAGGGTGGGGCCAATCCACTCACACCCATGATGCACTGCACATGCACAGCAGCAGTCTACTAATGGTCCTACGATAGGGTGTGCAACCACACAGCACCTGGGCATATTTTTGGGCACGGACCTTCTGTGTTGCAGGTACAGAGTGGGTACAGAACCTCACAGTGTGTGTGGCTTTTACTCACCCTGAGTGTGAGGTGAGACACACAGCACCTGTCCTGGCTGAGAACGCCAGGAACATCAGATCAGCTTGTCAGACGATGTTTGATAGGTTGACATATCAGACACACATACAGTCCTCCTTCAAGCATCTGTATCTCCCTGACCCATCTGGGCTACAATGCTCACCCAAGGGTGCATATCCTTTGTGGGTGCCCTGCCCTTCCTGATATATGTGAAGGGGTTGTGGGGGTGAGGGAGATGTCTGGCCACATTGGCTATTTGTGTCTGACCACCTGAACATCCCTGTCAAACACAGTTTGCACAATATTACGATATGCACATTCTGTAGCCCAACTACAGTGCTAGCAGTTGCAAGCAACCTCATTCCACCTGTCGTACACAGACCCTACAGGTCACTCTCTGCAATTTCAAACATATCCATATGTCTAGATCAGGCAAACAGACAGTAGAGGCAGAGCCACACAGCTCAACCAACACCATCTGACATTTTGCAGCAGAGGGCACAGTGTGTGCCCAGCTACTGACCCTGCAAGGTGTTCCAGCCAGACACATGTTAACTGCTTTCAGGCCGCTTGACAGTCCATGGTGCATGCTACCAGGGAGACTCTGTGCACCCATACCTGGGATGTGAGCACAGCCACCATGCAGTTGACTCAGTGATTGGGCCCCATATATCCAGGACCCATAAAAATCACATGAGAGAACTACTGTATGGCAATATGTTGTAACCTAGCCATGGCGTGGTCACTGATCGGTCGGGGTGAGGGTTACCTCCTCACAGTACATGCTATGGGCACCATGTCTGTGGAGGTGATGGCACAGCACAACATGGTCCTAGGCATGCACATTTGCCCTGTGTAGCTGCATCCTGCTCCTGCCACCCTGTCTGTTCTATACCCAGAGTACTTTGCTCCTCATTATGCACATTTGCAGGCCAATACTGGCAACGGTGCTATCATTGTGGGCTGTGGGAGGTGTTGGCAGCCGTCACACACTGGATCAACAGACACACACTCCCAAACCTAGGACAGCATTGAGACGATGTACTGTTATGTAGGAGCAGAGACCAACGCAACAGTAATGGGCACACTGGGGGTATGGCAACGTTGGGGTACACTTTTGGTGAAATGTTCCAGGCTGTTAATCTCTGGAGGGCACATGACCTGACACACGTTGTACATACATCTGAGACGTTGGTCTGTTACAGCTCGATGATCTGCTTATGCTTGGCATAGGCATTTCTAACACTCACTGCTCATACCAGGCTTCTGATATGCGTGTGATGTATCGCCATGTGTAGCGTGTGATTGGTAATGTCTGCACATACTAGTTTTTGGAGGGGCACACAGGGCCTGACATCCTGCCACTGCATTGGTCCTCAGATATTAGGGCCTGCAGGTGCAGGTGTTTCTGCCCTGTTGGCCACTGCTCTACGGCAGAATTTCAAAAAGCCAGTCAATATGGCACACACACTGGTCAGGTTTTCATGATGTCCGTGATGAGTATGCCTCTCAGACAGATGCATACCATGGTGGTGTTCACTTAACTTGCAGCACACGCATCTATATTGGATACATCAGCGAACATGAGTGTTCTTTGTCCCTGCATGGCTGCATTTGGGGGACTGTGCTGTGGGTGAGGCATATGTTTATGTGGTGTGGGCTGTTTATTGTAAAATATGTTGTCTTGACCAACGCTTATGTCATCAGCAGGGGAATTCCAGTCTTTACTAACAGGTTTTCTGCATGGAAAAGAATATGGGGAGTGGGATGGCAGGTGCCCCAGCTGAGATTTGAACCTGGGGCCTTCTGCTCTTGGGGCACTTGCTATGTGTACTGCACCACCGTCTTAGCACAGCAACAGTTCATTCCCGGGGGAGTTCATGGCTGTTTGTCACACAGTGGCTGTCTGGTGATGGTGGCTAGGGCAGCATCTGCTGTGGTGCAGCAGCCACTGCCCCCTCTGCCAGCAGTAGGCGTCCAACACCATGATAAAGTGGCCTTATATTGGGGACAGCATCACAGCTAACTGCATTGTGTGTACTCTGCTGTAGCTGTTGTACATTTCTGAGGGGTATGAGCTACTTATTGTAAAATAGCAATCCTCAGAACATGCTTTTGTTCTCTGCAGGTGGGGTTTTTATTCCCTATAACGGTTTACTGGTGGATAAAATATGTGCACTGTGTTGCCGGTGGCCCCAGCTGGGAGTCGAACCTGTTATCTTTGCCTCCACAACACACTGGCTGTGTCCCCTGCACCACACTGCGGACACAGAGTCAATGTAGACCCTGCAAATAGCATGTCTGCTTGTCCTAGCGGCCCTTTCTGTTGTGGGCCACTGCACCCACGTGTCAGGGGCTCTGGCTCCATCTTCTCTGGCCACCTGCCACTGGCCCCACTGATACCAGTACACCTCTGCTAACATGCTGCAGGCCCTGCTAGTGCTGGTGCCACTCAGTTGTTGAACATCCACTGTGCATGTACGCAACTCCCTATGCTGAGCATTATGGGTTTGGGGTGACTACCTAGTCCTCCACACATCCCCACAAATCACACATGCTGTTGTGCAACATGTGCATGCCCTAGGGGAAATCACCATTGGTGTGGGGACACCTGCTCTCTCCTTCATCAATGTTGACTCATCCACATGTTATGCTGCATGAGCCGGGAACCCTTCCAACATGCCTATTTTTTAGCCCTGCCTTTCTTGAGAGTGTATGTTGATGTTTCACATTGCTGTGACCATTAGCCAGGTTGGTCGTCTTGTGTGGTACGATCAAGTAGTTTAGCAGCCCTGGGCGACACACCAGTCCTGGGAACAGTACAGGCATGGGTATGTTACACATAGCTGTTGGGGGTCACCCACCCAGGATGTACACACTGTCAGACAACAGACCTGCTGCACACATAACCCACATCTGAATGATTGTCATGTGGTGCTCAATGGGCAGATTGTACTGAGCATCTACATCCATATTTCACTGTGTTCAATGGAAACATTAGATAGCTGTGTACCATGTCCCCAGGTGTGGGGTGGCATTGGTGACGTATGCAACTGCTACTATTGGGGGTTACAGGCAGGGCCCACTGTCCTGCCTTTCCAGGATGCATTGTGCAATGCGGCCTGTGGGTGTGGGTGTGTCAGGGCCTGTTGGCTGGTGCTTTTCATCGGGCCTTCCCACATCTTGTCATGGTGTGGCAAACACTGTTGTGGTTTTATGCTGTCCCTCATGGATATGCATGTGCTACATCTGCATGACATGAGGGTGGTACATAGCTATGCAGCACAGTCATTTGTATTAGAGGCAGCATGGAACCTGACTGGTGTGTGGTCCTCCAGGACTGCATTTGGGATACTCTGCTCTAGGTGATCACCCTGTTCATGGTGTCTGTGCTTGGGATGGTAAATGTTAGGGGTTTTACTGATGCCACTGTCCTCTGCCTTAAAGGTTTTGCTTACTACCACGGTTTATTTGTGTGTAAAATATGTGGTCATGATTGGCAATATCCCCAGCCGAACTTTGAACCTGTGACCTTCTGTTCTTTCATACACTTTCTGTGTACACTGCACCACCGTGTATCCACAGCTTGGCTGAGTTCCCTGGGATGTCCATGACTGTACATCCAACAGGGCCTGTCTGTTACAGTGGACGGTGGCAGCCTGCACCTGGCTAGTCAAATGTCTGCTGTGGCTGGCAGGCACTTCCCTCTACACCATCTGTACAGTCCCACCAACATGCTAGCATGTCCTTCTCTTAGCATAAGCATATGGCCTGATTGAGTGGAGCCACTCCAGGACTGCATTTGGGCGACTAGTATGTGGGTGATGACCATTGTTCTGATGTGTGTGCGGTGTGGGGTAAAAGAAGGATGTTTATGTTCTCTGCAATAAAGGGGTGTCTTTCATATCTCTGTTTAGTGGTGGGTAATATATTGGCATGTGCCCCAGATGGGATTTGAATCTGTGACCCTATGGTCTTACAGGTACTGGCTCTGTCCACTGCACTACACTGTTGCCACAGAGATGGTGCAGTACCTGGGGATGATAAACCTGGCAGGATGGGGTCACACACCCTGCTCTGCACATTTTTACTGTGGGCTCCTTCACCCTGTCCGGTGACAAACATGCAAATAATACCCAGACATGACCACGGAAAGGGGCGATAAAATATAACCAACACGGGCTACAGTGATTTTCATGAACAAACATGGGGGACACTCCCAGGACAGCTACAAAAGAGGGGAGTTTGTTTTTTGGAAGAGTCTCCGCTCCATACACCTTTCCATGGTTCATTCCTTTTTTTTGGAGCTTTCCTGGGTGTGTTTTTTCTTTGTGCCCATTGCTAGCACTGTTCCCCAGCTGACTTATACTTTTTAAAATGTTTGTTGTGGTCATTTTCGCTTTTTATTTGCACTTTTGTTCTGTGCACATGTATCACACTGCTGACGTTTTACAGGTTTCCCCGGGTTTGCTGTACATTGCTGACGGAAATGGTTTCTCTTCCCTTTAAATGCTTTCTAACGCGAGTGTTTCACTCGCGGTAGTTTTTACATAGAAATTCTGCCCCGATACTGTGCGGGGAGCCTCTCCCCTCCCACTCTCCACCCATTGACCCCGTCCCTCCGCCCCTCCGGAGCCTTCCTCCGCCCTTCTTTCGCCGTTCCACGCCTCTATCGGACATTTGCGGGCCCGCACTTGTACGGGGCCCGTTGGTGTGCCGCGTACCTGTGCGGGGGTGACATGCACGTGTGCGGGGCGTTTAAACGCGTTTATTCGCATTTCAGTGCCGCGTTTCCGTGCGCTATTTTGCGGCGCGCACATTTGCGGATTTTAGTAAACATCCCCCTATGATAAAATGAGGAATATAGTAAATAAAAAACTAAAAGGAGTGGTTGCAAAGGTTAAAGACTTACATCAAGCTTGGGTGTTGTTTAAAAATACTATCCTGGAAGCTCAGACCAGCTGTATTCCACGCATTAAAAAAGTGGAAGAAAGTCCAAAAAACTGTCAGCATGGTTTAAAGGTTTAAAGGTGATGTCAGAGAGGCTGTTGCTGCCAAAAAAGCATCTTTCAGGAAATAGAAAAAAGAGCCAAACAACAAAAACTGGAAACAGCACAAGCACTGACAAGTTAAATGCAAAGCATTGATAAGACAGGCAAAGCGAGAATTTGAGAAGGAACTTGCTACTGAAGCAAAAACATGAAATAAAAACTTTTTCAAGTACATTCATAGCAAAAGGCCTGTGAGAGAGTCAATTGGACCGCTAGATGATAGAGGGGTAAAAGGGACAGTAAGAGGAGACAAGGCTATAGCGGAGAGACTGAATGAATTCTTTGCTTCAGTCTTTACTGAGGAAGATGTAGGGATGTTACCCAATACTTATGTGGTATTTAAAGGTGATACTGCAGAGGAATTGAGAGAAATATCGCTACACCAGGAAGATGTATTACAACTATTTGATAAACTGAATAGTAGCAAATCACCTGGGCCAGATGGTATACATCCAAGAGTGTTGAAAGAACTTAAATATGAGATTGCAGACCTACTATTAGTAATCTATGAACTTTCATTAAAATCATCTGTAATACCTGAAGATTGGAGGATTGCCAATGTAACGCCAATTTTTAAAAAGGGTTCCAGGGGTGATCCAGGAAACTACAGACCGGTGAGCCTGATGTCAGAACCGGGGAAAATGGTAGAAACCATCATAAAGAACGAAATTACACAGCATGTAGATTGTCATGGCCTAATGGGAGACAGCCAACATGGCTTTAAACAAGGAAGTCTTACTAATCTGATATGTTTTATTGAAGGTGTGAATAAACAGGTAGACAAAGGTGAGTCAGTTGACCAATTTTCCCAATGGAAAAAGGTGAATAGTGGAGTACCCCAGGGATCTGCACTGGGTCCGCTACTTTTTGACATATTCATAAATGACCTGGAAAAGGGAATAACTAGTGAGATTATCAAATTTGCAGACGACACAAAACTGTTTAAAGTTGTTAAAATCCAAGAGGATTGTGGAAAACTGCAGGAGGATCTGGATAAATTGGAAGACTGGGCATCCAAATGGCAGATGAAACTGAATGTGGACAAGTGCAAAGTTATGCACCTAGGAAAGAACAACCCACACTATGGTTACACAATGCAAGGTTCCACATTGGGAACCACCACCAGGAAAAAGATTTAGGAGTCATCATGGATAACATGTTAAAACCCTCGGCCCAGTGTGCAGCGGCGGCCAAGAAAGCAAATAGAATGCTAGGTATGATAAGGAAAGGAATGGAAAATAAAACAAAGGATATTATAATGCCTCTGTATCGTTCCATGGTACGACTGCACCTTGAATATTGTGTGTAATTCTGGTCGCGTATCTTAAAAAGGATATAGCGTTATTAGAAAAGGTACAGAGAAGAGCCACCAAAATGGTAAAGGGGATGGAAGGCTACTCTTATGAAGAGAGGCTACAAAGGTTAGGGCTCTTCAAGCTGGAAAAGAGACGGCTGAGGGGAGATATGATAGAGGTCTATAAATTAATGAATGGAGTGGAACGGGTAAACGTAGATCGATTGTTTACCCTATCAGAATATAGAAAGACTAGGGGACATGTAATGAAGCTACAGGGTAAACTATTTAAGACAAATAAGAGAAAATATTTTTTCACTCAACGTGTAATCAAACTCTGGAATTTGTTACCGGAGGATGTAGTAAAGGCTGTTAGTGTAGCTGGGTTTAAAAAAGGTTTGGATAAGTTCCTGGAGGAAAGGTCCATAAACCATTATTAAAAAAGGGACCCAGGATATCAATGCTTGACCCAATACAAGCATTGTGGAACCTGTGTCTCTTGGGGATACTGCAAGGTACATATGACCTAGATTGGCCACTGTTGGAAACAGGATACTGGGCTTGATGGACCTTGGTCTGACCCAGTATGGCATATCTTATGTTCTTATGTTCTTAGCTCTCTGCTGGGTTCCAAATTTAACCAGAAAGTTCTCTTCTGTGTTTTAAATTTGAACTTAAACTGCTGCTACTAGGCCCTGACTGATTTAACAAAAAACACTGGGTTCACAGATTAATTAGCTTTAATACAAAGAAGTCCTTTCAGAAAATTCCCAGAAGTATATACTCACAATTGCAGATCTCTCTCCAGAAGGAGCAGTCCCTTTTTCTAGTTCTTCAAGCCAAAAGAGTTCCCAGTTTATGCCTGTCCGGGGGCCACAAGGGCCAGCATTGAGACCAAGTTTACCAGAATTGCTGTAGTGGCAAGGGGGGGGGGGGGGGGGGGTTTAATAAAAAAAATTTGCAAGGTATAAAAACTAAAAAATAAAACAATAGAATTTGATGCTTAAGCTTTCATTTGTGTATCCTGCAATTCCGAGTCCCTACCGTCTGCATCCCCATCGCTGTAAACTGCAATAAATCTTTGGATGAGAAAGCAAACCTTAATAGGCTTATATAGCTGATCTCCTTGTCTCTGTCAGAACTGATGTTTCTCACTTCAGAGGTTGATGAAGATGAATGGGAAGGAATCCCTGCCTAAGAAGAAATAAGATTAATGGGTGCTGTCGTTTTCATTTGCTTATTCTAAAAGAGAGATCATTATTGAGATTGCGAGGCAGAAAATGCAGTGTTTACTAAAGGTCTTTCCGAAATGTTTTCCCAGTAACAGGCAAGGGAGGGGCAATGCTGACTGCTTCTCCTCTAGAAGACTGTACTTCACTATAGTTGATTTCATAATCCTGTTTGTACTGTTAGGTCCCACGGTGGCCTGATATTCGTACATATAACCTTTGATTCTTAGATTTATTTGCAATGGCATTTTCATATCTACCAAGTGTCCCATATTTCTCAGGAGTCACCGGCCGTTTGAATCTCTGCTTCCTCTCCGTTCTATCAGCGTTAGGTTTTATTTATTTTTCTGGAAGTCTTCATTGCATTGCCCTGTTGAGTTTCCCCCACTGGCAGAGCAGAGGGTCACTTGTTATTGCAGTGGATGTGTTGGGTAAGGACTCAGGAAAAAAAATCCTGTATCCAAGGGTAGTGTTTAGTAACCCAGTCTAGAGTTTTCACTTTGCAACAGGGTGCCAACTAACTCCAGATTTTCAGGGCAGGTTGATCCATTCCTGGTTTTACCCCACATTTATTGGCACATGGAGGCCAGGGAAGGTTGAAAGTGCCGGTACTGCGGGAGGGGCACCTGCAGAATTAGTGGCAGGCCCGGTGAAAGGAGATGAGGCACCCTATGTGAACCTCAGACCTTGTGCCCTCTCCCGCACTCCGGCCCCCTTTACTGCCTCTGCTGACCCTCTCCGGGACATGCAGCAGAGGCAATGGCCTCCAATCGCCCCATGGCACATACCTTAAAACTTTGTTATTGAGTGGCTGTCTGGCTTCTGCCCCTCCGATGCCCGATGCCAACTTCCTTCTCTATGGAGGCCGAAGTCGCTTCTGCCCCCATGAAACAAAGGATGTCGACATCGGGTGTTGGAGGGGGCGGAAGCCAAAGATCCCCAAGGTGCCAAAGTTTACTTTTAAGTTAAGCACTGCGGGGTTGTTTGAGGTCATTGCAGCTGGAAAGAGGCAGCAGCAGCAGCACTGGACTGCCCCTAGATCATTGGCACTCTAGGCCACTGCCTAGTTCATCTGATGGTCAAGCCGGCCCTGTTAGTGGATACATAACTACTAGTACTACTACTAGTGATCATTTGTGTAACGATACAAGGCGTATGCAGTGCTGTATAGAGGCATGTAAGAGACGGGCCCTGCTCATAAGAGTTTAGGGACCAATACTGGAAAGGCATTTACATGGTTTACATAACGGGCGATATTCAATGGCACTTACATGGTTAGTGCTGTTGGCCATCCCCTTCTAACTCCCCTATGCACCCCAATGTTATTCGGTTAGCAATGGGGCGGGCTGAGGGCATTGTGAGGAAGAGCAGAGGCAGATACTGACACTAACTGGGTAGCGGTGATATTACATCGCCACCCAGTTAGCGATCCGTGGCTGAAACCAGGCCAGCTTTTGGCTCACCTAGTTTTAGCAGAGGACCGCTAACCGTGTAGTGGTGCAATATCTCCGATACCCGCTTAGGCTCCGTGGCTGTTTCCTCTATGCACTAAACCTGGGTATTCAATGCTGTCGCTGCGGCATTCAATATCTGGAGTTAGGGGTCAGCAGGCACGGCTATGCATCGTATCAGCGCATAGCCTGCCCAGATGAATATCAGGTCCTTACAGTCTAATCAAGATAGACAAACAACAGCTGGGGACTAGAATACCAGGGTTCAAGTCCAACTAGTACTCCTTTTGACCCTGGGCAAGTCACTTAACCCCCCCCAAGTGCCTCAGAAAAATCAAAGTTATCACTGTCCCTGTTTAATGTGCATTACCAAGTTTAAGTTACAATGTAAACCACTTTGACTGTTAAATAAAATAAATAAATAAATAAGGACCGGTAAGGAAACATCATAGTTGGAGAGCAGGAGGCTACACAGATTTGAAGAGGTAAATTTGTAGCCTGCCTTTAAAAAGGGCCAGAGATGAAGCCTGATGTACTGACTCAGGTAGTTTGTCCCAGGCAATAAGCAGCAGCAAGTGGAAAGATCGATGTCTGGAGTTGGCAGTGGACGATTAGGGCACAGATGGAAGAGGTCTACCAGAAGAACAGAGTTCCCAAGGAGGTGTGTAGAGAGAGAGAAGAGAGGAAAGGTAGTGAGTAGCAGCAGAATGAGCGCACTTATTGGTCAACAGTAGAAGTCTGAATTGGATACGGAAACAGATAGGGAGCTATTAAAGCGATTTGAGAAGAAGGGTTATACAAGCACAGCGAGACTGGCGGAAGATTAGCCACGCAGATGAATTTTGAACAGATTGAAGGGGAAAGAGATGATTCAGAGGGAGACCAGCAAAGAGGAGGTTGCAATAGTCTAGACACACCTGTGGTGCGCTTGTTACCATATTTCTTGGACAACAATGCCATCTTCCCCTCTCTGTCCCTACTAATTGAACCTGAGTTAAACTGTTATTTAATGTTAAGTTGGTTTAAATGTACCATGTTATAATGTTCTCTGTAAAGATATATTATGTTATATGTAAACCGCTTTCATCATTGGAAATGTGGCCTTTCAAATAAATAAATAAAATGGACGAAGAGCAGGAGCTCTGGCATGATATGGAGAAAAAGTGGATGTAGTAGAGGGCCCTGATATACCAGTGAAACAAAGGTCTTTGTCAGCCATTGTGTGATACCTGCTTCAGCGAGTTCAGCTAAGACTCAAATTATGGAAGTGCACCTTGGAGACTGAAAGTCAGTGTGTGAAATCTGGCTTGGCAAGTTCAGATAAGTACTGAGTTCAGTAAAGTAGTTTTGAATGAAAATCTACGAACTGCTAACTTTACAATGTGTCGGATGTTTTAGAAATACATCATCAAGTTTTGAACTATTTATTAATTTTGAGTATTTATTAACATTGAGATACAGAACCATCTTTTTGAAAAAGCTTAAAAAAACAAAAATAGTAATTAAGGAGTTTTTTTCTGGATCAATGATGTTGAAGTGGGTGCCAGATAATATTTGATTATATGTTTGGCCGGTACACTGAGATCCTTTTTCTTCTTGAGTGAAATATTCATTTTTTTTCCCAAAGATTTGTGTTGCTATAGAGAAAGAAACAACAGGTTTTAGCTGTCAATTGGATGTGTCTGGAGAAGGAGAGGGAAGAGTAAAACATGATCGCAAGGTTGCAAGCTGAAGAAACAGAGAGGAGCAGTGCCTTATCCACAGAAACAGAGGAAGGAGGGAGGTGGGTTTAGGGGGAAAGATAAGTTCTGGCCATGTTCAATTTCAGATGGCTTTGAGAAACCCAGTCACTAATGTCAGATAAGCAGACTGAGATCCAGGTCTGATTTCCTGGAGAGATTTCAGGTGCAGAGATGTAAATCTGAGAGTCATCAGCGTAAAGATGCTACTGAAGACCATGGGAGGAGATGAGTGCATAAAGGGACTAGGTATAGAGAGAAAAGGAGAGGTCCCAAGACAGACCCTTGGAGTATACCAATGGAGAGCAGGATGGCAGTAGAGGAGGATCCACCAGAACATACACTAAAAGTGCGGTGGGAGAGATAGGAAGAAAACCAGGATAGAACAGAGTCCTTAAAACCAAGTTGAAGTAATACTGTCCGAGTTACAGGTTGAAAGCAGCAGAGGATTGCTTGGTAGTGGTCCCTATTATTAAGAAACCAAAGGGGGTGTATTGGAGGGCATGTATGTTTTCAGTTATGGCACCTGTATGGTGGAATGGCCCTCACTTGGTTTGCAGCATGTCATGCTGTGAGGGCTTGTGTGCATCAGTGATGCTGAGGGCTAAGTTATCGGTCGCATAACTACTGACAGGGGCTCCCAAGATGGACAGCTCGCAGCTGAGGTGCCAAAATAAGACAAACCACTCATCTGGGCAGCAGCAGAGTGGAATGGTGTTGGTGGCAGAGAATCACATTTCTGTGACAACAGCAACAATGCTAGCATTACCTGCACGGAAGAAAGGCCCGGCAATCTGCTTCCGTATCTTGCCACGAAAACCCAATGGATAGTCACAACAAAACAAATTGCACTATAGTGCTGGAAGCTGAGACTCACAGGTCAGAAGGCACTCAACCGGCTGCTGGGAATGAGCTGAAGACTTTTCATAGTAAAGTCAGCATTTATGATGTGGATAGATCAAAACCCTTAGGATATCTGACTGCTGATGGAGCTGTGCATGAAATGAGAGTCAGAAACTGCAAAGATGTCTTACATAGTGGGACGTGGATCATACAAAGCATGAACCAAGGGAAGTTGGAGGTGGTCAAGAATGAAATGGAACGTGTTCAACTCAATCTGTTGGGTGTCAGTGAATTGAAATAGACTGGCATTGGACACTTTGCATCTGATGATCACATGGTACTGTGTACTATCCTAGAAATGAAAGACAAAGAAGAAATGGCATTACATTTAGAATTAAGAAGAAACTTGCAAGAACTGTAATGAAATACAAGGCAATCAGTGAATGATTAATTTCTATTCATCTACAAGGAATGCCCATCAAAACAACTATTATTCAAGTATATGCCCCAATAACAGCTGCAGAAGAAGAAGAAGTGGATCAGTTCTATGAGCAAGTACAAGCTGAAATTGATAGAACATGCAGACAGGATATCCTGATAATCATGGGTGACTAGAATGCACAACAAAGAAGAAGGCAAAGTGGTTGAAAAATACAGACTTGGTGAGAGAAATGAAGCTGAAGAAAGACTGACAGAATTCTGCAAGACCAAAGATCTATTAATCTCAAACACCTTCTTCCAGCAAATCACAAACAAAGTTATTCTGAGCCATGAATAACTTCCCTGCCGGTTGTACAGGGAAGTTAGACAGGGGTGGGGGAAGGGGTGGCCCCTGGTTGGAGTCTGGGTAGTCAGTGGACGGTCCCTGGCCCTGGAAGTACAGGAACGATTCTAATGTTGGCCCTGAATGCCCAGGGCCGGTGACATGTGCGGGGAAGTTATTCCATCTCCGAGGTGGAATGACTTCCCTGGATGTGATTTTTTTAATTGCCCAGGGTGCGAATGGAACAGGGGAGCCAGGTGGCATTCCCCACAGCTAGACCCTGGCATTAGGAGGCCAGATCAGGGGTCAGGCTGTGGGGAATAAACACAAAGTTGTGCTTGAAGAAAGTGAGAAGTCTCTACAAAAGCTGAAAAAGCAAAAACGGACACAATGGATGATTGCAGAAACTCTGAAAATTGCCCAGAAACTCAGAGAAGCTAAAGCCAGAGGAGAAAGAGAGGCAATCGCAGAACTCAAAAGAGATTTCCAACATGCAGCAAGACGAGACAAGAAGTACTATAATGACGAATGCAAGGAAATAGAATCAGAAACTATTAGAGGAAGAACAAAATTGGCTTTCCTAAAATTATGAGAGTTAAAGAGAAAATTCCAGCCTTGAATTGGAATGCTACAAGATGATCAAGGTTCCATGTTGAATGATGCTGAGAAAATCAAGAAAAGTGGAAAGAATAGGCAGTCATTATACAATAAAGATCAAATGGAACAACAGCCAGTTTAACCTGTACCTTATGATCAGAAACCAATGGTGATGAAAGAAGAAGTCGAAGCCGCATTGAAAGTCTTATCAAAGAACAAAGCACCAGGCATTGATGGCATTCCAATTAAAATATTACAGCAATCAGATGCAGCTGTTACTTACTTATAAGGTTCTGCCAGGACATTTGGAAGGCAAATACATGGCTCACTGACTGGAAAAGATCTGAGTTTATACCAAATACTAAAGAAAACTGATCAGACTGACTGTGGACATTATCCACATGATCCCACATGCCAGCAAGATTCTACTCAAGATCATTCAGCAGAGGACTATAACCATTGCTGGAACAAGAACTGCCAGAAGTGCAAGTGGGTTCAGGCAAGGGTGAAGAACAAGAGACATCATCACAGATGTGAGATGGATTCTTGAAAAGACAAAAGAATACCAAAAGGATATCTCTATATGTTTATTGACTACAGCAAGGCTTTTGACTGTGTAAACTATGAGAAACTCAGGGCCCAATAAGAGGCCATGGGTATACCAGAACACCTGATAGTTCTTTTGCACAACCTTTACATTGATCAAGAATAAATAGTTTGAATGGAACAAGGACAAATGGAATGGTTTAAAATCAGCAAAGGTATATGACAAGGCTGCATACTTTCCCCCTACCTGTTTAATTTATATGCAGAACAAATCATCAGAGAAGCAGGATTGTATGAAGACAAACAAAGTGTGAAGACTGGTGGAAGAGTCATCAACAACATTTGCTATGCTGATGACACCACAATACTGGCTGAAAGTGAAGACATTTTCTTCTGAAGAACAAGGAACATAGCCTTAAAATGGGTAAAGAATACAAAGATCCTGACAACTGGCAAAATCAATAAGTTCATAGTTCATGGAGAAGAAATTGAAATAGTGGACAACTTTAACCTGCTTGGATTAATAATCAATAAAGAAATGACAAGCAATCAAGAAATCTGACACATTGCTCTTGGTAGAATGGCTATGAAAGGCCTAGACAAGATTCTCAAGAAAAGAGATGTCTTTCTCCATACAAAGATTCAACTTGTCCAAGTCATGGTATTTTCAATAACATCATATTAATGCGAATGTTGGATAGTGAAAAAGATAGATAGGAAGAAAATTAATGTATTTTAATTATGGCACTAGCAAAGAATACTATCTATACCATGGACTACCTGAAGAACAAAGCCATTGGTATTAGAGGAGATCAATCTCAGATGACATGACTTCGACTTTCATACTTTCACACCTACCTTAAAGGACTTACATTGGCTTCCAATCGGTGCTCGCATCAGATACAAAACTATCATAAACCTATTTAAGATAAAACAGCACACATCAGCCAACATCCTGCACACCCTCATACAATCAGACACCAGTACGCGTCCCAGAAGAAAACAAACACACAACCGAGTCAGCACCCCCAGTGAATACAAACACACACGCAAGGACACAACGGACAGAGCACTCTCCATGGCTGCTCCAACAATATGGAACAAACTCCCGGACGATTTGAGGGCTACTACAGACCTCAAAGACTTTAGAAAACAGCTAAAAACCATGCTGTTCATAGAACACTATGGACACATCACATAACCTCAGAGAATGCATAACAGCACAGATACCGCCTAAACAATGTATGTATGGAATATGTTTTTTGCACCACTGTATATAGCCCACTCTGTACATAGCTCACACCAATCTAGCACACATTACAACACACACTCAATTTCACCCTCACTGCATGTATAACACACTCACTTTACCCGATTGTTTGCTGTGATACCACCTTGATTATTAAGATAAGGCGGTTTAGAAATACTGTTAAATAAAATACTTTGGACACATCATGTGAAGAGAGATCATTAAAGAAAGACCATCATGCTTTGGCAAGGTTGAAGGTCAACGTAAAAGAGAAAGGCCAGCAATGAGATGGATTGATATAATAACCGCAGTTATGGTTGCCTACTCTGACTGAAAACCAGATACAGTTTAGGACAACTATCCAGAGGGTAGCCATGAGTAAACCAACTCCATGGCACTTAACAACAACAATATGGTGGAATGGTATGCCTAAGATTGAAATTGATCCAAGACACCTTTCATAAATGAATGAAAGCATGACTCATTCCTATGCCATGAAGTAAGGCGAGTACTGAACAAGTCAGGATGAGGAAGGAAGAATGGGTGGTGGCTAGAAGGGTCATCTATAATGTCGTTTTATTATGTGTGTAATTTTGGAGACTGCATTGACAGGACTGATACTGTAAATGTAGTCAATATTTGTGACTCTTGAGGACTGGCATTGCTCATGCCTGCTTTGGAAAAGTGGTTCTAAATCCAGTCCTCAGAATATATCCAGTCAATTGGGTTTTAGAATATCCACAATGAATATTCACGAGCAGATTTGCAAACAGTGAGCCTCCTATGCACGCAAATCAATCTCATGCATTACAGATATCCTGAAAACCAGACTAGTTAAATCAAGTGCCTTCAGGAGTGGGTTGGGAATCACTGGCCTTAAGTGTTCTTCTGCCATACTGGGTTTTAATAAAGATCCCGCTACTGCAAAGATATTTACTTGACTTCTCTCTAGTTTTATTTGACTTGGCATAGTTATTCAGTCCCAGAGAGAGGAAAGTCTACACTGAATTTTTATAAAAAAAAATGCAGGAGATAGCCGAAAACAAATATGTGAAATGCAAAAGAAAAATAATCACTTTCTATTCAGTTCTCCGGCTAGCATCTTTTGTCTCTTGCAGATTTCTTTTTTATTGATTATAGTTTATTAAAATTTTCTATACCACCCATTACAGAAGCACCAAGGCAGTTTACAAAAATCTAAAATATTAAAAATATATAGGGACATAAGAAAGAGGGTGAAGAAAGAATATTAAGAGAAGTCAGTTATAAATTGAATTTGAATGAATATCTGTGTGTGATGAACGTCCCTAGCCAACAGGCTGCTGGTCCATTAAAGAGAACATAATTGGACATGGATTATGACTAGCTATGGCTCGTCCACACCAGGGCCAAAGCGAGGGTACCAAGTGCCCTGGGTGGCCCTTCGGCCTTGCACACCCTCTCATTTACCTTACAGACACCTGATATTCTGATAATGAAACTCAATCAGCATGATAATCCCAATATCAACCCTTACAGAACATGCTTGTAAAATACAGAAATGGACATCATGCTTAAATATATGGAATGTGGAGAATTTTATAAAGCATTTTCCATTTGGAAAGCATGATTCTTATAAAATCATGTACACAAGCATACAACTATGCGCGATGACAAGACCGAATAGGCATGCTCAGGTATGGCATTTGGGTGGAGCTGAGGGTAGAGAGATATATGCATGTACTTTCTAAAATATGCATGTAGACACTTAGGAGTATGTTTACTAAACCCTCTTAATGTTCCTGGCGCTAGATGCAGCGATAATGTGAAGGATGCCATATAAGGAATGGGCGTTCCGGTCTTAAGGTAGCAATTGCGGGGTTATCGCGCGGATAAAGTGCACCGTGTCCATTATCGCACAATAGAGGGAGCCCTGCACGTTACCGCGCGGTTAACCTTAACTTCGCGTGCTGACCTACAATCACAGCAACAGAGGTATAACACACTGGTTAATACAATGACTGCTGAAACAGGGGTCGTGAGTTTGTTCCCCAAGTGGGCTTAATGAATAAGGGTGGCCAAGGCAATTCCTTTTCCTGCTTGAAACAGTCCAACAATCTGTGCTGCCAGCTAAAAATGCCCACACCCCAGTGCCATAAACTAATGCACCTTTTAGGGCACACCAGAAGGCACATCCTAAACCACCACGTCAGCAAAGGCAGGTTATAATGTGCCCCAGAGGGCATGTCGAAAGGTTGTCAACTCCCAAGGCACCTTAGTAGGCAACCCATAAGCTGGCTGATTCTAAGATGTGGCTAAAAATGCCCCAAGGATGTATATAGGGGACTCCAAAAAGTTGGCCAAGGGCAGTAAGGTCCCCCAAGTTGAAAAGCAAGAAAGGTATGGGCCAAAACACAGATGTAACCCTAACACTGCACAGAGTACCAAGGAAAGACAATGCAGAAGTAATGGAAGGAAAGTAGATCTGAGCTGATGGACCAGACAAATCTGCGTCCAGCCCATGTGGCAGTTGGAAAAATGGACAAACATATCGGGGGCAGCTTGTAGCGATACACAGGGGTGATGGTAATGTACCATGCAACAATGACAGTGTGTGGCAGAGGATGGAAGACGTGTCCAGCAGAGGAGGTAGAGGTGGCAGGATAGGTGTAATGACAGGAGGACAGAGGAGTAGCAAGTGCCATGCAGAAGCACACACAGGAGAGGCAACCAGGAAGAGCTGCAATGCAGAAACGTGTACCAGTGCAGGACATAGGGTAGCAGCATGCACATCAGGGCAGGGACAGCACAAAGCTGGCAGGACACACCATAGACGGACAGAAGGATGGTTGGCAACCTGTAGATAAGGGTACAATGTGCTAACAGCACAGATCTGCACCAAGATATGACTGTCACAGGGAATGAAAAGTAGCTGTGCCCCGGGACAGGCTATACACAATGAAGGAGAACAGGAGAGGAATTCAAAACCTATCTCAGAGGGACCATTAGCACAAAAAATGTCAATTTGCCACAAAACTGGTAGGCACCCCACAACCACAACGTGAGGTCACTTTAGCTAAAGGCTGCATACAAAGAATACTGCAGTGGCATTCACACAAGAAGCCTGCTGTCCTTGCCCCAGGATAGGCAAACCTCCAACAGTAACCATGATTGGAATGCACATTGCAGATCTGGTGGTGTACAGATCAGATCACAGTCTGTTAATTGGGACCCAGAAGCCACATATAACTTACATGCATACACACAATGAAAATGTTATGCAAGTGGATACCAGCATGCAAAAGAGGAAAAGAAAAACAAAGAACTAAACCCAAAAGGGCGGCAGGGGATGCTCTGTGTGAGCAGGGCAAATAGGAACAGAACAGGAAAAAAATTGAAAACTTGTAAACAGGTGTGCCACAGAACCAGCTCTGAAACACAGCAAATGCCAATCCCCAAGTGGACTGCCATGTAAACTATTATAAAGAAAGAGACATAGTAAACAGCTAATATGTGATGGATAGGCCAGCACAGAGGGCACACTTTGGTGTTACAGTGATAGAGATGGAACGGGTTTAAGGGTGTGCATAGAGTGAATGAACCTGCACTGGGGTACCTTACATGGTCAGGGTTTTAGCACAACAGAACAAAAAAAGTTAAACCCCATGTGGGGATTCAAACCGCAACCTATGGGTTACAACACATGCCTGTAAACCACGATCCAACAAACTAACCCACAACAAAGCTTAATGCAAAAATTATACCTCAAAGGGAATGTGTGTATGGGGAACCTGTAACACCCACTGATTGCTGGCAAAACGGGCTGTGCAGATAGACAGCTGGCCACCGTACAAGGATGTGAGCACAGAGGGTGGGCCCCCCCCATGAACATGACCAGGAAATCCACTAAATAAATGTTGGCTCAGTGTGATCGAAACGCACAGCAGCAGAGACAAATGTACGTCAAACACATATTTCGTTAAATTTTGGTTAATCATCAAACAAGGATAGGGTAGATACCATCTATCATAATATCAAGGTGAATGGATTCCAAGGGGGGAAAAATCTGAGAACACATTTGCAGGGCAACAACCCATATGTTACCAGGACAGAAAAAAGTCACTGGCTGTCCACAGCTGATGGGCCAGAAGAGATAATGTGGCATCAGGTGCATGGTGTGCAGTATGGCATTAGACCCCCACCCTCTCCACAGTGCTGTGCATGCTCCCAAATGTGTAGTTACACTATGTGTGCATTGTAGACAGTAGGCGGATGCATGGATGAGGGCCCAACCCACATCCTCATGGATCTGTTCATTAAACCATATCTATCGTGTCAACACAGGAGGGCACACAAAGAAACAGTCATATATGTTGTTAAAAGTCAAGAAGGTTGTAAACACACATATCAATTGAATATATGTTACAGCTGTCCACATAATGCTGATATAGGAATCAAAGCTTGCAACAATGCTAACCCTAAACAATCGTCAAATGCACAATGAGGAGATGTAACAGGTAGCAGAGGCACATGAACACAGAGAATTCAAATGAAAAACCGCATCTGCAGAAACATGCAGAGAGAACACTAGGGTGCAAGAAGGTCCCCTGCACTGGTTGGTGTGGATACGGATTCGTCTACACATGGTGACAGCAGTAGTCTCCTCAGGAACAGATGGATAGCAATTTGAGCAGCCGGTGGTATAAGCCGGCTACTGGCAGGAGAAAGCAGGGATTGTCTCCTGCAGAAATAAAAAACACAGTTTCAATCATGGCAAATACTCGCTCACCTCGAGTGAGGATCGTAGGAATGTGCTGGTGATTGGGCACGCCCCAAGGGGAGGCGGGCAGTACAGGCTAGAAGCCCGCTGGTTAAATACACAGGACGCAGGAAGTGAAAAGGCAAGATGGTTCAGATTCCACGGGCAGATGGCGATCCATCGGGGATCGCGATTAGGGAGAGATCCAGAGAGAGACGACAGATAGGTAGGCAATGGAGGTTTCGCTTGCTGTGATAACTTTCCCTAACAGTCTGCAGCATGGAAGATAGCTTGGATTTCGGCATTCAGATGATGAATGAAATCTGCTGGCGGTCAGAGGCTCCTTTAGAACGCTGAGATAACCCAAGTCTACAGGATGCCAGGCAGATCTGGGGTGAATCAAAGGCAGAAGGGATAAAGAATCCTCCGCAGGGAGAAGCTCGACTGTATACGTTACCCCAGAGACAGAGGAGTTTTATGCTCTAAAGGCCAGAATAGTCTATGTTCTGCTTTTAAAAGCAAAGGCAGTCCAGATGGGAGGCAGCTGGTGTCGAGAAAAGAGAAGCTTTGAATGACAATAATTATTCTCTTAAACTAGGCTGAGGTCACTCTAGCGCAGGACAGGGCTGATATCCATGCTTTTAAATATTCTCCTAGCACTGTTAAGTTTGAATGCACAGGCACCCACGTGTAGGGAAGGCTGGGAGGCTAACGGGAGTGCCCGGCACGATGTTTGTTTTGCGGCAAATGCAAACAAACCTGATCAGCATCCTGAGATAGAGTTAGGCTCAGTCAATACTCTATTCCCCGAGGGTATCAGGAAGACAGCTCAATGAAGAAACGTTGTCATGGGCTGAATCACTTCTTAAAGAGATTTTCCTTCCAGGATTATTTAGAACAGACGAAGATGTTTTAACCACAGTGTTCCAGTTACTGGCTGTAAGGAAGAAAACTCTGTTCATAATTCTGGGTGTTTTCCCCTGCTGATGAGGATGAGATGATGATGGACTGTTCTTACGCTTTTTAATTGATAGAGGCAATTAAGCAGAGATAGGATTGTGGTCTGGTATATGAAGTTAATATAACAGTGACGTAACTTTGACCGAGAACAAGAAAGCTTGTGGAGGGAAACTGAATTAGATCACTACTAGTGAGTGACCGAACCTGAGGGCATTCATTAGTGAAGGCCTTTTCGGAGGGGGGGGGGGGTCTGTTATGCAGCCTGTATGTTCAAAGCACATGAAAGGAATGTGAAGAAATATAGCATTTAAAGTCCAGTGGCGATGCAAAGTTTCAGTTAATCGCTGTTTATTTGGTTTAAACTTCTTGCACCGTCTGTAGACCTTCTTGTTAACTGCACTAATGCTAAATATGAGCGGCACATGAAAAATAAACGCTCATGTAAATAAATAACTCATAGGGGGGGGGGGAGGGTGGTGGGTTTTTGTTTTTTTGTGTTTGTTTGTTTTTTTTTGTTGTGTGGTGTGTGTTGTGTTGGGTTGGGTTGGGGGGGGGGGGTTATGTGTTGTGTGTGTTGTGTGGGGGGGGGGGAGGGGGGGGTGACTCTGCCAGCCTGACTGCGCGAAGCAGAACACAACTACACCTAACTGGCTCAGAGGCATCAGAAGGCAACCACCGAACCCTCAAGGTTAAAGGGGGCGGGCGTGGTCATAACATATATCACGGTACATGGAATGCACACATTAAGGATAGAAAATGGACATGCACACTGCCACACTCCAAATATAACGGGGCAAAGTGTCATTACCTCAAGGGATACATAGGACTGTACAGACATGCAATGCTAGCTGTTTCTAAAGCAATGCAGAGCGTCACGTTCTGTACAGTAATCAGACACAATAACCTGTATATAGAGAGGAAACGAAAGGTCAAACATGTTACAGTAACCCACACATAAGCTCATATTGTCAACATGCTGGTGTTGCACCAACATAGTCAGTCAGCTGCACAGGCACCGTGTACGTTGAAACATGATACAGTGATGCCACACACTGCACTATAACACCGCTGGGTGATTGCAAACATCAATCCAAGATTTTGTGTGTGGGTAGGTAAGTGGTGTTATGGCAAATACGGTGTCATGTCCAATTGGCGGTCTTAGGTGGGCCTGGAGCAAGAGGACCTCGCCATGTCGCCGCCCTGTGCTCATCACGCATGGCTGTAATGCTTGTGTTGAAACAAACGAAATGAGCATATCCTGCTTTCCATGTCACACACATGGTCAAAACACAACAACACAATGTCAGAATGATGTACAACATACAGTGAGCAATGTTCCGTCCCTACTGCACACGTGGGGACCAGTTTAAGCACCGTGTCCAGGGTGCAAAGTGTGTCTGCACTCCAACAAGTCATGTTACGACTTGTCAGACGGCTGCCTGGGTGAGAATCTTCACAGTCTTGGCAAGTGCATAGATCTTATATTTTTAGCAAGGGATTGTGGGCAATGCAGTTCATTCACACCAGACATACAGCTGCTCACAATAATTCCGTTGTTCTTTTGGGTAAAGCCCATAATATATTTATGTATGGGGTTATTTCTCCCTAACACTAGATATGTCTTGGTAGCATGCATAAATCAGGCTTACTTACTTTCAGTGTTAAACTTTGAAAACCAAAATCAGGAATACCAACCTTTAAACTTGTCTAGCAATCAAAGCAAAAGAATCAAAGACGGGGCTGTGATAACAAACTGGTCTTTTTCTGTATGGCTTAGGCTAGATATCCTCTTAGCAAGTATCAGAACAACAAACCAAAAGCTACAAAGAGAAAAAAAACTGTTCTTTTTCATGGTTAACTTCTTATATCTTCCCAGCATAGATTCAGAAGTGATTCTCTCCTAAGCTCACAAGCAATTAGGTAAGGCTAAATTGCTTAGGCAGTTATCCATCTGAAACCCCTTATCTGGCTTGCTTTCTAGCTGTGTTGGTCAAATCCTGCTTGCGAGGCTTTGGCTGAGTAGATTAAAGTAACAAGTTTTTTATTTCTTTGTGATGGTTGCTGTACTTTGTAACAGAAAGTTACTCGAAAGGAGTTTAGACAGAGAGCTAGTCCATGTAAAGCATAATCTTCATCTAGGGCTATTATTTCCCCCTTCTTCAACAAGCATGGGTTCAATATCCTGGATTTGCAGCAGATTAATCTCCTCAATGGAGGGGGCACTTTCAGGAGAATCCTTGTTTCCCTGGTCTGTCTTTCAATGGTTCTATGCTAGGGCATAGCTCAGTGTACAACCCTGAGCTTTCGCATTGGCATGTTAGAGTTCTCAAAAAGGGTGGGGGACAGTCACCCTCTATATACCCGGTGGCCCTATGTAGTCGTCAGTTCTTATGTCCAGCCTTCCAATCCAGATCCCTGGACTACTGGATCTCTCTTCACATAGCGCGACCGCCCCGAAGAAAATGCTGGCACGGGTCCTAGGGTCCCTTCCACGTGTAGCCGTCTTTCTCAAGGTACCGGGCTGGAGATTCCTAGCTCTGCAGCAGTCCTTTCTCGCTCTGGCTTTCCCCAGTCCAATGGTGTATGGCTTGCCCTTGGAATGCCTCCCAGTATACGTACCTGCTCTGTACTCTTCTAAAAAAAAAAAAAAAAAATACTCTCAAAGGCTTTTCTCCTCTTTCTTCGCAAAGGGTTTCTTTGCAAACCCCCCTCTGGGGGGGTTCCTTCGTGGTTTAGCTTCTGCTTGCTGATGATCCTCCTGATGATGCAGATGATCAATGCTCAAGCTGATTCTCAAGATACTGAGGATGATTCTCTGTAGAATAAACTCTACCTTTATTCGGCTTGAGATGAGTGCTCCTCCCTAACACAGCACAGCTGTGCGTGAATCAGCCGCTGCCCTTTGAGATGAGTGGCTTATGGATTACCTCATAGCCCTCCTGATTGAACACACGTTTCCGCCACTTCATCTTCCTCTAATGGTCTGCTGGAAACCTGTTGCATTCTGGGACTGATAGTCTTTTATGGAAAAATTCTGTTTTCTTATTTCTACCAGAACTGACAGGTTGCTTGTTGCAGAGTCACTTCACCTTTCCTATAGTCTCCTTCCTGAGGCTATGATAAGGCTTCATTATCACAGACTGTCCTTGACACCCTGGACATGCATATTCAGAGTGTGACATCCCAATATGCCACAGTACTGGAAAGGTCTATGTGTGTCTCCTGCATAAGACATCTCCCAGACTCATTGACAGTGGAGTAGCTATCACACTGTGATGGGGCCAAGATAGATGCAAACAACGCCTCACCGATCACATCACACAGATTTCCAACACCTCACACTCTGTCTCCTTGCGATGAAGCACCGACACCCATCCAGAGCACAGCAGCAACGTGGTGTTGGACCGTCCTGGTCATGCCCAAAGTAGCAGTCCAACGAATAATACTGTCCATCCCAGGCATGTGTCCCATTCGCAGAGGTCAAACATCGCTATGGCACCATTTCGCGCAGTGATATTTCCATGGTGTTGTTGTGGTCGCTCCACCAGGTGGTTGATGGTGACGCCAGAAACAGCTGTAGTAGATGTTTTTTGTGTGTTCACTGCCGGTCTGTGTCAGAAGAGGATAAACAATGTAGTGGTATGCTGCTTGGGCAACTATCAGCGCCAAATTGCTAGAGAGTAAACCATCAATATGTACGTAATGAAACATCATACAGGCCAACATAACATGTTTAGTCAACACAGAACACACTGCATGTTGAGGACATTTTGAATTGGAAACGGCAGACGAGGGTGTCACATGGATATGGTCATTCCATTTCGCCTGTTACACAGGCGGTTTCACAGCTCTCACCGCCATGTGCTATCAGCGTTCGTGTACGAGAGACCCAACATAAATGTCTATGAGACAACCAGTCAATCATTAACATGGTAAGGCTGATGTCATTCACAAAAGACGCAAGGTGCACCCTACCGTGTGTTTGGCAGCAAGTATATTGTTTGGGATCCCCTGAGGCTCTCAACAGCCATAACACGTCACAGTGAAGGGAGAATATGTCATCCGAATGTGGCAGAGTCACCATGTCCCCACGTCCATCAGTCTGTTGATGCATGTCCACATTATTGGCTGATATCTGTGATACACAAATGCTGTTGTGCAGTGGTCTGTCAACACACAAGAGATAGGTCAGCTCACCCAGAAAAAACACATTTTCACAATGTCCACAAGGTAAACAGGCAGTAATACAGAGATAGCACAGTCACCACCGCTCCCCAGGTGTACAGACCCCTCACACCACTTGATAATGCAAAATGGCTGGCACGCTGTATCATCACACAGCCAACCCAAAAACACAGCACCCACAGAAAGTATTCGCTAAGGTAGGGCATGCCAGTCAGTAGCATATGGCCTGTATGTGCCACAATTGGACATTATTGGAGATAAACGGCCTCTTAATTGCAATGATACCCTGCTGTTGACTGAGGCTAAAATGTTAGGGAAGGGTGTACGTGCATTTCGCACCACGAAACACCTAGGACCTCACCCACCTCCACACACACTCAGCTCTGTTGGACATGTCGTCCAGAGACAGTGTTGGAGAAGACGATGAACTGGGTCTCAGGAACGACATGTGGATATGTGTGCCAACAGCAAACATATGGGGTAGGGTGGTGCTGGTAAAAGAGGTGAACAACAACATATGTACATATGCCTAGATCACTGGCAGACCTGTGCCCTCCCTCACTGTCCCCCGGTCATGCAGACAAAGTAGTCTGTAGGTCCACCTACCCTAGACTTACTGCAAGGGTTGGATGACGTACAGTCACCTGCCAATGCACTCACAGCACCAGGATGGTCACCAAGTATGCCCTGTGTATTAAGAAACACAAGAGAAACATACATATGTTATTTGGGAGTCTGTGTGCAACACACACTGCACCTTCACATCCTCAGGCTCGCAGACCCCGCCAGATTCCTTAAGCAGACTGACTGTTCCCCGATCACACTGTACAGATTTGTTTCATGTTAAATTTATCACTGAAGTGTGTGTGGCAAACGACAAGGGTCCGTACTCCATCTGTCCCCTTCCTCACCTCTCTGTTGCTGTAAAAAATTTGGAACAGAATTATCTCCTCGCTACCATTGTCGGCCTCTTTGGCTGCTAAGCACTGCAGTACTATCGCTGGGTCCACCATATCGCTCCCAATGCCCTGTCAGTGTGTTGTTCTGGTGTCTCAATGTCTTCTGTTAGCACCAGCTGTCAGTTCCGGGCTGGAACACAGGGAAATATGCAGGAGTAGCTATCCTTTATCTCTCTGTCCATATACATTTCTTGGTGTGTATATTCTCATATCTTGGACTCACATTAACAGCTGTGTTCTGATGAGTTGCAAATATATCTTCTCGCACGCCTGAGTTGCCACCTGTCATTGATGGCTGCATGTCATCACCACGTGTGTGAAATTGAGAATGGCAAAGCATAAATTATCTCTATATCTGCACTCTAAACTCCTCCCCTCCCATCAGAGCATCTTTGTGTGTGTGGCCAAAATTTCCTCTCTCTAGGGTGCCCAATGTAGGTGTTGGTTTTGGACTGCACTCTCCTCCTCTACACACATACCCAGCTTGTAGTTGATGCTTGTGGTTTATGTCTAGTTTTCATCAGCTATATCTCACCAGTCCTCCCTGAAAACACAACTAAAACCAAAAGCCCTCCCTCCCCCTAATCAGCTCCTGGCTTGCCTACTGTAACCTAGCACCTTGCTGATCTGGCGCTTGAATCATCTCTGTCTGCCTGAAAATATTCACCACTGCACTGGCCTGGCTTTTCAACAGCCACACAGCATAATGGCACTAATACTCCCCCTGTCAGGACATGCTGCACGGGTTCCCGATCGCGTTCGCGCATCCAGGTCAAGGCTACGTGCTGACTCTATACATACAGGCACACTGTGGTGTTGCAGTAACTTCCCTTACTGATCTCAAATACCAGTAATCCAACTACTACTCAGCATGTATATAGTGCTACGTATCACATGTAGCGCTATACAGAAACAACTAACACACAGTCCCTGTTCATCAGAGCATACCAACCAATCAATCAGCTCAAATTAAAAACTATGAAACACACACATCTAGGCAACTGGTCCCATCTATGGTCTGCTCTCCTACTGTTTACCCCATACTACACGCCTTTCACCTTGCTGCACCCAAAGCCTCAAACTAACTACCTGTGGCTGTACAGCAGCCCCTATCCCAATCAGCCACAAATCAGGTATGACAGCTTAACACCTCCTACAAGCCTACTACTCCCGACACACATAATCCACCACCACCGCTGTTGTGCCCTGCTCACATCTTCTGCATTTCAGTCATGACTAGATTGTAAGCTGGGATGGCCAGGCAGTGTCTGTTACATGTCAGTGCAGTGTTACATCTTACTGCCATTGGGATACAAATGTTCACTAGTAGTAGTAGTGCACACATATCTAAACAAATGTATGTGGTAACATATGCAGTACTTACATGAGAAGAGCACCTCAGTCATCGGCCGACTGACTGCTGTGCCCTCATGTGTGTCACCACGGGCACGTACAGGAGTGCACATCGGATCATCCTCCAGATCCTCATTAATTTGGACAGGGATATGGTGCCTGAGAGCAATGTTATGCAGGATGCAACAGGCTATAATTATCTCTGCCACAGTCTGTGGTCTGTATTGTAAGTCCCCGCCTGTCCTATCCAGACACCTGAAGTGACTCTTTAAAACACCAAAGGTGCGCTCTGTGATGGAGCGGTTGGAAGCATGGGCCTCATTGTAACTCGTCTCTGCACGTGTCCGTGGTTGACACACAGGGGTCAGCAACCAGGGGTGACACCCATATCCTGCATCACCTGCAGAAAGAAATGTGGAACGTTAAAGCAGGAGCTGATATCCACCCAAATGGACACAAGTATGTACGTGCAAACCAAATACACAAAACATCCTGACAGAAACATATGACAGCACATGATGGGACACCACAAATATGCATCAGCATGTGAAGTTATGACACACAAAAGAAGGGGTAGGTGTACGGATTGCAATCAACATAATCTGTAAACACGACACAAATGCCAGCGTTCATGCTACCATCATCACACAGCACCGTAGTAAGGTAGAGCTGGAGGGCAACACCCCCCCCCCCCCCAATGTTAGATCACACCCAGACAGATGAGACACACACACAACTAGGGATACACCTCAAAGACAGACATGTGCACTTACGGTTAGTCACAGGATCACATGTGCATGTCAGCGATGCGAAATACACACCCAGCAGTATACAGTCCTCTTACTGTCCTGCCTCAAATTGTCTGAATAGTGCCGCGTGATGCAGGATATAGGAGTCATGGGTGGACCCTGCAAACCTAGGGACCACATTCAGAATATGCATATTTGCATCACATACATCCTGAACCTTCAGGGAATGGTAGTGTTTGCGGTTGCAGAATACTACCTCCCTGTCTCTGGGCGGGACCAGGGCAACATGTGTGCAATCAATAGCTCCCATCACATGTGGTATCCCGGCAAATGCCTCAAAGGCCTGGTTCAGGGTCCCCCACTGTTGCCTAGTGTTGGGAATGGCAATGTAATTCCCCACCGGCTGATCATGGCACGCAGTACCTGGTGGAGACAGCATGAGAAGGTTGGGCGGCTCATGCCACCCACTGCGGCCACAGATGACTGGAAACAGCCAGAGGCAAAGAAATGTAGGGCACCAAGGAGCTTGACCAAACCCGGTATGGCATGTGACCGACCAGTTAGGGGCTCTAGGTCAGGTCTTAGATCCTCATAGAGCTCCCTAATAGCCCCCATGCTCAGGCGGTAGAGGGAGATGACCTGGTCCTCACGAATGTCCTGGAGCTGGGCCCTGGGCCTGTAGAGGTGAGGCTGGCAAGTCTGCAACTCTGCACACCTCCTGTGCCGTGCCAGCACAGGCCCTGCCTGGCATGCCCCCACAGCTGCAGGACTGCACCCATGCCCTGTGCCTCAGCCCCATGGACACCAACTCCCCCGTCAGGCAACCGCAGGTCCTGCACACATCCCAGTGAACATGCAGCAACCACAAAGCCCGCCATAAACTCCACCCCCCTCAACTCTTTAAATTCACTCAAACCCAGACACTCACCTCACCCACCAGTCACCAACCCAGCCACACAACTCCACCAGCACTCACCAACCCAGCCACTCTCCACACCAAACCTGCCTCTGACACTTCCCTTGCTTCACCAACAACCAACACCGCACACCTCGTCTCCTTCACCTACACAAACCCCTCAGCATTTACCACATCTGCATGTGTATTTATGTGTTTTTTATGTGTGCGTGTCCTTGCGCGCGTTGTGCATGCGCAGCGGCATGTTTTTACGTGTGCGCATCCTTGCACACGTTGTGCATGCACAGTGGTATGAGCGTGGAGGCTGCGTGGGTTGCGTACATGCAGGGGTGATGTGGTAGGTGCATGCACGGGGACACCACGTTGCGCAGGTGCTCCGTGTGTGAACGTGAGAGGTGTGCATGTGCTGCGTGCCGTTACGCGCATGTGGCCGGCACTCGTCACATGGGTCCCAGACACACACCTTCCACATCACCTCCTGCACATGCGCAACACACGCAGCCTCCATGCTCGTGCTGCTGTGCATGCGCAATGCGCGCAAGGATGCACACACGTAAGAAAACACATAAATACACATGCACACGTGGTACACGCTAAGGGGTTTGTGTAGGTGACGGAGAAAGGAGGCGAGTTGTAGAGCAGGCAAGTGTGAGATCAGGATTATAGCAGGTGAGGAGAGGTGTGTTGCGGAGCAGGCGAGATAGAGTGAGAGGAGGGGAGGCTAGGAGCAAGAGAGAGAGACAGGAGGTGATCTGAGGAGCAAACGCAAGGGAGAGGAGGGGAGGGAGGGGAGGTGAGGTGCAGGCGTGAGGTGGGGCAGCGGAACCCAGGGGCAGGGGCGGGGGAGTAGGCGAAGAACCGGAGGGGTAAAGATGTGTGACAGGGAGGGAGAGGGCACAGAGGGCAGTGAGATGGAGCGGCAGGACATGGCAGGGGGAGGAGGGTGAGACACATGTTCAGCAGGACCCAGAGCCGCCAGGGAGAGGTAGGCCTGGGGTGGTGGCTGCAGGCCCATCGTGTGTGTCGCAGCCCATCCATAGGCCACCCAGCGCCAAACGTAGGCATATACCGGTGCCAGCCGAGGAACGGAGGAGGGCTGTTAGATTCAGCCAGCAGGAAAACAACATCCTGCTGGCCAGTGTTTTGGAGCAGTATGAGGTGCTCTACAGCCGGCTGAGCACAAGCACAACTGTGGGCACACGGATACACATGTGGGAGGAGATCCAGGAGGCCGTAGCCCAGGCAGGGGGGCCAACCAGGGACCTGGATAGCCTTAGGAAAAGGTTTAATGATATTAAGCGTGGTGTCCATGCACACATGGTGGCAGAGCGGCGACATGCCATGGGCACCGGAGGGGGTGGTCCTTTTGCCCCAACACTGACACCCCTGGAGCAGGAGCTCGCAGACCATCTTGGACCCATATACCTGCGTGGACTGCCTGAAGTGCTGGACACTGCCCATCCACAGGCAGGTAGGTCAGAGATGTTACACATGTACAACTCACGGCCCAGTACATGCCAGCCATGGACGGGAAGGTGGGGGCCTATGTTCTGAGAACACGTGTGCCCTAACACAGGCAACTGGGGTCCACATATCCAGCAAAACATGGCTGTGTAGGTACAGGGTGGATGTGACAGGTACCTGGGGCTGCTTGCACAACAGCCACAGTCCTGGACATCAAAGAGCACTGCACAGGTGTACAGAACCGGGAGGGGGCAGTCCTCCAGCCAGACGGAGTGCCACTCCCCCTTGACTACGCATGAGTGGGCCAGATGACTGTACATACAGGGTGGCACAACACACTCCACCCCATGAACCCAGCACATGCAGCAGCTATTTGTACATGGCATATAGGTCACACAGAACACCATACATCTTCAGCCTGGCAAACAACACTATATGACGGGGACACAGACAGGAGGGACATGGGGGGACCCACACACACCACCTATAACAGCTATGACGTGTGTATGAGATTACCTGTCCAAAGACATATCCCAGACCAGTGACAGAGGAAGGGCTATCACACTGTGAGGGCAAGGTAGATGCAAACAAACCCCAATGACCACATCACACAGATGTCCAACACATCACACTCTGTCATTGTCCAACATACAGTGTGGATCCCCCACCCACCCTCACATGACATTGGGGTGCACATTGCCACAGCCATACCAACTGCACCTAGCCAATACCACACACCACCTGGGGCTATCATCTATACAGGTACTGCAGTGCCACAGACACATTCCTATGACCCCCACCCACGGTGCAACCACATGCCCAGCATCACTCCACCCATCCCCTGAATTAACCCACCACACACACCGAGTATGTGATAGCTGTCCACACACACCGCACAGTGGCTACCAAAGTGGCAGACCCCACACACGTCTGGCTTACCAGGACAAATACTGCAACACCTGCCATCCATACCACTCAGGCCAATGCATACACATCGCTCACAAACACTATGACAGGCTCACACTATGACAGGCCCACAATCCCACTCAGGGCCCACACATGCACCCTGGCCACATGTAACGCTGAGCCCGCATCCAAGGTCACAAGCACAGTGCATACCTAGTGCTGCATATAGTGGGGCCGCCAGTCTCAGCCCCATTCCCCCAACATCAAAACAAATGTGACACAGCTCCACCAGTGCGAGAGGCCGCCCCTCCCCCCCATGTCAGGTACAGCAAACTGTATGCACATGTGCTGTCCCCATTGTAGTTGCAGAAACAGCAGGTACAGGCGTACACCACATTGCCATTGGCGGGGATGTACTACACAGGTGTAGATATCTGACCTGTACTAACTCATCCTTGCTGTGTACCCTGTTCTAACACCCTGGTGACATCCAGGCCATGGAGGCATATGAGGAGGGGGATTTGCCGGCGCCAGAGAATGCCGAGGGGCCAGAGGCCGGCGAGTCCGGGGACGCGGACAGCACTGGCAGGGAGACCCCAGGAAATGTTGTGCTGCCCGAGGCAAAGGACAGGGCAGTGGATGCCGACGCACAAGTGGGGGCCAGTAGCAGCAGCACACAGACTGTGGAGGACACAGAGACAGAGGGGAGTCACCACACAATGCATGCGCCGGGGACATCACGCACCCAACACACCAGCATGGATATCATCCTTGCAGAGCTGCGGGCTCATACTGCCTCAGCAAAGTACGATGCGGAAGGTGGGTAACAGAATACACAACAAGCCCCTTGGGGGTGGACATAATATCCACAATGACATTCTATGTGCCCCCTAATATGATGACACCATAGCACATAGTTCTGTATTTGTAGTGGGGGGTGCCATGTGCATCCCCCCCCCTTGTAGAATGTGCCATCTGGTGTCATCATGCTAATGAGCTCATACATCTGCCTACTATTCACCACAAAATGCCCCATGGAGATGTACAGTGCTACACACCTACCCCAGATCACCTATACAGTTTACCCGTCGGACCCCTCTCCCTGGATAGTGGTACGTAGCAAAGATAGTCAGGGTACTCAGTACTGTGCAGCAGGTTTAGAGTGAACAGCGTCCCCCAGATATCTATCTGTGTGCCATGAATCCCCACATTATCCAACCTATCCCATACGACAAGTGCGCAGATACAGCAGTGACACACTGAAGTGCAACACAGTACCATGTGTCATATCTGTGATCACCACGACTCCCAGCAGGATCATTTCCGGGCCTGTGGATGGATCATGGGACATACAGATTGTCAGACGGCTGCTGGGTGAGAATCTTCACAGTCTTGGCAAGTGCATATATCTATATGATTTGCAAGGGATTGTGGGCAATGTAGTTCATTCACACCAGACACAGCTGCTGACAATAATTTAGTTGTGCTCAAGTGTTAAAGCCAATAGATATTTATTTATGGGGTATTTCTCCCAACACAGATATGCTTGGTAGCACATAAATCAGGTTACTTGCTAGTGTTTAACTTGGACAAAGTCAAAATCAGGAAAACAAATTCAAACTTGTCAGGCATTAGCGAATGTTTTCTTAGCATATATCAAACAACAAACGAGCCACAAAGAAAGAAAAAAACTGTTCTTTTCAGGTTAACTTCTGATAACTTCCCACATAGATTCAGAAGTGATTCTCTCCTAGCTCACAAGCAATTAGGTAAGGCTCAATTGCTAGCAGTTATCCAGCTGAAACCCCTTAGCTGGCTTGCTTCTACTGTGTGGGTCAAATCCTGCTTCAGGAGCTTTTCTAGAAAAGAACAAGTTTGTATTTCTTTGTGATGGTTGCTGTAAAATATAAAAGAAAATCACCAAAGGAATTTTGAAAGATAGCAGTCCATAAAAACACATTCTTCATCATCAATCATTCCCAAATCATCAACAAGCATTGGTTCAATATCATTTATTTTCACATATGAATCTCTAAATGTAGCATTTTCAGGAGAATACTGTTTCCCTGCTGTCTTTCAAGGTTATAGCTAGGGCATAGATCAGTGTTCATACCTGAGCTTCCATTGCTGTTAGAGTTCCTCTCTATATAGCCTGGCCAGTATGTAGTCCAGTTCTTATGTCCAGCCTTCCAATCCAGATCCTGGACACTGGATCTCTCTTCACATACTTCTGGCACAGGTCTTAGGGTCCCTTCCACGTGCAGCCGTCTCCCTCACAGGTAGCGTCTGGAGTTTCCTAGCTCTGCACCCTTCCTCTGGCTTTCCCCAGTCCAATGGTGTATGCTGGCCCTTGAAATGCCTCCCAGTATACGTACTGCTCTGGACTCTTCTAGACCTCTCAAAGGCTTTTCTCTTCCTTCTTCCAAAGGTTTCTTTCCTTCTCTGTCCGTCGGTTTGGCTTCTGCTTCTGATGATCCTTCAGATGAACTGATCAAGCTCAAGCTGATTCTCAGGATAATGAGGATAATTCTCTGTAGAATAAACTCTACCCTTATTCTGCTTAGATGAGTGCTCCTCCTAACAGCGCAGCTGTGCTGATCAGGCCCTGCCCTTTGAGATGAGTGCTTAGGGATTACCTCATAGCCCTCCTGATTGACACACGTCTCCCCACTTCAGCCTCTAATGGCTGTTGGAAACTTGGTGCATTCTGGGACTGGTAGTCTTTTATGGCAAAATTCTGTTTTCATCTACCAGAACTGACAGGTTGCTTGTTCAGAGTCACTTCACCTTTTCTATAGCTCCTTCCTGAGCTATGATAAGCTTCCTTATCACAAGTTGTAAACATGGTACTGCGTTGCTAGCCGTCGCATACATGATTGGTCTGCGGACTGGTCTGTTGGTATACGTCGGACATGTGCATGAGTCACGGTGGGGGTGCAACACATGTCTCACACATCACCTTGTGTCTCACCCACAGCCACTCGTCAGGTTCTGATGGGCATTCAGGAGGATGAGCCAGATGTGTGCCACAGCTGAGGTGATGGTAGCGGCGCTACTGCGGATTGCAGATGCTCAAGAGGCCATGGCTGGGCGTTCCCAGCAGCCAGCCCCAGCCCCAGCCCCAGAGGCCGCACCAGCGGAATCAGAACAACAGTGTGCTTGGGCCATGGTCACCGTGGACATGGGCGGCCACCCAGGTCTTGATTGCGGGAACAGGTCACTGTGTGCGAATAAAGATGACAAAACCTGATTATTCCTATGTGCCCATTTCCTGTGTTTTCCACTGTACTCCCCTGAGTACCCTGTCCCCCATATGTCAACATGGTTACATGTGCCTCCCCATTTCCCTTAAGGGTGTGGGGTATGCACTACCACCAATCAACGCACAGACCTTATACCATGCTCTGTGTGCCATGAACCATGCCATGTGTGCACCCTTCTATCTATGCGTGGGGATATACCCTACCTCTCCAGTTAAGCAGTAATATGTTTATGGTGGTACATGTATGTTTTACGGATCGGTCACTCTCTCACACCCCATATCCTCTCCATTGCTCCACCTACATGTGTGCCATTCCCTCTGACCCACACCAGGACCTACGTGGCTGTTTAGCTGTAGATGTTTATGTAAGACACAGGTAGACATAGGTAACTAGCTACAGTCAGCTCTTCACTCTCCCCCTGCGCCTGTAGTGAGCCTCTGCTCCCCTCCAGACCAACATCTACCCGTCTTGGCCTCACCAGCTATCCCCCTGGGCAGCTCCTGGGTACAGCAGTCTATCTTATCCTTCCTGCCACATACCTGCTGCTGGCCGTCCCCCCTATTCCCTACGAGCATGGTGCATCAGATATGCTGCCTACACATGACAGGCAGCAAGCATGTGTCCATAGCTGGTGGTACACACAGCAGTGCGGTACATCACAGGGGCACCAGGGGGCACTGACAGCTACGCACATGGTCAGACACCACACATGAGTGTGGGGACGGTCCATGTATGTTACCGATGTCTAATACACATACACATAGGGATGAACACACATGTCCCATGCTCACGTCAACACTCTGTCTATAAAGAAAACACGTGACCAGTGTGATATATAACAAAACCTGTGCATTTACAGATATGGGTGATATGTACATGTAGACCCATACTGTGGCACGAGTGACACAGCACCACAGGCCTTTCGGAAAACGTGATTGCGTAGCTAACCTGGCAGCCACGTTTTGCATCATTTACAAACATGGAGGCTAGTTACTAAGGCACGCTAATGTTAACTTGCATTATTTTAGCGCAGGTCGTAGTTACTAATAGTCATGAGTTAATGATGAATTAATGTGCATTAGCATTAGCGCCCCTTAGTAACTTGTCCCCCATAGGAACAGTGATCATTCATAAAAGCTGACCAGACTCCAAAAAATGGGATCTCAGCTTTGGAAAGGCAAATAAGAGTTTGAACAAAACCAGTTAAATGTTAGTTCATTTTAAGTTTGATGGAATTTTGCAAGTTTTCTCAGGCTTGTCAGAACCAGGGAAAATCTAAATTCTGTGCAAATTTTAAGAATGGCTAGAATTTGCTTCGGATCTGCAACTGCTCACTGTAGACTCTATGAATAAGATCCATCGGTTTCATTTCTAATACAGACTCACTACATTCACGTGTGTGGCCTCCACTCTGCCACTCAGACACTCTGGGGCCGCCCATCAGGGGATGGCAGCCGAGATGCACCTCCCATACCAGCTGCATGCTGCATGTGCATCTCGGCAGCCAGCCACTGAATAGCGCCTGCAAGCCACCGCATTGTGTGGTTCTGTGCCCGCTGCCGTTGCACCACACCAAGCACTGCCACAGACAGGTCCCGGACATACCTGCCCCCTCTGACGCCCCAGGTGCCCGGAGTCTGTGGTGGTATGTGCTTGGGACCTGCCTGTGGCACGTGGTGGTGTCACTGCACCCACAGGGCCACCCTCTCCCCCCTCCACACCCCCTGACACCCCAACCTCGCCCTAACCCCCCCTCCACACTCTCCTCCTCCTCCTCCACCTCCTCCTGCATATCATCCTCCCACCCACCCACCGGTGCACCGGAGCGACCCTCACCTTCCCCTCCCTCCCGCCCCACACCACCCTCCGCCCACTCCACTTCTGCAGAGTCGTCCTCCGGCTCTGCCCCCTTCTCCTCCTCCTCCATTGGCTGGGCTGGAGCTGTGGGCCCTGTTGTGTAGGTCCTGGATGTCAATGCCCATTCCCCGGCAGCAACGGCCTCTGTTGGGGAAGACAGTCATTAGGACATCATCATGTCATTCCCACACCACATACACATTGTGTGGCCACACACAGGCAGTTGGCCCACTGTGACATGCTGTATATCTCTGCAGTGGCCACAACACTCACCGTCATGTTCCTGTTGTGCCTTCCTTTGTAGGCGTTCCAGGACATCCGGGCAATGCAGCCGCAACTCCCTTCCCTTCTTCCAAAGGTCCTCCACCTGGGGGGGAATGCAATGGGTGGGAACATCAGGGGGAGGATATCTCTGGTGGGTGGCTATCGCATATCACACATCACTACAGGCAGCTGAGTGTTGCTGCTGCTCTGGCCAGTGGGTCCACTACTACTTGTTGGCAGCGCCGCATGCATGTGTGGCTGTGGGTCTGCCCATGTGTGGGGTGCCAGCTACGTGTACTGTGTGCTACCCCCTGGCCCCCTTACCCTGTTCCCACACCCTCCTTGCATGACATGGGTGCACCATGCCATGTGTGTGGTGGTCACATTGGTCTCCAAAAGTGGGATTTCCAAACTCCCTGTATGCTGTGGCAGACACCTGTGTATTTGCCTCACCCACACACATCAGCCGACACACCCACCGTGGCACCATGAGCTCTCTACGGAACACGTGCGATGTGTTCTGACCTCGCCCAGTGTTTGGGTGAGCCAGGCACATCAGCAGGGGCCACTACCATGACATCAGACCTACAACTCTACCTCTGTGGTCAGGACTTAGGCCTCCTGTGAATATGGCAGTTGTGGCTGTATGCAACCGGAGCATGCACGGAGCCACCTATCTGAGCTATAGACCTATGTTATCCAGTCTAGGCCCTCCCGGGGGTCAGGCAGAGCAGTGACACCCCAACAGCTGTAGGTACGCAGACACCAGCAGCTTTAACAGACCTCTGTGATCAGGTGTGGGTCTCCTGGTGTTTGGGCTCAGCAGTGCAACAACACCAGGATAACAAACAGACCACAGCAATCACATCTGGCTCTCCTGGGGGTAGGGTGGATGTAAACACATGAACAGCAGCAAGTACCGTACCAACAGGATGTATAACTGACCTCTGTAATCAGATCAAGGCCTCCTGGGGGTAGGGTGGATGTAAACACATGAACTGTAGCACCTACTGTACCAACAGGATGTATAACTGACCTCTGTAATCAGATCAAGGCCTCCTGGGGGTAGGGTGGATTGGAACGCAGAAACAGCAGCAAGTACCGTACCAGCAGGATGTAAACTGACCTCTGTAATCAGATCAAGGCCTCCTGGAGGTAGGGTGGATATAAACATATGAACAGCAGCAACTTCCATACCTGCAGGATTTAAGCCTGACCTCTGTAATCAGATCAAGGCCTCCTGGGGGTAGGGTGGATTGGAACGCAGAAACAGCAGCAAGTACTGTACCAACAGGATGTATAACTGACCTCTGTAATCAGATCAAGGCCTCCTGGGGGTAGAGTGGATATAAACACATGAACAGCAGCAAGTACCGTACCAACAGGATGTGTAACTGACCTCTGTAATCAGATCAAGGCCTCCTGGGGGTAGGGTGGATATAAACACATTAACAGCAGCAACTTCCATACCTGCAGGATTTAAGCCTGACCTCTGTAATCAGATCAAGGCCTCCTGGGGGTAGGGTGGATGTAAACACATTAACAGCAGCAAGTACTGTACCAACAGGATGTATAACTGACCTCTGTAATCAGATCAAGGCCTCCTGAGGGTAGGGTGGATATAAACACATTAACAGCAGCAACTTCCATACCTGCAGGATTTAAGCCTGACCTCTGTGAGCAGACAATGGCTTCATGGGGATAAGGCATACTTGCACACAGCAGCATCCACACCTACTTTCAGCACTGCCTGCACTTTCCTCACCTGGGTGGTCAGCAATCCGATTAAAGCGCCTAGTGATGCGGCGCCATGACCTCCTGACACAGTGGAGGTCTTGCCTCCTGGATGAACCAGGGAATAACTTGGTCTGCTTTGTGCAGATCAGGTTTGCCAATACTTTTAAATCACGCCTGGTGAAGGCTGGCTGATGTGATCGCCTTTCCATATTCACAGAAGTGACTGGGTTGCTGGAGCACGCACACACACCGCACATGTGCGATGGCACGCACGGCGCACACGCTGCGCATGCACAGTGGCACGCTAACGCACGTTAACCCTAAGTTCATGCCAGCCCAGTGTTAGAATGAATAAAGATGTAGCCCACTGGTTTCTGCAATGACTGTGGAGGCAGAGGTCATGGGTTTGATTCCACAGTAGTGTTATGTAATGAGGCATTACCTTTACTTTAAATCAGTGCTGTCTGAGGCATTTTCTTTTTAATTTAAATTAGTGCTGCCAGCAAACACACCCTCACAGTGCCGTAACCTAAGGTGCCGCATAAGGCACCCTATAAGGCACTCCAGAGGGCACTTTATAAAGTGCACTGTCCGACAAGGCACCTTATAATGTTCCCTATAGGGCGCCTTATAAGGTGCCTTATAGGGCGCCTTATGAGGCACCTTAAGGTAACAGCACTGTGAGGGTGTTTTGCTGGCAGCACTAATTTAAATTAAAAAAGGAAATGCCTCAGACAGCCCTATCAAATAACACAACTGTGGGATCAAACCCATGACCTCTGCCTCCACAGTCAGTGAAGTAACCAGTGGGCTATATCTCTATAGATGCTAACAATCCCCTGGCTAGTTACAGAAGGACTGCAGGTCACCACACAAACCATCTGCTGTGGTTACCAGGATAGGGTGAACCCACCCATACCCATGATGCACTGCACATGCAGATCAGCAGTCTACAGATGATCACAAGATGGGTATGCACCCCCACAGCACCTCGGTCTGGTAGGGGGAACTGACCGTGTGTGTTACTGGCACAGAGTAGCTACAGACATTCACATTGTGCGGGTACTGTGCTCACCCTGAGGGTGAGGCGGGGTGCCCAGCACCAGGTCTGCAGCACCTGGCTAAGCTGAGATAGGCTATGCCGCAGGTTACCATCAGTGCTAGTGTGTGATAGGTAGTCCTTGCAGACACACCTAGGATACACCTGTGTCTATCCGTATTTCCCAGTCATGTCTAGCTCTTGTGGACTATGATGCACCCAGAATAGTGCAAATCCTGTGTGGGTGCCATGGTCACATGATTAAAGGGGGGGTGTTTGGACCCATAAGCGGATAATGTAGCACCACCCAACCCGCCCTCTGGGGCTCAGGGTGGGGGACAAGATCTCCCATCAGCAGATCCACATTCTACATCCCTGCAATGGTGGCAGTGGAGGGCCCATCAACCCCAGTCCTGCTGGGGAACAGGCACCCTACAGGGCAGTCAATGCAGATCTGTACACATCCATAAGGCAATGGCAGACAGATAGTAGGCCTGAAAATGCTCAGCTTCCCCCCCCCCCCCACCACCACTATCTGACATTCTCCAGCAGCAAGCACACTGAGTCTCCAGCCACTGCACCCTGAAAGGTGTTCCAGCCATACACATACTAACTGCAGACAGTCTGCTATCTAGTACATGGTCCTGCAGGAACTGTGTGTACCCAAAAATGGGATGTGAGCACACACACCAAGCAGGTAAGTCAGTGATTGGGTCCCAAAAAAGGGAACCCATAAATATCACTTGAGAGAAATACTATATAGCACTATGGGGGAACCTAGCCATGCCATGGTCACTGCTCAGTCAGGGTGAGAGTGACCTCTCAGAAGGACATGCTGTGGCCGGGCACTACAATGTCCCAGCCATTGCCCTATGCCCTGTGCAGATGCATCCTGCCCAGGCCACCCTGTCCGGGCCATACCCACAATACCTTGCTTCTCATTATGTACATTGGCAGGCTAACACTGGAAACAATGCAAGCAGTGTGGGCTCAGTGAAGGTGTAGGCAGACACACACTCCCACACCTATGCCAGCATTGTGCAAATATAGAGGCTTTTGGCAGCCCTGGCCACCACACCAGTCCTGGGCACATTGCAGGCATGGCTATGGTACGCAATACCATTGGGGGCACTCCTCGAGGTGGTAAACACGGTCAGAAACCAAAACTGAAACAACTCCACAGATATCAGAAAGGTTGCTATGATGCAGCTCTATCAGCAAATTGTGATTAACATAGGAATTGTTATCTGCCATTAATCATAGCAACCTTTTGATATATGTGGAACGTGTTCCCAGGTTTAGGGCGTCATTGCTAAGGTATGCAAGTGCTAGTATTGGGAGATGCTGCTGCACGCAGGGTCCAACAGCCTGACTCTCCATGAGGCTTTGGATAGTGGAGCCTGTGGGTGTGGGTGTTTATGCCCCTGTTGGCCGCTGCTCTAGGGCAGAGGTTCCCAACTCTAGTCCTGGTGGGCCAAACACTGTTCAGGTTTTCATGCTGTCCCTGATGAATATGCATGAGATACATTTGCTGCCGGGAGTCTCCACCCCCTCTCCAGCTCCCACCCAATCCGGGCGGTGGGAGCCCGAAATCGCAGCAGCCGCCGGGGATAAAAGCGGCGTCCCTGCCTGCAGAGACGCCGCTGCCGGGAGTCTCCACCCCCTCTCCAGCTCCCGCCCAATCCGGGCGGTGGGAGCCCGAAATCGCAGCAGCCGCCGGGGATAAAAGCGGCGTCCCTGCAGGGTGCGCCCGCGCCTGGCGGGCCCGCGCCTGAGAGCCTCGCCAGAGGGCCCTTTGGTGTGGCCCTTAGGCGCGGCACGAAGGCGAAAAGTAGAAAACATCCTAGGAATTCAGCAGCACCGACTGCATACCAACGGATCGCGACAGAGGAGCAGACCGAGGAGGACAGCAAAACCGCAAGTAAAACTCTCACAGAACATAACACATCACACACTACCAAACGCCCTCTTCAACAACACACTCCATAAAAGCTCCGGCCTCCCCCCCATGGAACAGGCTCCCGCACCAAGGCGACTGCCACAGGTCCAGCTCCACATCCACGGGACAGGCTCCCTCCTAGGGACAGGCTCCCGCACCGCAACAGATCTAGCTCCACACCCACGGGACAGGCTCCCTCCACGGGACAGGCTCCCGCACCAAGGCGACCGCCACAGATCCAGCTCCACATCCACGGGACAGGCTCCCTCCATGGGACAGGCTCCCGCACCGCAATAGATCCAGCTCCGCATCCGCAGGACAGGCTCCCTCCACGGGACAGGCTCCCGCACCAAGGCGACCGCCACAGATCCAGCTCCACATACACGGGAACAGGCTCCCTCCACGGGACAGGCTCCCGCACCGCAACAGATTCCATCTCCACATCCCGCGGGACAGGCTCCCTCCACGGGACAGGCGCCCGCACCAAGGCGACCGCCACAGATCCAGCTCCACAATCCACGGGGACAGGCTCCCTCCTACGGTACAGGCTCCGGCCGCACCGCAAAACAGATCCAGCTCCACATCCGCGGGAACAGGGCCTCCCTCTACGGGACAGTGGCGCCCGCACCAAGGCGACTGGCCACAGGTCCAGCTCCACATCCACGCGGACAGGCTCGCCGGGGCCTAGGGACAGGCTCCCGTCACCCACAACAGGATCCAGCCTCCACATCCACGGGACAGGCTGCCGCTTGCCACGGGGACAGGCTCCCGCACCAAGGCGACTGCCACAAAGTCCATCTCCACATCCACGGGACAGGCCCCTCCTAGGGACAGGCCTCCCGCACCAAGGCGACTAGCCCACAGGTCCTAGCTCTACATCCCCGGAGACAGGCTCCACGCAAGCAAGTACAGATCGCTCCCCAAAGCAAACAACCCAGACGAAGACCTAAGGAGACAGGGTCACCCTATCAGAACATCACCAACTACGGCAACATGCACACCCACATACTTCCGCCCTCTAGCCTACGAGGGGGTCACGGGCGACAACTCCTCCCACCCCGACCCACACACCTAAACACAAAAACTACACCTCAAACAAACACACCAATCAAGGGAAAGTACCCTCCAACTGCACACAACGGCCATATCTCGCGGTCCACAACACACACGACACAAGAGACCTAGACTCGCAAACCAACCCCAAGACAAAGAAGACCAAACATCGGACACAAATCAAAACACCAACACCGGCTCAAATCGGAAGCAACAACAATAAGTAGCAACCAACCCATCTTCCACGAAAAGGAACGACGCAAACAACCATTGAGCTCATAAACGCCAGATCCGTCTGCACAAAGCACAAACGTCTGGTAGACCACATAGAAGAGCGACAGCGGCCCAGACGATAATATGCATCACAGAAGACATGGCTCAACCCTACCGACAGTGTTACTACTCAACCAAACTAGTACCGAACAATCTACTCAAGCATACAACTGCACCACGCACCCACAAGCGTGGAGGAGGAGTCCTAATAATTATGCAAACAACAAAACTCAAGTTCAAGAACACAGAACCTCACAGTAATCCACAGCAGTGTAACACAATTAGCATCAAAGCAACAAGAATATTTGCAATCTGCCTAACCTACAGAAGCCCCCGTGCTCCACCTGACGATCTAGCCTTCACAACTCGAAGGAAGCCTGTGCCATAACAGCACAACAACAAACCAGCACTACTAATCGGAGGACTTCAACCTCAAGTTCCGCCATATACAAAAGATGCAGAGGCCTTCCTTCAAGCAATGACCGTCACTTCAATTCACACAGACTAAGTCAATGCACGCAACGACACAGACTTGGATCGATCACCCAGACCTTCATCTTCGCGAGAATGGCACAAAACTACCTAACGGTTCAAGACGACCTAAAAATCTCTACACCCACCTATAGGGCACACCAGTACCACTGGTCTGACCATATACGTTAAGATACGAGACGAAACTGAAACGCAATCAGCAAGAAGACCAGACAAGCGAAAGAGCGTAACATTTCCACACACACAAAGCACGGATTCAAGTCCTTTGACACGGACGGAATTACATAACAGGAACCACAATACAACACTTGAACATTGACTCAGAGGACCTGGAGGAACAAGATTTTCAACTGGAACAAGCGTTCTAGACTAACGCCGCCGCAAACCATCCGATGACAGGACCGAGAACACAACACCACAATCAAGAGACAAAACAAGCCATTGGTACTCAGGCAAAAATACGACAGGAAAAGAGGGAGCTCAGGAAGATTGAACGGAGATGGAGAAAAAAAATAAAACAAACAGATAGCTTGATCGCTAACCAAGGGCAGCTTTACCTAACAAAGCAAAAAACAATAGACGGAGAGAAAAATGAACACATCCAAGGTCCACCAAAACATCAAAAGGAGAGAATATCCACATCGCCTAAACCGTGATAAAAGGAGGTAGGGCATTCTGTCCATCAGGTACAGAGAGCAGCAACCCAGAGAATAAGCAAATTTTCGTGAAAATGAGTAAATCAACAACGAACAACCCTGACCAAAAGGTCGGACAAAGCAGCAGAAAAGGAGATACGCGTATAAAAAAGACTGGAGGGCTCACACAGAAACAAAAATATCGCTGACGCGCACATCAATAACACAGAGAACGAGACAAATTCCAACTCCACAGAGCGGCACAACACCCACCGTGAGAACACAAGAACGGAACGATAACACCCCAAAACCATGGGGCACATTCTACTCACCCTCAAAAGGAACAGATATCCCACAGAATTCATACTCCAACCCATCAACAAGAACCAAGTACCTGCCAACACATGACACAGAAGCCACATTGCCCCAGTGTCCCATATGGGTCAAAGCACGACCAACATAGACAAGCCCCGTCATACCAAGCCATTAATCAATAAGATGGTTACATCAACTCACTCACTCAAGGACTCATGTCCACAGCAAACTTAAAAGCTTGCCTCAGGTAAGACTACAAAATCCACGCCAAGAAAAGAAAACTCACTCTCGTAACAACGAAAAAGGAAGCTCCCAGACAAGCATAACCGGGACCACGTACCCATACTCCAAAGTACAGGCATACCACGTATTCAAAGCATCGCAAAAGATAATCCTCAAGAAAGACGATACAAGTTCAACTCACACAACTCAGGAACACATGACGATACAAGCGGAAGGCATCTCGACGACAGGCCTAAGCACGGATCTTCGTCGCCAACTCTATGGAGTCGAAAACTCTACTGATCTACCCTCTTCGACAGCATCATAAGAATAATTGACAACACCAGGAATGGAATTATAATGATCTTCATCGACATCTGCCGTTCAGCTTTCGACACAGTTGACCACAATATTGCTCCTGGAGAGAGACTAAAGAACACTGGTATACACGGTACCATCTCTGAAATGGTTCCACTCGTACCTAACGAAAGACAGCTACAGGTCAAGGTGGGACATGACACCTCCCGAACCCATAAACGTCCAACAAGGAGTACAGCAAGGATCCCGCACTCTCAGCACTCCTTTTTAACATCTACATCCAAACCAATATGCAACATTATGAACAGAGAACAAACATCCAACTACACAATATACGCAGACGAACATCATGGTATACTCCCCGATATCAATCGACAACCCGGACTTCTCTAAGATAACAGACTGCCTACCCAAATGATCGCCAGTGGTGCCAAAAACAAACAACCTCGGCAATAAACTACAACCAAGACCGAAGCTTGATATCATACCAACTCGGAAACCAAAGCTTCATACACCCACCAAACATAAAGATACAACATGCACCACGATACCGATAAGATCAGAAGTGGAGATACCTTGGGGTTACTTCTGGACAGTAAACTCAACCTCCCCAAACCACACATAGGACAAAACAATCCAAAAAGCCTACTATAGGATGCGAATCATCAGGAGATGATGAAACCACTCCTCGCCCCAGAACACTTCCGTACCGTCTTGTCAAGCACTGATAACCCCATATACTGGACTTCTGCAATCCGATATACCTTGGACTACCAAAACAAGCTCGTTCAAACCACTCCAGCGGTGGCACAAAACACTGCAGCTCGAATCATAGTCCCGGAGCCGCAGGCAGGAGCACATCACACCTACATTAAAGGACTTAACACTGGCTCCCAATCAGTGCTCGCATCAGAGGTTAACAAGCCTATCATAAACCTATTTAAGATAAAAGAGCACACATCAGGCCAAACAGCCTCCACACGCTCATACAACCGGAAACCAGCGCCACGTCCTAGAAGAAGTCCAAACACGCAACCGAGTCCAGTACCCCAACATGAATACCGCACACACGCAGGACAGGACACAACAGACAGAGCTCTCTCCCTGTCTGCTCCAACAATATGGAACAATATCTAACCGGACCGATCTAAGGGCAACTCCAGACCCTCAAAAGACTTCAGAAAACAACTGAAAACCATGCTGGTTCATAGAGCACTAAAAAAATGGGTCACATCACATATACCTAAGAGAATGGATAACCAGCACTTCCAATCCTCCTAAAAAAGAACAACTGTATCATGTATATAAAATGTGTTTTTAGCACCCACTGTAAATAGCCCACCTTGTACATAGCTCCAAACAAGGGATCAAGCACCCAACACAGCCATCACACAACCAAGTTGTTCATCCTCACTGCATGTAACAACACAAGCACACTTTACCTGATTGCTTACTGTCGAATACACACCTTGATTCTATTAGAGAATAAGGCGTGGTTTTAGAAAGAAATACTGTTAAATAAAATAAATAAATAAATAAATAAATAAAAATTTGCATACAATGGGGGCAGGGATACAAATGCAGCACAGGCATATTTATTAGGGACAGCATTTATTTATTTATTTATTTAACAATCATTTATATACCGCATCTTCCATAGATCAGCATGACACCTGAATGTTTTGGCCCTCCAGGACTGCAGTTGGGAAACTCTGCTCTAGGGATTGCACATGTTTATGGTGTCTGTGCTCTATAGGGTAAAATATAGGCATTTCAGGCATGTTTATTTTATCTGCAATAAAGGTTCCATCTTTATTACCACGGTTTAGTACTGGGTAAATATGAGGACAGGGTTGGCAGGAGCCACAGCTGGGACTTGAACTGGTGATTTCTGCTCCTGAACACACTGGCTGTGTGTACTGCACCACACTGTTGCCACAGGGACAGATCATTCCCTGGGGATACCATGACTGTTCATCAGACAGACCTTGTCTGTTGCAGTGCACGGCACCCACCTAAACGGGGCTTGGCCGTGGTCTGCTGTGGGCAGATGCCACTGCCCCCTCCGCCACCAGCACCCCTCCGCCACCATGCTGACATGCCCTTATGCCGGTGGTGCTGGTGGTGCGCAGTCCCAGGCCATCCAGTGTGCCGGTAGGCAGCTGCCTATGGTGTGGATTTTCGGGTAGGGGTGCCTCCATGGACATGCGCACTTCCCCCCGGCACTGCCTGTCAATGTTATGTGCCCTTGGGGGTACCTGCTGGTAATATCCCCTATGACACTATGGGACATACACTCGTGCCCATGTTGGACCCTCGTCAGTTGCTGTCTTGCTACTTTACAGTTTCGGCATTCCTATGTGTCACCTAGGCATCTGCCTAGCCCTCACTGTGCCCCAGCTGGACCACAGCATATGCCACATGCAGCCCTCTGTATCCCATTTACAGCATCAGTACAGTTGCCCTTTCCTACATGCCCACTCTGCTGTTACTGCACACGTGCACGCCATAACAAACCTGCCCAATATAAATGAGAAAAACCCTGATCAGCGCTATTTCAATGTGGGATCATTCACTTTGTAGGGGGACAGAGCATAGACCCTTCCAAACATGATATCTTCATTTTTGTGCTTTGTCAGTGGTGTTGCTTTATGTTTATCATTATTATCGCTATTGGCCAGCTTGGTTATTGGGATTCCAAATGTGGTTTTGGTCATTTTCTATGTTTATTTGCCTTTTTGGTTCCTGCACATGTATCACTATCACTTTTCTGGGTTTCCCTGCCTTTGCTGTACATTGCTGACTGAAATGGTTTCTCTCTGCTGCAAATGTGCCTCTAGCGTGAGGTTTTCACTGGCGCTAATTTTCAGACCCTGATTTCATGGCGTTAGTGTGCATGGAGCCTCTCCCCGCCCACTCTCCACCCATTGACCCCTTCTCTCCGCCCTCTGGGAAGCCTTACTCCACCCTTCAGGCCCGGATTTCACAAAGTTAGTGTGCCTTAACGTCACCGCTGCGTTGTCGCGTGATAAGTGACGTTAGCGTGCGATAATGTCACTTATCGCACAATAATACCACCACTGCGACGTTAAGACGGTTTAGTAAACATACCCCAAAGTTCTTTTTGGATATTCCTTGTGTTCGCCGTGGTTTTTGTCCTCCGTTCTGACAGTTGTCAGCAATTACGTGAAATAGACACTATAATTGCTAGTTAAGGTGCGCATAAAATGTTGAAATAAAGGCCCGTGAATTTTCCGTGACATATGTTGAATTTTCAAAGACCTCCCATAAAATAGCGCGTTTTTTTCCCATGAATTTGGTTGGTCCCTACCAATACCCTAACAGAAACCAAAGATCTCACCCAATTTAGAAAACATCTCAAGACATTCATCTTCACCGAATACTATAATTATGAGCAATAAAGTTCATATTTTCCTCTAGCCTACATTATAAGACTCGCACCATTTTCTCACTGTTACCACTCACTCCCTTGTATAGTAACAAGAATACAGCACATGTAAATAGTTACAGTGGTGTGCAAAAGTCTGTAATCACTTGTGAGTTTTGCGTTTTTCGTACTTTCTAACAGGTTTTTTTTAAATTTTGCGTTAGCCCAGCATATTCATCTTCTACCACGTTAAAAGGAATACATTTGGCTATTAGAGTTGACTTTTTTGCATTCCTTGCTTCCAATTTAAATACTTTACAGACACTGGGAGATAGCTACTGCGAATTTTCTGGATCCTGCGTCAAAACTGGATCGAGATTATCCAATAAGCACACGTTATTTCTGACCAATCAGGAGGCTGGTTTCACTAACCAATCACAATAAAGATATCTAGCCAACAGTGCAGCTATAAAAACGCGCAGAATTTTTGAATTTCATACGCATTCTGGATCGACCATGAAGATGACTCGGACCCTGACATTGGAGGAGCATGTTCGTGTGTCCTTTATGAGTGAGGAAGGATTTTCAAGCCATCAGATAGCCAGGAAAGTTGGTTGCAGTCAGAGCTTTGTTGTTAAGATTGTACAGAAAAAGAAAGAGACGAGTTCAGTGGTGGAAAAGCCTCGTTCAGGTCGTCCATGTGTATCAACATCACTCCAGGACAATGCCTGCAGTTTGGATAGTGGAGCCTGTGGGTGTGGGTGTTTATGCCCCTGTTGGCCGCTGCTCTAGGGCACAGGTTCCCTACTCTGGTCCTGGTGGGCCAAACACTATTCAGGTTTTCATGCTGTCTCTGATGAATATGCATGAGATACATTTGCATACAATGGGGCAGCGCATACAAATGCAGCAGGCATATTTATTAGGGACAGCATGACACTGAATGGTGTTTGGCCCTCCAGGACTGCAGATGGGAAACTCTGCTGTAGGGATTGCACATGTTTATGGTGTCTGTGCTCTGTAGGGTAAAATATAGGCGTTTCAGGCATGTTTATTTTATCTGCAATAAAGGTTCCATCTTTATTACCACGGTTTAGTACTGGGTAAAATATGAGGACAGGGTTGGCAGGAGCCACAGCTGGGACTTGAACTGGTGATTTTCTGCTCCTGAACACACTGGCTGTGTGTACTGCACCACACTGTTGCCACAGGGACAGATCATTCCCTGGGGATACCATGACTGTTCATCAGACAGACCTTGTCTGTTGCAGTGCAAAGCACCGAATAAGCCACTGATGACTGACATACAAAGGCACAACCGGATCGTGTGTGCGAGAAAGCACTCAACCTGGTCGACTGAAATGTGGGAAAAGGTGCTATTCAGCGATGAAAGAACCTTCTGCCTGTTTCGTCACCAGGCCCAGAACTATGTGAGGAGATTTCCTGGAGAGGAATTCAAGCCTGAGTGTCTCAACCTCACTGTGAAGCATCCTTTGAAGGTCATGGTCTGGGGCTGCATGGCTGCCAGTGGCGTTGGACGTCTTCACATCATCGATGGAATGGTCAACGGGGCCAAGTACATCACCATACTGCAAAAGTGCATGGTGCCATTAGCACACCAGCTGTTTCTTGGCTAGTTTCTGTTCCAAGATGGCAATGCACCCTGCCATCGCTCCAGACAGGTGATCAGCTGGAAGCAGCAGAACAACATCAAGTCAATGGACTGGCCGGCCCAGTCTCCAGATCTGAATCCAATTGAGAACCTGTGGCACAAGGTGGCCTTGGAAATATCCAAGAGGCATCCGACATCAAAGCGTGAGCTGATTGAGTCACTCATTGCAGCTTGGAACCGCGTTGTCACCAACGATCACCTTGTCAGACTGGTTCATTCAATGCCGACAAGGTGCAGTCAGGTGATCAAGAACAAAGGGCGGCCCATCAAATACTGAGCCATCACTGACACATAAAAACAGCCTTTTTCAAGGCCACATACATTAATTTGAAGGAAACCTGGCGTGCGTCCATAATATTTTAAAGCATACTTACAATAATATACCGTTGGCCAACGATGTACATTACGCGATTTTCACAGAAAATCTATCAACAGGACAACTATGGGGAACAAACTCAGACAATAAGGGCCAAACCAATACTAAATGTTGGCCCTAATAGCCAAATCTATCACTTATCATGAGATACATAGAGAAAGCCACTGGGAGGAAAAAGAAATTAAGATATAGGTCACGAAGTTGAAAAAGTGTCAAATTTACAAGTGATTCCAGACTTTTGCACACCACTGTAGATTATTTATTGTTATTTTAAATTACAATTGTTATTTGTAAACATTTCGTGTTCCATATAAACTGCATTGCGCAGGAGTTCTAAAGTTCCATGTAAACTGCTCTGATTTCTATGACAAAGCAGTATATAAAAACAAATAAAAAAATAAAAAGCCTGATATTGAATTGGGCGAGCTATGTGCCGCATTGGCGCATAGCCCTGTCTGCTCATCCTTAACCCCAGATATTCACTGTTGCGCCAACGGCATTGAATATCCAGTTTGGGTGCCCTGGGGAAACCACAGCACAGCCTAACCGGGTAGGGATGATATTGACCGCTAACCGGTTAGCGCTCCAGGCTAAAACTAGGCAAGGTAGCTGTTCAATATGGCCACTACCCGGTTACCGCCATTCTCTGTCCCCACTTTGCTCCAGAATGCCCCCAACTTGCCTCGATGCTAACCAGATAGCATCAGGGCATGTAAGTGCTATCGAATATTCCCATTTAAGGCATTTACACAGTTTACTGGAGAGGAAACCATGTAAACCAGTAAACCATGTAAACACCTTTCGAATATCAGGCCCAAAGAGGTCATAAATGTTGGTAAGTTTCTTGGAGGCAAAGTGGACATTCCACAGGTTGCATGAGAAAGAAAGAGAAGAGGGAAGAATGGGAAGAATATGAATAAGATCTGAAGGGTGCAGTTGGATCTGCAAAAGGAGTATGAGATATGCTAGGAAGGCCAGAATTGGGATTGATATCTCTAGAGAGGAGGAGGAATAGAGTACAAGGAAGAGGAGGAGGCATGATGGTGATGAGGGTGAGATGCTCTCAGTGCATATCTAGGCCTGTGTCAGTGGTACAGCCGCAGAGGGCACAAAAATATAGGGGCACATTTAGGGTTGCCAACTGACCAGTTTTAGGTCAGCCCAGTCGGTTTTCTGAGCTACAGGCCTGCGGCTGGCAAGATGGTAAAACCAGCCAATGAAAGATGGTTGTCTGCTGACTGCCGGCCTCAGTTTCCCCTCTGCACCACTTGCCTGGCCTGCCCTTCCCCTGTTCTCTTAGTGGCTGTAATGGACTTCTAATTTTAAAAAAAAAAAGCTGGTCTTTGCAGCTCCGTGCTTGTATGGCTAGTCTGGCCCCTTCCTTCTCTGATGCAATCAGAGGAGTCACAACCCCACACCGGCCCAGTGAGGTAGGGAGTAAAATAGTTTTCATTATTTCTGTTTGTTGCGAGCGGGGATCAGAGCAGCCATGCCAGCTGTGACCTCCACATTAAGTTACTTCCAACACTAACCAGACACAATTTTGCTTAGCTTCCGAGATCCGATGAGATTAGGCTCACTCAGGATAGTGTTAAGGCTGGCGTGACCATTAGGCAAACTAGGCGGTCGCATAGAGAAGGTCCTCCAGGGGCCCTCATTGCTACCACTGTCACCCCTCTCAGGTCCTGCACTGACAGCAATGGCTGCAACAGCCGCGCAGTGCTTATCTTACAACTTTGGCACCCACGGGCTATTTGCTTCCATCTACAATGCCCAATTGTAGATTTTGTGTTTCAGGAAGTCATCATCGGGTGGTCTGAGGGGGCAGAAATGAACAGCCCCGCAGAACAGAAGTTGTAAGGTAAGCACCACTGGGCGTTGCAG